>CM057452.1:1011107727-1011741136 GCA_016271365.2 Neoceratodus forsteri | reverse complement strand
ACTAGTGAAACCACTGACTACTCTTTTTAACAAATCATGGGAGGATGGTGTGGTACCCAAGGACTGGAGGAAGATGGATGTGATTCCCCTTCACAAAAGTGGGACCAAGACAGAGGCAGGAAACTACAGACCTGTCAGTTTGACCTCTGTGGTAGGGAAAGTGATGGAGTCACTTCTGAAGGAAAGAATTGTTGAGTACCTAGAGGCCAGTGGGGCACAGGACCCAAGGCAGCATGGCTTCATAGTGGGAAGGTCATGTCAGATGAATCTAAAAGATTTCTTTGACTGGGTAACCAAAGTAGTAGACCAGGGAGGGGCTGCAGACATGGCCTACCTAGACTTTAGCAAGGCATTTGAGCCTACCTAGACTTTAGCAAGGCATTTGACACAGTCCCACACAAAAGATTAATACTCAAATTAACCAGCCTGGCGGTGGGTCCCAGGGTGGCAGCCTGGGTTAAACATTGGCTGGACAACAGGACACAGAAGGTAATTGCAAATGGAGTCCACTCTGAAGAAAGAGGGGTTACTAGTGGAGTACTGCAGGGTTCAGTACTGGGCTCAGTCCTTTTTAATGTCTTTATAAGTGACATTGCAAAGGGACTGGAAGGAAAAGTATGCCTCTTTGCAGATGACACAAAGATCTGCAACAGGGTTGATACACAAGGAGGCATGGAAAGGATAAGAAGGGACTTGGCAAGGTTGGAGGAATGGTCAGAAGTATGGCAGCTAGATTCAATGCAAAGAAGTGCAAAATAATGCACCTGGGAAACAAGAACCCAGGGCAAGATTACACAATTGGGGGAGGTAGTAACAACAACAAAAAAGGAAAGGGACCTGGGGGTAATCATATCAGATGACCTTAAGGTTAGCAAGCAGTGCGAGAAGGCAGTAGGGAGGGAGGGCTGGGGGTATACTGGGATGCATAGGGAGAGGCATCACCAGCAGAAAACAGGAAGTTGTTATCCCTCTGTACAGAGAGTTGGTGAGACCTCATCTGGAGTACTGCGTCCAGTTCTGGAGACCCCATTTCCGCAAGGACATAGATAGGATAGAGACAGTCTAGAGGAGGGCAACTAAAATGGTGCAGGGTCTGCAAGAGAAGCCTATAAGGAGAGACTAAAGAGCTTAATATGTGTACCTTGAGGAAAGAAGGAGAGGGGACATGATAGAAACTTTTAAGTACCTCAGTGGAATCAACAAAGTCCAAGAGGGTAGCATCTTTCAGAAAAGAGACGTGAAAGAACAAGGAGACACAATTTAAAGATAGTGTGTGGGGGCGGTTCAGGGGCAATGTGAGGAAGTATTTTTTTCACAGAAAGGGTAGTGGATGCATGGAACAGCCTTCCTGAGGAGAATGTGGGGTCTAAAACTGTGGGAGAATTCAAGAATGCATAGGAAAGACATAAGGCAATTCTGGTGGGGGGGTTAGGAAGAAATAGGCTGTTGATTAACAAGGATCTGCGGCCTATCCTGTAGGTAGGGAATTGGGCAGACTAGGTGGGCCAAGCGGGCCTTATCTGCCGTCAAAGTCTATGTTTCTATGAAGCAAAGCTACCAGGTCCTGGACCACCTCCCCAACTTTTCCAGATCATTCTGTAGGTCCTGTATCCCTTCAGCTGTGTCCACTCTCCTGCAGAGCTTGGTGTCATCCGTGAATAGGCACATTTTGCCCTTAATGCCTTCCCCAATGTCATTGATGAAGACACTGAACAACACCGGCCCCAGCAACGAGCCCTGCGGGAACCCATTGATGACCTCTCTGGTGCCAGATAACTCTCCCCATAACCAACCTCTGGGTTCTGTCCCTCAGCCAGTTTTCCACCCATCTGGACATCTAATCCCCAACCCCGATATCTGCCAACTTACTGATCAACCTCTTGTGGGGCACAGAGTCAAAGGCCTTGCTGAAATCCAGACAGAAGATGTCTACCACTTGGCCCCTGTCTACTGTCTTAGTGACCCAGTCAAAGAAGTCAATCAGATTCGTCTGACACGATCTCCACCTCATGAACCCGTGCTGTCTCGCATCCTGGGGCCATGCTCCTCTAGATATTCTACCAACCTTTCCTTAAGTATGGTCTCCACGAGCTTGCACATGATTGAGTTCAGACTGACTGGTCTGTAATTCCCTGGGTCTTCCTTATTACCGCTTTTGTAGAGGGGCACCACATGTGCTGTTCTCCAGTCCTGCAGTACCATGCCTGACTCTAGTGAACTATTAAACAGGCTTGCCAGTGGTCCTGCCAGTGCCTCAGCCTCGTGATTTGTCCACCTTCAATGCTAGCAACCCTCCCTCACTCTATCCTCCTCTATCACTACATCTGTTTCCCCCCGCTCATCTTTTCCCCTCCTGAAGGCACTGGTCTGTCCTTCTCCATGGTGAAGATGGAACAGAAGCATTCATTTAGTATCTCTGCTCTCCCCCCCATTATCCTACATCCACTTCTTTCGTTTCTTAAGCCCAACAATCCCGTCCTTCTTGCCCCTTTCCTCACTAAGTCAAAAGGAGTTTTTTTTTTTGTTACAGACAGAGAATACAAATACAAGCATTATTCTTAATTCTTGCACACACCTACACAGAAGTTACATTAAGTATTCGTGAATACATTCTTAAAAGTGGTGTACTAGTAATCCAGATGAGATAGGACGACAGTAATGAGCCTACATGATCCTGCTTTCCCATCGTAATACTGGTGGGGTTCAACAAGCTTTCTCCAGGCCCTCTATTGGAAACTTCTTCTCCTTTTCCCTTCCTCCTCCTGGCATGCTGCAACTTTCACTGATAGAAATGGACCATGGCTGTAAGGGACAAGATCCGAGATATGTGATCCATCAGCTACAACAACCAATCTGCCCAGCAGTTCTGAAATATTGTTGTCATCTGCTGCACTTTGGTTTCAGTTAACAGAACAGGGTAACCCTCCTGTCTGTTTTGTGGGTTCGAATCAACCTTTGGTCTCAAGTTCTGGAGGGATTCAAATTGTGAACCTCTTGCTAGCATACCCAATGTACAGGCTCAGATAATTCTGCTCTTCGGGGGATGCCAGATATCTTTTGCCTATGGGCACCTAACCAGGTGCACAAAATGAACCCTTAAAAACTCTATGAAAGAATGTAGGAAAAATTCTTACCTTTTCCCCAAGTTGGTAAAACCAGTAAGCTTTGTACAGTGTCAGTTTTAACCATATATGCTTCCCTTGTCAAAGAAAAAGAATTTCAAAGGCACACCAAGTAGTCTCTAAAGTAGAGGTTTACTTAAAAATAGATAAAAAAATGTAAAATGTAAATACAGAACCATATATCACAAAAACATACAATCACTTAAAATAATAAGGTTTTAAATACAACAAAATCTCCTACCACAGTACTCTTAGACTTGTCTAATTTAATGTATTCTTCTAACAGTGCCTGATGTTGCTTTTTCAGAGTCCAAACATGTGTGTCTCCTACAGGTCACTCACAGCATAATTAAAATAACTGTCTTGACCCTGCCTTCTCCATGATGTCACCCAGCTAATCCTCTGTTTATTAAACATTATACAACCAGGATGTCATCACTCAGAAGGTAAATTAAATAAGGTTAATTTCTAAGTCCTTCTTTCATCCATGGGCAACATCCTGCATTTACAAACATCAGAGGAACATTTATGACTTCACACCAGTGTGACATAACATGGTTTTCCTCCTCTAAACGTCATAAAATGGATATTTTCTATCCTGTCAGATGGCTAGCTACAATTAAGCTAGATAAACAGGAGATGCTTAATTTAGGTATCTTCTAGCCTGTAATTATCTCTTGGCCTTCCAGGTAACACCTTGAAGCTAAAACTGGGGGTCATTCCACAGGCTGTTTTCAGCATGTCTCATGAGAGACACTCAATAACACATTTTTATATTACAAAAATCATAGATTAATCAGAACCAGCTGTCTGAGTGTCATACCCTCTATTGCATCTTTCATGAAAACGGCTATCTGTGTGTGTGTGTGTGTGGGGGGGGGTCTTCTTCCCAAGTGTCTAGTGGGAGGAATCTGATGTACTTTCTGGCCTGGAAGTATCGGAATCTATCCTGCCACCAGATTACATATTTTTCCACCAGATCTGGGAATGCTAGAATTTCATTACCATTTAAGAAGTGCCATACTAGGTGGTAGCCTCTCCTCTCCCAGTGTCGAAAGCCCAGGTCCATCCTTGCCGGTTCAAAGGCTTCCAAATATGGGATTGAGGATAGGCAGATACGCCATCTTCTAAATTTCCTATCATCCAGTACCCCATACCGAGCTCTCAATGATAGAGTTGTAAAAGGGTTTCCCCTCTATGCGTAGAGGGGATGTCTTTCTTTGATAATAGAATTTTATTGAAGTTTACAAGGTCCTTCTCTCTACACTCCAAAGTTTTCCACTTTGCTATATAAGTCTTGTTTAGCCAATGGAAAAATGTCCTCATTTGAGCTGCTTGGTGGTACAGTTTCAGATTTGGAAGGGATAATCCCCCTCTCTGTTTAGGCATTTGCAGGATTGATAATCTGACCCTCGGTCTGGAAGCCCCCAACAGAAAATGGACTACCTTTCTATTTAGGCCTGAGAAATAGTTATCAAGTAGTTGGATGGGAATAATTTGAGATAAATAGAGCAGCTTGGGGAATAAGACCACTCTGACTGCTTCCACATTCTGCAAAAGAGGAACTGGGACCAAAGCCCATCTCTCAAGGTCTGTCTAACTTTTCCACAATAGGAAGGAAGTTGAAGGAGAACAGCTGAGAGCTGTCCAAACCAGGTAGACTCCAAGATATTTTAAACTTTTTAGATTCCATTTAAAGGGGAAGATTTTTTTTTCCCCAGAGGGTTCATATTGTAATTAGAGAACCTCTGTTTTGGCCATGTTAATTTTATAACCTGCTATCAAATTGAATTCTCCTAGACAGTTCCACAGGGATGCCAGGGATTGTTCCGGGTTTTTAAGGTATATTAGGAGGTCATCTATGTACAGAGCAAGCTTATGGGTTTCTCCCCCCATTGTCACACCCTCCAACTCCGCCTTCTTTCTCAGTGACTGCGCCAGGGGCTCAAGATATAATGCAAAGAGGAGTGGCAATAGGGGGCAGCCCTGATGGGTGCCCAGGTGTAGGGATATAGGTGTAGATGTTCCTCCATTCATTTTAATATAAGCCCTAGGTTTAGTATAAATATTATTTGTAAGTTTACAAATGGTGTCAGAAAAATCAAAGCTCCAGAGTGTTGCCCCCCAAGAAGGACTACGCCACCTGGTCAAAGGCTTTCTCCGCATCCAGACTCAGCAACAGGAAGGGGGACCCCGACTGGGTGGCATGGTGCAGCAGATGCAAGTTTCTTTTTATAATGTCTTGGGATTGTCTTCCCGAGACAAAGCCTGTCTGATCATAAACCCCGACTGGGTGGCATGGTGCAGCAGATGCAAGTTTCTTTTTATAATGTCTTGGGATTGTCTTCCCGAGACAAAGCCTGTCTGATCATAATCAATCAGTTGTGGCAGGATTGACTCCAAACGTCGGGCTATTATTGTTGCATAGATCTTGTAGTCAATATTTAAAACCGATATGGGTCAATATGCTGCACACTGGGTTGTATCCCTTCCCGGTTTTGGTATACTGGAGATGACAGCATAGTTCCAGGACTCTGGTATTGGTTCTCCTGTTTGAGCTGCCCTACATGCCTCTAGCAGGGGTTGGTCAAACACCTCCCTGAATATTTTAAAAAACTCTGATGTGTACCCATCTGGGCCTGGAGATTTGTTGGTCTTCAGATTTCGGATTGCAGCATCTAGTTCCGGGCAAGAGATGGGTTCGACCATAGATCGCTGAAGCTCCTGCGTGAGCTTCGGTAAGTTCAGTTTGACCATAAAAAAGTCTCAGTCTGGGGACAGTCTTGCAACTGCTCTGGGGTATACAAATTTTGACAAAATACCCTAAAGGTGTCTAAAATACTTTTAGGGGTTCTCAGTAGCTGCCCACTGCCTGGTTCTCTAATCTGAGTGACTGAGGCCTGAGAGGTCTGTTGTCATAATGTATGGGCTAGCAACTGAGTTGAACTCGGTCCACTCTCATAATACCTCTGGCAGAGGCGTTGGAGGGCCCGCTCTGTTTTAATATCTAAGAGGTTTTGGATTTGTTGTTTCATAGCCTGCAGTAAGGGATATATAGCCCCATCTCCGTTAGCATGTTGTTCTTGGAGTTCTTTCAAATGTTGCTGCAACTTCTCCATTTGGAGATTTTGTTGCTTTTTCTGGTGGGCTGCATATTTAATAATGTCCCCTCTAAGTACAGCTTTTACCATATCCCAGTGAATAGCTCTGGGAGTTTCCGAGGAGTCATTCTCCTGTAATATTTGGGGTATTCTAGCCTGAACCACGTCCATAAAGTTTTTTGAATTTCCAGAGAGTTTGTCCTCTCTCTATTTTCCAGTCTAGTTTTATTGTTAGCTGGGAGTGGTCGGAGAGGTCTGAGGGGGAGTGGCTACATTCCCTAACCTGGTGTTGATGCCCTTTGGAGATGAGAAAGTTATCGATTTGGGCATAGGAGCCATGTGGGGGTGGTGGGGAAGTGGGTGTACTCCCGCTTTCCAGGGTGTGATACCCTCCAGATGTCTGCCCAGAATGCCCCTTTAAGGTATTCCCTGAGGGCTCTAAGAGTAGTAGACCTTCTTACAAACCTGGTGTTGGTAGTATCTATCTGCTCTAAAGCTTGATTCAGATCTCCCCCCACCACAAGGGTACCTGATTGATACTCCGTGATTTTTTGAAGTAGGGCTTTAATCACCGGGGCAGGAGAGCCTGGAGGAATACATATGGAGGCTAGTGTAATCAGAGAGCCCTGCAAGATCGCTAGGTGACCCTCAGGGTCCTCGTAGAAGGCTGATGCTTGAAACTGTGTGCCCAGAGAGACCAAAATGGCAGTGCCCCTTCTTTTCCCTCTTTTATGGGACGATGCAACCACCTGTGTGAAGCCAAATTTCCCTAGCTTCAGGTGCTCGGCTTTATTTAAATGTGTTTCCTTTAGAAAGATAAAGGCCGATCTCTGCTTTTTAAGAGTAGAAGGGACTCTATATCTTTTGACAGGATTATTTAGCCCATTAACACTGTAAGAAATCACTTTGAGATTGTGCCTGTTCTCCATTAATGATTAGATAGAGGACTACCGACTGCAATATTCCCAAGGTTTGTATTTCCTCTACCCCCCCGCACCATTCTGTAGTCTCCCAGGAAACCTCCTGTTCTGCTTTTATTCACTCCCACAGGGGAATTCCTTCGTCTTGCCTTTCCCTTATCAGGTACCCAGCTATAACTATAGAATTAAGCATGTCAGTTAAAGTGTCAGCATATATAATATATACACAAGATAACAACATAAGCTAACAAGTAACAAACATCCTATGAACTCGTGAAACATGCAGAGGGGGCTTATAAATGAACAGCAACCTCCTTCTGCTGCTGTAACTATGTACAGAGTGACCCCCGAGGTAGGGGAACAGGCAAGAGTGTTCCCTAAGGGCCCGAGTGGGTTCATGCACTAGGGTAGGAGTCCTTGTGCTGACTTGGCCCTCCTGGGTCCGCAAATATCTGGGTCCTGGCCAGGTGGTATGGCCCCATAATGTCATCCAACGTGAGTGGGGAGCCCATGCTGTGAATCTGCAGCAACAAGCCACCGTAGCATCCCCAGACTTGTGGAGAGGGATATCTCCTCATGTGGTCCAGTGTAATGTCTGGGATATTAGCTCAACCCATTAGAAAATTAAGCAGTGAAAACACAGAGTCCAGAACAGCTCTTATATTCCCCCTCCCCATGCCATCAGCATAAAATAAGCATTTGTGATTCATGTGTAGCTTATACTGTAGAAATGCCTTTCTGAGCCAGTACATGTGTATTGTTTCATTAAATACAGACTGTTTCATCCACTACCCAAGTACTTCTGTTATGTTTATTTAGCTTTGTTTCCCCTCTTCGTTTTCCTCCCCTTCTCCGCCATCCCCCACAGTTAGAGAATTTGACAATATATTGTAATATTTGTGCACTGTACCCCTTGGCATCTCCACAATATGATATGAGTTCATGAATAATCATGGTCACCTATGACCCAAGGGTAGAAATTTAGAAGGAAGTGTGTGTGGGGAGGGGGGTACTCACAGTCCTGATGCAGTCTAGGACAGTTAAATTCATGAGCTACAGAAATCTTCGTCTGTCAGGCTGTCCAATGCCTTGTTGCAGCTGTGAATCAGGTGAGAGTAAATAGGAAGGATTGGTGGGGCTATAGTGTCCCGAGCCCCACTGCTTGCTCCTGGTCCATGTGCAGATATAAAATAAGGCACCCCACTCTCGGCATGGACCCAGCCGAGAAAAAAAGAAGTGAAGAAAATTACTCACAGTTCTGTTGTGCTTCTCAGGTATCCCCAAGCCCTGAATTTGCTTGGTGTTCTGCGTGGGTAGAGTGCGAGAATCCCTATAGTAGCTCTTTGATGTCCTGCAGGGTTGCTGGAGCTGATTTTTGGCCTGTCTTTCTGGCGTTGTGTTGAACTGCCGACTGCCAGGCTGGTCACAGATTGGGAGTGCGGTTCTTCTGGTTTTCATCTGCTGGTAAGGAGTGCCTTTTACTTTCAAAGGCTCTCGTTGCTTCCTCCACCGTGTGGTAGAGCTCAGTGTCTGTGCGTCAATGCACTCTCAGTCGGGAGAGGTAAGGGGTTTAGAACTTCACTCAGAGGGCCCGTAAAGCACAAAGAAGAGGCGCGTAAGCCATTCTTTGTTGTTGAATAGGCGGAAGGTAATCCTGGTTGAATAGGAGATGGGTCCCATTATACTCAATCCTTTTTGTTGCCATGCTGTGCGAATGACCAGTTCCTTATCCTTGAAGCTAGAAAATCTAGCCACTATAGATCTAGACCTGGCTGATGCTGAGGTGAGTTTAGGCACTAGGGCTCTATGAGCCCACTCAATTTTAAACTGGAAGGATGGTGACAAATCTAATACGTGCCTAAGCAAGTCCTAGAGAAACTCTGTCGTGTCCCCAGTCTTGGCTTCTTCTGGGAGGCCGTAGATTCTTAAATTCTTCCTGCGGGAACATGCTTCTAAATCCAGGTATTTTGCTGCCAATTTCTCTTGATGCTGTACTAGGGAATCGATTGCCTGAGAGAGGTGGATGATGTCGTCCTCAGCGGTGGAAATTCTCTCTTCTGCTGATCCCACTCACTTCTCCAGGTTCAGTATATCTGTGTGTAGCATAGCGAATTCCTGCTTATTTTCAGAGCGGAATTGTTTTAATTCCGTCAGCAAGGTCTCAAAGTGGGAATGAGATAAGGATTCCCACTCAGTTTTGGTGTCTCTATGTGCCAAGCTTGCAGGCGAATCTCTGCCACTAATTGCCAAACTCACAGGGCTCAGTTCATGGTGATCCTTCTTTAATTTCGTCATTTTAGATCTGGATCTTCTGCTGGCTTTACCTCCACTGTTCACTGTAGTCATTTCTGGCACTATTTGTTGGTTTTAGTTTGTGTGGAGTTTTTTTTGGCGCAGTGGTAGGGAGAGCTCTGCAATTAGTTGACCATTAAGCTGGTGACGTCACCGGAAGTTGGCGCATTTTTCAAGACTGGTGGATTTTCTTGAAGTAAAAGGGTTACAGGACGACAGTCAGCACAGGTTCCCCACGTTGAGGTCATGCCAGATGAACCTTATAGAGTTCTTTGACTGGTGACTAGGACGACTGACAAAGGATAGGAAGCTAACATACTGTATATGGACTTCAGCAAGGCCACTGACTCAGTCCCTCACAGGAAGCTGGTCAAAAACTGAGCGGCCTAGGGTTGGAAGACTGGACAGGCACTTAGAGAGCTGGCTGAGGGGGAGGACCCAGAGGGTAGTGGTAATGGTACCTTCTTGAATGTTGATGTGATTACAAGTGGGGTACTGCAGGGCTCATTCCTGGGCCCAATCCTCTTCAACATATTCATCTGCCACACAGGGGAAGACATACAGGGTAAGATCTGTCTCTCTGCAGACAACCTGAAGTTCTGAGCAAGGGTGTACACTGAGGAGGAAATAAGCCCATTAAAGAAAGACATAGACTAGTGAAGTGGTCCAAGATCTGATAACTAAACTTTAAAGCAAAAAAATATATAACATAATGTACATCGGGAAAAGAAACCCAAGAAGCAATAATCAGTGGGTGTTTGGGGGGGGGGGGTGGTATTGGCTGGTGAAGGGAAGGATCTGGGGTTATGAACTCGAATAACCTGTAATCCACAGCACACTGCAACAAGGCTGTAGGCAAGGAAACCAGGATGCTGGGGTTCATTGGGAGGGGAATCAGCAGCAGAGGCAGGAAGGTGATCCTCCACTATACAGATCACTGGTGCTCCTCAGCTGGAGTACTATGTAAGGTTCTGGGATCACAACTGCATCCCGGACTGTGAATGGGTAAAGGCAGTGTACATACAGCAACTAAAATGATTTGGGGTGGGGGCGTACAAAGAGGGTTCCAGGACTTTGACAAATAGACAGTATAGGTGAGGAGGAAAGGAGGACATGATATAAACTTACAAGTACCTGCACAGGTAAAAGAGGGTAGATCTCAATGGCATTTTCACATTAAGAAAGAACACAGGAACAAGGGAGAATTAATCCAAACTGGCAGGAGGTTGGTTCAAGAAAGATGTCCTCAATCACTTTTTCACTGAAAGAGTGGTGGATCAGTGGAATAGGCTGGTGGTGGTACAGGCTAAATCAGTGGGGTGGGGTTTCAAGGTGAGGTGTGACAGGCACATGGTCATAGTAAGTGGGAAGGGGGCAGAGGTACAGTAGGTGGGAGGGATGGCCCACCCCTGTGCTCAGACATCTAGTGACGTCCAAGTTTTTGAAAAGCAGGGGCACAACCACTATAGAAGTAAACAGGAGCATTTTTACTTCTTTTGTTTATTTTTATTTTAGAGGCAGTGTTTAGGTTGTCACTACAGGTTGCAATCCCTGGAATTCTGATCCTGGGATCCCGTATGCTAAGGGAGCTCCCAAAATCCCAGAATTTATAGATGAGAATCCTGGGTATTTGGAGATAGTTTTAAGGAAACGCTGATTCTGTTTTTGCTCATGATTTTCATTTGCTTCTTTATCTTTTCTCTCAGCAGTCTTCATAATCAGGCAACCAATAAGTAAGGCCCAGATGCTGAGATTAAAACCACTAGATTTTTGCTTCCATGACAACTAAAACGCTAGAACTACTAAAGTCAGTTTTCAACTACTCTCAACATGGCAGAGGGAAAGGAGAAAATAATTTCTGTCGAATGTAGTAAAGGAGCATTGATATGGTCTTTTAATTACTGGTCCTCATTTTTTATGTCTGGATAACCAGACTTTTAAATCGCATTACAAATGCCTGGTTGATATTCTGCGTTACAACTGGGTGGTTGTAATCAGTGCTTGTCAATCAAGCTTGTGCTACAGAAAGCAAGAGCAAACTGCACTCCGTAGTCACTTTCAGTCTGCGGCACTGAGGAGTTTCAGCGCTGGGACATGATGGGGTTCGAATGAACAAACTGCAGGCAGCAGCAGTGAAATCACTGCAGCCTGTCCCTCCCCACCTGCCGCTGTCCCCTTTCCTTCTCCACGGCTAATGTTTACAAGGACTGGCACACGAACTGAGAAACAAAGCAAGCCCAAGAGAGTGAGGGAGGGAAGGAAGGACGGAGAGAGAAATAAAACTAAAGGAATGTCGGACTGCAGACTTGAAACCATGTCTATTCCACTGGATGTGCAAGCCAGGCTAATGGAGCTGGAATTATCTGACCGTAAGGAGGGTGTTATTAGAGTTGTATTAATATTATCTGTGGTGTGCCTTTTTGATATTATTTGTGTGCCGTGCTGATCATTGGAAACATGTTGCTTGTGAAATCTGGCCTCTTTTTGTTTTCAGGTACTGGGGGATGGATGGCAGGCTACACCACACGGTGCTGTAGTGGTTAAATAAAAAATGAGGACCAGTAACTAAAAATAAAACATAGGTTGGTGTGTATAACCAGAATTTCACATACACCCTTGGTTTGGGATGCTTTTATAAACCCCTCAAGATTTGCTCTCGAGGTATATGTAGCATCCCGCACCTCAGTTGTGTGTAAAATTCTGGACACACACACACACAATCTATGTATTATTCTATATTTTATCTTCGATCAGTGTGTGGGAAAAAAAAGCACAGTGTAAGACCTGCAAAAAAATAATAAAATGTGATAGTGATTCTCAGAAAGGACTACACACTCACCAAAAATCACTCCACAAAGTGGACTTGCTGAGAAGAGTGTCGGGTGCAGATGCAGACATTACCAGACAAGAAAGCAAACAGAAGATGTGAAGAAAAAGAAGTGATTATTTCCATTGTGAAGAGATTTCTTTGCCTGCTGTTTTGTCTCGAATGACTGCATGTGACGGACTTCCCTTCAGTGTCTTTATTACCTCAACTGACCTCCGCAAAACTCTCGTAGCACTGGAGCACGATCTGCCCAAGTCTGTAAATGGGATAAAGGAGCTCGTTTTCCGTTATGGAAACAGTCTGCATGAAAAGATCTTAATGTCTTTGAAGAATGCTTTAGTAAATGGTGAGGTGGTTTAGCATGACAATGGACTTTGCTGAAAAACAGACAATACTTGAATATTAATATCCATGGATGAGGTATTTTTGGGGACTTTGGATTTTGCAGAATACAGGGCAGCTTTTCTGCCGAGTGGTGCTCCGAAGCCCTATCTTCACAACTCAGGGAGTCTGGTGTTAATTTGAAAAAGGACACTGTCGCTCTTACAACGGATGGCTGTTTAATGAAGAAGATAGGGCATATTGTGCAGCCTCTATATCTACTGTGCTACACCCATGGACTTCAGTTAGCTGTACTCGATGTGTTTTATAAGACAAACCCAGTGACCAATGAAGAGGAGAATCACAATGGTGATGTTGTCGATGATATGGATGACCACCATGCCACAGAGGAAGACGAGGGATTAACCGTTTTGGAATCTGATAAACGAGAACATGCTGCTGAATCATTTGATGACGAGGTTGCTTCTGTTATTAGAAAAGTGCAACAAGTGGTCAAAATCTTCAAACGTTCTCCACTTTAAAATGACACTTTACAAACATATGTCAAAGAAACAACAAATCCTGCTGGTTTGACGCTTATCCTTGATTGTAAAACTCGTTGCAGCAGCCTGGTGGGCATGCTTGCAAGAGTAGTTTGAATATAGCCTTGTATTCCAAAAGCTCTGACGGATAAAAATGCAGCCATCCGGCTTACTGATGAAAACTTTGAGAGAATGTCCGAAATTGCTGCCGTGCTGAAATCTGTAAAGACTGCTGTTGAGGCTCTGTGTCGTTCAGTTCGTGCTGAACAAATGGATGATACTGAGACTGCAGAGGATATTAGTATTGAAGAGGATGCAAATGGCTACTGAGAAAGTTCTAGAAACCCCACAAAATATCATCAAAACGAGAACTTAATGAAATGGCCAGTATCATCAAATAAGAACCAACTGGCAGAGCTGATGGGAAAACCTGGCCATTTCCTTGAGAAAATCTACTAACATCTTCTCACCGTGCCTCCAACATCTGCTGAAGCTGAGTGCAGATTGTCCTCTGCAGGCTACTTCTGTGCAAAAATCAGACTGAGCCTTAGGGACAAGACTTTGGACATGCTCCGCTTCCTTCGTGTTAACTCACAGAAAGTACAGTTACGTAAGAACTTACCGTAACAGCAGATCTTCGAGAACAGCTCTTGCAGCAGGTTACACCATTAGGACTGAAGCCGGCAGGCGCCAGGACGAGATCTTTTCTAGCTAGCTATCTTCCAGCGGGGACCGCCCCGGCATCGACCCGCCTCTGGCGTCAGGCGTGGTATAGAGGCGGTCCCTCAAGAATCCCCAGTTCTCCTGCCGGAGACTCGGCCAGAGGTTGCAATAGCGGGGAGACCGGATCCACCGTCAGAAGGCAAAAAGATGCAGAAAACCCTGAGTAGAAAAAGAGTTTCCTTACAAGTGAAAAACTGACTCTCGCCGCCCAGCCATGCGGAAGAAAGCAACGTCCTGCTGTCTGATCATTCAGACTGGCTGGCTGAAATACTCACCATCCTTTCTTCCCTCACTCCTCCGTCCTAGAGGAGCAACTGCGAGCGAAGACCTCCTCCAAGGGGGATACGGTGGGCGGGAAGGTACCTGCTGCAAGAGCTGTTCTCGAAGATCTACTGTTATGGTAAGTTCTTACGTAACTGTACTATCTTACTTCGAGATACAGCTCTTGCAGCAGGTTACACCATTAGGACTGATTCCCAAGCAGTAAAGCTTGACCCCTTCACATCGGGAGGAGGAAAAAGAAGAAACCGAGGAGCAGCCGGCAACCTCGATTCAGGACAGGAGGCCCTGCCACGGCCTGGCAGAAGCGAGCCCCTTAGCCTAGGCGATGTCCAGACTGTAATGCCTGATAAGGTATGCACAGAGTTCCAAGTAGCTGCAGCGCAAATAGTTGAGGTTGAGACATTCTTGAGAGCTGCAAAAAGTGGCTACGCCCTAGTAGAATGATCCCGAGACGGAACCGGGAGGGCTTTTGTTAGATTGGTAGCAATAGAGATGCATTGCACAAGCCAGCGGGATAAGGATTGCTTAGACACTGGCGACCTCTCATTCTCTGTGCGAAGGATACAAAAGTTGCTCGAAGCCCGAAAGGACTTAGTTCTATTGAGGTAATACCTCAGGCTGCGGTGAACATCAAGAGTATGGAGCAAAGCCTCTCCTCTATTGGAATAGTTCGAAGATGACCGGAAGGTCAATATCCTGATTTAAGGTCAGAGCAGAAACCACCTTAGGCAAAACTTAGGATTCGTTCTCAGAGACACTCTGTCTCGGTGAAAACCAAATAAGGCTCCTTAAACATCAGGGCATGAAGCTCAGAAATCCTTCTGGCTGAAGTAACTGCAACTAAAACAAAGTCTTCCAAGACAGAAAACGTAGCTCGCAATCCGCGGGCTGGTTCAAAGGGAGGGAGCGTGAGTTGCTCCAGAACAAAAAAGAGATCCCATGGAGGAATCGGATCTTTAATAGGAGGCCTAAGGTGCAGCACCCCTCTCAGGAACTCCCGAGAAGCGTCCAGTTGAGCAATGGTGCGGTGGCCCACCGACTGGTGATAGGCCGAGATAGCACAAAGGTGTACTTTAATAGAGGAGTAGGCTAACCCGGAGTGAAAAAGGGAGAGGAGGTAGTCCAAGACTGCCCCCACAGGGCAACCTAAAGGAGAAAGGTCACGAGCCCGTGACCAAAGACAGAATCAGCGCCATTTCATGGCATAAGTAGCGTGAGTAGCCGGCTTTCTGGCTGCAGAGAGTACCTCTGCAACCTCCTGCGAGACCCCGTGTCGCATGATGGCTACGTCTCTAGGAGCCAAGCGTGCAGGTTCAAAGACCGCAGATCCGGATGTAATAACGAACCTTGCTCCTGAGACAGAAGGTGAGAACTGCGCGGCAGTGGGAGTGGAGGTTCCTGAGACAGCTGCGCCAGCAATGGGAACCAGATTTGTCTGGGCCAGAATGGGGCCACCAGAATCAAGCGCGCCCGCTCCTGCACAGTTTGAGCAGAACTCTCTGGATCAGCGGAAAGGAGGGAAAGCATAGAGGAACCTTGTTCTCCCAGGAGATGGACAACGTCTGCATGAAAAACTCCAGGCCCTGGATCTAGCGAGCAGAAATTGGACAGTTTTGCGTTGGATGGGGATGCGAATAAGTCTAACTCTGGGTTCCCCATCGGAAGGAACAGATCTCTGCGACCTCCTGAAGAAGTTCCCACTCGTGGACTCTGGCCTGGGAGCAACTCAGGCCGTCCGATCGTGTTGTCACGCCGGGGAGCGTGTACGCGACTAGACTTGCGCCATGTCCGATTACCCAATCCCACTCTCATGGCCTCCTGCAAAGTGAAGTGTGCGCCTCCTGTTTGTTGAGGTGGTACATCACCGCCCGTGTTGTCCGTCTGAAGCAGGATGGTACAGGGTGGGATTATGGACTGGAAAGCCTGGAGGCGTGAGATACCGCTCATCTCCAGAACATTGATGTGCAGATGAGCTTCCAGCGGACTCCATACGCCCTGAGACTTCACCCCATCCAGGTGAGCTCCCCACCCAAGACCTGAAGCGTCCGTGGTGAGGGTAATCTCTGGGGACGGCGCTGCGAAAGGGACGCCCTTGGAGAGCGACCCGAGGGCTAACCACCATTGCCAGTCCTGAATCACTCGTTTTGTGATTCTGACCGGGTGCTGCAGATGGTCTTGCCTCTGGTCCCACTGCGCCTGAGCATCCACTGCGTTGGCGCATGTGGAGCCGAGAGGACCGTGGGAATGACGCAGCCATGTGACCGAGCAAGCGAAGGACCAGCCTGGCAGGCGGTCTGATTCGCTGATAGGTCCTCTATGAGGGACCTGATCGTTCCGCCCTGTCGCCTGGGAGGAAGGCCTCCCTGGACCGTGTCCAGAACTGCGCCTATGAACTGCAGGTTCTGCGACAGTACCAAGACCGACTCTCCTGGTTTATCAAAATCCCGGTGATCTGAACAGGATCTGAGTGTCCTGGATCGCCTGCAGCGCCTCTCTGGAGCGGCCATGAGAAGCCAATCGTCGAGTGCGGGAACACATAGTGGCCCTTCCTCCTTAGAGCAGCTGCCACGACCGCCATGCACTTGGTGAAAACCCTTGGAGCGGATGACAGTCCGAAGGGAAGAGCTCGGAATTGGAAATGGTGGCCTAAGAACTCGAAGTGCAGGAACCTCTGATGCGCCTGAGCTATGGGGATGTGCAGGTAGGCATCCTGCATGTCTAAGGGCGCTAAATAGCGCCTTGTTTTATAGAATGAGACCGGAAGGGTCACCATGCGAACCTTTTATAGCGACTGACAGGTTGAGGTCGCTTAAGTCCAGAATGGACGGAGGTCCCCTGTCTTTTGGGAACCAGGAAGAAGTGAGAATAATATCCTAGTCTCTCTGGTTTCCTGGGACAGGTTGAATTGCTCCCTTGTCCAGAGAGCGATCACCTCTTGCCAAATCAAGTCGTGGTGCTGACCCGAGTACCGGGAGAGCAGAGGAGGCCTCAAGGGTGGCTGTTCTGCGAACTCTAAAAGTGGCCTATGCTGACCAGCTGAAGAACCACCTGTCGGTGGTTACTGCCTGCCAACCCGACAGGAAGTTAGCAATCACGACCCCGACGAAAAGTCCGTTGATCCTGAGGCGGGGGCCGGAAGGAGTCATGCTGTGGCGGCTGAAGGACCCGGCTGGGTGGCCTTGGAAGGGCGCGCTGACCCCTGCTGGCGGGCTGCTTCCCTAGGTCCTGAGGCCAGAGCCCCTGTGTTTGTGTGGCGGAGCAGGGCTGTTGCCTCTGAGTCCACCACGGAACAGCCTTGGCTCCTACGAAAGGAGCCAAGCCTCGGCGACGCACATAGCCTGGACTGTCCGGACCGCCTTTCCAGCCTCTTGGAGTTTGGTAATAATGCGCTCTGACGGGTTACCAAACAATACCTCACCTTCTAAAAAGTAGCGTCCAAAATATTTTTCTGGGCGTGCAGGGTGAAAACCGGAGACCACGAAGCCAAGAGTGCCTCGGAGGCAAACACCTGAAGCAGCCGCCCTGGCTGGCCGAGTCCGCTGAATCATCTGCGCGGCTCTTAAAACTTGGGTTCCACATCTGAACCCGTTCGGGAGGAGCTAAGCATCTCCTCCTTCTGCTCACCTTCCGTAGCCTCTCGGCCACCTCTAGGCCCTGCTCCCCAGGGGCGTTCTGAAACTGCACCATGTGGGTGAGGTAGTTCCAGGGACCTAGGGCGCAAGTCGCGGAAGCGTGTCGCGCCTCCCCAGAAGTCCAGCTGTTTGGACTCTGGGTCCGGTGGCAGGGTGCTCAAATGTTGCGGCTCTGGGACCGATCATGTGAGGCAGTAATCACCAGGAGTCAGCCAGAGGGTGCTGTGACAGGTACTGGTCCCCTTAGGGGCCCTGTACAGCCTGTCAGCCTTCTCGGCACCGCCGGGAAGCGAATGTGGATGCTTCCACGAGCCTTGGTGGCGATCCATGAAAGTGTCTACCAAGGGCGGCACCACCACAGGCTTAGGGTCTTTCTGCCGAAGGTACTTGCCAGGCGTAGCCTCGGGTCGAGTTCCTCTGCTTCCCAACCATATTCTCCTGGATATGTCTGAGCATATCCATGAAGGATGGATCGTCCGGAGGAGACCTTGAGTCTCACGGGTCCGGCGAGGGAAGCGAGACCGGAGATGGGGATCTGGACGATGAGCAAGATGATCCCGCTTCCTCCGCTGACGGCACGACGTCGCCTCCTGGACCTCTTGGGCTGGGGCGATCCGGAGGACGATGATTTAGGACGGAGGTCTCCTTTAGAGTGTCGGCCCTGGGAGAGTCTCAGGCTCCCTGGGGACAGAATGGCCAGCTGACCTCCAGGTGAAGGTGGGGCCGTGGCTGCAGTAACAGGAAGAGGAGGAGGAGGAGGAGGTGGAGGAGGAAGGACTGGGGGTACCACATCCTTCCTGATAGTATCCCACCAGTATGTAAAGAGGTCCTTCACCTCGGCCAATGACAGTCCCGACGTCGGCTCCGAGGTCGAGGGCCGGACGTCGGGTCCCGGCGACGGCTCCACGGGGGCCTCAGGCGGTGGCGGGGACCCGGGGAGACTCCTCGGGGCCGGAGCGCCCGCCTGGTCATCGGCTGGGCGAATCCTCTCGGTGAGGACTCCTGTCCGACCCGGCATCGGGCGCGAGGAGCCCTCGGCTCAGAGCCGCGGGCGTCGGTCCCCCACCGGCGTCCGATGTGCAGAAGGGCCGATGGCCAGATGACGGCGTCGGCTCGGAGGAACGGTGGCGAACGGCGACGGTGGTCTGGTCGACGCCGGATCCACCGGCTTCCTCAGCGGAGTGAGCTCCAAGGTCTTCCGGGGAGAGAGGAAGACCGGGCGTCGGGGGCCGAGGAGCGGGAGCCCGACTTGTGGTGGTGGTGGTGGCGTTCCCCTGACTTCGCCAAGGCCTTCTGGGCAGATGAAGAAGACGACGGCCTGGCGGCAGAGGCCTGAGCGGGCTTAGTAGCAGGGACCACAGCAGGGGGGAGCAAAGAGGCCCTGGAAGGCGAGCGGTCCGACCGAGACCCGGAGCTCCGGGACTCGGAGGCCCGAACCAGCGACCGGGCAGGATCCCTGGACTTCTTCTTCTTCTCGGCGTGCCGATGCGCCGAATCCCCCTTGGAGGACATCACCCGTAGTTGCTCTTCCAGGAGGTAGGCTTGAAGGGCCTTCTGCCGGCGGATCCTGGTGCGGCTATTGAACCCCTGGCACAGGGAGCAGGCCTTAGTATCTGGTCTGGGCCCAGGCACAGGCCATCGACCACGAGTGCGGTCTTTAAATGGATTTGTTTGCTTATTAATGCGCACTTGGAAAGAATGGCCGGTCCGGGAGGACATCAGACAGGTAACTCTTGATTGTAGAAATCTTCCACAGCAAATCTCTCTAGAATTTGAAAAAACCATGCTTCGCGTCGCTAGAACTAACCGTAGGTCAAGGCATGCACTTTCGACGGCGGGAAAGAACTGGGGATTCTGGCGGGACCGCCCCCTCTTATACCACGCCTGACGTCGGAGGCGGGCCGACGTCGGGGGCGGTCCCCGCTGAAGATAGCTAGCTAGAAAAGATCTCCGGGGTCCTGGCGCCTGCCGGCTTCAGTCCTAATGGTGTAACCTGCTGCAAGAGCTGTATCTCGAAGTAAGATCAAACCGACTCTGTAGATTCAGTACAGTTTATGCTTTCAGTTCTATGAAGCAATTAACTGGAATGTGTTTTGATGTTCTTTCTTTGAGGAAAACTGCATACAAGGGCTAACTGTTTTTGGTTGTTATTTTCTGTTGATCTGCCTGCATTTAAACAGACTTTGAACCAATGAAGTTTCTTGATTAAACATCACAAAAACTAATAGAAAGCTTTACTTAAGTTTAATTGTTTCTACTCTGGCTACTGGATGATGGTGACACACAAAAATGGAATCCAATACAGGTATTAATAAGGTAAGGTAACAGTTTTAGACAAAGCCATTCATGCAAATGCCTAAAGTTTTACCAGGCTCTCCTCCGTCCACATCATTTTTTAATCATTAAATTTTATTGCCTTAACAAATGGGAATATTCCAGACAATCAATCAGCCACAACACAAACGGTAAAGCAAATTTTGTTTATGTAGCAAAAATATGTCAATCCTTTGACTATGAATAAGTATTGCTAAGTTAGATAAGGAATGTAGATAGTTTAATTACTGCTGATTACGACTTTAAAGACCGGTACACCATCCAGAAATAAAATCCTAAAACAAAGAGCTGAGGGAACATAAGCAAGATTTAGGGGTGGGGAATTGTTTAACCAGGAAAGGCACGCTAAGCCGGAGCTTGTTTCCATGTGTGACCTGGGAGCACAAGAGAGTTAAGTGATTTGCTCAGGGTCACACAGTGTGCAAGTGAGGGCTGTGGGATTCAAACCCAGGTCTCAAGGTTTGCAGCTCAGTGTCCTAAACCACAGTGCTATACTGCCTCTCGACGCATCCTGGCATTTGAGGAATTAAAATCCCGAAATCCCAGGATTCAGAAAAAGCACTGGGATTGCAACCCTTGCTGCCACTCACATCATCACATTTTGCTATCCATTTCTGCATTTGGATATTTGTTCTGAGCTCCAAATCATCACATTTTAATGCTAAGGGTGTCTGTCTGTGCAAGTTAAATTAAATGTAGGGGTTTGGCTACAGATTTGGGGATTTCACTACATTATTTCAGTAGGAATTTTCCAAGAAAAACTAAAAGTTTTAAATTTACAGCAGAAATGGGCAGCTGGTTTCAGCATGGCGTGGTGCTTGGAGGTCTGGAGTCAGATATATACACAGCTATTTCTTAATGCTATTTCATTTCACCCTGTCCATTGTACAAACATAACTAAAGAACAGCAGTGCAAGTGCAGGAGAACCCACAGGAGCACCAACGCTTTGTGCCTTGGCTTTCCGGTGCTTTGTCAAGTTGTCTTGCCCCCTCTGTTGGGCGCGCGCACACACACACATATATGTATCTATACAAATATATAGTCTGCATTTAAAGGGAGGAGCTTGTGAACTGTTTTTCCTTTAAAATCTATGCTACCTGGGTTATTAATCCCTCAGTGTTTTTCTGTTCCTTTCAAAAGAACCAGGATGCCAACTTTAATTAGTTTCCAAAAGTCAGTGTGAAAAAAAACTGCACAGAGCCATTTTGCAGGTCAGTCGTGCAATGCGTCATGGGGTTTGGTGATGTAAAGTAGCTTGGTTTTCAGCGCAGTTGCTTTCATTTTCATAGGTGAACAAGAATATATGTGCCTAAGTTAGTGTGAAGTTTATAATTAAAACAATGTGCCACAATAAGCAACATTAGTGTGGCTTTCCAAGCAGTGAACTAAAAAACAACTTAAAACTAGTGTAACTGGATTAACTGCTTTCAAATTCTTTGTATCTGCCCTGAATGCAGCATGCGAAAAGCCACTGTGCCAAACAATGAATTAAAAGAATGGTTGCCGTCTGCAGTCAGATGCAATTTCACTTAGCTCAAAGAGCAGTTAACTCCAACATGAAATCTCCTTCAGGAACTTTATTATGAACATGTGTGCAGTACTTTACTTACAAATGTACACTAAGTGAAAAAGTATATCCAGAAGCTTGCAGTTTCTGACAGCCTTGACACACATACAATGCATGCTTGGGCACCAAACAGTAAAATGTGATGTTAGTAAGTCAGTGATCAAAGAGCAGATAAAATGCATCTTAACATCTTGCAAAACAATTTTATCTTACTTGTGTAAAATACTAAGAAGCACACAGTTCGAAACAGTGAGAGTGAATGCAATGGCATTCCAGTACTCAAACAACTGTAAACCCAGCAATCAGATCAAAAGCAATTAAAACTACCAAAACAAAACAAAACTTTTTGAAAGCATTTATTGTGGCGCTTGACCAGCTGGTTCTGATTGCTGTATGATATTTGTAATATAAAAATATAGTACGTGATTGTCTCACATAAGACAGTCTGTGCTCCATGGATGCCCCACCCCCCAAAGGTTTCAGTGAAAACTACAGGATGTATAATTGACCTGGAGATCTGTGTAATGTAATTAACTTCCTCGAGAAATTGCATTTTATGGCCTTTTTACGACCTGTTGCTGCTTTGAAGTGGGGAAGCTACAGTTTACTACAGGACAGGATATAATTTAGCTGATTCCTGTCAGGCTATCTTGCACCTAGGTGAGGGATTGCAGGGTTATAAATCTTCACAGGAACTGGCTGATCAAAGACTCATAATTTGGGAAATTAGCTTTTGCTGATGTCACATTATTTAATATATATCCTGACAGGAAATCATTTTTTTGTAATTTTATATTCTAAAAGGAGGAGCTAGATGACTAGAGTGGGGAGACGGAGTTGAAATGTATCCTTGTAACTGGGGAATCTGACATATAATTTTGGGACTCCAGAAAGACAGCTCTCTGATCTAACTATAAGCACTACTGAGCTAATACATTAGATAGAAAAAGTTTTTTATATTGTTGTAGGAGCTTTTGTTCTGTAATCTTCCCTTGTTCTTTTATGTGATTTTAAGCTCTTTAATATATACATATTGTTCTGTGTTTACATTTTTCATATTTTTGTTATCTTTTAGTAAAATCTTTATTTGAAAGATACTGCCTCGGTGTGTCTGTCAGTTCTTTTTGCATGTGACGTATAGAAGGTTAAGACTGACAAAAACTGTTCAAAAGCTTGATGGTGTTACCAGACTGAGAAAAGATAAGAATATACCTAAGGTCTTTTATACAGTTTTAAGGGTTCATTTTGGGAAGCCTGGCTTGGTGCCCCTGGTGAAAGATTGTAATGCAAACCCCTGAAGAGGGTACGAATCTGAGCCTGTACATTGGGTATGCTAGCATAAGGTTCACAGTTTGAGTCCCCCCAGAACTGGAGACTAAAGGTGATTCAGACCCAAAAGCAGACAAGAAGGTTATCCTGTCTGTTACCTATTCACACTATTGCGCTCGGAGGTTAGCAATGTGCGAGCAGAGGGCCTGACCCGAGTGCGTTTGTGATAGATTTTATCACACGTGTTTTACATTCTCCCCATGTAAGAAGAAAGCTCTTACCTTTTAAATCTAATCTGCACCACCACTGAAGGAAAAACCCAGACACTGAAATAGCACCTTTTCCCAGCCCTTTTGACTTTCATGCATAAATTACCCCTTCTTGCACTGATTCTGGAACTGTATTTCACTACTGTCCTCTGCAGTTAATTTTAGCATTTTGAGCTGCTAAAAACTGCAGTGTGTACCACAGCTTCTATAGCAAGCCTGGTGTTGCTGTGGACCCAGGGCTGCACTACTGACATCACTTTTATGGCAGAGGAGTGACTCACTCTGCAGCATTTATTTTTATTTATTGAAATGTTTCACCAGGAAGGCACACTGAACAACAAGCTGCTCATCTCCCGGTGTGACCTGGTGGGGGTGACAATCGGATGAAGAATTAGACATACAATTTAACATTTAACATATCCGAGAAATTAAACACTCAGTTACATTTGTAACAAGACATACAGTTAAAAAATATCATAAATAATCATACAATCACATCTGTGACATAACGCACAGATAAATATATCATACCTGTGGAATATGCTTTTAATTAAAAGTGACATATCTGAGGAACATAGTACAGAAATTGAATGTAGCCTTGGAGTCAACTTCTTGCAGGAATGGATCACAGTTAAGAGGCAGATTATTTAGCAATTACTGAATGAATGAGGTACAGTGGGGGACATCAAGGAGGGTAGAGGGGTAGACAGGGGAAACCAGCTGGGGGAAGGAGTGGATAAAGATGGGGCAAAATAACCAGAGAAAAGTGAGCAAAAAAAAAAAATCAGTTGTGAGGGGCAAGTTAACAGTGCTAGTGCAATCTGGGAGCACTTCAGACAGAACAAAAAGTGCAAATTATTAGCTCAAGTGGACTAAATCCTTTGATTAAGTGCAGAGGGGGTAGGGAGGGTGGCAGGAGAGAGGTGGGGGTAAGGGATAGGGAAGGGAAGGACGAGTCATACCTGGAACTGGCCCCTTCAGAGTGCTGAGATCGCTGCCAGTGGCGGAATGAGGCAAGGACTTAGAATAAGGGGCAGGAGTAGGCAAGGACAAGTTGGGTGGAGATAGTAGAGGGGATGGTAAAGAGAAGGAGGAGGAGGGGTGGGGGAAACTTGCCTAAGACTAGGCCTCTTCAGGGTGCTGAGAACCCAGCCAGAGAGCAGAGTCAGGAGAGGATGAGTTAGGTAGAGAGGATGGAGGGGAAAGGGGAGGGAAGGAAGAGTCATTTCCCAGTGCTGGACCCCTCCAGGATGCTGAAAACCCTGTCAGGGGTAATAGTATGGTGAAGTTGCAGCAGTTTTGCAAGGAAAACTACATTACTATGCTAAAATAACTAAGGGGAGAACTAGTGACACCACTGACTACCCTCCTTAACAAATCATAGGAGGATGGGGTGGTACCTGAGGACTGGAGGAGAGCGGATGTGATTCCCCCTTCACAAAAGTGGGAGCAAGGCAGAGGCAGGAAACTACAGACCTGTTAGTTTGACCTCAGTGGTAGGGAAAATGATGGAATCACTTCTGAAGGAAAGAAGTGTTGAGTATCTAGAGGCCAGCGGGGCACAGGACCCAAGGCAGCATAGATTCAAAGCGGAAAGGTCATGCCAGGCGAATCTAATAGATTTCTTTGACTGGGTGGCCAAAGTAGTAGACCAGGGAGGGGCTATGGACATGGCCTACCTAGACTTTAGCAAGGCATCTGACACAGTCCCATACGAAAGATTAATATACAAGTTAGCCAGCTTTGGAGTTGGACACAGAGTGGCAGCCTGGGTAAAAAAAATGGCTGGACAACAGGACGCAGAGGGTAATAGTAAACAAAGTCCACTCTGAAGAAAAAGGGGTTACTACCGGGGTACCCGGTCCTCTTTAATGTCTTTATAAGTGACATTGCGTGGGGACTGGAAGGAAAAGTATGTCTCTTTGCATACGACACAAAGATCTGCAACAGAGTTAATGCACAAGAGGAGTGGAAAAGATGAGAAGGGACTTGGCAAGGTTGGAGGAATGGTCAAATGTATGGCAGCTTAGATGCAATGCAAAGAAGTGCAAAGTAATGCACCTGGGAAACAAAAACCCACGGGAAGATTACACAATGGGGGTTGAGATACTAACAACAACAAAAATGGAAAGGGACCTGGGGGTAGTCATATCAGACAACCTAAAGGTGAGCAAGCAATGTGAGAAAGCAGTAATGAGGCCTGGGGGGATACTGGGATGCATAGGGATAGGCATCACCAGCAGAAAACAGGAAGTTGTTATCCCTGTGTGCAGACAGCTGGTGAAACCCCACCTGGAGTACTGCGTGCAGTTCTGGAGACCCCATCTCTGCAAGGACATAGACAGGATGGAGGCTTTCCAGAGGAGGGCAACTAAAATAGTGCAGGGTCTACACCAGAAGCCATACGAAGAGAGACTAAAGGAGCTTAATATGTATAGCCTCGAGGAAAGGAGGGAGAGCAGGGACATGATAGAAACTTTCAAGTACCTCAAGGGAATCAACAAAGTCCAAGAGGGTAGCATCTTTCAGAAAAAGAGGTGTAAGAACAAGGGAGCACAATCTGAAGATAGACGGAGGATGGCTCAGAGGTGATGAAAGGAAGTATTTTCTCACAGAGAGGGTTGTGGATGCATGGAACGGCCTTCTTGAAGAGGCCGTAGAATCAAAAACAGTGGAGGAATTCAAGAATGCATGGGACAGACATAAAGCAATTCTAGTGGGGGTAGGAGGAAGTAGGCTGTTGGTTAACTAGGATCTGCAGCTTATCCATTAGGTAGGGAAATGGGCAGACTGGGTGGGCCAAGCGGTCCTTATCTGCTGTCAAATTCTCTGTTGCTATGTATACTGTGGTCCCTCTTCAGCAAGACACCCTGTTAGCAATGCATTACGCCAAAATCTAAATGTCTTGTCAGTATGTTTTTTTGTAAAACTGACTTGCTTCTGCCTCTGTAACAAAGCATGGGGGATTGAGAGAAGGTTGAGTTCCTGTCAACATCTTTCCCAGCCCTTTTGACTTTCACGCATAAATTACCTCTTCTTGCATTGATTCTGGAATTGTATTTCATTACTGTCCTTTGCAGTTAATTTTTGCATTCTGAGCTGCTGAAAACTGCAGGGTGTATCAGAGCTTCTATAGCAAGCCTGGTGGTGCTGTGGACCCAGGGCTGTACTGCTGACATCAGTATATGGCAGAAGAATGACTCACTCTGCAGTGCATTGAAGTTGCAGCAGTTTTACAAGAGAAAACTACATTACTAAGTGTACATAATGTGGTCCCTCTTTACCAAGACACCCTGTTAGCATGCATTATACCAAAATCCAAATTACTTGTTAGTATGATTTTTTGTAAAACTGACTTCTGCCTCTGTAATAAAGCATGGGGGGTGAGAGAAGATCAAGTTGACGTCAGCCGAGACAGTTGTCAGTTTATGCATCGGTGTGATAAGTAGTGTCTATACCTTGATCATTTGAAAGCAGTAATGCCTCCTTACCCATGCCATACTGGTGCCTTCCATGTCTTTCTGTAGTAAAGCACCTGGGATGCACCCTGATCGAAAATCCCTGACTGCTCATCCGTCCCGCACCTCCCTGACATCAGCATGGCACTGCGGAACGCCAAAGACTAATTTTGGGGTGCCATATAATACAAACAATGTGTTCAGATGTGCTATATGTACTGTAGATGTGGTTTTAAAAACAGAGGACTATTTCCAGAGAAATTCTTGTTTGAAAAGTGAAACCGGTATTCCATGCATGCATGGACCAGCAGTACTCAAAAACCTTTTTGTGGCACCAAGCCTTCTCAGCTAATTGACTGATTTGCTTTTCTGATTTATTGTTATTTGATTTTAATTGAACTGATATTTGTATGATTTTGATTTGCTTTTATATTGTTAGGCGCCTTGGCATTAGATAAGGCGCCTTATAAATAAATGTATTATTATTATTATTATATGGTACCAAATATAGTCTTCAGCATTCCGTGGTGCCATGCTGATGTCGAGGAGGCCCAGGATGGAGGAGCAGTAAGGGATTTTCAATTGGAGTGACTGACAGGCGCTTTACTACAGAAAGACATGGAAGGCACCAGTATGGCATGGGTAAGGAGGCATTACTGGTTTCAAATGATCAAGGTAGAGACACTAATCACACCGATGCATAAACTGACAGCTGTCTTGGCTGACTGCAACTCAATCTTCTCTCACTCCCCATGCTTTGTTACCGCGGCAGAAGTCAGTCAGTTTTACAAAAGAAAAAAAAACATACTGACAAGGCATTTGGATTTTGGTATAATGCATTGCTAACGGGGTGTCTTGGTGAAGAAGGACCACAATATGTACACCTAGTAATGTAGTTTTCCCTTTCAAAACTGCTGAAACTTCACTGTACTGCAGTGTGAGTCACTCCTCTGCCATATAGTGATGTCAGCAGTACAGCCCTGAGTCCACAGCAACACTAGGCTTGCTATAGAAGCTCTGGTACACCCTGCAGTTTTTAGCAGCTAATGCAGAGGACAGTAATGAAATTCAATTCCAAAATTGGTGCAAGAAGGGGTAATATATGCATGAAAGTCAGAAGAACTGGGAAAGGTGCTGACAGCAACTCAATCTTCTCTCACTCCCCATGCTTTGTTACAGAGGTAGAAGTCAGTTTTATAATAAAAAAAAAAACACACACTGACAAGGCATTTGGATTCTGGCATAATGCATTGCTAACAGGGTGCCTTGGTGAAGGGGAACACAGTACGTACACCTAGCAATGTAGTTTCCTTTGTAAAACTGTTGCAACTGCACTGTACTGCACAGTGTGAGTCATTCCTCTGCCATGTAGTGATGTCAGCAGGAGCCAGCAGCTGAACAGCAAAGGCAGGTGAAGCTGGGTTAAAGCAGGACTCAAAAACAAATCCAAAATATGGAAGGCAGAGTAAACCTTGGTGAAAAATAACAAATGCACACACCCTTTCAGGTCTACTACTGCATATAATGACTACAAGCTATAACTTTTGGGACCATCATGAAAGGTGCTCTTGAAGTAAAAGTTACCAACCCTTGGGAAAATCTGAAAGGAACTAAGTTGAAAACAAAAACTGCAAAGTACAGTTATGTAAGAACTTACTGTAACAGTAGATCTTCGAGAGAGGCTCTTGCAGTAGGTAATTACATATAGGACTGAATCCGGCAGGCGTCAGGACCCCACGGAAACATTTCTAGCTAGCAGTCTCTGGCGAGGGACCACCCCCCACATCAGGCGACCGGCGTCAGGAGACGTCGGTATAAAGGGGTGGTCCCTTACGCCTGCCTTCCAGTTCTTTCCCGACAAAGGCTAAAAAAGGTTGGACGAGAGAGAAGCGGATATTTCCCTCACTGGAAAAGGAGCTGAAAAAGCTTAGGGGGATGGAGGGCGGGAAGGTATAACCTACTGCAAGAGCCTCTCTCGAAGATCTACTGTTACGGTAAGTTCTTATGTAACTGTACTATCTTATTTTGAGAGGGCTCTTGCAGTAGGTAATTACATATAGGACCGAGTCCCAAGCAATCTGGAACAAGAAGAAGCAAACGGGAGGAGGAAAACTACTCAAAGTAGATCCTATAGCTGTGAAGGCCTTAAGAAAGGAGGCCTTGCAGAACAGCCAGCCCGAAGCCTGCTCTACGGCGAGAGGCAATATCCAAACTGTAATGTTTTGTAAAGGTATGAACGGAAGTCCAAGTGGCGGCAGCACAGATGTCTGCTGCTGACACATTCTTGAAACAAGCCGCTGAGGCCGCGACTCCTCTGGTGGAGTGGCCTCTCACTTGACCCGGAAGGGTCTTGTTCTACTTGTCATAACAGAAGATGATGCAATGAGCTAATCATTTGACTTGCATTACTTAGAAACAGCATTGCCTTCTCTTTTGTGGGCAAAGAGACAAAAGTTGATCAGTCTTTCTGAGATCTTTGTTCTGTTAGTGTAGTATCTCAGAATTCGGTGAACGTCCATAGTGTGTAAGAGATGCTCTCCTTGATTGGAGTATTGCATAAAGAAACCGGGTAACTCAATGGATTGGTTCAATGTAGATTCCACTACCACCTTGGGAAGAAACTTAGGATTGGTGCGCAGAGCCACACGTTCCTTGTGAAAAATCAAGCATGGGATTTTACACATCAGGGCCTGGAGCTCGGAAATCCTCTGAGCAGAAGTAATGGCCACTAGGAAGAGAGTCTTCCATGAAAGGAACTTCATGTCTGCTGAGGCTGCCGGTTCGAAAAGAGGCAGAGTAAGCTTCTCGAGAATGAAATTCAAATCCCAACTCGGATAGGGGTCTTAAGTGAAGAACCCCTCGGAGGAAAGTCTTAGAGACTTCCAACTGAGCAAACGTCCTGTCTGCAAAAGGGACATGGTAGGCCGAAACGGCTGCCATGTGTACCTTCCGGGACGAGTGACTAAGACCCAGATCAAAAAGGTGGTGCAGGTACTCCAGCAGCTGTCCAGCAGAACATGAGAAAGGCTCAAAATCTTTTGAAGCAGCCCAGATTGTAAACCGTTTCCATTTCATGGCATAGGTAGACCTAGTGGAGGGTTTTCTAGCTTCCACCAGGATCTCAGCCACTCAGGGAGAAACCCCAGATCTGGTTTGAGCTATGTCTGCAGGAGCCATGCGTGTAGTTGGAGGGACTTGAGACCTGGATGGACCAGGGTCCCCTGATCCTGGGTCAGTAAAAGTCGCGACAGAGGAAGAGGAGGTTCCTCTGAATATTGTTACAGAAGAGAGAACCAAACTTGCCTGGGCCAGAAAGGAGCGATCAGAATCATTCGTGCTCCTTCTGAACAGAGTTTCTATAAGACTCTTGGAATCAAGACGATCGAGGGGAAGGCATAGACGAATCTGTCCTTCCAATCTAGAGACAGAGCATCTCTTCAAAAAATGCCGCGCTCTGGAGCGAGCGAGCAGAAGGCGGGAAGCTTTGCGCTTAGAGGTGAGGTGAACAGGTCCACCTTTGGCGTTCCCCGACGTAGAAAGAGGTCGTCTAATACCCCCTGATCCAGTTCCTACTCATGAGCTACAGCAGACGAGCGACTGAGTTTGTCTGCTAAGGTGTTCTCTACCCCCGGCACGTGAATTGCCGTGAGGTGGAGGTTGTGCGGTACTGCCCAATCCCAAACTCGCATCGCTTCCCTGCAAAGAGGGTAGGAATGAGTCCCTCCCTGTTTGTTGATGTACTATACCACACACATATTGTCCATCTGTACGGCTAGGTGGCCGGGAAGGAGATGCAGATGCAGAGCCTGAAGAGCATAAAGCACTGCCCGAAGCTCGAGTACATAGATGTGAAGCGTTTTCGAGCTTGGACCAGGAGCCCTGGGTCCTGTGAGGACCATGATGAGCTCCCCAACCCTCGCCAGGCGCCTGTGGTTAGAGTCTGGGAGGGGAGAAAGGCAGAAGGAACTCCCGACAAAGGTTCTCTTGCACCATCCACCACTGCAAGTCCCGAACCATGGAGGAGGAAGATAGGACGAGCTGGTCCAGGTCGTCCACCAACTGATCCCACTGAGACCGAAGCATCCACTGACAGACCCTCATGTGGAGCCGAACGCGAGGGACTGTTGGGATAGCAGCCGCCATAAGCCCGAGAAGGCAAAGGACCGACCTCGCACCGACCCGCCTGCGGCCGGACAACAGGCTGACCTAAGCCTGGAGTGTGGCCGCCCTGTCCAGTGGCAGGAAGGCCCTGCCAGAGGTCGTGTCCAGGATCGCCCCGATAAACTGGAGCCTCTGGGATGGGATCAAGTGGGACTTTGTATGGTTGATGGTAATACCCAGGCAGGCAAAGACCTGCTGGGTAAGGGAGAGGAAGCGCAGGAGTTCCTCCCTGGATGAGGCCACCAGGAGCAAATCGTCCAGGTATGGGAAAACCTGCACACCCCGGGGTACGCAGGTAGGCCGCTACCACTGCAAGGCATTTGGTGAACACCCGGGGTGCCGAGGAACGACCAAATAGAAGGGCCTTGAACTTGTAGTGGGCCCCCTGGAAAGCAAAAGGGAGGTACAGTATTTGCGGTGAGAAGGGCAGTTAGAGATGTGCAGGTAAGCGTCCTGCATATCCAGAGTGCACAGCCACTGTCCCGACCGAAGGAGGGGCAGGAGGCCCTGCAGGGAGAGCATCCTGAATCTCTTGTACTCCAGAATAAGTTCAGGGAACTAAGATCTAGTATCGGCCTTACATCTTCTGTCTTCTTTGGGACCAGGAAGAAGTGGGAATAGTAACCCATTCCCCGTAGAGACAGGGAAATGGGCTCTATTGCCTCTTTCAGCAAAAGTGCTGAAATCTCTTTCTGGACCAGAAGAAGGTGTTCCCGAGAGTACGACGACCTTGGGGGAGGGTGATGAGGTGGTTTCTGTAGAAATTCTATTGAGTGTTCTTCTGCGATCAGCTAGAGCACCCAGGAATCTGAAGTTATCCTCTCCCAGCCCGGGAGATGAAGGGAAAACCTCCCTCCTACCGGTTTACCTGGGAGGCCCAGAGACTGTGGGAGAGGGAAGGAGTCAGGTAGTGTGGGGCAGCGTTGCAGCTGAAGCCACCGCTGCTTTTTTGGGGCGGAGGGGGCTTGGCAGTTGGAGGGGCCTGGCGTTTGGCGGCCCGCTTTCCCTTGGGTTTTGCCTTTGGCCGATTCTGTCTGCGAAAGGGACGGCGCTGCGTTTGATGGGGATGGTACATAGAGTCTACAGACTTTAGTGCCGTCCCCGTCTCCTGCAGATTGGTAATAATGTTCTTGACATCACCACCAAACAGCACCAAACCCTGGAAGGGCACTTCCTGAATAGCGGACTGCACTTCTGGGACCAACCCTGACAAACGGAGCCAGGCACGACGCCGTAAGCCTACGGCGAAAGCTGAGCTCCTACCAGCAGTGTCCACTGCATCATAAGTCGCACGAAGCATGTGCCGACTGGCCGAACGTGCAGAGCGGATGAGGTCAGCCACTTCCTGTTTGACTTGAGAGTCCGGAAGGGAGTCCAATTTGGATTCCACCTCACTAAGAATTGCCTTCTGATAATCCCCATGTGACAGACATAATTCAGGGCCCTAATACCCAGAGTGGAAGAAGCGAAGACCTTCTTATCATACTGGTCCAGAAGACGGGAATCTTTGTCAGGTGGAGACAAGCTCTAATGCCTCGGGTTAGCTGACCGACCGTGAGCGGCGCTAATCACGACCAAATCAGCTCAAGGGTGAGAGTCTAAAAATTCAACACCCTCGGGAGCCTGATATAGCTTGTTGGACTTCTGAGGAAGTGGAGCTAAAGCCGATGGCTGTTTCCAAATAATGGTAACAAGATCGGCATGAGGCTTAATCCAGGGTGGCACCAAGGCGGGAGCTGTCACGGGCAGATCCAGATGCTCAGCGAGTTTCTTACGCTGGGGATCCAGCTCCAAGGACTGCCACTTATGAACCTCCTGGATTTTGCGTAGCAACTCCGTTAAAGAAGGATCTTCTGGAGGACACTTCGGAGGAGTCCTTGGCCTGGGCTTAGATGGAGAGTATGGCTTGTCATCTGGCTCGGAACAACCGTCGGAGGCGTCCGAGGAGGAAGAAGATGGTGATGAGGAAGACTCCCTCTCCTGACATGGGGGAGGAAAGGACCCCTTGGGAAGCCCTCGGGGAAGTGTGTCCTGCCCCTCCCTGGAACCAGAGGGTTTTGCCCTGGTGTCCGGAGGTGGGGAGGGACTTTGTCGTCATGGACGTGCAGGAACCGGTACCATCGTCGGAAGACGACTCTCCACCTCTCTGGTGAGCTGAGCCTTGGCCTCAGCCCACCAGGAGGCCAGAGTCTCCTGCAAGTTCACCGGCGGCTGAGGGGTGGTGGAGGTGGAGATATGTGTATGGATTATACCCGTGAAGACGTATCCGTAACCCGATGGTGGGAAGCCCAGCGTCGGGTATTGAGCACCGGTACTACAGCTTTGGATGGGCGGCGTTGGTACTGGGGCATTGGATACTGCGACTCGGGTAAGATGGTGTCGGATACAACGAGGTGGTACCGAGGCGGGGGCTGCAGGAGCAGACAGCCCAGCCGGAGGCCCCATGGGTGGGTCTGGAGCAGAAGGCCCGGTGGGCGGAGGGCCCGGCATTGGAGCGGCATCCTGGAGCGGGATGTCGCCCGGTGTCGACAAAACCGGCGTTGGGGCTGGCGGCCGAGGAGCCGGCGTCGGGGCCGTCATCCGGGGAGCCGACGTCAGATCGGTCGGTCCAGCAGGCAGATGGTCTGATGGGGTGGAACAGAGAACCTCAGCATCGCCGGGGAAGGAGAGAAAAATCCTCGGGGTCAGGCTGAGGGGACCAGGGTCCCGGAGGCAGTGAAGGCTGCAGGGAGTCGGGAAAAGCGGGCGTGGGGTGGGGTCTGGCATCGGCTCGTCCGCTGTGCAGGCGTCGGCGAACAGGCGATCCAACTTATCAGCCGGGATCCGGGGCGCCCGGAGGCGCGCGTCCCAGCTAACGGACCCTTCGCCCGAGGCAGGCCGTGAAGGAGAGGCGGCCTGGTTGGGCGGAGTAGGGGCTGTGTGCTGCCACAAGGGGGTCAGGCGACTTACCGACCTTCTCCGTGTCAGGCGTCGGGCAGCCCGGCGTCCGGCTTACCGGAGCTGCCCACACCAGTAGGCATAGCAGGGCAGCTTTACCGGGGCGGAGGCCTCCAATAGCCCAGAGGTGCCCGAAGGCCCAAGCGAGCCAGAGCAGGGGCCGCCACATGCCTTAGAAGCCTCTAAGCGGCCGTCACGGAGTGGTCCCCCAGGGGGAACGTTACCTGCAACACAGTGACTCCCGAAGAAGACGCGGTGGATGAGGAGCCCTTGTCCCAGTGCTTCTCCTTGTCCTTTTTCTTTTGATGGCCTTCGGGGGAAGTGGACGCCTGCCGGAGCTTTTTCAACTCTTTTTCCATGGAGCTCATTTTCTTGTTTAAAATATGGGCCTCCAGGGTCTGCTGCTGCCGTCTTCGGGTAGCCGTGTTGAACCTGAGGCAGTGCTGGCACTTCTCTACCAGATGGTCGGGGCCTAGGCAAAAGAGGTACTAGGAATGGCCGCCCTTGTGCCGGAGTTGGACGCTGCATGAGTCACACTTGTTCTTGTGCTCGGAGGATGTAGGGGACGACATAAACCAACGAATACCTGACAATGGATCAAAAAAATACTCGGTCAAAACTACTGACGATAGAGGCTGACGAGTGATGAACTTTACTGTGAGGTGCTGGCATGAGCTAACGATGGGAAAGAACTGGAAGGCGGGTATGAGGGACCGCCCCTTTATACCGACGTCTTCTGATGCTGGTCACCTGACGTGGGGGCGGTCCCTCGCCAGAGACTGCTAGCTAGATATTTTTCCGTGGGGTCCTGACGCCTGCTGGCTTCAGTCCTATATGTAATTACCTACTGCAAGAGCCCTCTCCAAGTAAGATCTTTACATCACCAAACCCCATGATGCATTGCATAACTGGGGCCATGAGCTGAAAGATGGCTCTGGCCAGTTTTTTTCCACATTTAGCTAAACTGACTTTTGGAACCAAATTAAAGTTGACATCCTGCTGCTTTTGAAAGGAGCAGAGAAAAACACTGAGGGATTAATTGCCCAGGCTGCACAGATTTAAAGAAAAAACAGTTCACGGGCCCCTCCCTTTAAAAGTGTACATTACATTTCAATTATATAAAAATCACATATACAAAATAAATGCATACTAAAAAAGAGCGCGAGTTACACAGTTAAACTGTTAGAATACAAAAACTGGAGATAATGGTACCGATATTCTAAATATATATAAGCACTAGTGTGTTTCTGTATTGAATGGAGTGCTGTGTCCGGTTTTCCGTTTAGCTTATACCCAGTAGAATGCAGTTCCTTTCAAATCACAACCTCCACTAAACTAAGAAGGGTCCCACTATAGAGAACCACAAGCCTGTTGCATGTCTTGTTCACCTTATTGTAACCCACATTTTATAGTACATGATGCTGGGAAAGGGACAGATTTTTTATAACACTCAATGGCCTGCAAGCATACGTTTTGCTTAAGGGCCATCTATATCCTCCCACCCATTTGAGTTTTTTGTTGCGCCGAGGGCCATTTTGTATCCCTTTGTGATAAGAGAGTCAGCCATCCACAGTCATTTGTTGTACAATTGGTTTACCACGTGGAACACCTGTGATCTTCAAAGTTAAGAAATATTATTAAATGGAATTATCCTCCTACTTCCCCATTACAGCTATGGGAAAAGAAAACATATCCCAGCTTTGACTCATGCTTGAAAACTGTATAATAATAAATAATATTTTAAAAAAGGCCATGCCACATTGGTAGACATTCATGGCTATAATAACATAAAAGTCTATGGCAAAAAGAAAGGTCTACGGACAATACAATTTGTTGCAGGTCACTCAGTTTTAAAGGAAAGGTCCAATTTCTAAAAGTACCGCCCTTGAAATCCACAACTCCCAAAAGAAGTGATGTGTACATTTATAGGATTCATATACATTGCTGCTGGACTCCGGGTAACTGCTGCCCATACATGCCCACCATTTTAAATGTTTTAACATTTTGCAGCTCTCCTGGGGCTGTCCTGCAGGACAGGATGGTGCTGGGTCATCTACAGGTTCCACAGAGATCACTGGATCCCAGGGATAACCCAAAATCATCCTGTCCTTTATCACAGCCTCCTGGGAGCAGCAAAATGTTAACAAGACCTATAAAATGAGTGGCCGCCTTCAATTTACTGAACCCTGTAAATGCTTGCACTGCTCTCCTTGGAGGTAGTGGATTTTAAAGTCAGTTCTACTGAAAACGAGACCCTTCCATTAAGCCAGCAAAGTTCTGTGAAGGAAATATAATGGAGTTTCGTGAGTATAAAAAAATCTAGATTTGTACTGTGCATCTAAAGTGAAAAAAAAAAAAAAAAAGGATTCTGAAAATCAAGCTGCAGCAGATTTTTTTTTTAACATTGGTGGCTGTTTTCACCTGTACTTTTCATTTGCCTACCTTTCTGATTCGTTGTTGCCCAGGAAGGTCCCAAACTGAGATGCATAACTGTGTTCAAACAGCATGGTAAGGAACTGCTCATTAAACTCAAAGGAGCAAGGGAACTGGCGCTGGATCTGCCACACGCAATCCAGGAAGAGCAGGAAGACTGGAGCCTCTGCTTTCTGTTTGTTGTTGGAATAAGCAGACTGGGCACAGCGCAGCTGGAATGGATGTCCTGCCTGCCAGGAAACACATTGACATGTACACAAAAAAATGCAAAGTAAGGCAAAGCAAAATTAAAGACAAGTATTTTTGTGAAAGAAGTTGATTCCTAATCAACTGATAACACATCAGTTTTAGAAGGTATGTAACTTATAAATCAGCAGTTTGCATGAAGATTGAAAGAGCCCCTAATATCTCCAAAGACACTGAAAAAAGTTATTTTAGGCACACTTCAGATCCTATTTTATATCAGTTCTGTATTTCGCTTTGCCTTGACATTCATGCACATTAATATGCAAACAGGATCCCTGCCCTCGCTTTAAGACTCAACCTGCCAAAAATGTGAAGTTTATTCCACCGCTTGAAGTAATTCCATATAAGAAGCACATTCAAATTATAAGCACAGACCAGAGCCCAAGTAAATGCCCGACACTTTGTCTGAAAAGAACTTCCTCCAGGGGATTGAAGCACTGGGGCATTGCTTGGGTCTCTAGTGTGGTTACAATTTGAATGTGCTGTTATGGGGTTACTCAATGATGGGCAGCTCACATTTTGACAGCATCCATGTGTTAGTGTGTATTTTATTCGCTGACATGAGTCATAAGTCGGGCTGGCCGCCCCACAAACTGGCGCACCCCCACTGTAGAAGCCTGGAAGCTGATGCATGCACAAAAGGCTTGGTGAGTACCTTGTCTACACATGACAACACGTTTCTCTGCTTGCCACAGTACAATATGGTGCTGCAGAAATGATTATATCATCATACATGGGGATTATGATGTCAGAAGTAAATAAGGAGCCAGAGCAGAAGTCCTGTTTTTCGTAAATTTGCACAACTATAATGAATAAGCATTTGCCAAAACCAAATGGTTGCTTGCAGTGTATTAGACCTTGAAAAGGAACATGCTGACCACAGCTGTGCTTTTCACTGGAGTTGCATTTCATGAGCAATAGAGGTCCTTGGTGCCCCCTCTTTTACAGGGGCTCATTTCAGAGATATGAGAGCCCCTGGTACTCTCGCTCTTTCCATGATGAGCCAATGGCAGTAATATAGGCCCCTGGTGCCCCCTTTCCATAACTCAATGGCAGTAATATGAATGCTACAGGGGCCCCTGGGGCCCCCCCTTCCATGTTATCAATGGTAGTAATAAGTGGGGATTCAGCTCTAGGGGTGGCTATGCTGACCAGCGCAAACTGCTCAGTATGTGAGCACTTTGTGACCAAACCAGTAGGGTACCATGGGCCCCCAAAGCTCTGAAGTAAATCCCTGTCACTGGGGTATAGGTTGACTCTGGACCGCAGGGCCAGACCCAAAATGGTAAAAACCAGACCATCCAGTCACACCCTACCAGCCGGACTGGGTGCAAACTATGCAATCTGGCTGGACCAGTCAATCCATTTTTTACCGTATTGGTCTGTTCATTCTGTATTTCATCTAAGGTGAGGGTATGGGTGAAATCCAGACCGCTGCACCGGACCATGTGTCATTTTGCGGATTTCACCCATACTCATTGCCCTATATGAAATCCAAACCATCTGCAATGGACGGAATAAAGCAATAAAAACTGGACCTACTGATCTGGATTGTCTAGCTAGTCCATTTTTTCCCATTTTGAGTCCTGTCCAGCGGTCTAAATTGAACCCATATCTCAATAAGGGTGCTATAGGGACTTACTTCAGAGCTATGGATGCTTTTAATGCACTACTGGTTTGGTCACAAACTCGCTCACATACTGAGTAGTGTGCGCTGGTCAGGGTAGACACTCCTACAGCTTAGTCGCATTCCACTTTTCAAAGACAAGGTGCTCCTACACAAATGGGATGGACAACTTACTTGCTTATAGATTTAGCATTTATTCCCGCATGGAGACTCACTCTTTCCCATGGGAGTGGCAGGCAGCACTGATTGCAGTGACCCCTCAGACAGGGAAAATGTGGAACTTTACTCATCCTATCGTCCCATTTCCCTAATTAAAGTGGATGCCAAGATCTAAACCAACATTTTGGCCAGTAGACTAAAAAATTGATTCCTAAATTGGTTCACCCCAATCAAACTGGATTTAACCCAGGTCATACATCTTATAATGTCAGGCGACTCTTAAAAGTTATTTCTAACACTAAATTGCAGCATTCCACCTCCTTGGTGACCACTATCGATGCTGAAACAGCCTTTGATATGCTCAACTTCTTTTATTTAGAGGAGGTCTTGTCATCCTTTAGTTTTAGCCCTGGATTTTTACAAAACTTACCGGCCCTGTACAAGGGGTCGACTGCAAAAAAAGGGGTTAATGGAGTTTTGTTCCCTTCCTTTCAGCTGCATCGCAGAACGAGGTAGTGGTGCCCCTTGTCACCTCTGCTTTTTGCTTTAGGGATAGAGCTGTTGACCACACATATAAGAACTGATAATCAGATGCAGGGGGTTCAAATTGGGCCTATCACTCACAAAATAGCATTATATGCTGATGATACTTTAGTGTTTGTGGAGAACCTTAGGTCCTCCCTTCCTCTGAACGCTTTAAGAGTTTGGAACAATTTCAGTCTTTAAAATTAAGTTTGACAAAACAAAAGCCTTGCTCCTAAGAGACAGCTATGACCCACAGGAGGAGGAGGGTCCCTTTCCGTTTAGTTGGGTGGCTGGAGGTTTCAGATATTTTGGATTTAACATTAGAAAAGACTTGTCCTAATTATATTTGAAAAATCATAAAATTGCTTTATTCGAGATTCAAAAGGACTTGTTGAGATGGGCTATCTTACCCCTCTCCTTGTTTTCTCCAAACAACAAATAGCATCAGTTGATGGAGGCTTTACTAGTTCCCTCAGAGGAAGGACCTGGGTGGTCAGAAGCACTGGGGAGCTAGTGAGACCTCCATCAACTGGTGCCATTTGGTGTCTGGAGAAAATAAATGCTATTTCTATAATCAAGTAACATGTCCACAGTGTGTTTGTGCAGGAGTACCTGGTCTTTGAAAAATGGTAAGCGACTCACACCAGGCAGAGAGGCAACAAAGTTAGTTTAACTGTGTAAGTGCTACAATTCATTTTCAATTTAATTACCTGCTCCAGTCAGCAGCTGGATAGGTGGCCGCAGAGGTGAGGAAGTACAACCACAGAATGCGGCTGGGGATCAGCTGCTCATCTCTGCATTCTGGGTCAGAAACTACCCTCTGAATCAGAAGAGCAGGCCAGTTTGGAGGGGCTGGTGGAAGGCTATGAGTGGAGCTACAGTACAGGGGGGTTAGGAGCAGCAGGGACACATTTTCATTTTATTATTGATGTACTTTGCACATGCCACACTCATCAATGTCTCCCTTGTGATGTTTTAAACAGCAACTGCCCCTACTCTGGTCCTTTTAGCACAGTGGAATAACAAGGAGCAAGATGAGCAGCTGTCGAGGGCAGCAATGAAGGTCTGGGTTCCTGCTCCTTGGGAGCTGCCAGGCAGCAGTAGTGGATGGTGGTCCCCCTTCTCCGGAGCTCCCGGGACAGCTGTGCTCAGTGGTGAGCTGCCCCGGTCTGAACTCTCCACCTTGGCAACTCCATGGCTCCATCACTCATTCATGCAGGATGAATCAAGGTGGGAGGGGAGATACCTGGTGGCATCTTGTACATGAAAGAAGGCAGCTACACTCTGATAGGTGTAGCTGTGTCCTTTCAACTACACAAAGTTTCTGCCCATCAGTCAGGGGTGAACACCGTCACGATCAGCCTGCTCCTCAATGGGCTGTCATTGGTGAGCCTCCTGCAGACGGAACAGCATGAGATGTTACAGTGACACACCTCTGCAACCGCTACTCTCCCAAGTAGCCAAATATCTGCACAAATCAAGGAAGCTCAAAACAAAACATTCACGAAATATAAGCCACACTGTGTACAATAAATACAGGTTACTCACCTGTAACAGGAGTTCTAGGAGTGGTATATATTGTTCATCGACACTGTCTGGCAGGTACCTTGCCGCTTTAAGATGGGCTGGAAACTCTTCTTCAAGCTGGCTGCTCCCACCCACCCGGGTGGTAAAACCCTCGGCTCCATCCCATGATGCCAGATCTAGCCCGCTGGAAGCCAGGTTGTACGCCGAAGTTGGGGAGGTTCGGTGGGTCCGTGTGGATGAACAACATACACCACTCCTAGAACTCTCATTACAGGTAAGTAACCTGTATTTCCAGGGACGTGGATATATTGTTTGATCCACACTGTCTGGCAGATTCCAAGCAGTTCTCTGGGAGGAGGGAGGCAAGGCGCACACCCCCTACTTAGGGAACAGGGACTGGAGAACTAAGGCCCCAAAACCAGCATCCCGGCGAGACTCGAGGTCGATGTAGAATGGGAAATGAAAGTGTGTGCTGACTTCCAGGTAGCAGCCCTGCAGATTTCCTGGATAGGGACGTCCCTAGAAGCAGCCACCGATGCAGCGGTATGGCAGGTATAATGAGCTCTTATCCCTCTGGGAGGCTTCTTGCCCACCAACCTATAGCAGAGATCAATGCAGGAAGTGATCCACCTGCCAATCGTCTGCTTGGCTGCAGGTCTGCCAGAAGCGACTTCAGCATAGGTGACAACAGCTGGTGAACCTCTCCCCGAACTTCCGCCGTATGCTCTTTATAGTAGGCGAGCACTCTTCTTAGGTCCAAGGTATGGAGCCTGTACTCAGCCTCCGAGGCGTGATTCGAGTAGAACACCGGCAGAGTCATTACCTGATTCAGGTGAAACTGTGACACCACCTTTGGAAGAAATTTCGTGTAGGGGTGCAGGACAACCTTGTCCCTGTGGAAGACCAGGTAGGGAGATTCGATGGAAAGTGCCTGGAGCTCCCCAATCCTTCTGGCTGATGTGACAGCCACCAAGAAGGCAGTCTTCCATGACAGGTGAGAGATGTCACACCTGTGCATCGGTTCGAATGGCTTGTCCATGAGCTTGGCCAATACCAGCAGAAGACCCTACGAAGGTGAAGGTTCACGCACCAGAGGGGATACGTGATCTAGGCCCTTGAAAAAGCACCAGACCACCTTCTCCTGTACCACCGACTGCTTGCTGGCCCGTGCCCGGTAAGCAGAGATGGCTGCCAGGTGCACCTTAAGGGTCGTCGATCGAAGCCCTTGCTGAGAAAGGGACCACAGGTAGTCCAAAATGCTAGTCAACGGGCAGGACAAGGGGTCCAACCCCTTGCCCTGACACCAAATGGAAAATTTCTTCCACTTAAAGGCATAACATTTTCTGGTCGACTCCTTACGACGTTAAGGACCTCGTCGGAAAGACCCAAAGCCTGGAACTCTAGCCGCTCAGGAACCAGGCCATCAGGTGCAGGGATTGAAGGTCCGGATGGAGTACCTTCCCCTTGTTGACAGAAAGCAGGTCTAGGCAGGCTGGAAGCCGCCTCGGGAGCCTGGAGCTGAGGCTGAGGAGATCTGGATACCAGATCTTGTGGGGCCAGTCTGGGGCTACCAGGATCACCTGCGCCTTGTCCCCCCTCGCCTTGAGGAGCACCTTGTGGATTAAAGGAAATGGAGGGAAGGCGAAAGAGGCCTGGGGTCTAAGGCCTCTAGAAGGCATCCCCCTGCAGTGAGCCCTGCTGAGGGGGCGGGCATGATACAGCCTCAGCTTGGCGTTCTCCCTGGAGGTGAACAGGTCCAGCTGAGGTGTGCCCCAGTGGGAGAACAGATCTTGTGCTACCTCCGGCAAGAGAGACCACTCGTGAGATGCATCATCTATCCGGCTGAAGGCATCGGTCAGACCGTTCGAGGTTCCTGCCACATGAATGACTAGGAGATCTGCCTCCAGGCTCAGCACGAGGGACCAAATGCGAAGAGCCTCCTTGCATAGAGGCAAGGAGTGTGTCCCGCCCTTTCGGTTGAGATAGTACATGGTCGTGGTGTTGTCCGTCTGGACCTGGACCACTTGATGCCGAACGAAAGGAGTGAAGGTGGTCAGGGCTAGCCAGACCGCTCGGAGCTCCAACAGGTTGATGTGGCATTACGACTCCTGAGGGGACCAGAGTCCGAGGGCTCTGTGTTTCCCCAGATGGGCACCCCAACCCATCAGAAAGGCATCGGTCGTCAAGATGACTGCCAGCTCGGGTGGACAAATGGATATCCCTTATGCAGATGAGCTTGGACGAGCCACCACTGCAGGCCATCCCACATCTCCAGGGTCACGGAGAAGACTGGCTGGTCTAGGTGACCAGAACACTGAGACCACTGGCAGGCCAGACCCCACTGCAGGGGGCGCATATGCCAGCAGGCCCAATGGACCACACTGGTGCAGGCCGCCGTGAGACCCAGAAGGCGCAGGAAGTCCTGGGCAAGGCATAATTGCCCAAACCGAAATGACTGGGCAAAGGAGGAAAAGACCTTGTCCCTGTCCGGCGGGAGCCAGGCTCTGGCTCGGAAAGAGTTGAGCTCTGCCCCGATGAACTGAATCACCGGCGAAGGCACAAGTTCCGACTTGGCCTCGTTCATGAGGAGGCCCAGATCTCTGGACCACTCTGCCTCCAACCTGGAGGGTGCTGCTATCAGTCAATCATCCAGGTAAGGGTAGACCCAGACCAGCAGTGCCGCAGGAATGTTATCACCACTGCCATGTATTTGGTGAAGACCCTGGGAGCTGAAGAAAGGCCGAAGGGCATGGCCCGGAACTCGTAGAGGGTTCCCTCTGCTCAAAAGTGGAGGACCCGCTGATGAGATGGATGGATTAGGACATGAAAGAACATGTCCTGAAGGTCCAGGGAGCAGAACCACAAGCCTTGTTCCAGGGATGGTATGATCTGAGCTAGAGTCACCATACGGAAGGTGTGTGGCCTTAGGAACTTGTTCAGGTCATGCAGATTGAGAATGGGGTGCCAGCCCCCCGTCCATTTTGGAACCAGGAAGTACCTGGACACAAACTCTGGGCAAGGAGGAGGATCCGCCACCTTGCTGAACCTCTTTGTGGAGGAGGAGAATTATGTCATCTCAGAAAGCCGACAGGGAGGCTGCGGATCCAGTGGCCCCCTGCGGGGCATGGTCTCGAAAGGGAAGGACCTGCTCGAATTCCAGAGGCAGGCCCCTGCCAACCACCTCCAGCACCCAGTGGTCCATGGTGATAGCGGACCAGGCAGAAAGGAAGTGGCTGAGCCGGCCCCCCATGGGGGGACCCAGGGGAGGCGAGACGGGGTTGGGGGTGATACCCTGCAACCCGTCACTGGGCAGGCTTGGATGAGGAGGAGGGACCGGACGAGGAACCGCTGGGGCCCTCCCCCCCAGGCTTCCTGACCGAGGAAGTGCTGGACTTTGTTTTAGGGCACCAAGCATGAGCCTGCTGCCAGTGCTGCTGGATGAATCTTGCCACAGGAGTGGAGGGACGAAAGGGCTTACACTGCTGTTGGAGACCTTTGTCCCTCTGAGCAGATGCAACCGAGTCTAAGGTGGCATTAGACTTCTCAATGCACTGGAGGTGACCCTCCACCCCAGGCCCGAACAGGTCGATGCCTAGAAATGGGACATCTGCTAGCTCGTGTTGGGTATCTGCTGTAAAGGTCGAGATCCGCATCCAAGCCATGCGGTGCATGGCCACTGTGGCCACAACTGACCAGGCACAAGAGTCTCTAGTGTCCAGAGCCATCTGGAGCTGTTGTTTAGCCACCGCCCTTCCCTGGTCCTGAACCTGCTTGACCGTGGTCTGAAGGTCAGCCAGGAGATGAGGGAGCACCTCATCCAGGGAGCCCAACAGGGCATGAGAGAAATGTGCCATCAGAGCGGCTGAGCTAGCCTGGCGAAGGCTCAAAGAGGCGGCAGCATACACTTTCCTCCCAGAACAGTCCAGCTTCTTGGACTCCTTATTTAGGGGCTTGTCCACATCCCTAGTGTTGCTTTAGCGCCTGAAAACGCTATCGGCCACCAACCCCTCGGCTGAAGGGTGCTCCGAGAAGCCGGAGAGAGAGAGTCAGTAGGGACCGCATACTTGCGCGCCATTCTGGCAGAAGGCGCAGGACAGGAGGCTGGGCACTGCCAGATCTCCAGAGCCTGACCCACAAAGGCCTCGGCCACAGGGAAGGCCTCCGTGGGGGAATCCCCTTTGTCCAGAATCTCTGTAAGAGGATATCTGGCCCGTTTTTGCACGGGTTCGAGCGGCATCCCGGCAGACTCCAAGATGGGTCGAAGAATACCCAGGACCGAGCTGGGGCTCTTGTCCACAGACAGACCCCCCGAGGATTCCAGGTCGACTAGACGGAATGCAACGAGTAGTCCTAGGACTCAAGAGTCGCGATGGCTGTAGACCACCTGAGACACTCTCCACATGCCAAGGACGATCGGGGGTAAGAGTGACCGACAACCGATGGGGCAAACCTTGAGGCGAGCGAGAATCCTTGGTCAGCACCCCGATCTTCAGCTGTGAGAGAAGAGGTTTCGCCACAATGGGCGGAGCAGCCGGTTTTGGCCCAGTAGTCTGTGCTGAAAACGTATCCTTGACCGAGGAACCGGAGGCAGGAGACAGCTTCGGCCGTTCAGGCGACAGCCACTTAATTGCCAGTGTGGAAGCCAGCGCCGTCTTGCTGCCGGCCAAAAGAAGTTGCTGCCACATGAGGTCCTCATAGCGCCAATGCAACTTGTGCCGGAGCCTCTCCTCTGCCGAGGAGGACGAGCGGCGGTGCCGCTTTCTGCAGTGTCAGGACCAGGACCGCCGACGTCGGTGGGAATTGCCCAAGCGGAAGAGGACTGAGGCCTCGACCGTTGGTGGTGCCAGTGGTGGGACAAGGAAGGAGCACGGGAAACCTGCTGCCTCTCCAGTTCAGGGTCCTTGACTGGGGACGTCGGCTCACAAAGCGGAGGCAAGTCCTCGGAGGGCACCGGGAGCACTGGTGACTGAGAAAGAGTGTTGTCTGCCTCCACGGTCGTCAACCTGTCAGTGGGCTCGAGAAAAATCTTGGCCTTGTCGACAGGAATCTCGGCCGGCTGGTCTGATGGGGACTCTGTGAAACCCGCAGCCTGGGCCGCAACCTCGACTAAAGCCAAGAGGCGACAATCCGGGGAGCGAGATCTCTCCTGCTCCCACGAACGTCGACGCTGGGACTTACTTTTCTTAGGATCCTTCTTCTTGGACCAAGAGGTATGAGACCCAGAAAGACCCTCTCCTTTAGTTGAGAGGGACTGGCAGAGCTCCTGAATGGAAGCCATGTAGGAGGAGCCCACTTGGAGCGGGATAAAGGCCGAAGCCGAGAAGAAGCTCACAGCAGCCTGGGCTGCCTCCTCCTTGAGGGCTGTGAGCTGTTCTAGCTGTTCCAAGTTGCTCTGCAGAGCCCGCCACCGGACACCACCCAACGGGCCTCCTTCGACTTTACCGGCGGGTACAGTTTCTCTGGTTGCCCCAGCTGAAGTCAGGCAGCGCAGTCCTCAAGCACTGAAGGAGAGAAGGACAGACAGAGATCGGAAGCCTGTGAATCGTGGTCATGTCCAAGACAGTAAACGCACGTGACGTGATTGTCGGTGCGAGACATCTTCTGCCTGCAAGGGCACCAACAGAACCCGGGAACGGACTTGTCTTCTATCACAGTCACGAGGGAATTAGGTGAAGACCGAACTCGAGTGAGTCTAAGTGTGAGTTTTGGGAAAAAATCCGAAGATTTAAGATCCAGGGCTTACAAAATGCAGGAGTGCTAAGGAGGGAACCTGAGCTTCCAAGCGGTAAGGAAGATCTGGCGTCATAGGGCGGAGCCGAGGGTTTTACCACCTGGGTGAGTGGGAGGAGCCAGCTTGAAGACCTTCTGGCCCATCTTAAAGCGGCAAGGTACCTGCCAGACAGTGTGGATTGAACAACATATCCACGTCCCTAGAGCTAAGAGATATTAGGGACTCTTTACAGATCAGGTAGTTACTAAACTACAAGGCAGCTATTAGATTTACAAGCTAAGCTTAACTTTGGTATGCCCATCTCCAGACAACCCACAAAGGCAACTACCTAGCCTAGTATGCCAGTTTCCACTCTGCTAAGACCCTGATCAAGCAGTACTTCAAAGTTCCTCTGTCATGTCACAACTGCCCCACAGGCAGACTCTAGTCTTATCCACAAAGGCCTATTAAGTAGTATGGGCTATCCAAGCCCAATTTCTGGCCTACCTCCTGTAAAGAGGCTGGGTATCATGCCCAGGTTTCCAATCCCATGTTTATTTGTATATTAGTAGTTTGTTTCCATTTTTCTACAACTTTGCACCGCACTGTTGTTTTACAGGGACCCTGTAAATAGTTTTGTCTGCATAAGATTCCTCTTTTCAGTTTTGACTCTGTATACAGTATATTTTGGTGCATACCCTCGTTTACTTGTTATTCAATATACATATATAAATACCAGGTATGCCCTTCATCCTTTCCGTTCTGGGTTTTCTCATCTTTGTTTCCTCTAGCTGGTCCCAGTCCCCTCCCACATAAGCCGACACTCGAGTGTAAAGCACGTGCGTATGCTATTGCGTGCCGCTGTGTGATACTCAGATAGCAACTGCCCCTCCCACTCATTCTCCACTGCACTACCACCTGTGGTCACACAGGTGGCAGTGTGACAGTGGGGACTGCAATCTCCCTCCCCAAGGAAGGAGATGTGTCCTTTTATAATGTTCATTCCGTCCTCCCTCCCTGGCCCTCTGACAACTCGGTCTCATTCCTGAATGTAGGTTGCCAGCGTTGTGAGAAGCAGTACTACCATACAGTTGATGGGCTGGCAACTTTGGTGTTTTTAAGCAGGGCTAGAAAGTAATGGTATTCCACCCTGTTTTGCACACCAGTTTTCATGGTGGAATATAATTTTCCTCACTCTGGTATTCACACTGGAATACCACTTTTCCATGCAGCCACGCTGCAGTTCAATCTACAACACAGCTCTTCTGTACAAGCGGAATACCACATACCAAAACATAATACAAAATTTAGGGTTTATTTGGTATTCCACCTCCCATACCATACTGTTTTCTTTATTTCCACCCCTGTTAAGGTTGTGTTGCTTTGTCTAGTTCTTGGTTTAAAAGACTTTAAACCCAGCTTTGAACTTTCTTTTTTTTTTTCAACACTGTCTGCAAACCCTAATGTTACTCTTAATGCAGCATATATATTAAAAATCTCCTTTTCTTGGTAATCAAATTATAATCTTTGTTTTTAGCTTTGTTTTATGTTTTTTGTCTTGTAGCACCCACTCCAGTCTCCTAATAAACACTGCCTGGTGCCCAGTGGGCAAACCATAATTCCTTTTCTGTACCAAGGTTCCCTAGTGTTCAGTGGCACCCCCTTCCCATCAGAATCACACTTCCAGGTGTCCAGTGACATCCCTTCATTTCCCTGTCCCAAACCAAGTACCCTCTTGTGTGTAGTGGCACCAACCACCCTCTACTGCCCCGTGCCAAGTACTCCAAGGTGACCAGTGACATCCCCTTCCTTTCCCTAACTGGGGAAAAGTACTCCCGAAAGTCTAGTGGCCTCCCTTCGTATGTGAAGATAAAACTCCTTCATTTCTAGTGTCACTCCCACCAACTCACTCCTCAGATGGGGACTAGTACAGCCCTCCTCTCACCACCTTAACCAACTGCAATCTGATTAACAATACCACAAACCACTATTATAATAACAGTGATCTGTGGTATTGTTAATCAGATGGCAGCTGGCTGAGGAGGTGCAAGGAGGACTGTGGGGGTTGCTGTCTGTTGGGTGAGGGCAGACATTCTACTAGACACCAGTAAGTCATAGCACGGGGAGCAGTAGACAGCAGGGAATTATTCTAAGCACTGGGGATGGGCTATCAGTGCCAGACAACAATATCAAGGGGTTCAGAAAGGATTCCTAGCACCGGGGATAGGCTATAGGGGTGGTAAATAATCACAAATAAATAAATTAAAGAATTAAAATATTTCAGAAAAACAGACCTCCAAGTACAGCCCCTCCCTTCTCTGGCCAGGCTACTTTCATGGTGGCCTCTCCTGCCCAGTCACCTGGCTCCTAGTGGGCTTACCTTTCAATTCCATCCTCCATGACCATTCCCTTTCCCCTGCGGGGGCAGTGGGGCAAGCCATCTTGCTGCTAGACCAGGCCAGACTGGAGAAAGTCCACATCACTGGTGTGGGACTTGCAAGAGGCCGGATAGTCATCCTGCCTGTACCAGAGGAATTCGGCCTGTTCTTATCTTAACCCTCAGAATGAAGGTGACATGGGTGCACAAGCGTGCATAGTATGGCACCAGCCTGTGTCCCCCCTCTCACAAGCTGCTCCGACTGCACTGTCACCTGTGGTCATCAAGGTGGCAGTATAGCAAGCAGAGCTGATTATCTACCCTAACTCCCAGAGGGAGGCGTCCTCTGGCATGCTTGACCCCGGCTGGCCCCGACTTCACTTCTGGAACCCTAGTCGAAGACATCAAGAAGGTAAGCGCCACTGTGCACCGATGGCACAGCCCTAAGAGTAGTAGGCACTTGTTTTTGAATAAGTTATGAGTGAAATCCATACCCATAAATCTGTCATGTGATCCCCAAGAAACCCCACTGTGCACTGCACGCATTCTCATCTAGCTGCTGGATCTGTATTCTTCTGTTTTCTGCTACTCGCATTATTTTAAACACTAATTTATCAAATTTGGGACAAAATGACCCAAAAGGTACCTAAATAAGCCCAATCCCTAAAGACCTGCGGTATTTCAGACTGTAAGCAATCGTTTCTGTGAAAAACTCAGAGTAAAAATAAATTCTCAATGGATATTTGTTACATTTTCCAAAAATTTAGAAAAGTGTGCCTTGTAACACCCTATTAACTTTCTTCATCTTTATCATGAACTTATAAGGAAGGCATGAATGGGGTTTTAACAGAATGGCCGTGACAATACATATTTATAAAAGTGGTTAGAAAAAACAGCAATCAGGCAGGTTTAGAACTGCTATATGGGTCGCTGGGTATTTCAGCATGTGGACAGCTCAGCTCTGGCAGCTTGCAATCTTTTATAACAATTTTATAAGCACAGTAACACCCTTTGAGGGGTCCAGTCATGCATAAATATAGACTTCTTGGGTGGCTGAAGGAACACAGCTTCACCTAATGCCTCAGAACACACCTAAGGCTTCTGTACAGTACATGTCAGCAGGATCACATACCTTGTTGAGTATTACTGCTTCCATACATGATATAATATGGCTATGATTGTGACGTAATTATCTACCAACTCTGAGACTGCTATAATTTATTTTAACACTCCTGAGTTTAGTCTCCTTCACTTTTAGATAACAAATTCTGCCATATGGTATTCTCTAAATATGTAAATATACAGCGGATTTGTAATGGACTCAACCTGATCACTGTAACCCATTATGTAAGGCACCACCAAGCAGACTGGTTCGACTTACCTGTAACCAATCCCTCTCAATCAGGGCCTCGAAGCCACGGATAGTCCTGCAGCTGGGGTCGAGGATAATCTGAGCCAGAGAGGTCACCTGCAGGGTGGAGTCAAAGCCATCAGATCCATGAACCAGAACCGATGCCCCTTCTCTGTAAGGAAACAAACAAAATGAAAGTGTGATATGAAGCTGTGACCAGAGAGTGCAGGAGGAAGACAGACTGGTCCACTGACAGTGATCCAACTGGATCTGTACCCCATGAGTAGTAATAAATATAGAATAATGTATGGGCAACCATACGCACAAGGCTGCATTTTCCATCGATAGGTTGTCGTGACAACAGTGACCTAAACAGCAAAGCTCAGGAGGTCCCTGTCATCATGACAACCCCGAGACTGAAACTCAAAAAAATGTTTCTTGCTCCTTCATGCTGCAATCCCTAGATCATTAAAGGGACACGACCATGCCTACAGCCCATCATAGTTTGAAAGCCCAAGACGAGCTCTTTCAAACAAGGTACTGGACACTCCTTTAGCCGGGAGCACTCTAGTGATATAAACAACTGCGTCCGTTCAACATTAATACTACGTCGCAGCCATGTTTATATCATTATGATGTCAACCAGGAACAAGCTGTACCTAACTATACTGAGTCAAGCATAGCTTGTTCCTCAGTGACATCACAATGTTCTACTAATGGCTGCAATATAGTATTACTATTCAACAGACTCGGTCATCTATATCTTTGGAGTGCTTCCACCTACAGGTGAGCCCAATATATAGTTACACAGTGATTTACAGCAGATAAAGGACTCATGACCCACTGAGTCTGCCAAATTCTAATTTGTGAACTATACCCTATTGGACATTCATTCATTTACCATGTTTAACCGCCGCCCCCCCCCCCCATTTTCACAATACTCATTTGTCTATTCCAACTGTGCTTAAATTCATTTACAGTGTTAAAACACACTACTTTCTTCAGAAGCCTGTTCCAAGTCTCCACCACCTCTCAGTGAAATAAGACTTACTGAAATCCTTCCTGAACATTCCTCACACGAATGTCATAGTTTCCCCTTGTGCTAGTGTTTGCTTTAATTTTAAATAATGCTCTACATTCCAATTTGTTTATTCCATTCAAACACTTAACAGTCGCAATTATGTCACCCTCTCCCTTCTGTTGCCCAATATGTACAAATTCCCACTAGAGCTACACCTACTGCATCTCTGATGAACAACTGAAGAAGTTGGTCAGTAGTGCAGCGTACGTCTCAGTTCCTTTAGTTTTCTTGGATGTACAGTATGTTGACAGAACCCATGGCTTTATTCACCTTTAAATTACTAAGACCCTTCAATACTCTTTCTATGGTTATTTTCCCCACATTGAACACCCACTTCTCTGTCCTTTTTTACTTACAATTGACAACTTGGTAACTGACCCTTTTTCTCTACCACAGATACTGAGCATATACTGAGGATATTTGCCTGTTCCTCATCCCTCCTCTCTTCCGACCTCTCACCTTTCTTTAGTCTTAAATTTTTTTTCCCTTTGTCCCTGAAATAGTGGAAAAAAGTCCTGTACCCCGAGTTCTGGATCTGATTTTGCTTGTCTCACTCTCTTGTTAGCCTCCAGTGTTCATTTCAGAGTGGGTGATTGTGACAATTGCCACACAGTTTTCAGTCCTGGACCATATTTTCTTCTACTCTGGGAACAACCTGCTCACTGTTATAAAGGTTTTAAACTGCTGTTTTATGAATCTGGACTCCGCTGGCATGTCCACCAGGGGGAATGGGGGGGGGGAGCAGTCTCCCTCAACTTTTAGGCCCTGCAAATGACCAATAACATTGCATTGGGGTGAAAGGGTTTGTGGAGTCCTCATGCCCCCCCCCTCACAAAAACACACTTTTTTAGCTGTGGCTGCACCCATGCAGAGCTCAGTTGAACAAAATGAACCATAATTTTTTTTTCAGCTGATCCTTACTTTTATACCCAATGGATTAGTGTCCCACATAGATAAATATCTGAATACCTGGTGGGTCAATGTCCTACACAGACACATGTCTGAATACCTGGTGGGTCAGTGTCCCACACAGACAAATATCTGAATATCTGGTGGGTCAATGTCCTACACAGATAAATATCTGAATACCTGGTGGGTCAATGTCCTACACAGATAAATATCTGAATACCTGGTGGGTCAGTGTCCTACATAGATAAATATCTGAATACCTGAGTGGGTCAGTGTCCCACACAGATAAATATCTGAATACCTGGTGGGTCAATGTCCCACACAGATAAATATCTGAATACTTGGTGGGTCAGTGTCCCACATAGATAAATATCTGAATACCTGGTGGGTCAATGTCCTACACAGATAAATATCTGAATACCTGGTGGGTCAATGTCCCACACAGATAAATATCTGAATACCTGGTGGGTCAATGTCCTACACAGATAAATATCTGAATACCTGGTGGGTCAATGTCCCACAAAGATAAATATCTGAATACCTGGTTGGTCAATGTCCAATACAGATAAATATCTGAATATCTGGTGGGTCAGTGTACTACACAGACAAATATCTGAATACCTGGTGGGTCAATGTCCTACACAGATACATATCCGAATACCTGGTGGGTCAGTGTCCCACACAGACAAATATCTTAATATCTGGTGGGTCAGTGTCCCACATAGATCAATATCTGAATATCTGGTGGATCAGTGTCCTACATAGATAAATATCTGAATACCTGGTGGGTCAGTGTCCTACATAGATAAATATCCGAATACCTGGTGGGTCAGTGTCCTATACAGATAAATATCTGAATACCTGGTGGGTCAGTGTCCTACACAGATAAATATCCGAATACCTGGTGGGTCAGTGTCCTACACAGATAAATATCTGAATACCTGGTGGGTCAGTGTCCTACACAGATAAATATCTGAATACCTGGTGGGTCAGTGTCCTACACAGATAAATATCCGAATACCTGGTGGGTCAGTGTCCTACACAGATAAATATCTGAATACCTGGTGGGTCAGTGTCCCACATAGATAAATATCTGAATACCTGGTGGGTCAGTGTCCCACATAGATAAATATCTGAATATCTGGTGGGTCAGTGTCCTACACAGATTAATATCTGAATACCTGGTGGGTCAGTGTCCCACACAGACAAATATCTTAATATCTGGTGGGTCAGTGTCCCACATAGATCAATATCTGAATATCTGGGTGGGTCAGTGTCCCACATAGATCAATATTTGAATACCTGGGTGGGTCAGTGTCCCACATAGATCAATATTTGAATACCTGGGTGGGTCAGTGTCCCACATAGATCAATATCTGAATACCTGGGTGGGTCAGTGTCCCACATAGATCAATATCTGAATATCTGGTGCGTCAGTGTCCTACATAGATAAATATCTGAATACCTGGGTGGGTCAGTGTCCCACATAGATAAATATCTGAATACCTGGGTGGGTCAGTGTCCCACATAGATAAATATCTGAATACCTGGGTGGGTCAGTGTCCCACATAGATAAATATCTGAATACCTGGGTGGGTCAGTGTCCTACACAGATAAATATCTGAATATCTGGTGGGTCAGTGTCCTACATAGATAAATATCTGAATACCTGGTGGGTCAGTGTCCTACACAGATAAATATCTGAATACCTGGTGGGTCAGTGTCCCACATAGATAAATATCTGAATACCTGGTGGGTCAGTGTCCCACATAGATAAATATCTGAATATCTAGTGGGTCAGTGTCCCACATAGATAAATATCTGAATTCCTGGTGGGTCAGTGTCCCACACAGATAAATATCCGAATACCTGGTGGGTCAGTGTCCTACATAGATAAATATCTGAATACCTGGTGGGGCAGTGTCCCACATAGATAAATATCTGAATACCTGGTGGGTCAGTGTCCCATATAGATAAATATCTGAATATCTGGTGGGTCAGTGTCCTACACAGATAAATATCTGAATACCTGGTGGGTCAGTGTCCAACATAGATAAATATCTGAATACCTGGTGGGTCAGTGTCCCACATAGATAAATATCTGAATACCTGGTGGGTCAGTGTCCTACATAGCTAAATATCTGAATACCTGGTGGGTCAATGTCCTACACAGATAAATATCTGAATACCTGGTGGGTTAGTGTCCTACATAGATAAATAACTGAAATGAACCCTGAGCCTCCTTTAATGCTTGTTAGGTACAGTTCCCATTTATCTTCGGTTGAGTTTGCCTTGTAATTTGTAAACGCTTTTTTTTTTGTTGTTGCTGTAATTTGCACATTCTTCTTATACCTTAATAGTCTTCTTCTCCTCTTATATTTCCTTACTGCCCTTACACACAGACTAGTTGCCTCTGGTAAGTCATATCTGATTTTACTCCATTTGCTTTCCACACCCATTTCATCCTTCACCCTTTTTAGTTTCTTTTCGACAATACTAACATACTAAAATGCCAGCAGAATAGGCCTAATGGTCTTTCGTGTCTGCTTGTTTGGTCAGCCCCCACCCTGGGTGCTGACCTTGCTGTCCCCCTCGCCTTCTCTGGCTTCTCCCTTCCCAGTTCCGGATATTCTTGCTGCATTGGATTTTGCTTCCAGAACCCTTCCTGTACCTGTCCCACCCTCTTGAACCCCTCCACTGTCTCTGCCTCCACCAGCCCCTAGGTAGTGCATTCCATGGCTCCACCACCCTCTCAGTGAAGTAGCACCTCCTCCTTTCTCCCTGATCTTTCCCCCTCAGCTTCCACCCATGCCCTCTAGTGGCCCCTTCCTCCTTCCTTGAAGCACCCTGACTGTTCTTCCCCCATTTACCCTCTTCATGTACCTGAAGACCTCCTATCATGTCCCCAGGTCTCTTCTCTCTCTTCCAATGTGTACATATTTAGCTCTTGAGCCTCTCCATAGGTCCTGTCCCCAAGCCCCAAATCATTTTTGGTTGCCCTCCTCTGGATCCTCTCCAGGAGGTTAATGTCCCTCTTTAAGTGTGGCCTCCAAAACTGCACGCAGTACTCCAGTGCGGCCTCACCAAGCAGTTATACAGAGGGAGTATCACTTCCTCCTTCTGGAGGTGATCCCTAGCGATGCATCCCAGCATCCTGTTGGCCTGGCTGCTGCCCTCCTACAAGTCTCAGAGTTGTTCATCTTGACATCCACCACCACCCCAGGTCCCTCTCAGCCATTGAGACTTGTAGTATTCCCCAGGGTGTACACTTGGCCTGGGTTTCTGGCCCCAGGTGGAGTACCTTGCATTTCCCTGCATTGAACCTCAGCTTCCACTTTCTAGACCATCTTTCCAGAGCCTCCAGGTCCCCTGCAGGCCACCTCCCTCCTCCCCATCCACCACCCCCCAGTTTGAGTCATCTGCAAAGAGACTCATCTCACTCCTGATTCCTGTCCTTATGTCAGACAGGTAGGCGTTGAACAGAAGGGCCCAGGACTGATCCTGGGTACCTCAATGACCCTCCTTGGGGATGAGACTATCCACCAACTATGACCCTCTGGGTCTGGTCCTGGAGCCAATTGCCTATCCATCTGATCATCTGGTTTCCCACCCCATTTCTCCTAGCTTATCCAACAGGCCCACGTGAGGAACAGAGTCAAATGCCTTGCTGAAGTCTAGAAGAGGACATCCACTGGTCTACCCAGGTCCAAGGCACTTGTCACCCAGTCATAGAACTCCACCAGGTTTGTCTGACACGATTTCCGGGATGAATCCATGCTGTCTATCGTCCAGGCACCCTGACTTATCCAGGTCCCCCTAGCCTCTCCTTGACAATGCCCTCCATCACCTTGCCCACCACCGATGTCAGGCTGACAGGCCTGTAGTTCCCTGCCACTCCCTTGATCCCCTTGTGGATAGGCACTCACATGTGCCACCTTCCAGTCTTGGGGCACCCACCCCTGTCCTCAGAGAGATGGTGAAAGCTCTGCCAGGGGTTTCGCCAGGACATCTGCAAGTTCCTTCAGCACTTAGGAAGTAATTTATCCGGCCCCAGTGCTTTCTCCGTCTTAAGGAGCTGAGGGCTTCCTCACTCTCTGCTGTGATTTCCACTTCTGGTACCTCTTCTCCTGCTTAGCCCTCCCCCACCTGCCAGTGATGCCTCCCCTCTCCCCAGACCTGCCCGATCGGTGGGTCCCCCTCCTCATTATCTCTGTCTCCTCCCATGTATGATGCAGCATCCCCATTTTCCCTGGTGAAAACTGAGGTGAAGTACTCATTTAGTACCTCAGCCTGCTCCCCGGGTCTTGTGCCCATCTTTCCCTGATTTAATCCTGCTAATCTGCCCTTCACCCTTCGTCTTTCCCCAATGTATCTAAAGAACCCCTTTTTCCCTCTCCTAATTTCCCTGACCAGGTTCTGCTCCTTCCTTGCCTTAGCCGCCCTCACCACTCTAGTGGCCCTTCTAGCCATCAGCTCGTACTCCCTCGATCCCTTTCACTCCTTGAGCACTTGAATTTCTTATAGGCTGCTTTCTTTCCCCGCACCACCTCCTGGACCTCCCTGGTCCACCAACAGGTTTGGGCCCTACCGCATTTTCATCTTACTCTTGCACAGGTGCTGGTAGCATCCTGCACCCCTCTCTGATGATTTCCCACCTACTATCAGCGTCCATGTCTGACCCAATCCATCAAATGCTCATAAGGATCCTTCCCATTTCCTTAAAATCCGCCCCCTGAAGTCAGTTACTTCGTCTTTGTGCAGCCTTCTACCCTCCTAGGTCCAAGCAGAACCAGACAGTGGCATGGTCACTCCCGCCTAATGGGTCCCTTACCTCCAGGCCAATCTGGTCACTGTCTGCCAGGACCACATCCAGTACCCATGCCTCCCTGGTCGGTTCCCTCACCTGCTGAGTTAGGCAGCGTCTTGAAAGACATCCAACAACCTCTGTTCCCTGGTCACAGAGGATGTCATAGTCTCCCAGTCTGTTCCTGGCATGTTTAAGTCCCCTAACACCACCACTGTTCCTCTGCCCAGTCTGCAGTGTCTCCTAACATCTGCCACCAGACTGTCTCCAGCTCCTCCGCCAGGGCAGGGGGTCTATACACCACTCCTATTTTTACTCTCTTGCCCCCCCTTGTTATCAAGGTGACCCAAATCGCCTCCACGGTTCCCTCCGCCTCCTCTACTCCCCCTATGCCAATGCAGTTTTTGACTATCACTGCTACCCCTCCTCCCCTTCCCTCCCCCCTGTCCTTCCTGAACATAGTGTAACCCTCCAGGTTCAGGTCCCAGTCATGTCTTGCAGTGGCCCAAGTCTCAGTGACCGCTGCCACATCCACTGCTCCCTCAGTTAACATGCCTGGAGCTCAGGCATTTATTGCCCAAGCTCTGGCATTTAGCAGGACTACCTTCCACCCTTTCCCTATAGTTCCATTTCCCCTGCTCGTGTTCCCATGGGGATTCTGTTTTCTCCTGGTCTGCACTTTACCAGTTGGCCTTTTCCTGCAATCCTCCTGGTCCCCAAGGGGGTGGAGACAGAGTCCCTCCTTTATCGGCACCCCCTTGACAGCCTTTTCTCCCAATCTCACTCATCTTTCACAAATTTGCTCTCCTATTTTTGTTTCTGATTTTTCTATACTACCCTTCAACAACGTTTCGGACCAAACTGTTAAGTGATCACTTGTTCCCTATAATTCTCCAACCCTGATGTTATCTACCCTATTTCCCATTCATGTAAAGTAGATCCGATATACCTAGTAGGCATATTTCGCTAATTGTGTTAGGAATGCCTCCTGCACCTTCTGTACTATTCTGTGATTTCTTTCACTTACAGCTGATGAGATGATGTCATATGTCCCTGTACCTACAGTCTTCATTAGATTTCATACCTGATGAAAGCAATAAGTTGAAAAAATCTGAAACATATAAAGGGAATTTTCTCTTTCTTACTATTATAATATTGGGAATATAAAAGTTCCCGAAAGGGATGTTAACATATTAGTTGAGTTTTGAGTTTCTTTAAACCTGTTTATATAAACTTGATATCTACAAGTAATGGATTGATTGTGCTTGTTATATGTTATTGTATTTTGTATATTGCAATGTTCTGTAATGGTCTGGTTAAATTGACCATATCAATAAAATTTCAATGATTAAAAAAATCCAGTTAATGTCAGGCATACTAAAATCCCCCATTAATATTACTTCCCCTTGATCTGCAAATCTTTTAATCATGTCCATCATTTCATTGTCTGCTTCATCCTTCTGAAAGGGTGTTTCTATATACTATGCCCACCCAATTACTCTTTCTCTTGTTTAATTAATTGCAACCATGACACTTTAACTGTTGCATTATTCTGACTATCAACAATTTCTGCTGCTTGGATGTTCTCATGTACATAAAATGTCACCACTCCCCCTTTCCCATCTTTTCTGAATAATAAGTACCCTAGAACTGATAACTCCCAATGACCCATGTTTCTGTCACTGTTATTATATCAAATTCACTTACTGCCTGTAGGTCATTTGTGTTTGGCATTAATACACACAGTTCCCTTTTTGCATATTTATATTTACTTTGTCTTTTATATTTGTTCCTGACACCATGTATAATTATTTTTTTTCTATCTATAAATATAGAATGATGTATGGGGTGGTGTGTTTAATGAGTTTTCACACACACCCTGAGGTGTTGGATGCTATATAAACCCCCGCGAGCAAAGCTCGAGGGATTTGTTTAAGCATCCAACACTGAGAGGTGTGTATAAAAACTCAAGTTAAACACACTACCCATGTTTTATTTATATAATTGTTGGGGAGAATTTTCTCGCCACAGCAATTATATAAATAAAACACTACGTCATCAATGACGTTCAGTCGCGGATTGACTGTCTGCAGACTGTAGAACAAGTGGCTGCGAAACCATTTTTTTCTTTTTTTTTTTTTTTTAGTTTTACCAGTCCATGGTTCTCCTGAAAATCGTTATTACCATGGACTGGTGACGTAATGTACTGATGCTTTTTTTTAAAAGAAACAAAAACCTTGCCTTATCACCGAGTGGAGCAAGGTGGCGACTCTGCGCTGTGCAGGGGAGAACAGTGACAGGCGCGTAAGTGGGTGAGGGAAACCTTGAGTGCTCACCTTTATAACCTGCGGGTTATAACGGTGAATTATAACTGGGTTTCCCTATGGGAGAAAAGGCTCCCCATTATTATAGTACCATTATCACTTCTGGAAGGGGGAACTCCTTCTTGCCTTCCTGCAGCTGACAGTAAACTGTGACTTCTCTCAGTTACAGTCTCTCCCCTCCATTAGTTTAAATGTCATTTCATTAGTATTTTTTTAAACTGGAGAGCAAGATAAGCTAGAATAGCCTGTTTTCACAAGAGGCCAGCTGTAAAACCAAAGTAAACATTGGCAAGGCAGGTAATTTATTTTTTATTTGCTGGAATGTTTCACCATGAAAGGCACACTGAGCAACAAGATGCTCATCTCACGGTGCGACCTGGGGGTACAGGTGGAGAGCTATAAAGTCCGTTGTGACATTGCCACTAGGCTACAGTTTACAGGAATATCAGCACATTAGATATACAGGAATTACAACAAATTTCAGCACATTAGATATACAGGAATTGCAACACACTGGAGAAGGAGGTTAACATTCAGTGCTTAGGAATTACAACAACATTGAAAAAGGGGTTACATACATTAGGGTTGCTTTAACAAGTTTGCAACATGAATTTGATACAACAAGATGAAAAAGTGCAGACCTAAAAACACTGGGGAAGACATGAGACATTGACAGGGGGACAACTTATAAGTGCAAAAAATAGATATGGGGGGCAAGTGTGGGTGTCAGTTTACATGCCAGCATTTATGGAAGCTTTTATAGCAAGCTAGCATTAGCTGATCAGGCTAGAGTGGGGTAGGAGGGATAGGTTGGGCCACAGGGATGGAAGTGGGGATAAGTGGGGGTCATTTGGGGAGGAGGCTGGAGGTGGGGGGCAGTACTGGGGACAGGGCAATTTATCATATAAAAGTTTGACAAGGCAGCGGATGGCGAGTGCATGAAGAGGAGTGGCGAATGTGAGCCGGGAGGCGTTCCACAGTTTGGGGAAGTGATGAGGAAGGCTGCCTGGCCTGCTGAGGTCCGACGGTGGGGGATAGACAGCAGCCAGGTGTCTGTTGAACGGAGGGCAAGCATGGCGGTGGGTGGGGATGCAAGGGAGAAGGTAAGGTAGCTTGGAAGGGAGCCAAGACAGAATTTAGAGGCAAATTTGGCACCATGCAATAGTCAACGGTTGCTTAGGGAGGGAAAAGCCAGTGAATGGTAGAGTGCACAGTTATGGGTGCGTGGGGCGTCTAGGGCAAAGTGGCAGAAAGTGTTAAAAAATTGGTCCAGTCTGGATAGGGTAGACTTGGAAGCAGCACTGCAGACTACACTGCAGTAGTCAAAAGTAGGTAGTATCATCTTCTGCACAGTTTCACACCTCATGGGTAGCCGGAGGCTACTGCGATTTCTGTAATACAAATGTCATTCAATAAATGCATCAACATTTACCCCAAGACACTAGCTCCACCTGGTGATGGATGTAAACTATCCTATTTGCACAGTTTATTTATTTATTTAGCGTTTGTTGACCAGGTAAGCACACCAGACAAGTATATACCTATTTTCAGGTACGAACCAGGAGATATACGAAGAATATACAGTCAATGCAAAGGTCTAACAGGTTTTAAAGGTGTACAGAAAACGCAAGGTTTAACAAAGAGACAGAGGTAACAACACATAACAAGGTTAATAATTTAACAGATTAAATATACAATAATGGCTGGGGAGGTAAGTCATAAAGGCATTAGGCTTTTAAGGTGTGGAATGCTACATAAACCCCAAGAGTGAAGCTCGAGGGTTTGTACAGGCATCCCACACCGAGGGGTGTCTAACTATTGAGTTTCACACATCTCCCCAGCTTTTATTTTATATAATTGCTGGGAAACGCTGTTTCGCCTCAGCAATTATATATAATATAGTTACATTAAGTTACCTCCGATTCCAACTGCAGCGCGCTGTGGGCTGAAGAGGGCCGGAAGAACGCTTTTTGCGCACGCTCACACATGTTATGACCCACAGGTTAGCGCTTTTTGCGCATGCTCACACACGTTATAACCTGCGGGTTATAACGGAAAATTATAACCCCCTTCCCCTATGGGAAAAAGCGGTTGCCAGTTATTATATAGAGAATAATATATGGGGTGGTGTGTTTAACGAGATTTTACACACACCCGAGTTGTAGGATGCTACATTCGCCCTCGGGGTTTATAAAAAGCATCCCTGACAGATGGTGTGTGTAATCGAGTTTTACACACCCCACTCTCATATTTTATTTTTTATAATTGCTGGCTTGCATTTTTCGCTTCAGCAACTATAGAAAATAAGCAAATAGACTGTTTTCAGGCAGCCGTGGACCAGTCAGGATTTTGCATTCCTGTAGTCTGCCACCTTAACAGTGTCTCACTCGGTCAGGAAAAAATATTTTGTTGTATTTGTCAGTAGTTTTATTTTCGTGATTTAACTTACTACTAGGCTGCTGTGGCAGCCTTCCAGGTTGAAGAGGTTTGGAGATCTGCTGGAGGCAGGCGCATGTACGAGACAGGGAACTCCTATGGTGGTAATGTTTCCCTTCGTTGATCCTGGATATTCTTTTTTCAATAAAAAAGAAATTAAGTTACCGCTGACAGCAAGGGGCACTGAGTTACTATGGAGCTCTACAGTTAAGAAAGACCAGTGACTGGCGCGTGCGTGGTGATAGGGAAATCCGGCGCGTGTTTGCTGTTATAACCGGAAATTATAACCGGCTTTCTCTATGAAAAAAAATGGAAGCCAGTAATTATATTATAATTATATTCAAAGAGGGCTCTAGATAGAGACCAGACAGAGCGGTAAAGTGCAACATATGTGAAAAAAAAAAATATATGGTGGGGGCACCAGAATAATGAAGTACAGTTGCAGGTCGAAGTTAACTGGTTCACCTACGGTGGGAGGAGGCACAACGTGCATGTGCAGGGAGGAGGTTCCACAGCCTAGGGGCACAGACAGCAAATGCCAGGTCACCCATCAATGTACAGGTTTTAGGAACAATGAATACAGGTGAGTCGCTGGACCTAAGTAGATAAGTTGTGTTAATAGGCTTAAATAGTTCTGCTAAGGTTGGGGGGTAGTGGTTCTGACTACTTTATCAATGACACAGCCCTTCCTGGTTGTTTGGCATTCCAAACTTTTCCCCAATTTCCTATGTAGCCAAAGCCTTCTTCTATACACCACTTTAGCCAGGTGTTAAAGCAAGAAATCCTAGTATTCCCCACTTACTCACTTGGACCAACAGGACCTTTTAACATAATAATAATGATGATGCTCTATTACTAACTTTTTATTATTAATTTTTTTATTGAGAACAATGTCTCAATTGAAAGTGCTTTTCTAAGGCTTTCAAACTATGTCGGCCATTGTACATGAATGTTTCCCGTTAAAGGTATCGGTGTACAGGTTCCCCTCATTATGACACATCTGGTTTTAGTGTTTTTGTACTGAAGGGCATAATATTGGTCTTGAATAAGTTGAGCCTGTACCCTGCCAGTTGGCCAGATTCCTTAAGGATTTCCAGGGCCTTTGGAATGGAAATTTCTGGGCACTGCATATGCAAAAGGAAATCAACTGTGTATGTGGATATTTTATTTGGTGCTTCCCAACCTTAGATGCCCCTCACCAATTACTGTTCTTGTCAATGGTAATAAATATAAAATGAACCTATGGGGAGGAGAGAGCACCCCTTCCTGGTTCCTATTCCCAACTGGAATGACTCTGCATTTCATTACAGGTGAATTTTGCTGTATAATGGGAACCTAAAAGCTTAATCAAGTCTATAAAAGCTTCAGGTAAGCCATAGTCTTTCAGCGTGTGTAAGAGGAAGTCCCACGAGACCCTGCTGAATGTCTTCTCCCTGTCCAGAGACATTAGCACAGCAGGTATCCCAGAGTTTCTGGAAGCAGAGAAAATGTGAACAGTTTTCACATGTGGTCCATAGACAACCTGCCCTGCATAAATCCCACCTGTTCTTGACCGATAAGGGATCCCCAGACCTTTCCAGGCATGCGGCCAGAACTTTCACTAAGATGTTTATATTTAAATTCAGAAGCAAAATAGGTCTGAAGTTTGTAAGGTACTGTAGGATTGGTGCTTCCCAGGCTTTGGCAGCAAGGTAATGACAGCCTCTTGCGAACTTGAGTCAGGATCTTGTCCAGCAAATTCTTGGTTAAAGAGCACCGCCATGTAAGGAGACAACCTCTCCCTTAGCAACTTATAAAACTGGGGGAGAAGCCATCTGGCCCTGGTGCTTTGTTGAAGGTCAGACTATGTATGGTCTATGTACAACTCTAGACACCATAATACATATTAGGGCACCTAAGAGAAGAAAAAGATTAAGAGGGGCAAATAATAAATGGATGAATAAGTTGATAAAACTCATGCAAGAAAGGGATGCAGCCAATACACAGTACAGGAAAACTAAACTAGAAAGGGACTGGAATCACTGCACGCAGTTAACGAATGTGCAAAAAAGAAATAAAAAAAAGCAAAGGTGGATTTTTTTTTTTTTTTTAATGAAGAGGTTTCTACAGTTCAGGATAAAAAACGCTTTTGGCAGAGCCTAAACAACCTGCTTGCAGGAAGGGAAAAAAATAACATTGACAGTTTAATCAAGGACGATAAAGAAATGACATATGATAAGTTAATGGCTATCTGAATGAGCACTGGAAAGGAGCAGGAAAATTCTAGCCCTCCCCCCCAATAAAGTCAGGGTAGTAAGTGAGGTAAACACCAAGTCAGAGATGTCTATAGGGAGAAGGGCAGGGGTAAATGGAGAAAGTGACAAAGGCAATAAGGACAGGGATGGGGCAAAAGGGGGTAAGGCCATCAGGAAATGGAGGGTAATCAGTACCAATGCCCGTAGTCTGGGCAACAAGCTCCCTGAATAGGTGGCCCTGATGGAAGAGGGATGCCTGGATATCGTAGCAGTCACAGAAACATGGTACACAGAGAACCATGACTGGGATGTTAACATACCAGGGTACATAACCTACAGGAGAGACAGGCAGGGGAGAAGAGGGGGAGGAGTAGCTCTCTATGAAAAGGAAGGGATAAAAGCAACTGAACAAAAGAGTAAACAGGGAGGACAGGAGGCACTGTGGTTCACCTTAGAGACTGAAAATGGCACCACAGTCCGCACAGGGGTTGTATACAGACCCCCATGTCAGGGGGAGGGAATGGACAAGGATATGATAGAAGGCATTCTTAGGATGGCAGAGAAAGGGGAGATACTGTTGATGGGAGACCTGAATATGCCAGATGTTAACTGGAGCACATTTGCTGCAGCCACATCCAAGAGCAGGGCCATTCTCGATGCCCTACAGGTGGCATGCCTCAGACAGCTAGTTTTGGAACCCACTCATGAGGGAGCAATCTTAGATCTAGAAGTGGGTAGGTAGCTATCTGGGAACAAGTGACCACCAAACAGTGTGGCTCACGATAAACTCAGCTACAGAGTCAAGCCATGCAAAAGTGAGGGTACTGGACCTCAGAAGGGCTGACTCTGGCAAGATGGGAGAGTGCCTGGAAAGCACTAGCAAACAGTCTAGAAGGAGGGGTGGAGCAACAATGGGGAAACATCAAAACTGCCATCACAGAAGCAACAAGCCTTTGTGTGAAGCAAATAAATAAATCAAAACAAAAGGAAAAAAAAAAAGCCACTATGGTTCTCAAAAGACGTGGCAGGGAAGGTCAGGGAGAAAAAGATAACATTCAGGAAGTATAAGGAAACACAACAGAAGCAGGACAGAGAGCTGTACCAGTTAATGCAGAAGGAAGTCAGAATAGCAAAGGCCCAAACTGAGGAAAAGATAGCCAACTCGGTTAAGAAGGGGGATAAAACCCTTTTATAGGTACATCAGGCAGCGTAGAAAGACAAAGGGAGGGATAGTGAGGCTGAATAGAATGGACGGTGGGTGGGTAGAGAGGACAGTGAAACAGCAGGGATACTGAGCGATATTTCTGTAGTCTTCACAAAGAGGAGGAGGAGGTGCCTAATCAAATTAACAGAAGCACTCTGGATATGGAGGTCAATCCCAGTCCTTTCACAGAAGAAAGGGCTCTGAAAGAACTCTTAAAACTGAAGGTGGACAAAGCAATGGGGCCTGACAGAATTCACCCAGAATTCTAAAAGAATTAAGAGGAGAACTAGTGAAACCACTGACTACCCTTTTTAACAAATCATGGGAGGATGGTGTGGTACCTGAGGACTGGAGGAAGGTGGATGTGATTCCCTTCACAAAAGTGGGACCAAGACAGAAGCAGGAAACTACAGACCTGTCAGTTTGACCTCTGTGGTAGGGAAAGTGATGGAATCACTTCTGAAGGAAAGAATTGTTGAGTACCTAGAGGCCAGTGGGGCACAGGACCCAAGGCAGCATGGGTTCACAGCGGGAAGGTCATGTCAGGCAGAATCTAATTGATTTCTTTGACTGGGTGACCAAAGTAGTAGACCAGGGAGGGGCTGTGGACATGGCCTACCTAGACTTTAGCAAGGCATTTGACACAGTCCTACACAAAAGATTAATAGTCAAATTAACCAGCCTTGGAGTGGGTCCCAAGGTGGTGTCCTGAGTAAAACATTGGCTGGACAACAGGACACAGAGGGTAATCGTAAATGGAGTCCACTCTGAAGAAAGAGGGGTTACTAGTGGGGCATGCAGGGTTCAGTACTGGGTTCAGTCCTTTTTAATGTCTTTATAAGTGACATTGCAGAGGGACTGGAAGGAAAAGTATGCCTCTTTGCAGATGACACAAAGATCTGCAACAGGGTTGACACACAAGGAGGTGTGGAAAGGATGAGAAGGGACTTGGCAAGGTTGGAGGAATGGTCAGACATATGGCAGCTTGGATTCAATGCAAAGAAGTGCATAATAATGCACCTGGGAAACAATAACCCAGGGGAAGATTACACAATTGGGGGTAACAACAAAAAAATGGAAAGGGATCTGGGGGTAATCATTTCAGACGACCTTAAGGTTAGCAAGCAATGTGAGAAGGCAGTAGGGAGGGCTGGGGGATACTGGGATGTATAGGGAGAGGCATCACCAGCAGAAAACAGGAAGTTGTTATCCCTCTGTACAGACAGTTGGTGAGACCCCATCTGGAGTACTGCGTCCAGTTCTGAAGACCCCATCTCCGCAAGACATACACAGGATAGAGGCAGTCCAGAGGAGGGCAACTAAAATGGTTCAGGGTCTGCAAGAGAAGCCATACGAGGAGAGACTAAAGGAGCTTAATACGTAAACCCTTGAGGAAAGGAGGGAGAGGAGGACATGATAGAAACTTTTAAGTACCTCAGTGGAATCAACAAAGTCCAAGAGGGTAGCATCTTTCAGAAAAAGAGATATGCAAGAACAAAGGGACACAATTTGAAGCTGGGGGGGCGGTTCAGGGGCAATATGAGGAAGCATTTTTTCACAAGAGAGGGTGGTGGACGCATGGAACAGCCTTCCTGAGGAGGTTGTGGGGTCTAAAACTGTGAGAGAATTCAAGAATGCATGGGACAGACATAAAGCAAGTTTTGTGGGGGGGTAGGAAGAAATAGGCTCTTGGTTAACTAGGATCTGCAGCTTATCCTGTAGGTAGGGAAATGGGCAGACTAGGTGGGCCAAGCGGTCCTTATCTGCCGTCAAAGTCTGTTTCTATTTGGATAAAATCAACAAAACAATGACACAAGTTAAACCTGATTTAAACTACATGACTCCAAAATTTTATTTAAAAAAAATCATATGGCAGGAAGTTTACAAAGGACTAAAAAAACTTGGAGCCTGGGCTAGATCAAATAGAATCTAATATACTTAAATATGCAGCAAAAGAACTTGCTTATCTGTTACAAATAATTTTCAATAAAACACCGTGCACTAAAACAGTTCCGGACATTTGGAAAAAAGCCTTTGTATCTCCAATTTTCAAAGGTGGACAGGCAAATTCACCAGCAAATTAAAGACCAATTTCTTTGTTCATAATTGGCAACATCCAAGAAAGGCTTTTACACACACAGGTTATTGAACATTTAAATAAATATGGCTTGTTAACAACAGGACAGCATGGTTTCCGTGAGGGATGTGGCATGGTGGCGGCCTTGGTCAGATTCATGAATGACCTACAGGAAAGTAGAGACATGGGAAAGTATGTTGGTGTGGTGTTCATGGACCTGATCAAGGCCTTTGATCTCGTGGATCACCCCTTATTGGAACAAAAATTGGCAGTTACTGGTTTTGGGAACCCCGTAGTGGAGTGGCAACAGTTCTGGGAGCGAAAGTTCTTTAAATTTGATGGACTGCATCTGACTAAAGAGGGAGTCAGTGCATTGGGGCAGAAGTTTGACATCTTTGCAGAATATTTAAACTAGCAAATGGGGAGAGGGGTGCAGCACCCCATACGTCGAATGGGAAGAACACCCCTCTCCCCTCAGCTAGTGGTCAAACAGGAATTCAGCGTGTTTGCCGTTCATTTGCATCACCAGGTAAGAAAAAGGTTTGTCTCCCATACGATGCACAGGGTAATGCCAAACTTCACCCGACAACTAACACACCAAAATCTGCCAATGGAAAATCATGTACACAAATGCTCACAGCCTGGGAAATAAGATCCCAGACCTGCAGGCAATAATGTCAGAGGCTAAGCTGGACATAGTAGCAATTAGTGAGACGTGGTTTACCAGTAACCACACTTGGGAGACTTCAGTACCTGGCTATGTATTGTTCAGAAGAGACCGAGGTGCAAAAGGGGGAGGTGGCCCTGAATGTTAATGAAAATATTAAAGCTACAGAAATTCAGAATACACATAAGGAGCCAGAAGAACTGTGGGTCACCCTGGAAACAGGAAATGGGACAGCCATAAGAACTGGGGTTGTCTACAGGCCCCAGACCAGGGGAGGACACAGACACATTACTGTTAGAAGATATACAAAACATGACAGCTAAAGGGAGGTTCTGATAATGGAGACTTCAACATGCCAGATACAGATTGGTCAATGCCAGCAGGAACATCTGCAGAACTAGACTCATAGTGGATTCCCTGCAGGGGAGGGCCTCAAACAACTGGTACAGCAACCCACAAGAGACAGGGCTATCCTAGATCTAGTACTGACTAACAAAGAAGGGATCACAGATCTCCAGGTAGAAGGTCACCTGGGGGCCAGTGACCATCACATGGTATGGTTCAATTTGACCTACATCTAAATCATCCCATTCCAAGGCAAAAATATGGGACTTCAGAGGAGCTGACTTTGATAAGATGGCCAACAGAGTTAAGCTAGCCCTGGCAAAAAGAAACATAGGTGAGGAGATACAGGCAAAGTGGGCAAGCATTAAGGATACAATACTTGAAGCAACATCCCATTGTGTTAGGAAGTGCAAAAGAAGGAAACCACTTTGGTTCTCAAATACAGTAGCAGAAAAGGTCAGAGCCAAAAGGCTGGCCTTCAGAAAATATAAGGGAACACAGCGGGATGAAGATAGGGAGGCATTCCAAACTGCCTAAGGGAAGCAGTAAGGCAGTAAGGCAGGCAAAGTCCCAAACTGAGGAAACACTAGCACGAACAGTAAAGAAGGTGACAAGACTTTCTATAGACACATTAGTGAAAGGAGAAAGTCCAGAGGGGTATTGCTAAGCTTAATGGAGAAAGGGAGCATGTGAGGAGGAGGACCCTGTAAAGGCATCTATCCTAAATAGATACTTTGCTCAGTATTTACTGAAGAGAAGGTAGGGCAGGGCCCAGGCTCAGCATCATGGACACAGGGGGGAGGGAGGTGAGCACTACTCCCTTCACAAAAGAAAGGGTCCTACAAGAGCTTGCTAAGCTCAGGGTGGATAAGGCAATGGGACCTGATGGCATACATCCCAGGGTACTTAAGGAGCTAAAGGAGGAACTAGCAGAGCCATTAGCAGAATTGTTTAGTGAGTCTCTGAGCACAGGAGAGGTCCCAGAAGACTGGAGAAGGGCTCATGTGATCCCACTCCACAAGAGTGGTAGCAGGGAGGAGGCGGGAACTACAGACCGGTCAGTCTTACCTCAGTAGTGGGCAAGATTATGGAGGCACCCTTAAGGAAAGGATAGTGCAACACCTGGAATCCATAGGGGCACAGGATCCAAGACAGCATGGGTTTACAAAAGGAAGGTCCTGTCAAACTAATCTCATAGATTTCTTTGACTGGGTAACCAGAGTGGTGGACCAAGGGGGAGCAGTTGATGTTGCCTACCTTGACTTCAGCAAAGTTTTTGACACTGTTCCACATAGAAGATTGATAAATAAGCTGGGTAGGCTCGGGGTGGGTCAGAAGTTGGTCAACTGGGTGGCAAACTGGTTGACTGGCAGAAAACAGAGAGTGGTGGTAAATGGTATACAGTCAGAAGAGATGCAAGTCACAAGGGGGTACCTTGTGATCAGTCCTGGGGCCAGTCCTATTCAACATCTTCATTAGTGACCTCAAGAGATGGACTAGAGGGTAAGGCTTGTCTGTTTGCAGATGACACCAAGATCTGCAACAGAGTAGATGATCCAGATGGGGTGGGCAGAATGAGAAGAGATCTGGATAAACTAGCAGAATGGTCAGAAGAATGGCAACTGGATTTAATGCAAAGAAGTGCAAAATCATGCACATAGGGAAGAGAAACCCTGAAGCCACTTATAGGCTGGGAGGGAGTTGCTAGCAGTCACAAAGGAAGAAAGAGACTTGGGCATCATCATCACTGATGACCTAAAATCATCCAAGCAGACCTCTAAAGCAGTAGGTAAGGCTAGGGGGTGTTAGGGTGTATTAGTAGGGTATCACAAGTCGTAAGAGGAGGTAATAATCCTCTGTACAAGACATTGGTTAGGCCCCATCTGGAGTACTCATGCAGTATTGGAGGCCACACCTTCACAAGGACATTAATCAAATTGAGGCAGTCCAGAGAAGGGCAACCAAAATGGTGCAGGGACTGCATCAGAAGACATATGAGGACAGATTAACGGAGCTCAATATGTATACCCTTGAGCAAAGGAGGAGAGAGGTGATATGATCGAGACATTTAAACACCTTAAGGGCATAAACAAGGTGAAAGAGTCTAACATGTTTAAATATAAGAAAAATAGCAGGACAAGAGGACACAGCATGAGATTAGAGGGAGGCCGATTAAGGGGAATGAGGAAATTCTTTTCACAGAAAGGGTGGTAGATGCATGGAATGGCTTACCACAAGAAGTGGTGGCTATGAATACAGTGCAGGGCTTCAAACAGGCATGGGATAGGCATAAGGGAGCAATACAAATGACTATGAATAGATAGGTCACTGACAGAGCAAAGGCCGATGGCACATTTATAAGGTAGAAAAAGAAATGGGCAGACTGGATGGGCCTTGCGGTCCTTATCTGCCGTCAACTTCTATGTTTCTATGAGTGGTTCCACAGTTACCTGACGGGCAGAGAAGTAAAACTTACTTATCATGCTAATCTTGTTTCTTCCAAGGGAATCTTGCTGTATTCTAACTTCTGCAGTATGGTCTCACCATAAGACTGCCCCGGAGTCGAAATGGTTAATAGAACCTATGTTAATCATAGAATGTTAGGCTAAAGCTCAGTTTTCAAACCACTGTACCTGGTAAACATTCTGCAACCGTCAGATTCTTACGGAGCATGCATAATAACAAGCTATCTAAACTGTACCAATAATTAAATAACAAATTAACAACACCCAACACCAACTATTCCCCTTTATTTTAAAATGTGAGCAACACTAAGACTCAAGTCACAAAGCCCAGAAAAGAAACACCTACAGGTTTCAAACAGCATGAACAGCTGTGTACAGTGCCCATAGGCTCTATCAGGGGAGGTAGGGTGGGAGCTCAGAATATAGTAAGATTCCCTTGGAAGAAACAAGATTACTATGGTAAGTAATTTTTTCTTCAAACCCCAGGAAATCTTATTGTATTCTGACTTTTGCAGACTACCCAATCAATACCTTTGGAGGAGGGTAGGGAACCTATTTAGGAAACAAGCTCTGCAGTACTGCTGTGCCAAACCTGGCATTACTTCTAGCCTGTACATCCAGGCTGTAGTGTTTGGTAAAGGTGTGAACTGTTTTACAGTAGCTGCTTTGCAGATTTCTAACAAAGAGATATCTCTCGCAGCTGTACCCCTTGTAGAGTGGGCTCCGAGGCCTACAGGAGACTTTTACCCACTTTGCTGTAGCAAAACTGGATACAGGGAACAATCCAGTGGGCAATGGTCCTCTTTGAGACGGGTTTGCCCTTCCGCACTTCTGCGTTCTATCCTGCCTGTGTCCCTTTGTGTGTTCCAAGTAGTAGCTCATAGCTCTCTTGACATCAAGACTATGCAGTCTTCGCTCCCCTGGGGTGGAATGATCAGTGCAGAAGACTGGCAAAGTCATGGACTGATTAAGATGGAAGTCTGAGACCACCTTAGGGAGGAATTTCCTATTGGCCCTTAGGACCACCTTGTCCCTGTGGACGGCGATGTAGTCTGATTCTTTGGACAAGGCCTGGAGCTCACTGATCCTCCTGGCTGAAATGATGGCTACCAGGAACACTGTTTTCCATGTCATATACTTAACATGCTGCTGGAGACATGGGTTCAAATGATGGCTGCATTGGCTGGCCAATGCATATGTTAAGGTCCCATGCAGGAGCGGGTTCCCTGTGAGGGGATGCAAGTGCAATAGACCCTTGAAAAACTTCCTGAATACCTGGTTGTCAGCCAGGGATGCCCCTTTTCCAGCAGAAAGGTATGCATAGACAGCTGCTAAGTGCACCTTAATAATAATAATAAAAAATATTTAGAAGAAGCGCAATTCAACATATATCAAAGCAGGTTTACAAAGATTAAAACCGTAAAACTATAAAACCACAATATATAAATCCTTAGTTTGGCAACAAACAGCCAGATATTAATTATCTAAGAAGGCCAGCGAGAATAAATACATTTTTAGAACTGCTTTAAAGCTCTTCACAGTCAGGCACCCTCTAACCGATACGGTAGAGAATTCCACAGGGTAGGAGCCACGAATGCAAAAGCCTGAGCCCCAGAGGTCTTCAAACAAACCCTGGGAATCTCCAGCAATCCCTCATTGGCAGAGCGGTTGGAGTGGGCAGTAGGGATGCAGGAGATCTTGCAGATAGCTCGGTCCCTGTCCATGTAGGACTTTATAGGTCAGCAAGCCAACCTTGAAGGTGATTCACCACTGAACTGGCAGCCAGTGCAGTTCGCGTAGCACAGGTGTGACATGGCTAGATCGAGAAAGCCCAGTCAACAAACTGGCCACTGCATTCTGCACCAGCTGCAAGCGGTGGCTATTAACCCCTGGTAACTCTAGGTACAGGGCACTGCAGTAATCAAGGCAAGAGGTCACAAAGGCATGGACCAAAGTCAGAAGGTTGCCGGGCAGAACCAGGTGCTTAATCCGGGTGATATTTCTCAGATAGTAAAATGAGGTCTAGATGACGGAGGACATCTGAAATTTCAGAGTCAACCCCTCATCAAAAATAATGCCCAGACTTCGCACTTGTTCAGAGGTCGTCAGCTGGCAACCACCCAGCAAAAGCGTAGGCCTGCTTAGCCGAAGACCCCTCTACCCGATGGCCCGGGTCCACCACCAAAACCTCAGTCTTGCCAGGATTCAGCTTCAACCAGCTGGCAAGCATCCATTTCTGGATCTTGGAGAGGCAGTTATTAAACACAGAGATCGCATAGTCCAGATCAGTTGCAAAGGACACGTATAACCGAGTATCATCTGTATAGCAGTGAAAACTCAGTCCATACCACGTTCCAATGTCTCCTAACGGTAGCATATACACCGCAAATAACATAGGTGACAATACAGAGCCTTGGGGAACACCACATGGCAGGGAGAAGGCATCAGAGGAATACATTCCCGATGCTACTCTCTGAAACATACCAGTGAGGAATGAATGCAACCATCTGAGGACCGTCCCCGACAGTCCATAGGTCACCCGCAAGCGCTCAAGCAGTATGCCATGATCCACAGTGTCAAATGCCGCAGAGAGATCAAGGAGGACTAAGATGAAACGAGATCTCTGATTTCTTGCTATCAGGAGATCACTGAGTACCCAAACCAGGGCGGCCTCAGTGTTATGCCTCTTCCTAAATCCCGACTGTAGAGGATTGTAGATGTCATGGATGGTAAGGTGATCCTCCAGCTGCAGCATGACCACCTTCTCAATAACCTTACCCACAAAGAGCAGGTTAGAGACCAGTCTGTAGTTAGTGAGACAGTCCGGGTTGAGAGAAGATTTCTTAAGTAAGGGAATCACCACCACCTCCTTCAAGGAGTCAGGAAACTCACCACTCTCCAATGAGCACCAGACTATCTCTACAAGGACCTAGTCAATGACCTCAGTGCACCTTATAAAGAGGCGGGTTGGGCCTGGGTCCAAACTACAGCAGGTTGGCCGCATACTCTGGACGATCTTCATGACATCCCTGATTACCACCTGTTCAAAAGTCGACCAGCTAAACCGAGGCTCAGTGACCTCCCACCGATCACCGCACTGCCCACTGGAACGGGCTACGTAGATCTCTGATCTAATGTCGGCAACCTTACCTGCAAAGAAGCGAGCAAACTCGTCACATTTATCTTGTGACAAAGCTCTTCGTACCTGCAGACAGGCTGCATTGCACAGTCTGTCCACAGTTCGAAAGAGCTGAGCTGGTCGGTTCCGTGCAGCAGTAATTTCCCCAGATAGGAACTCTGCCTTCTTACTGGAGATAACCGATTGATAATCCGAATAATGGGCCATCAATCTAAGTCTGTCGGCATCAAGACCAGATTTCCACCAGTGACGGTCCATCCTTCGCCCCTCTTGCCTCATCTCCCTCAAGGTCCCATCAAACCAAGGGGACCGAGAGTGAAGGGTAAGGGGGTGAACACGGACAGGAGCAATAGAGTTCAGAGCCACCACCCAGCCTTATTATAGGCTTGTACTAGGGCATCTGGACCCTCACTTGCAGTCGGAAGCCCCGACAGATCTAGTACTGCCTTAAAGGTGGAAGGCCGTAGGCTTAGGGAATGCAAATGTGCCAGATACATAGATACATAGATACACAGATACATAGACAGTGTCGGCAGATAAGGGCCTATGGCCCACCCAGTCTGCCCATTTGAGCTTGTAAGTTCAGTTTGTTTTCCTAGAAGTCTGTTTCCCCTTACCCCTGACCTCTAGAATTCCTTTATGTCTATCCCATGCATTCTTAAATCCCATGATTGTTTCAGCCCCCACCACTTCCCCTGGCAGGGTGTTCCACTTGTCCACCACCTGTTCTGTGAAGAAATTCTTTCTCATGTTTCCTCTGAATCATCCTCCTCCAACTTCATCCCATGCCCTCTAGTCCTGGAACATCTTTTTCGCTTAAAATAGTGTTTTCCTGCACCCTGTTTCTCCCTGTAAGATACTTGTATGTCTCTATCATATCCCTCTCTCCTCCCTCTCCTCCAGGGAGTACATGTTCAGCTCCTTCAACCTGTCTTCATAGGACTTGTGATGCAATCCATGCACCATCTTTGTTGCCCTCCTCTGAACCTTCTCTACCCTGTCTATGTCCTTACGTAGGTATGGTCTCCAGAACTGTACACTGTACTCCAGGTGGGGCCTCACTAGTGTCTTGTATAGCGGAATTATGACCTCCTTTTTCCTGCTGGTGATGCCCCTGCCTATACATCCCAGTATCCTATTTGCTTTACCTGATGCCTTGTCACACTGTTTCTACCTTGAGGTCATCAGAGATGACAACCCCAAGATCCCTTTCCTGCTTGGTGCATGCTATATCCTAACCCCCAACTGATATATTGTGCCAGGGTTTTGTGCCCATATGCATTATCTTGCACTTCTTTGCATTGAATTTTAACTGCCAAACCCTTGACCATTCTTCAAGTTTCTGCAGGTCCCTTCTCATTCTGTCTACACCCTCTGGTGTGTCTACTCTGTTACAGAGCTTTGTGTCATCAGCGAACAGTGAAATTCTGCCTTCTAGATCCCGCGAATGTCACTGATGAAGATGTTGAATAGGACCGGTCCCAGCACTGATCCCTGTGGTACCCCACTGGTCACTCTTCCTCTGTGGAGTGACAGCCATTTACCACCACCCTCTGTGTCCTGCCACCCAGCCAGTTACCTACCCACCACACTACTGTCCTGCCCACACCCATATTCCCCAGTCTGTGTAATAGTCTTCTATGTGGCACAGTGTCAAAGGCCTTGCTGAAGTCCAGATAGGCCATGTCCACTGCCCTCCCTGATCCACCTCCTCAGTCACCCAGTCAAAAATTCAATGAGGTTGGTCTGACATGACTCTCCTGGTGAAACCATGCTGCCTTGGGTCCTGTAGTCCATTGACAACCAGATGTTCCACCAATTCTCCTTCAGTAGTGCTTCCATGATCTTTCCCACTACCGAGGTGAGGCTGACTGGTCTGTAGTTCCCTGCTTCCTCTTTGTTCCCACTTTTGTATAAGGGGACTACATCTGCTGTCCTCCAGTCTTTGGGTACCTCCCCTATTTCCAGTGATTGGCTAAACAGGATAGCCAGAGGTTCAGCCACCACCTCTTAGTTCTTTAAGGACCCTGGGGTGCACCCCATCTGGCCCCATTGCTTTGTCAACTCTTATTACTTCCAGTTCCTTCAGGACCCTTTCTCGTGTAAAGGGACTTGTGTCCATTTCTGCACCATTCTCACCCCTTGTACTCCCTTCAGACCCATTACCCCCCTCTTCCTCAGTAAAGACTGAGCAGAAATACCTGTTCAATATGTCAGCTTTACTGTTGTCATCCTCCACGTGACTCTCATCCTCCCCCTTCAGTCTCACTATCCCTCCCTTTGTCTTTCTTTTTTCACTTATGTACCTGTAAAAGGTTTTGTCCCCTTTAACCACTGATTTTGCAATGTGTTCTTCTGTCTGAGCTTTGGCTTCCTTACTGACTTCAGTGCCTCCTTTGTTTCTCCTGGTACTTCTCCCATCCCCTTCTGCCTGTGTCTTTTGCATTGCCTGAATGCAATCTTTTTGGCTTTCACTTTCTTTGCTACCTGTTTGGAAAACCATAATGGTCTCTTCCTTTTCCTCTTGCTAACCTGCTTAATGCATAATTCTGTTGTTCTTATAATCCCCATTTTAAATACTGCCCACTGTTCCTCAACCCTGATTCCTGTCCCATTCCCTTAATGCTTCTTTCAAGTATCTCCCATTTTCCCAAAGTCTGCCCCTAAAATCCAGGATACTGTTTTGTGTGGTTTGGTTCTGCTCTTCTGTGATTTCAAACCACAATGACTGGTGGTCACTGTTACCCAGGTGTTCCCCACTGTTACCCCATCACACTGTCCCAGTTTGTGAGCAGAAGGTCCAGTATTGCCTTCTGCCGAGTTGGTTCCATGACCAGTTGCTTGAGGAAGGCACCCTGAAGGGACTCCAGGATAAATCTGCTCCTAGTTGATGCTGCTGCTGCTGGGATGCTCCAGTCCACGTCTGGAATATTGAAGTCTCCAACCAGTACTACCTCACCCTTGTCTGCCATCCTTTGGATGGCTAGCATCAGCTCCCTATCTGTTTCTTCCTCCTGGGCTTCTGGTCTATAGACCACACCTGAAAGGATGGCTGGCCCCATTTTCCTTTCCAGCTTAACCCACAGTATCTCTCCCCATTTTGTTCCTCCTGATCTCTGTGGCCCTTATGTCATTTTCACATACAGTGCCACTCCTCCTCCCTTCCTGCCTCCTCTGTCTCTTCTGAATATGTTATACTGGTATGGCCATCTCCCAGTCATGGTTATCATTACACCAGGTTTAAGTGATGGCCCAATGTCCAGGTCTGACTGTACCATGACAGCCTCCAGATCTTCCATCTTGTTGCAAGGCTCCTGGCATTTGCACACATGGCTTTCCATGATTTGACCTCCCAGCCTGCTTCACTGTTCTACTCCAGCCCCTTCCTTGGTTGTCATTTATCCCTGGTTCTCCTTGCTGTCTGCCCTTCTGCTGAATTTTGCCCTTTTCTGCTTATCCACCTTTGGACACTAATTCCATCTTTGCACACTGCTTTGCAGAGATAGCCACTCCTCTGGTTCACTGGTTCCACTGCTAGCTGTGGGGGTGAGCAAGTAGGTACCCTCCTGCTGGCCTGCCATCCCTCTTGCTAGTTTAAATGCTTGTCAATGTAGCATTTAAACTTATCATTGAGTGTTGATTCCCTCCAGGATGGATGCAGGCCAGGCTTGAACAAACCTCCATCCCTCCAGGTGGGTCCCCAGTCACCAATGAATCCAAACCTTCCTCACAGCACCAGTTCTTCAACCATGAGTTAAAGTTCTGGTGCATGCACTCTATGCTCTCCTTGCCTCTCACAGGTAGTACTTCTGAGAAAGTGACAGAAGTAGCTACTTGCTTGAGACCCTCCCCAGTTTCCTAAACTCTTCCTGAACTTCCTTTGGCTCCTAATTTGCCAAGTCATTAGTACCTAGGTGGATAATGACATCCAGCTCACCCTCCTGCCTTGCCTTCCCAGTGATCCCCAGTATCTTCCTCCATCCCTCCATGCCGTGGCACCTGGCAGGCACCTCACCTCCTGTTCTCCCCTCCTGTGTTCCTAGCTGGATCCTCTTACGATGGAGTCCCCACCAGGATTCGCCTCCTCCCTCTGGGGTCCACTGCTTTCCCCACTGAGGTCACCTCCTGGCTAACCTCCACATCCTTTCTTCCACTTCTGGGTACCTCCATTTGGTTGTCCTCATTTGCCAGTGTGGCATATGAGTTCTTGAGAGGAATAGGATCTGGGATGTGCCTCTGCCTGACTGCTCTAACCCTCCCTGAGCCCACTGTCATCCAAGTGGTCCTTGTTCTCGGCATCCTTTGAGGCAGCTGCATTGGACTGGGTGGTCCCTGGATAGGGGTGATGGTACTCCTGACCCAGTTTACTTCCGCTCTGAGTCTGGTTACCTCATCCCGTAGTCCAGAGAGATGCATGCAGATAGGGCAGCACCTCAGTGTCCAGAAGGTCTGCCTGAATATGGCTGCCCCACAGCCACTGCATTGCACCACTCCCCACATTATACTGCAATTCCACTACTTGTCTGCTACTGAAACTCTCTTAGTTCTCTTTTTATTAATTTACAGTACTAAAAATCCTGTAACTGATCCTCAGATTTTTTTTTTTTAAGGAAAAGAAACCAATAAATAAATAAATGAGTCAAAACACTTGTCCTGCTGAGGGTGGGCTTCTTCCCCTTATGCCCCTCCTACTACACCTCTTACTATACCCCTGTGTTTAGCTCCTGTCAAACAGATTTATCAGGCATATAATTAAGAGTTGGGAAGGGAGGGAGGGAGGGCCCCACCTCCAGTTATCACGTAGCTGAGGCCAGACAATTAACACTCTTCACCCAGCTACAGACAGTCAGATAGTCCAAAACTACTGACAAGCCAGCTTGGCGGTGGTCTATCTGTCTGTGTCCACACCAACTAGAAAACCTCTTCCATTTAGACGAGTAAGTCTTCCTGGTGGAAGGTTTTCTAGATACCCTGAGGACCTCTAGCACCCCCTCCAAGAGATGAAGGTCAGCATATTCTAAATTCTTAACAGCCAAGCTCTGAGTCTGAGGGACTGGAGACTGGAGTACAGGACCCTGCCCAGACAGGAGGTCAGTAGGTCGTGTCTCTTGGGCAGGGAGATTGGTTTGGATATTGACAGGGTCAGTAGCAGTGAATACCAAGGCTACCTGGCCTGGTCTGAAACAATAAGGATCATTGTTACTGGTTGAACCCTGAGCTTGTTCAGTACTCTGAGCAGCAGGAGAAACGGGGGAAAGGCATACAGAAACTTCCCTGTCCAATCCATCAGGAGTGCATCTAGAGGCACTGTGCCCCGCATAGGGGACCTGCAGCAAAACAGTGGAAGTTGGTGATTGTTTGGGACTGCGAAGAGGTCCACCTCTGGGGTGCCCCACCTTCTAAACACCACTTGCAGGATCTGCCTGTTTAGTGACCACTTGTTGTGGTTCTGGTTGATTCTGCTGAGGGCATCTGCCAGGACATTGTCCTTCCCTGGGAGATGAACTGCTGAGATGGAGAACCCCAGGGAGTAAGCTAGGTTCCAAACCTTCATGATCTCTGTGCACAATGTGGTTGTATTGTCTGTCCTGACTTGAACCACTTTGCCCTGCAGCACTGAAGCGAAGGACTGAATGCCCGGATAAACTGCCCTGAGCGCCAGCAAGTTTATGTGAAGTACGGACCCCTGCTGGAGCCAGGTAACATGGGCAGTATGCTCCCCTAGGTGGGCATCCCATCCTAGGAGGGAAGCATTTGTTGTCAGGACTGCTGCTGGTGGCAACTGGAGGAAAGGCACTTCTTCCCTGAAGTTGTCCTTTTCCTGCCACCACTGCAGAGCCTGAAGCAGAGTTCCTGTGACTGGTACCATCTTTGACAGGGAGTCTCTTCTTTGGGACCAGTGAGACCTGAGATGGAACTGAATGTTCAAGTTCAAGTTTATTGCAGGAAAGGCTCCGATGAGCAAGCTCATTCACAAGGAGGTCCTGAGGCACATACACATACAGTTTGCAATTACATAGACAGGAGACTAGGGTAAGAGGGAGTGCCTCAGGTGGCGCCTTGGTGGCCGTGCAGTGAAGTATGTGGGCATAGGGGTTTGTTAGTCTGCCTGGGTGGGTATATGTTTTGGCACAATAGTTGCCCAGGTGGTCCGTGTTGACGTAGCATGGAAGGAGATATCCACTTCTAGACCAGCCCTCTGGAAATGTAGTGCTAGTGGAGATAGAAGTGCTGTTTGTGTGACCAGTGAGGTGAGAGAAGGACTATTTCTATGAGGTGAGGACTCATATTTCTTTAACCTAGGACTTTGGGAGATATCTGAGATTAGTGGCCTCTAGTGGTGAAGCTGTATAAGCTGCAAATGGGAAAATAGGGTGGTTACTTCAGCCACGTGATCCACACTATAAATTTCAGTGTTTGCCAAGGGTGGTGGTGGTGGGGCAGCCGATGCACAGCATCAGCAGGGCTCTAACAGCAGCGCTGTCTGGACCTGCTCGGTCGCGACTTTGTGTGCCCCCAAGATGTGTAAATGTCTCCGTACCTCGCTAGTCGGCTCCTGCTTGTGGGGTAGGGCAGTTGCAAGCCCTCACGATCTCCCGGAATTCGGTGCCAGCACTGTGGAGAGGAAAGTGAAACAGGATTAAAATAAGGTACTGGAGGGGAGGGGAGGGACACTGCTGGAGTGCTCTGTTTTTTTTTTCTTTTGTTTTCTTAGGCCAGCCCACTATTTTCAAATCATGCAGAGAGGGATTCAGATTTAAAATCTCAAACAGCTAAGTCTAAATGCAGCCTGTGTTCTCGGTTTGAAATTAAGGACTGCAGCACTCTGGTATAGCTGGGCAGTAGAGAAAGCAGGTCAATTTAAAGGGAGAGAAATTATCTCTTTAGGTAGTTAGTTCGAACACTCTAATATGCAGCCTGGTATCTCAATTTGATTAAGGAACTGCAGTGACAGGTATACCGAGGCGGCAGAAAGCAGGTCATATTTCATGGAGAAAACAAACTCTTAAGGTACACACTACAAACACTCCAAAATGCAGCCTATGCTCTATATATTAAGGAAAACTTGCAGTCTCAAGATTTAAGGCAGCAGACAGCCCGGCTAATTTGAAGAGAGAGAAAAAAAAAAAAAAAGCTAAGTAACTCTTAAGGTACACATTACAAACACTTCAAATATGCAGCCTACGCTCTATATCTTTAAGGAAAACTTGCAGTTTCTAGATTTAAGGCAGCAGAGAGCCAGGCTGATTTGAGGGGGAAAAACTATCTCCACTGTTGCACCGACATTTTAAAGTCCCAGTAGGAGGGAAAAAGGTGCCAATACTGCAATCCCTTTTGTTCTAACAGCAGCGCTCTCTAGACCTGCTCGGTCGCGACTTTGGGTGCCCCCAAGGCATTTAAACATCTCCGTACCTCACTAGTCGGCTCCTGCTTGTGAGGGAGGGCAGTAGCAAGCCCTCACGACCTCCTGGAATTCGGTGCCAGCACTCGCTAGTCGGCTCCTGCTTGTGGGGGAGGGCAGTAGCAAGTCCCCACGACCTCCCAGAATGCAGTGCCAGCACTCGCTAGTCGGCTCCTGCTTGTGGGGGAGGGCAGTAGCAAGCCCTCACGACCTCCTGGAATTTGGTGCCAGCACTCGCTAGTTGGCTCCTGCTTGTGGGGGAGGGCAGCAGCAAGCCCTCACGACCTCCTGGAAGTCAGTGCCAGCACTTGCTAGTCGGTATAGGGAGAATGGTGGCCAGAGTGACCATTTTGAACTTTGGCTTTGTCAAATGTTTAAGTGTCTGAAATCCAGTATGGATCACCACTCCCCTGTTTTCTTTAGTATAAGGAATAACCTTGAGTAGAGTCCCTTTCCCTGGGAACTGGCTCTACTGCTTTTTCCAGAATCAATTTTGCTACTTCCTCCTCCAACAGAGTTGCCTCTGCTCAGCTGGCAGGTCTGAAAAGTCTTGTCCTCAGTTTGGGAAGGACTTTGAAACTGAAGGCAAGCCCCTGACCCACTACCTCCAGGACCCACCTGTCTGTGGTGATGGATTCCCAAGCCTGGAGATAGTGGGCCAGCCTGCCTCCTACTGGGAGTGGGAAGGCAACCCTGGCAGACCAGTCAGGGGGTCTGCTTGGTTTGTGTACCCTGTTGAGTGCTGGGGCCAGCCCGGGTGCTGCCCCTTCTGCCTCTGAAGTACCCTCTCTGGGGCTGGTAGATTGTTAATGCCTGAGCCTGGAAGAAGGGCCTGTAGTGTGATTCACCCCTTTTCCCTGGTACTTCTGTCGTATTGCTGCCTTCTCTTTTGCAGCACCACTCTTATAGGCCACTTTATATTCATCCATCTTCTTCATGTAAGCCTCTGTTTGCTCATTGAAGAGAGATGTGGGCTCATAAGGGAAGTCCGACGCCTTTGTCTGTGTATCCTGTGACAAATTAGTGGCTCTTAGCCAGGCAAATCACCTCAGAGACTGAGGTTGCCATTTGCCTGGCAGCAATGTAATTTGCATCCACTGCCATTCGGAACTGGCATTTAGCAACTTCTATGCCCCTTTTTGCAGCTTCAGAAAAATCTGAGGCAACGGGTCCAGTGCAAGCCTTAGCGATCTCCAAAACAGTGTTCCAGAGACTTTTCTGGTATCTGGACACATAAGACATGTAAATTGCTTGTCTCATAGCCACAGAAGCACCCAAATAGGATTTTCTAGCCATAGAATCCATTTTCCTGGAATCCTTTTCCGGTGGATGTGATGCGAGGGGAATCCCTGCTTTATCACATGCAGCAACTTGCACCACCCCTTCATGGCTAGGATGCCCAAAAAGGAACTCTGCTCCACACTTGGCTACCCAGTACTTCCTATTCATCCTCTTGTCCACTGGAGGAATGAAAGTGGGAGCCCACAGAATCTTGGAAGCCTGTCTCTTCAAGGACTTGTGGATGGACAGCAACAGCCTTTTTGTTGCTGGCACATCCATCATTTCCATGCAGTCTGGTTCCTCGTCCTCCTCTATGGATTCTTGGGTGGAAAGGTCCAGAGTCTGTGCCACCTGCTTCATAAAAGCAAAGTGGGAAGAAAAATACGCAGCTCCCTTCTCAGGGGAGTCAGGGCAGTGAGGATCAGGGGATATTTCTGGCTCAAGAGGTTCCCGATAATCCTCATCTTCGTCATCCCATTCCATATAAATTTCTGCAAATTATTCAAGTGAACCGGGAACCGAGGAGAAACCCAGGTCCTGAACAGAGGACTGTGAACCAGGTCGCTGAACAGGAACTGCGATGCTGGTTTGCAGTGCCTGAAGAACGCTTATAGCGCTAGCTAGAGCTTCTGCAGTTGGAACCGTCGGAATCGTCGGTTGCAGTTCCTTAACTGAGTGCTTTCCTTCCTCTTTTTCTTAGCAGAACTTGCCGGTTCAGAGGCAGTGTCTGTGGTTCCATTTTTACCCAAGGAACCTTCACCGTGGTCAGAGGGTTGTTCAACCGGTTCCTTGGGTTTCTCCTTTTGAGAGGAGGAAGTTTTACCCACAGCTGGATCAGCAGCCTTCTCAGACATTTTTTCTTTTAGTCAGTTCAAATGCCTATCAAGTGTCGACTGAGGAAAATTCTTACAGATTTCACAATCTGTCTCAAGGTGTTCAAACCCCAAACAGAAAACACACACTAAGTGAGGAAAAGCTTTAGCAAACGGTTCCCCACACTCTGTACAATGCTGAAAACCCAATGGTCCAGTTCTTTTCTTGGGTAATGACATAACTAACAAAAAAACCCTTCAAAGTGGGTTTTATGTGAGCACAAGTACCACAAAAAGAATATCTTTCAACATTTTTTTTTTATTTTTTTGCAGTCGGTTTACCGACCGAAGAGAGAACCGAGAATTATCACGGTTCCTCTACAAAAGAAATAACATGCCCAAAGAGGTCCAAAATTGAAGATGAAACCTTAAAATATATAAATAAACAATCGGTTTCCTCCCGGTTAAACGAACCAAGAACAATTTACCAGAATATCACTAAACCTAGACTACTCTTCATGTAACCCAAGGACAGTGATTTAAAAATGATCAGAAATAAAATTTTACTTCAAAAAACCGAGAAAATAATATCTTCAAGAAAGATGAAGAAGGACTCTTCAAGGCGTCTGTACTAGGCAAGTGGAGTAAAGAATCTGACGTTGCAAAATGTTTACCAGGGACAGTAGTTTGAAAACTAAGCTCGAGCCTAACATTTCATGATTAACGCAGGTTCTATTAACCATTTTGGCTCTAGGGCAGTCTTTGGTGAGACCATACTGCAGAAGTCAGAATACAGTAAGATTTCCTGGGGTTTGAACAGCAAGTCTGCAGTAACGGAACATTATCTGATTTGAGGTCTGCAGACTATGAGGTACCTCAGGGCTCAGTACTGGGTCCTGTGTGTGTGTGTGTGTATGTTGTGTGTGTATATATATATATATATATATATATATATATATATACACACACACACACATACAAATGAGCTGCCGTTGATCTGCTCAGGGTCCTCAATGGTCCTGTACGTGGATGAAGCTGTGCTGTATACAGCTAACAAAGATATTCAATTGATTCAGCTAAACTTGGAAAATGAATATAACAAACTGATAGGATGGTTAGAGGAAAATCGACTTGTATTGAACAGAAAAAACCCAAGAGAATACTTTTCTATACTAACAGTAAAATGAAAAAGTTGTCAGAACTTTCTTTGATAACTGCCAAAGATGGCACAAACATAGAAACTGTTTCTAACTTTAAGTATTTGGGTGTGAACTTGGATAGTGACTTGAATTTCCATACACATATTGCTATTATAACCAATTACACAGCAAAATAGGAGCTCTATATGCAGTCAGGGATTACTTAACTGATGAAACAAGGCGAACAAAAGTCTTGACATGTTTGATGCCGATACTTGATTATGGGAGTGTGATTCGGGGGGGTAACTGAAAGAAACAGACAACAAGATACTGCCTATATAGTACCATATGTAGATATGCCTTAAGGGCCAGTTTTAGGGAGCATCATTGTAACCTATACAGTGAGTTGGGATGGCTGCCAATAGAATATAGGGATATTTTACAGCAATCCTGTTTTGTCTTTAATACACTGCATTATTCAAAATATAACCCAGTATCAAAATGTTTTGAACAAAAAATTAGCCCCAGAATCCTTAGGTCTCAAAATTCAAAATCTTTGGTAATACCACACTATAAAACCTCCAAAAAACAGAAGTCATTCAAACAGAGTACAATCAAAACATGGAATGGATTATCTTTTTTGAAATGAAATCAACTTTATTGAATTTTCAATTAACAAGCACCAACTGGGTACATAGAGCATAAAAATGTCCATACAAAACCATGCCCTCCTGCCCCCACCCACCCAATCTCCCCTAACCTCCTCCCCCACACCCGAGTGTGCCAAATAACCCAATAAGGGGATATCCAAAAAGCCACAGTTCCCAAGATGGAAATAAAAACACTGGGGGAACCAAGCAAGGTTAATTCAGGTAAAAAGCATAAAGCTTGTCTGATTTTTTGTTTAAGAGGTGAAGCCTTTGGCGAGTACTAGCAATCAGGCGTTCCATTTGAAGACAAAAGGAGAGCTCGTGTTGCCGTTCTCTATGGGATATGGATGATTGACCTAGTCAGTGTTTAAGAACCATCCTTGTAACTGCCATGGAGATAAGTGCAATATGATATCTCCTCTCTTTAACCCCAATTTGAGTATAGTTCCTATGATGCAAGTTTCAGGAGTGAAGAGCCCTTCCAAACCCAAAAGGGGATCAATATGGGTTTTAATCATGTCCCAAAGGGGTGAGATCTTCTCACAGGACCAAAAGATATGTATGAGAGTTCCTTCTGCATTGCCACATCTAGCGCTGGAAGAGGAAGAAAGATGACCCATCTTAGCCAATTTAACAGGCGTATAATACATGTTATTTAAAATTTGCTACTGGGTGAGTCCTAGCCTATCCCGGGTGTTATACTGATATAGATCCTTCCAAACTCGAACCCAGTTAAGAGTGGTATTTGGCATTAGGACCTCCCAAACCTTGGAGCCCTCTAGGTGAGAGGCACGAAGCATGGAAAGGAGAAGTGAATATAGCAAAGCCGTCCTGTGAGGCCGATTTGCCAAGTCCTGTATCTGTCCCAGCAGACCATCCAACTCTGAGATTACCAGGGAAGAGGCTGAAGCGTTGCAATAACAGATGTCATAACAGAGGTCAGACTGGTTTCGCCCATCGTTTCCCTAAAATCTGGAATTCCCTCCCCCCGAAATATGACACTCCTCCTCCAACTACTCCCTTACCTCTGCCCTACACAATTACCTTTCCCTTAGCTGTTCCTGCTTTAACCCACCTTAATACCTGTCCCCAGTTTCTGCCTTCATACCATGACCCCCCCGCAGGGTTCTCAACATCCTGAAAGAGGAAATCAGGAAATGGCTAGCCCTTCTCCTCATTTTCAGTTCCCCCCCTTCTCCACCTGCCCTTCTGGGTCACCAGTGTGCACAACCTAACCCCATCCTTTTTACTCCAACAGCACTTGCGTACTACCTCGAGCCTGCTCCTGGTACAGTCATGCACTATAAATGGTTCTATAGGTTTTGTACGTTCATATGTTCTTTTGTATGATTTTGGACATGTATTGTAATTTACCCAATGTTCCTCTACTGTTTATTGTACAATCAATACCTTGTGTTCCAACTGTTGCACAATCTCACAATGTTGTATTGTTTGTACTACCCGCATACTTTTGTAACTGATCATCCTTCACAACCCTATGTAATCCCTCCCCCCAGATTGCACCGTGAGATGAGCAACTTGTTGTTCAGTGTGCCCTCCTAGTGAAACATTTCAATAAATAAATAAAATGTCTCAACTGGAAAATCTTGAAGATATGAGATGGACCCAGGTGGAGCTTCGCCAAAATCTCAGGAGAGGAAAGCAGAGAGTCTTGAGAATAAAAGTCCGATACTCTAACCCCTTGTAGTTGGGGAAGCCAGCCATGGAATGGATTATCTGATGAACTACATAATCTACAAAATATAAATCAGTTCAAAATCATGTGTAAATAAGGTTTTACACACTAAGACTCAATGTAATTGTACTTAATTGTACATTAGTACTTGCTTATTCTATGCTGGCACATTGGACTAACCTGCGCGCACTTGATTTTTGTATAATTTCTGTACTTGTATTCTCATCTGTATAATGAATTTGTATTTGTGTTTCTGTTACATAACTATGTGTATGTTTGTAATATTGTCTGTCTGTACCCATCCGGGTTAAGCCTAAAAAAGGGCTGTGTGGCCTAGTGTTAATGTTCCAGGACCAACTTGCCCCTTCTTCAGAACAGGTGAGGGCTGTATAATAAAAACAAACATCACCCCCTCCTCCCTGCATTTAAAAAGCAGCACACCACACAGTCAGCCCCTAAGAATATAAAAGAACAGCGGCACTACTGGAGAGATCCCAAAAAGACTTAAAGGAACTGAATGATGACATACAGAATTAGTTTAGTTGCCGTACTGGTCCTTGTAAGAACAGATCCAGAAGCAAATGGTTTGATACCTTTTATTGGACCAACATAAATGCACAGAAAGAAAACAGTGCCTAAGCTTTTGGACCAACCAAGTCCTTCCTCGGAGACTTATGGCAGTTGTTTGCCATAAGTCTCCGAGGAAGAACTTGGTTGGTCTGAAAGCTTAGGCACCATTTTATTTTGTACATCTATGCTGGTCGAATAAAAGTATCAAACCATTTGCTTCTGGATAGGACTGAATGAGAGATTCAGAAATGGAGATTATAATACAAGGGCCTCAACAAGAGGCAATGACTAAGACAGACACTATCAGCCGGCCTGGTGGCACAAAGGACTGAGGCGCTGGCGCCTTACCTCGCACCACACTGGTGACCCAGGTTCGGGAATGGACTTGGGCGCCAGTGGGTCGGCAGGGGAAGGAGTAAGATTGAGTGTCTGGAGGTCTGTTCTCCTCTCCTGGGGTGGGCTGGGGAATGGCGTCGCTCTGTAGCGGCCCCCGGTGGAGACCAGGGGGAAGTTCGGTTACAATGCGAGTAGGGGAATCGGAGGAAAACCTAGAAAATGACGTCTCCTCCTACTGGATGACGGCTGCCCAGACCAGTGCCTCCCCAAGCTCCACAACAGCCAACCCGGCCACAGCGGCACCCAGGACCAATGCCTAGGCTGATAGGCTGTTTCTCCTCGGAAGAGGAGGACCCACCCGACGAAGAGTCACGTCAGGTTACCCTGAGGTGGCTGCAATGTGGGGTCGAGGTTGGCGGCAGTGTCGGGAGAAGGTGAGAATCCTTGGCAATTGGCCTGAAGGAGAGGTAGGTGAGAGTTGCAGGGGAGATAAACAGATAAAGCAAAAAAAAAAATTAAAAAAGACAGACACTATATCAGGGCAGGAACCCCTTCAAGAAAAACCAAAGACCGAGAACCTGGAGAGGATTTCTAGGACTACCACATATTCGGACTTTTTTATGCTATGAAAGGGGAGCTTCAAAAGAACTGAACCATTCTACAATCCACAGTGCAAGGAAACATGATTTTCAAAGAAAGGCCATGGATCACAGCGAAGAAAACCACATATATTAAAAACAAGGTGGTCAAAACACAGCACTGGACACCAGAACCAGTACAGTCAACATGGTTCAACAGAGGAGTTAAAATTTTTAACTGTGGAAATTGTGTACACTGCAACATCTGCATAAAGTCCAAATATATTAAAAGCACATGTCAAGTCAAAAAACCGGAAATCAGAGATCTGGTCACCTGTAACACACATAACATGGTATACTGCACAGTATGCCCTGTCCTTTATATAATATTGAGAAAAGTTCACAACCTCTCAAAACAAGGATTTTGCAACATAAAAGTAATATACGCAGAAATGATGAAAAATAACCATTAGCAAGACATTTTAATGAAAATCAACATCAGATTTCATCTCTCAAATTCATGGGTAGGGAAAAAGTCAAAAAAAAAAAACAGAAAAGGGGGGAGACTGGGAGAAATGCTTGCCTAAACGGGAGGTACGGTGGATTTTACACTGAATACTACAAACAGCAGATATAAGCTAAATGAAAATTTGATATGGACACCTTTTCAATAACCTGGAAAAAGTTTTATGAACAAATGAATTATCACATTAACAGTCATAGTTATTAGTTATAAAAAAATAAGGATTTAAGTGTTGACTAGAAATTGATCTGTTTTTCAGTTCTCTATGCATCATCTGGTACTTTGGCAAATCAGGAGAAGAAATGCACCATAGGTACTTCTAGCCTACTCCCCCCGCTATACAGCGGTGATCTACTTATCTTACCAGGTATCCATAAGGGCAACCAAGTATTTCTTAAAACAATCCAGACTTGGAGCATTGACAATATATTGGGGCAACTTATTCCAATGATTTACCACTCCGAGTAAAGTACGAACCCCTTTTATCAGTTCTAAATAGTTTACCACACAGCTGTTTATCATGGTTTCTAGAATTATGTGTTACTTCTTTAAGTTCCAAACCCATATTTGCCCATAACTCATTGTCCTCTATTATATTAAAAACTAGAATAAGATCTCCTCTCAATCGTCTCCTTACTAGACTATGCAATCCCAATGTTCGTAACCTGTCTTTATAATTGAATCCATACATACCCATATATAGATTTTGTGACTCTCCTTTGTATCCTCTCCCTGTCAGTTATATCACTCTTTAAATGGGGAGACCAAAACTGTGAACAATAATCCAAGTGCGGCTGCACTAAGCTTCTATACAGGGGCAAAACAACATCTTTATGCCTGCTTATAAAATGTTTTTATGCACCCTAAAATTCTGGAAGCCTTGGCAATAGCAGCTCAACTATTTGATCTAAAAGACAGGTTTTGTTGAATAACAACCCCTAGGCCTCTCTCATCCTTGACAGCTTTTAGTACAGCACCTCCCAGACTTTATGATGCACAGATGTTATTTCCCAAATGGAGCACTACACATTCATTAGGGTTAAATCTCATCTCCCACTTTTCTAACCACTGGTGTAATAAGTCAAGATCTGCCTGGATCCTGCCAGCATCTTCACAATTCTGTACTCTGCCTCCAATTTTTATATAATCAGAAAATGTATTTATGAATCCTTGTAGCCCTAAATGTAAATCGCTTATATATGTGTTAAATTATTCATTTAGAATATGAATGAATATGTTAATCATTTGTTATTTTCGTTCTTGGAAAACATCTATTTACATAGGATTTGAGAGAGTTAGCTATGTTTAGCTGCATTATTAGTCATGTTTTTGGAATATGTGTTGTTTCCAAGTAGCTGATCTGTGCTAATGGGCATCATTTGTTATGATTATTTTTGGAAAACACCTATTTGCATAGGGTTTGAGAGAGTTAGTTATGCTAAGAGTATTATTAGCTACGTCTCTTTTCGGAACATATTGTTGATACCTAGCTCAAGTCGGTCAGGACTAGGTCACAATTAGTTAATATTAATCCACTAAACAAAAATACAATATTTATTTATTCTTTGGTAACTGGGTAGGGCCCATTAGGTACAAGTGCCTGTTTTCAGGGGCAACCTAGGAGCACTGGGGAGGTTTAAGTAACTTGCTCAAAGTCACACAGTATGCAAGTGGAGGTTGTGGGAATCAAACCCAGGTCTGCTGGATGTACCAAGCTCACTCACTGCTCGTTACTCTCACCTCTAGGCGATACTGCCAGCCCCAGTACTTAACCATGAAACAGCTACCAACCAAATCCCCTGCCTCATTTGAGCCATACTTTAAAAGGACCCCTCCCCAAGTCACACTTTAAACACAGCCCCCCCCACCCCGAGGTTTACAGATCCTATATATATATATATATATATATATATGTAGATATTAATCTCATATTCTGGTGAACATTTAACTGAGCTTATTATGTACCATGAGCTTGCTTGCTCATATTGTCCATATGTTCCTTGAAATGAACTTTTACGTAAGGGGAGATCACACACATACTCTGCAAGTGCATCTCCCATCAGGGAGTTAGTGTGGTTTCCATTGTGATCGTGCCACAGAACCGTGCCATGGCACGACGCAGTCATGCTGGAAAAACACCAGCATGATAACCCGTGTCTCGGTCCCTTTTGTTCTTGCACCGAGAAGCAAGCTACATGCAAAGTTAGCGTCTGTGAGTAATGGCGGCCACGGACCACTTTTGAAACAAGCACTGAAAGTTAGTAATGTCTAGGATCTCAAAGAGACAAGAGACAGGAGTCCAAAGTATCTCCTCGTGACAGAGGGTAAGATAGCAATGCTTCCTTTTGACTTTTCTGACTTATAAGAGTATTTTAACAAACCGCTACTCTTAGGGAGTTAAGAAAGTTTAAATCTAATTTTGTTTTGGGATGAAAGACAGTGGTAACAGTATTACTGAGCAAAACTCCCCTGAACTATGGTACGAATAAAGAGTGGCACAAAAGTCACATATACTTATTATAAAATGGACAATGATGGTTTGTACTTACTTATTATTTCAAATTTATTTTAGCTTTATGGAACCCCTGAGACGAGACTCGTTAATTTATTCAAAAGAAAATTAAAAACAGAAAAAAGCACACAGAAAAAGTTTTTCCATCACAAGGGCAGGTATGTTACCAATGCAAAATTATGATTTAATTATAATAAAAATAATGTTATTTAAAAACAATGAATATACAATTTTCATAATATTAATCCAGTAGACTAAAAATATTTTTTGGTTTTATTATACAGCCCTGACCTGTTTTTAAGAAGAGACAAGTTGGTCCTGAAACGTCAACACTGGCCCTGAAACATCAACATAAGAAGTATTATTAAAAAGTCACGGACGTCTTGTGAAGAAATTTGAAAAACATAATATTTGGACACAAAGCAACTTATATTTCTCATTGGCTCTGTATTTCTTATCCCCATTATTTATTACTGAGGTCATATGCATAAAAACAGAATAGTTCATCACTGAGGGTTCATCAGCTCCTACTGCTTTTTCGCGACCTGATGTCATAATACTCTGCTTGTGACATTATAGTTATTCCCATGGCAACAGACTGTAATGTCACAACAAAGCATTATAATTTCAAGTAGGGATAGATCTTGTTTCTGTAAAACATTTTTCAGTAATAAGTAATGACGAGGAGAAATCTATAGAAGGTATATGAAGTACAAGCTGAACTGTCTCTAAATATTATGTTGTCCAAAGTTTTCCCCAAAGGCGTCAGCTGCTCTTTAATGAGGAAGCATTCACTCATTTATGAACTATGTTTGAAACTGATGGGGGGAGAAAACAATGAGAGTTTTTTTTAGGTTGAGTTTTTCCATCTACACTACCGGGCAAAAGTTTTAGAACACCCCCATTTTTCCAGTTTTTATTGAAATTTACGCAGTTTAATGTCTCAATGTACTCTGAAATTAAAGCATAGAACAAATAAACAATTGGAGATAAAAAAGAAATCATAGAATAATTTTAACAAAATTTAATCTAAATTTTTGACTCATCAAAGTAGCCACCTTTTGCAGATATAACCGCTGAACACACTCGTGGCATTCTTCCTACAATGGACATCAAATATTGTTCGGGAAGTTCTTCCCAACACTGTTGCAGAAGTTCCCACAAATGTGTTGCACTTGTAGGTTGCTTTGCTTTCACCCTTCTGTTCAGTTCATCCCAAACCAGCTCGATGGGGTTTAAGTCTGAGACTGTGCTGGCCATTCCATGATTTGAAGCCTACCGTCTTGTTCTTTTCCTTGAAGGTAGTTCTGACATAGCCTGGAGGTATGTTTTGGGTCATTATCTTGCTGTAGGATGAACCCCTGACCAACTAGGCGTAGACCAAAGGGTACTGCATGGAGCTGCAAAATGCTGTGGTAGCCCTTTTGGTTCAGGGTGCCAGTCACTCTGTGCAAGTCGCCGACTCTGGATCCAGCAAAAGAGCCCCAGACCATCACGCTTCCTCCTCCATGTTTGACAGCTGGTGTCACACACTGAGGAACCATCCTTTCGCCTACTTGACGGCGTACTAAAACCCTGCGTGATGAACCGAAGATTTCAATTTTGATTCATCGGTCCATAAGACCTTCTTCCAGTCTTCAGTAGTCCACTGGTGGTGCTTCATGGCCCAGGCAAGCCTCTTTTTCTTATTTTGCCATCTTAGCAATGGCTTTCTTACTGCCACTGACCTGTCAAACCTGCAGCTCAAGTCTTCTTCACAGTTGAAACTGAGACTTGCTTACCTCAACCAGTGTTAAGCTGTGCTTGAAGCTGTTGTCCTGTGAGCCGCCTATCACGCAAGCTGTTGACTCTCAGAAACTTGTCTTCTGATTCTGTTGTGGCTTTGGGTCTGCCAGACCTCTTCCTGTCAGAGTTTCCTCTAGTTTCCAAGTGCCTTTTGATGGTGTAGGAAACTGTACTCACTGACACCTTGGCTTTCTTTGCAATTTCTCTAAAGGAAAGACCTACACTTTTAAGGGTTATAATGGTCTGTTTGTCTTCCTTTGTTAATTGCCTTTTTCTCGCCATTATGATAGCAATATACAGTACTACTTCCTGCAGTGCAATATTGTCCAAATAATGCTTCAGAGGGTGTAATAACAGTCTGTTCCAACACTGCTTTTATACATACAGGGGGTTTGTAATCAAGTAATCAACAAAAGTTGGGACACCTGTAGGAATTGTTTGCATCAACTTTCAAGGCTTAATTTACTTCCATTGCTGCAGAACAGCTGTAAGTTGTTAACCCATTACTTGTTCCCTGAAAAAGGCCTTTATTTATAACTCTGAACTGTACATTATTTTTCAGTTTTTGCTAACCTAAACTTTTTTTTTTAACCTCTAGCAGTTTACCGCTTACCTTTGTACCATTTCAGGTTATTCACTGGACTTGAATTGCTTAAATTTCAATAAAAACTGGAAAAAATTGGGGTGTTCTAAAACTTTTGTCCGGTAGTGTATGTACATTTCTTTTCAGTACTGATTGTCAGGAAGCACTCCCCTGGAACAAATTTAAACTAATTTACAACAAAAAGGTAAAGGGGAACCCTGGGAATCAGCTCACTACTGGACTCTGAATTAATAAAAAAAAATCAACACTAATGAGAGTCAAAGTCAAGTCACAAAATAGCATGATAGTGAGAATATTTGATGACGAAATACAGGTTACTCACCTGTAACAGGAGTTCTAGGAATAGTATATGTTGTTCATCCACACTTCTTGGCAGTTCCTTGCCGCTATAAATCTTGCTGGAAAGTCTTCAAGCTGGCTCCTCCCACCCACCCGGGTGATAAAACTCTCGGCTCCGCCCATGAGCATCAGATCTAGCCAGCTGGAAGCCAGGTTGTGCTTCAAGCCGGGTGGTGGAGTTTGTGGATGAACAACATATACCATTCCTAGAACTCTTGTTACAGGTGAGTAACCTGTATTTCTAGGGACACGGATATGTTGTTCAATCCACACTTCTTGGCAGACTCCTAGCAGTTCTCCGGGAGGAAGGAGGCAAGGCGCACACCCCCTATTTAGGAAACAAGGACTGGAGAACCGAGGTCCCAAAACCATCATCCCGGCGTGACTCAAGGTCGATGTGGTAATGGGTAATGAAGGTGTGTGCTGACTTCCAGGTAGCAGCCCTGCAGATTTCCTGGATAGGGACGTCCCTGGAAGCAACCACCGAAGCAGCGGTATGGCGGGTAGAATGAGCTCTTATCCATTTGGAGGCTCCATGCCCGCCAACCTATAGCAGAGATCTATGCAGGAGGTGACCCACCTGCCTATTGTCCACTTGGCTGCAGGTCTGCCAGGTGCGCTTCAGTGTAGGTGACAAACAGCTGGCGAACCTCTCCCCGAACTTCAGCCGTCTGCTCCTTATAATAAGAGAGCGCTCTTCTAGGGTCCAAAGTATGGAGCCTATATTCAGCCTCCGAGGTGTGATTGGGGTAGAACACCGGCAGAGTCAACACCTGGTTAAGGTGAAACTCCAACATCACCTTCAGAAGGAATTTCGGGTGGGGGCGCAGGACAACCTTGTCCCTGTGGAAGACCAGATAGGGAGACTCGATGGAAAGCGCCTGGAGCTCTCCCATCCTTCTGGCTGACGTGATAGCCACCAAGAAGGCAGTTTTCCACGACAGGTGAGAGATGTCATACCTGTGCATCGGTTCGAATGGCTTGCCCATGAGCTTAGCCAATACCAGCAGTAGATCCCATGGAGGTGGAGGTTCTCGCACCGGATGGGATATGTGATCATGGCCTTTGAAAAAGCACCTGACCACCTTCTCTGCACCACCGACTGCTTCCCAGCCTGCGCCCGGTAAGCAGAGATGGCTGCCAGGTACACCTTAAGGGTCGTCGACCGAAGCCCTAGCTGAGAAAGGGACCACAGGTAGTCCAGAATGCTAGCCAAAGAACAGGAGGAAGGGTCCAACCCCTTACCCTGACACCAAATGGAGAATCTCTTCCATTTGAAGGCGTAGCATTTCCTGGTTGACTCCTTACGGGATGCCTCAACCACGTTGAGGACCTCGTCGGAAAGACCAAAGGCCTGGAACTCTAGTTGCTGAGGAACCAGGCCGTCAGGTGCAGGGATTGAAGGTCTAGGTGGAGTACCTTCCCCTGGTTGACTGAGATCAGGTCCGGGCGGGCTGGAAGCCGCCTCGGGAGCCTGGAGCTGAGGATATCTGGATACCAAAACTGGCGGGGCCAGTCTGGGGCTACCAGAATCACCTGCACCTTGTCCCTCCTCGCCTCTTGAGAAGCACCTTGTGGATCAAGGGAAACTGGGGAAGGCGTAGAAGAGGCCTGGGGTCCATGGCCTCGAGAAGGCATCCCCCTGCAGCGAGCCCTGCTGAGGGGGGCGAGCATGATACAGCCTCAGCTTTGCATTCTCCTTGGAGACAAACAGGTCCACCTGAGGTGTGCCCCAGTGGGAGAAGAGATTGTGTACTACCTCCTGTAGGAGTGACCACTCGTGAGATGCAGCCCCTATCCGGCTTAGGGCATTGGCCAGAGTGTTAGAGGCTCCTGCCACTTGGATGGCTAGGAGATCCACCTCCAGACTGCTCGCGAGGGATCAAGTGCAGAGAGTTTCCTTGCACAGGGGCAAGGAGCGCATCCTGCCCTGGCGGTTTAGGTAGTACATGGTCGTGGTATTGTCTGTCTGGACCTGGACCACTTGACCCCGTACAAACGGAGCGAAGGTGGTGAGGGCTAGTCGGACCACTCGAAGCTCCAGCAGGTTGATGCAGCATCGGGACTCCCGAGAGGACCAGAGCCCGTGCGCTCTGTGCTCCCCCAGATCAGCACCCCAAACCATTAGAGAGGCATCGGTAGTTAGAGTGACCGTCGGCTCGGGGCGGACAAATGGGATGTCCTCCTGCAGATGAGCTGGAACAATCCACCACTGGAGAGCGTTCCACATCTCCTGGGTCACTGCCACTGGCTGGTCCAGAGGACCAGAGCACTGTGACCATTGGCTGGCCAGTCCCCATTGAAGGAGACGCATATGCCAATGGACCATGCTGGTGCAGGCTGCCATGAGACCCAGGAGGCGCAGGAAGTCCCTGGCAGGGCGCGATTGCCCAACCAGAAATGATTGGGCAAAGGAGGAAAGAACCTCGGCCCTGTCCGCCGGGAGCTGTGCTCTGGCTTGAAGACAGTCGAGCTCTGCCCTGATAAATTGAATCATCTGCGTTGGCACAAGTTCCGATTTGGCCTCGTTGATGAGGAGGCCAATTTGAGAGCAGACCTGGAGGACCAGATCCCTGGACCGCTCCACCTCCAGTCTGGAGGGGGCTGCAATCAGCCAGTCATCCAGGTAAGGGTACACCTGGACCCTTCGGCATCGCAGGAATGCTGTCACCACTGCCATGAATTTGGTGAAGACCCTGGGAGCTGGAGAGAGGCCGAAGGGCATGGCCCGGAACCCATAAAGGGATCTCTCCGCCTTGAAGGGGAGGAATCATTGGTGGGACGGTTGGATTGGGATGTGAAAGAGTGCGTCCTGGAGGTCCAGAGAACAGAACCACACGCCTCGTTCCAAGGATGGAATGATCTGTTCCAGAGTGACCATCCTGAAGGTTCGAGACCTTAGGAACTTGTTCAGGTCGTGCAAGTCTAGAATGGGGCGCCAGCCCCCCATCCGTTTTGGGACCAGGAAATACCTGGACATAAACCTTGGGGGTCTGGTGGAGGATCTGCCACCTCCCTGATCACCTCCTTTTGGAGGAGCAGAGCAATGTCAGCTCGGCGAGCCGACAGAGAGGCTGTGGACCCCGTAGCCCCCCATGGGGCGATGGCTTGATAGGGTGGGGCCCGCTCGAATTCCAGAGGCAGACTCTTTCCTACCACTTCCAGCACCCAGCGGTCCGTGGTGATAGTGGACCAGGTGGAAAGGAAGTGGCACAGCCATCCCCCCACGGGGGGGGGGACCCAAGGGGAGTGACGAGGCTGGGGGCGACACCCCTCAACCCGTCACTGGGCAGGCTTGGAGGAAGGACTGGCCGAGGACCTCCTGGGCCTTTTCCTCCCGGCTTCCTGCTGGAGGAAGCTGCAGGCTTGGCTTTGGGGTTCCATGTGCGAGCCTGCTGGCCCTGATGCTGGTGTTGCTGGAGGTCCAGAGAACAGAACCACACGCCTGCTCCAAGGATGGAATGATCTGTTCCAGAGTGACCATCCTGAAGGTTCGAGACCTTAGGAACTTGTTCAGGTCTGCAAGTCTAGACGGAGCTACCAGCCCCTATCCGCTTTGGGGACCAGGAAATACCTGACATAAACCTTGGGGGTCTGTGAGGATCTGCCACCTCCTGATCACCTCCTTTGGAGGAGCAGAGCATGTCAGCTGGGGCGGGCGAGCCGATGAGAGGCTGTGGACCCTGTAGCCCCCCATGGGGCGATGGGCTTGATAGGGTGGGGGCCTGGCCGATTCAGAGGCAGACTCTTTCCTACCACTTCCAGCACCCAGCGTCCGTGGGTGATAGTGGACCAGGTGGAAAGGAAGTGGCACCATCCTCCGAGGGGACCCAGGGGAGTGACGAGGCTGGGCGCACACCCTCAACCCGTCACTGGGCAGGCTTGGAGGAAGGACTGGCCGAGGACCTCCTGGGCCTTTTCCTCCCGGCTTCCTGCTGGAGGAAGCTGCAGGCTTGGCTTTGGGGTTCCAAGTGCGAGCCTGCTGGCCCTGATGCTGGTGTTGCTGGGCCGGGTGTGCCGCAGAGGAAGAAGGCTGAAAGGGTTTACGCTGCTGCTGGCTGCCTTTGTCCTTCTGGGCAGACATGACAGAGTCCAAGGTGGCATTGGACTTCTTGATCCTTTACAATGACCCTCCACCCCGGGACCAACAAGTCGGCACCCAGGAAGGGGTACGCCTGCCAGCTTGTGCTGGGTATCTGCCGTGAAAGTGGAGATCATAGGAAAGCTCTGGCGGCAAGCATGGCCACTGCAGCCGCACTGACCGGGCAATAAGAGTCTCCAACATCGGAGCAGTCTGAGCAGTTGCTTTGCCACCGCTTCTTCCCTGATCCCGCACCTGCTTGATCGTGAGTCTCGAGGTCAGCCGGAAATGAGGAATCACCTCATCCAGAGAGCCCAAAGGGCGTGGCAGTGTATCAGTACGGCCAACTGGCCTGACGAAGGTCTCATGAGGACGAGCGCAGACTTTACGCCGCGCGTAGTCCAGCTTCTGGACTTTGTTGGGATGCTTGTCCATCTCTCAGCATTTCCGGAGCACCGAAACACTGTCGGTCACAAGCCCTCCGCAGAGGGGTGCTCCGAAAAACTGGAGAGTGAACCGGTAGGGACCGCACACTTCCTGGCCATCCTGGCCGAGGGAGCAGGACAAGAAGCCGGCTGCTGCCATAACTCCAGAGGTGGGCCAACAATGGCTTCAGCCACCGGGAAGGCCTCTGTGGGAGAATCCCCTCGGTCCAATATCTCCGTGAGGGGATACTTGGCCCACTTTGACACAGGTTCGAGCTTCATCGCAGTAGATTCTGAGATGAGCCGAAGCATTCCCATGAATGAGGATGGGCTCTCGTCCACTGACTGTCCCCCAGCGGACTCCAGGTCGAGGGGCCTGGAGAACAGGGAAGAGTCATCATCGAACTTCGAGGAGGCTGCAAACAGCTGCCGAGGGCCTGAGCCACCCTCCACCTGCCGAGGCCGATCAGGAGTGAGGGTGACCGACAACCGATGGGGCAGCCCCTGACCTGACCGAATCCTTGGTCGGAGACCCAGTTTTAGGTTGTAGAGGCGGGGTTCCACCACAATGGGTGGAGCAGCTGGTTTTGGTTTAACATCTGTCACCGGCTGACCAATGACTAATGATGGCTGTTTCAGTCGCCAGGTGACAGCCACTGTACGGCCGGGAAGGCAATGGAGTCGGCTTGTTCCCCGGTCAAAGAAGTTACCGCCACATCAGCTCATCGAAGCGCCAACGCACTTGTGCGTGAGCCAATCCTCCGAGGAGGATGAAGACGACGATGAGCGGCGCTGCACCACTCGGGTGCAGAGACAGAGACTGCCAATGTCGGTGGGATCGGGCTGGACTGAGAGGAGGTCCAAGACAGAGACCTTCGGTTTCTGAGGGTGGGTCTGGGAGGAGCGGGAGAAATCTGTTCCTCCTTTAGCTCAGGAACCTTAACTAGGGACTCCGGCACAGGAGGCACAGGCAAGTCCTCGGCTTCCACCAGGGGAACCGGTGAAGAAGGGTTGTCGGCTTCTCCAGTTGACAGCCCGTCCGACGGGTCGAGAAAAATCTCGACTACGTCGATGGGTGTCTCGGCCAGCTGACCTGATGGGGACACAGTAAAGCCAGCGGCCTTAGCCGCAACCTCGACCGAGGTTGAGTGTCGACTGCCCGGGGAAGGGGACCTCTCCGTCCCACGAACGCTGACGGTGGGACTTACTCGTACTTCTTCTTCTTTGGATCCGAGAGGAATGTGTACCCCATGGACCGCCTTTGCAGAGAGGGACTGACAAAGCTCCTTGAAAGAAGCTGTGTAGGAGGATCCCAAGAGCGGGATAATGTCAGCGACAGAGGAAGATGAAGATGCAGCCTGGGCCGCCTCCTCCTAGAGGGCGATCATCTGCTCAAGTTGCTCAGCCGAGCCCGCCGCAGCGGACACCGCCCAACGGGCCTCCTTCAACTTCACTGGAGGAATACGTCTCTCGGGGCACCCAAGTTGAAGTCTGGCAGCACGGTCTTTGAGGACGTTGACCGAAAAAGACTTGCACAATCCGCAGGCCTGCAGATTGTGTTCAGGCCCAAGGTAGTAAAAGCATGTGGAGTGCAGATCGTCCGAGACATCTTCTGCCCGCAAGGGCACTACAGAAACCGGAGTCGATTTGTCCATCGCATCCTCGAAGGAAGAAACAGACCAAGTTCAGTAAAATTTAGATAACAAGTTTCGGGCTTAACTGGCGAGTTTGGACCAGGCCCAAAACGTGAGAACGCCAAGGGAGGGAACCCTGAGCCTCCAAGCGTGGGCAAGATCTGACGCACAGGGCGAAGGCCGAGTTTTATCACCCAGGCGGTGAGGAGCAGGCTTGAAGACCTTCCGCAGATTTAAAGCTGCAAGGAACTGCCAAGAAGTGTGGATTGAACAACATATCCATGTTCCCTAGAAAAGTACAAAGCTACGTAAGAACTTACCGTAACAGTAGATCTCGAGAACAGCTCTTGCAGCAGGTTACACCATTAGGACTGAAGCTGCAGGGTGTCAGGACCCCAATGGAAAATTCTAGCTAGCTATTCACGGGGACCCCGCCCGACGTCATCCGCCTCCACGCCAGGCGTGCATAAAAGGGGCGGTCCCGCCCAGATTCTGAGTTCTCCGCCGGAGACTTCCGCCGCAGGCTGACATCAAAATGGGAGACCGAGGATTCGCTGTCAGAAGACAGAAAGGTAAAATCCCTGCTCAGAAAAACTGAGCCATGCCTCCTCCAAGGGGAAGGTGGGCGGAAGGTACCTGCTGCAACAGCTGTTCTCGAAGATCTACTGTTACGGTAAGTTCCACGAACTGTACCATCTACTTTGAGACACAGCTCTGCAGCAGGTTACACCATTAGATTGATTCCTGGCAGTAACGCTGCCAGAAATTCCGGAGGAGGAAATAGGAGATGAATTCCAGGTCCTGAACTCAGGACAGGAGACCCTGTAGCACTGCCAGGTCGGAACCAGCCCTTCGCCAAGAGGATATGTCCGCTTATAATGCCTGATGGGAAGGCATGCACAGAACTCCAAGTGGCTGCAGCATATAGCAGAGGGAGACGTTTTGAATGCTGCAAAGGAGGTGCCACATCTGTAGAATGACTCTCGGCTGTGCCCGGAGGGGCTTTGTTTTATATCATAACAGTAAGAAATACACTGGACAAGCCAGCGAGAAAGGGACTGTTTGGATACGGGTTGGCCCATCATTCTCTCATGAGAAGGAAATGAAAAGCTGTTTCAGAACCACGTAAAAGATTGAGTTCTGTTGAGGTAAACCTCAGGCTGCGGTGAACATCCAGGGTGAAGCAGAGCCTCCTCTATTCGAGTAACTCGGGAAGTAGACCGGAAGGTCGATATCCTGGTTCAGAGGAGTGAAGAGACCACCTTAGGCAAAAATTTAGGGTTCATCCTCGTGATACTCTGTCCCGTGGAAACTAAATAAGGCTCTTCACATAAGAGCGTGAAGTTCAGATATTCTTCGCCACAACAGTACTAAAACAACGCTTCCACGACAGAAAACGTAGTCAGCAACTGCTGGGCAGAGGTTCAAAGGGAGAGCGTGAGCTGTTCCAGGACAAAGAGCAGATCCCATGGAGGCACAGGGTCCCTAATAGGAGGCCCAAGGTGTAACACTCCCTAAGAAATTCCTGAGGCGCCCAACTGAGCCACTGTACGATGTCCCACCGGAGCCGGAGGTGATAGCTTAAATGGACAGAGGTACCTAATAAAGGGTAGGCTAGTCCCGAATGAAAGAGGGAGACAGATAATCCAAAAATTACTCCCACAGGACAACCTAAAGGGGAAAATCTGTGTCGTAAATTACAAATAAAATGGCGCCATTTCATGCATGTGACGCCGCATGCTGTCGCTTCTGCTGCAGAAAGGACCTCTGCAACCTCTTTTAGACCCCTGGACATGAAGATGGCTATGTCTCTAGGAGCCAAGTATGCAGGTTCAATCGAACGTAGGTCCGGATGGACAAGTGAACCTTTCTCCGAGACAGTAGGTGGAGCTGAACGGCAAAGGGAGCCGGGGTTCCCGAGATAGTTGCACCAACAAATGGAAATCCAGATCTGCTCTGGGCCAGAACGGGGCCACCAGGATCATGGGAGCTGTTCCCGCAGCAATGGTTGAGAAGAACTCTGGGTCAACGGGAAGGAGGAAAGCTAGAGAATCTGTTCGCCCAGGAGAGGGATACAACGCTGGGCTCGCCAGAAAACACCAGGCCCTGGATCTAGTGAGCAAAAATTGGGCAGTTTTATGCTGGATGGCTGTGAACAAGTCCAGCTCTGGAGTTCCCCATCAAGAAACAGATCCTCTGCTACCTCTTGAAGAAGTTCCCACTGTGACTCTGGCTGAGATCACTCAGGCCGCCTGCAATCATGTTGTCCACCCGGAACGTGCACAGTGATCAGATTTGCGTGTGTCCGTTACTCCAATCCCACACCTTCATGGCCTCCTGCAAGGGGGTAAGAGGTGCGCCTCTGTTTGTTGAGGTAATACATCACCGTGTTGTCTGTCTGGAAGCAGAAGAGTACACGGTGGGATTACTGACTGAAAGGTCTGCAGGCATAGAGAACCGCCTCATCTCTAGGACGTTGATATGAAGATGAGCTTCCATCTGGGTCCACGCATTCTGGGATTTCACCTCGCTCCAGGTGTGCCCCCATCCAAGACCCGGAGTGTCCGTGGTGAGGGTTACCTCCCGGACGGCGCTACGAACAGGACGCCCGTGGAGAGCGACCTGGGACTAGCCACCACTGTACAGTCTCGAATCACGGAATTGTGATTCTGACCAGATGCTGCAAGTGGTCTTGCCTTTGGTCCCATTGCACTTTGAGCATCCACTGAGTTACCCTATGTGGAGCCTTGCTAAAGGGACAGTAGGAATGGCCGCAGCCATGTGTCCGAGCAAGCGAAGGACCGACCTGGCAGGTACGATCTTGTTCGATGATAAATCCTTATGAGGGATCTGATGCGCTCGCTCTGTCGGGCCGGAAGAAAAGCCTTCCCTGAACAGTGTCCAGTACTGCACCTATAAACTGCAGTTTCATGACGTACCAGGAGAGACCTCGTAATTTATGAGGATGCCCAGAGATCGAACAGTCCTGGGTGCTCTGAATCGATTTAGCAACGCCTGAGGCGGCCATGAGAAGCCAACGTCTGGTGGATGGAACACATAATGGCCCTGTCTCCTCAGAGACGCTGCCACGACTGCCATGCACTTGGTAAAGACCTTGTGGGAAGACAGTCCGAACGGAAAGGCTCGGAACTGAAGGTGGTGGTCAGAAACCCCTGCCGTGAGGAACCTCATGTGCGCCTGAGCATAGGGATATGGCAGTGCGCCCCTGTATGTCTAGAGACGCCAAAAAGGTCCTGTTTCAGCATGGGAACAGACCCAGAAGAGTCACCATGTAGAATCTCTTGTAGGCTAATCGGCACGTTGAGGTCGCTGAGGTCCAGAATCGGACGGAGGTCCCCTGTTTTCTTCGGAACCAGGAAGAAGTGGAGTAATATCCTTGTCCTCTGGTTCTCCTCCGGGACATACTCATCGGCCCCTTCGTAGGAGCGCTGGTACTTTTGCCAGATCAAAGCTTTGTGCTGACCCGATACCGGGAGAGCAAAGGAGGCCTCGAGGGTGGCTTTTTCTAATTCTATAAAGTGGCCCAGACTGACCACTTGAAGAACCCACCTGTCGGTGGTTGTTATGGCCTGCCATCCTGGCAGGAAGTTCTGCTCGATCCCCGACCATGATTTCCCTATTGATCCGAGGCGTAGTGCGAAAGGAGTCAGGCTGTGGTGGCAGATGGGCCCGCTGGCTGGGCCTGCTTAGGAGAATGCGGACCTCGGCTGGCGGCTGCTTTCCCTGGGCTCACGAAACCGGAGCTCCTGATGTGCAGCGGAGCAGGGCTGCTGCCTCAAGCATCCGCCCACGAACCGGCTTTGGTTCCTACGAAGAACCAAGCTTGGTCGGTACATGGCCTGAACCGACCTACCGCCTTCCCGGCCTCTTGAAGTCTGGTAATGATTTTCTGAAGGATTATCAAACAATACTTCCCTTCAAAAGGAGCGCCCATAATATTCTTCTGGACATCCGGGTTAAACCACAGACGCAGAATCAGGAGTGTTCCGGAGGCACACGCCCAGAAGCTGCTGCTCGGGCCGATGAGTCCGCTGGAGTGCACGTGCCTCGTAGCACTGGGTCCCTAATGTCTGAACCCGTATGGAGGAGCTGAAGCATCTCCTCCTTCTGCTCATCTTCAGGCAATTTTTCAGCCATTTCCAGACCCTGTTCCCACAAAGTGTTCTGGAACTGAACCATGTGGGTTAGATAGTTTAAGGATCTGATGGCGCAGGTAGCGGAGGCATACGTGCGCCTGACGCGTCCAACTGCTTGGACTCTGGGTCAGGTGGCAGGAGTGCTCGAATGTTGCGGCCTCTGTGACCCGGTCATGTGAGGCTGTAATGACCAGAGAATCGGCTGTGAGGCTGCTGCGTCAAGTACTGGTCGTCCTTAGGAGCCTTGTACAGATGATCAGCTTTTTCGGCATCGCCGGGAGTGAGTGTGGACGCTTCCACGCTGCCTTGGTGATGTCCACAAAAGTGTCCACCATGGGTGGTACCACAGGCTTGGGGTCCTTCTGCCGAAGATGTTAGTGGCGTGCCCTTTCGGGGTCTAGGTCTTCACCATCCCATCCCATGTTCTCTTGTATGTGTCTCATAATATCAAGGAGCGAGGGTCATCCGGAGAGATTTGGGCATCTCGCGTGGGTCCGGAGAAGGGATGGAGAGTGAGATGGGATCTAGAGGCAGAGTAGTCTGATCCCGTGTCCTCCGTTGAAGGCGAACGTCGGTGTCTCCTGGATCTCTTGGGGCTGGGTGATCCAGAAGAAGATTTCGACGGAGGTCTCTGTTTTTCTGTTCTCCCCCTGGGAGGGGATCTAGGCTCCCGGGGGGAAGGTAAACGGCCTGCGGACCCCGATGGTGAAGGGGGTGCAGGAACCGGAGGAGGAGGAGGACCAGTGGGAACCATGTCCTTCTTTATGGTGTCCCACCAGGAGGTGAAGAGGTCCTTCACTTCTGCTAAAGAAAGGCCCGAAGATGGCCCGGGCGCCGGTGGGCGGTCATCGGGTCCAGGCGCGCTCCGCAGGGGCTCAGGTAGCAGCGAGGGGTTCCCTGGGAGTTTCGACGAACCGGGGTCAGCCTGCCTGGTCCTCGGGCTGCTAAGTCCTCCTCAGTCAAAGTCTCCTGACCGACATCTGTCGGAGGCAACAGGGCCCTCTTCTCAGGAGGAGCGGACGTCGGTCCCCCTGCCGGCGTCCGCTGTGGTTTGGCCGGCGACCGTTGTCTGGCCGACGGCGGCTCCAGGGAGGTATGATGCGCAGCCGACGGTCGCGCTGGGTCAGGTCCACAAGTCTCTTTAAGGGCGTGAGCTCCAGCGTCTTGCGAGGAGGCACAGAAGAAGACCTGACGTTGGGTACCGAGGAGTGGGAACCCGACTTGTGGTGATGGTGGTGGCGCTCCCCGGACTTCACCAAGGCCTTGGATGAAGACGAAGATGGCCTGGCGGACTTGGCCTGAGAAGAAGGTTTCCTTACCGCTGCCGGGGGAGGCTGAGAGCTGGCCCTGGAAGGTGAGCGGTCGGACCTAGAACCGGAGCTGCGTGACTCCGAAGCCCTGGAAGGGGCCTTCTCCCTTCTTTTCTCCGCGTGCTTGTGGGATTTTTGAGAGGCAGATTCCCCTTTGGAAGACATGGTCTTCAGCTTTTCCTCCAACAAAAAGGCCTGAAGAGCCTTCTGACGTCGGATCCGAGTATGACTGTTGAACCCCTGGCAGGACAGGGAGGCCTGGGTATCGTGGTCTGGGCCCAGGCACCTAACGCAGGCTGTATGGGGGTCCTTAAAAGGGATCTGTTTCCCGAAAGCACACTTGGAGGAGTGACCAGAGGTCAGGGAGGACATCAGCAAAAGTCTTGCTTGAAGAAATTTGAATTTTCTCGGAGAGAAGCACTTAAACCACGCGTCGCTCGCTAGACTGTAACCGAAGGGTCGAGACAAGCTAAGTCGACGGCGGGAAAGAACTGGGGAATCTGGCGGGACCGCCCCCTTTTGTACCACGCCTGACGTCGGAGGCGGGACCGACGTCGGGGGCGGTCCCCGCTGAAGATAGCTAGCTAGAATTTTTCCGTGGGGTCCTGATGCCTGCTGGCTTCAGTCCTAATGGTGTAACCTGCTGCAAGAGCTGTGTCTCGAAGTAAGATCAGCAGTTCCCACAAAATCTGACATTTACTTGTCAACTGGTAAAAAGCAGTGGAGACAGAGCGCCACCCAATGTCATATAGATGAAGCCAGCTGACACTGCACCACATGTTGGGCTACACTCCTGCGACGTGGATGCCTCCATACTTCAAAAGTTTTCCCGTGGGCCCTGACACCAACAGCTTCAGTCCAATGTGTGTGGTTCTATCAAGGAGCTATTCTTAAAGAAGACAGAGTTGAAAGGAACATAATGATGGCTTTTATCACACTGTTACTCCATGTGTGACATTTATGTATTTCTTTAGAGTTTTACACTCCAGGAAACCCAGATAAAGGTGTATCTCCTAGTTTTCAAGATGGTTTTGTTGGAACAGTTACAACAGGAAGATGTACTGCTAAGACTTTGTAACCAACACAAACATGTGTGATCATATTGCTATGTACAAGTATTTATAAATGGCACTGGTGGGTGCCACTAGGATGAACTCTTGCATACAATGTATAAACAAATATCACGTTACAGAAGTACAATGATCTAGTATTGAGGGTGCAGACTGGGGTAGGAATAGGTTGGGGTCAGGGTTGGGTGCTGGTGTCTGAGGCATCATGCACTTGGGGGCAGGTACCTGCAGGGGCCAAGCAAATGTGCAAGTATGGCTTGTATGAAGACCATATTGGAGTTCAAGTCCTTAACATTGTTTGGGAGGGAATTCCAGGTTGCTGAGGCACACACTGTGAAAGCCTTTGTAGCAACAGATTTGCCAGTCCAGGATTCTTGGAATTTTTTTGGTCTGTAATGTGCACATGGCTCGGTTGCTTTGGTTAATATATTGCTAAGGTAAGTGGGTATATCCCGATCACACACTTAGGAAGGCCCCGTTCCCTCCTTTCCAGACCATGGAGGCCATGGTTGTTGTATATAGTTGCTGGCAGAGGTGGGTTCTTTTGTCATAGTCCAGGGTTGTGAGTTTGATATTGCAACTGCTACAGGGGGTTATTATTTTGAGGTTGTGATTGTAAATCTGAGGTTGTGAGACTGAAATTACAGCTGCTACAAGGGGATATTATTCTGAGTTTGTAGGAAGAAGGAAAGAAAAAGAAGAGGGAAAAAAGAGTGGGGTAGTGTATTAAGGTCTAGTAACAAGTGAGTAGTTATGCTGGGAGTGGTGCAGTGCAGCGGCTGTGGGGCGGCAGTCTTCCGGGAGACTTTCTGGAGTCTGCGGTGCTGCCCCATCTGCATGCACTTCTCTGGGTTGAGGGAGGAGGCTGCCCCTACCCAGGGATGACCTAGCCCGCCACCACTACCTCAGAGGTTGCCCAGAAGGGAAAGCGAACATTGTTTAACCAGGAGTAGCACACTAAGCCGAAGCTTGTTTCCAGATGTGACCTGGGAGCACAAGGAATTTAAGTGACTTGCTCAGGATCACACAGTATGCACCTAGGTGGCTGTGGGATTCAAACCCAGGTCTCCAGATCTGCAGCTCAGAGCTTTAATCCACTGCGATATACTGCCTCCTTAAGAAGGAGGAGAGGCTGGACAACAGTGGGCTCAGGGAGAGTTAGGGCGATGGAGCGTAGGGCACATCCACCATCAGGTACCACTATGAAACACCTATGCCACACTGACTGAGTGGGAATGTCCCACAGAGGCACCCGAAGTAGTGACTGGGGTGGATGTGGGGGTCCTTCTTAGTGGAGAAACCAAGGGGGTGGTAGAGGACCCCAGAGGAGGAGAAGGAAGCAAATCCTGGTAGGGGACTCTATAGTGAGGGAGATACAGTTGAGGAAGGTGAGTAGAGGGAGGTTAGGTTCCCTACCAGCGCTCACAGGGATGTAAAGAGGATCCAGGGGATCGCTGGCGCAGCAGGAAGGAAGGAAGGGAGAGCTGGACATCGTTTTCCATCTGGGGACAAATGACCTGGCTAGGGATGAGCCAGCAATAGTTCAGCAGGAGTTTAGGGAATTGGGGAGGGGTCTTAGGCAAGTAGCATGATCTGTAACCTTCTCGGAGGTGCTACCTGTCTATGATGGGGAGAGGACAGGATTCTCCGCACCAGGATCTTCAATACATGGTTAAAGAAATGGTGCAGAGAGGAGGGTTTCGGTTTCACTGGGGGCACCAACTGGAGGAATAAGGGTCTGTACAGGGGTGCCGGCCTGCATCTATCTTGGTGGGGGGGCGTGGTCCAATTTTTTTTCCCCCCAATTGTTTAACCAGGTGAGACACACTAAGCTGAAAGCTTGTTTACAGGTGCAACCTGGGAGCACAGGGAAGTGAAATGACTTGTTCAGGGTCACAGAGTATGCAAGTGGGTGCTGTGGGATTCAAACCCAGGTCTCCAGATTTGCAGCTCAGAGCCTTAAACCACTGTGTTATACTGCCTCACAGTGGTCCTCAGTGAACAGTTTAAATGCTGCATTGGTTTAAGTATTTAAACAAGCCGAGGTGGAAGGCAGAATAAGGCAGGCAGACATAAACTGCACCCCCCCCCAACACACAGGCTCACAAGGTCAGCAGTGGTAATCCTGTAGGAGTGAAACTCCAAAAGGAAAAGGAATCAAAGGGGTGAAAGAAAAGACAGATAGTGAAAAAAAAAAATAGTGGGAAAATAAAAAAGGGCAATTAGAAAATAAGGGGGGTGGCAGGACAATCTGGAGAGCCATGTGTGCAAATACTCGAAGTCTGGACAATAGGATTGCAGACCTAGAGGCCACCATGGCAGATGCGGATCTGGACATAGTAGCAATTACCAAGTCCTTGTGCAATGAAAATCAGGACTGGAATGTAGCCATACCAGGGTATACTCTGTTCAGAAAAGACAGGGCAGGTAAAAAAGGAGGAGTGGCTCTTAATGTCAGGAACAACATAAAAGCTACGTAATTACAGGGACAGCAGGGAGGAGCAGAGGTATTATGAGTTACCCTGAAGACATGTAAGGGGGACCCTATTCCCACAGCAGTGATCTACAGATGTCCAGCACAAGGAGGAGAGGTGCATAAAGATACGATGGGAGCAATCCAAAGGATGGCACGCAAAGGGGAGCTGTTGCTGGTAGGGGACTTTAATCTACCGGATGTGCACTGGAGCCTAACAGCTGCGGTAATGAACAGAACTCAAGACATCCTAAACTCCTTGCAAGGGGCGTTCCTCAGGCAACTAGTTAAGGAACCCACTCATGGGAGGGGGGCAATACTGGACCCGGTACTGACAAACAGGGACAGTGTTGCTGACATCACAGTGGGTCGCCATCTGGGGAACACTGAGCACCATACGGTGTGGCTCAATATAAGAACTGGGTCAGAATTGAGCCACACTAAGACGAGAGTCCTGGACTTTAGAATGCCCAGGGACACCATTACAGGGATAGGGAAACTGGAGGGTGTTGAGGAACAAAGGGCAAAAATAAAGGGAGGCATTGAAAAGGCAACAAATCTGTGTGTCAGGCAGGTTAACAAAAGCAAGAGAAAAAAAGAGACCACGATGATTCTCTAGAGAAATAGTGAAGAAAGTGAGGGCAAAAAACAAACTAGCATTTAGAAGGTACTACAGGACACAGAAGGGGGTTGGGGAGAGTTACCAGGAGAAACAAAGAGAGGCAGGGAGAACAGTTGGGAGCGCAAAGGTGTAAACAGTGGAGAATACTATCCAGTCAGTAAAAAAAGCAGATAAAACATTCTTTAGATATATAAGGGAGAAGAGAAAGACCAAAGTAGGGGCAGTAAGGCTAAAAGGTGAAGGAGGATTTTCTAAGGAAGAGGACCAAACAAAAAAGCAGACATATTGAACAATTATTTTTGTTCAGTATTTACAGAGGAAGGGGTAGTGGTGGGCCAAAGATAAGGGAAAAGGGCATTAAAGGAAGGGAGGTGGGCACTAGTCCTTTTATAGATGGGAAGAGTCCTCAAGGAACTGGCACAATTAAAAGTAGACAAGGCAATGTGACCTGACTGGGTCCACCCTGGGATACTGAGGGAGCTCAAAGAAGTGCTGGCTATTCAACCTATCACTAGAAACAGGGGAGGTTCCGGGGGAATGGAGGAGGGCAGATGTGGTCCCACTACACAAAAGGAGGCCCAATGCCATTGTCCTGTGGTGTTCCGCAGGGGCTGGTCCTGTCGCCCTTGTTATTCACGGTGTACAGGCTTCCATTGGAAGAAATTATCAGGCAGTATGGGCTGGGTTTTCATTGCTATGTTGATGATACCCAGCTATACCTGTCCTGTGCACCCAGAAACCAGGTGGCAGTCTCGGTGATTAACAACTGCCTGGAGGAGATCCAGAACTGGAAGACACACAATTGGTTGCGACTCAACCTGGACAAGACAGAGGTACTAGTAGTGGAGCCAGGCCTTCGTTGCGATGGAAGGAGACTTGGGGATCCCCCTGGGCTAGTCCTAGGGGGTGTTTGCCTTGTTCCCTCCAATCAGGTGAAGGATCTGGGCGTGGTCCTGGACAAAGGCCTGACACTCGAGGCTCAGGTGGCGGCTGTCGTTAAGAGTGTTTTTTACCACTTGAAGAACACTGCCCGGATCAGAGCCTTGATAACATCTGATGACCTGCCCACCCTGGTGCATGCCTTCGTCACGTCCAGGCTGGATTATTCCAATGCCCTGTACCTGGGGCTGTCTGGAGGCAACCTTCACTAGATGTAGCTGATGCAGAACGCGACGGCGAGGCTGTTGACTGGTATTTTAAAATCTGACCATGTCGCACCTGTCCTCCATGAACTGCACTGGCTGCCAGTGAGGTGGAGGATTGCCTTCAAGGTCGGGCTGCAGACCTATAAAGCCCTGCATGGCGGGGGAACCAGCCTACCTTCAAGACCTTCTGATTCCTCACCGCCCGTCTCGGGCTCTCCATTCCTCCAAGGGCTACCTCTTGATGGTTCCAGGGCTAGGCTTTGGCAATCTGGGGACCGGGCATTCTTGGTTGCCACGCCAACCCTGTGGAACTCTTTATTGCATGGTGCCGGGGGGTAGCTGGTCCATTCCACTGGGGTGTCAAACAGACGAGGCATACTGATGAGTCCTGGTAGGACGAAACACGTGTCTATGTCTTCTGTTAGCACCCTTTGCAAACTGTGTGAGAGGCCTTTCGGCACCATGCAATTCTGCTTAACGTTGGACCAGCATAACATTCTGTGGTGATTTGCATATGCAGCCCATGATGCTTTGCATTGTGGGAGCATGTGTGATTTTGTATTTTCTTGAAACTTGGCTTCCCAGCCAAATGCCCTTTGGGGTAACCCTTGCCTCAGTGTTTACGTACAGAGGTTCTTTGTCTTTTAAATAGTTTATTTTAATGGGTTCACCACAATATATCCCAGGCACACTGCCTTAGGGGTAGCTGGTCCATTCCACTGGGGTATCAAACAGACGAGGCATACTGATGAGTCCTGGTAGGACGAAACACGTGTCTATGTCTTCTGTTAGCACCCTTTGCAAACTGTGTGAGAGGCCTTTCGGCACCATGCAATTCTGCTTAACGTTGGACCAGCATAACATTCTGTGGTGATTTGCATATGCAGCCCATAATGCTTTGCATTGTGGGAGCATGTGTGATTTTGTATTTTCTTGAAACTTGGCTTCCCAGCCAAATGCCCTTTGGGGTAACCCTTGCCTCAGTGTTTACGCACAGAGGTTCTTTGTCTTTTAAATAGTTTTTTATTTTAATGGGTTCACCACAATATATCCCAGGCACACTGCCTTAGGGGTAGCTGGTCCATTCCACTGGGGTGTCAAACAGGCGAGGCATACTGATGAATCCTGGTAGGGCAAAACATGTGTCTATGTCTTCTGCTGCACCCTTGCAAACTGTGTGAGAGGCCTTTGCACCATGCAATTCTGCTTAAAGTTGGACCAGCATAACATTCCGTGTGATTTGCATATGCAGCCCATGATGCTTTGCATTGTGGGAGCATGTGTGATTTTGTATTTTCTTGAAACTTGGCTTCCCAGCCAAATGCCCTTTGGGGTAACCCTTGCCTCAGTGTTTACGTACAGAGGTTCTTTGTCTTTTATATTAGTCTCTGCCTCATATGTTATTTTTGTATACATGTTTTATTATTGTTAAGCGCTCCGAGCCTCGGGAAGGAGTGCTATATAAATAAAGTTGCTATCCTATCCTAAAAGTGGAAATAAGGAGCAAGCAACAAATTATTTTATTATTTAGTTGTTTAACCAGGTATAGCACACTAAGCTGGAAGTTTTTTTACAGGAGCAACCTGGGAGCACAAGGAGGTTAAGTGACTTGCTCAGGGTCACACAGTATGCAAGTGGAAGGTGTGGGATTCAAACCCAGGTCTGGTCTGCTGGATGTCACCAGATTTGCAGCTCAGAGCCTTAGACCACTGCACTATACTGCCTCCTGAATTATAGACCAGTCAACCTGACTTTGGTAGTAGGTAACATAATGGAATCACTACTGCAGGAAAGGATATCTTGTAACCAGTTGATTACAGGATCTCATGCAACATGGTTTCACAGGTGAGAGGTCCTGCCAGACAAACCTGAGAGTTGTTCACCTGGGTGACCAGGGAACTGGATCAGAAAGGAGTGGTAGATGTGGCCTACTTGGATTTCAGTAAGGCCTTTGACACCATTCCATATAGAAAGACTGGTGAGCAAGCTGGGCAACCTAGGAGTGGGTCCAAAAGTAGTAAAATGGGTAAGAAGCTGGCCAAGCAATAGGACTCAGAGGGTGGTGGTAAATGAGGTCCACTCTGGAGAAGGCAAGGTGACCAGTGGGGTTCCACAGGGGACATTACTAGGCCCGGTTCTCTTCAATGTCTTTATCAGCGACATTACGGAAGGGCTGGAGAGGAAACTATGCCTGTTCACAGATGACACAAAAATCTGCAAAAGAGTGGACACAACCGGGGGTAGGTGGAAAGAATGAGGGACAATCTGAAAAAGCTGGAAGAATGGTCAAAGGAATGGCAGCTGGGTTTCAATGCAAAAAAGTGAAAAATCATGCGGCTAGGGTACAAAAACCCAGGGGCACTGTATCACTTGAGCAGGGAGATATTGGTAACTACAGAACAAGAAAGGGAAAAGGGGTTAACCATTTCTGATGATCTGAAAGTAGCCAAGCAGCATGATAAGGCAGTGGGGAAGGCTAGCAGGATGCTTGGGTGCACAGGGAGCATCATCACCAGCAGAAAGAGGCGGTAGTATTACCCCTGTATAGAACACTGGTAAGACCCTACCTCAAGTACTGTGTCCAGTTCTGGAGGACCCCACCTCCGGAAGGACATAAATAAGGTAGAGGCAGTACAAAGGAGGGCTACCAAAATGGTGCATGGCCTGCATCAGAAGCCCTATGAGGAAAGACTCGAGGAACTAAATACGGACTCTCTAGAGAAAAGGAGGGATATGATAGAAACGTTCAAATACTTCACAGGTATTATTATTAATAAGTTACAGAAAGGTAGTATTTTCCATAGAAAAGTATGCTCCAGGACAAGGAGTCACGCTCTGAAGCTGGGGGGTGCTCAGATGAGATGTGGGGGAATACTTCTTCATGGAGAGGGTGCTGGTGGATGCCTAGAAAAGCCTCCCAGCAGAGGTGGTTGGTGCCAAAATGGTAACAGAATTCAAGTACGCATGGGACAGACACAAGGATCTTAGAAGTACAGCAAGGGGGTTGGGGAGACCGGGGAACGAGTAGTGTCTGCAGTGGCACAATAGGCAGGGAATATAGGGCAGTCTGTGTGGGCCAAGAGGTCCTTATCTGTTGACAACTTCTATGTTTCTATATAAACCTACACATAATGATATGATGCCCTTATACTCTACAACCTTCACATCTCATTTTAGCTTGCTCTTAAATGGCCCTGCTTGAGAGAAGCAGGTGCAGGATGCTTACTGCCTCTAGTTAGCCAGACACATTCAAATGGCTTTTTAAGGAGAAAATTCTAATGCACTTAGTTGCAACAATATTTTAAAGAAACCAGCATGCTGGTGTCCACCATCTCTTAAAGGCACCCCCTTACACTATTCCCAAGACAATCATGGCTTGTTCTATTCTCAGAAATGTCCTGTGGGAGCACCAGTATCTGATGACTGCTCCTAAAATAGCGTGTACAGCAACAGACTGGGTGCAGAAAAGTGTTTACTGTGTGGTCGATTTTAAGGAGAACTGTGGCAATACTAACCTTCCCCCCCGGAAGGCTTACCTCCCGATTAAACTTTTGAGACCAGAAAGATCCATAACAGTACTCACGAAGGCTACATCTGTAGCTGTCTGAAATACTTCTACAGCCAAATCAGAAATCTCAAGAGCAGAGCGATTTTTTTTTATGAAAAGGAGTGTACTTCTAATTATATGACAGACTGTCAGTTCAAGTTTCACAAAAGAGTTTAGCAGCAGCAAATTTCCTTACAGATGATTAGGTTCCTAACTAGCATCTGTGTGGGCCAAATAATACTCTACAATTTACTGGGTCTAATTCCGTTCCGCCCCCACCACCCAAATTAGGGAGCATTTTTACTGTTGAAAATGTACTGGGACCAACACCTAGACAATATTCTTCCATCGGAGAATAAAAATAGGTTACTCACTTGTAACCGTAGTTCTAGAAGTGGTATACAGTTCACATCCATACATTTGTAGTTCCAATTGAAATGACAATTCGTCAGAACATCTTCTAGCTAAGCTCCTCCCACCACTCGGATAGTATATTAGCCAACTCCACCCTGTGGCGTCAGATCCTGCACACTAGAAGCAGGGATCCGTGTGCTACTTGCAGGGGAGGTCATGTGGGTGGTGTAAATATGAACTATATACCACTCTTAGAACTATGGTTACAGGTGAATAACTTGTTTTTCCAGGGTGTGGATATAGTTCATTATCCACACATTAGCAAACTTTCATTAGTTCTCTGGGAGGACAGGGCAAGGTGTGCACCCCTACCTGGTGAACAGAGATTGGAGAACAGAGGTCTCAAATGCAGTATCCCGACAAGACTCTAGGTTGATGCTGTAATGGGAGATGAAGCTGTGTACTGACTTCCAGGTGGCAGCCCTGCAGATTTCCTGGATAGGAATGTTCATGGAAGCAGTCACTGAGGCAGCGGTATGTCTGGTGAAATGAACCCTAAGCCCTACGAGAGGTTCCCTACCAGCCAACCTGTAGCAGAAGTCAATGCAGGATGTGATCTACCTGCCAATCATCCACTTTACTGCCATTCTGCCAGGTGAGGCTTCAGCATATGTTACAAACAGCTGGCAAGCCTCACCCTAAATTCCAGCAGTGCACTCCTTACAATAAAGAATGCCTTCCACAGGTCCCGAGTATGAAGCCTGCAGTCAGTCTACAAAGACAGGTTGGTAAAATATACCAGAAGGTTCATCGCATGGTTGCGGTGGAACTCTGATACAACCTTAGGGAGGAACTTCAGATGTAGGCGATGACCAATGTTTTCCCTGTGGAAGACCAAATATGGAGACTCCACCAAGAGCACCTGGAGCTCACTGATCCTTCTGATTGACATGATGGCCACCAAGAAGGCCATCTTCCATGACAGGTGTGACACATCTCACCTGTGCACAGGCTCAAATGGCTTGCCCATGAGCATAGCCAGCACCAGCAGTAGGTCACAAGATGATAGTGGTTCATGCACCGGAGGGGATAGGCAGTCCAAGAATCTGAAAAAGCACTCATCCACCTTCTACTGGTTCACTGCCAGCATACCAGCCTGTACACTGTAAGCAGAAATGGCTGCCAGGTGTATCTTGAGGGTCGTCATTCGCAGCCCCAACTGGGAGAGAGACCAGAGGTACTAGAGAATACTAACCACAGGGCAGGCAAGGGAATCAAAGCTCCTTGTCCTGACACCAAATGGAAAACATTTCCATTTAAAGGCATAGCATCAGTAAGCTGACTCTATTGGGGGGCCTTCACAATGTGTAGAACACCTTCTGAAAGACCGAGAGCCTGGAACTCTTGCAGCTCAGGAACCAGGCTGAGAGGTTATGGGACTGAAAGTCTGGATACAGGACCTTCCAATGTTGTCTGGTCAGCAGGTGCAGGTGAAGAGGCAATGCCATGGAGGCCTGCTGCTGAGGCTGAGGAGATCCAGGTACCAGAACTGCCACTGCCAGTCTAGAGCTTTCAGGATCATCTGCACATTGTCCTTCCAGGCCTTCACCACCACTTTGTGGATCAAGGGAAAGGAAGAAAGGTGTACATGAGGCCTGGGGTCCAGAGCCTTGAGAAGGCATCCCCTAACAGTGTCCCAGACTATGGGAGGAAACACAAAACAGCTGCAGTTTTGTGTTCTCCGAGGAGGAAAACAAGTCCACCAAAGGTGTGCCCCATAGGGAGAACAGGTGATTCATCACCTCCTGCTGGAGAGACCACTTGTGTGATCCTTCCCACCCAGCTGAAAGCATCTGTCAGCTGATTTGTCTGCTTCAGCGACATGAATCGCCAGGAGATTTGCACCCAGGCTGTGCAACAGAGTTCAGATGCAGAAGGCCTCCTGACCCAGGGGAAGGGAGTGTGTGTGTCATCCTGCCTGTTCAGGTAGGACATGGTCATGGTGTTGTCTGTCGGGACCTGCATGACCTGACCCCTAACAGAGCAAATTCCATCAGAGCTAGCCGCACTGCATGGAGCTCCAGCAGGTTGATTTGGTGATGGAACTCCCTGGGTGACCAAAACCCGTGGGTACTTTGGTCAACCAAATGTCCTCCCCACCCCACCAGAGACACGTCCAGAGTGAGAGTGACAGTCAGCTCTGGATGGACAAATGGGACTCCTTCTTTCAGATGTTCTGGGACCAATCACCACTGGATGGCATCCAACATCGGTTTGGTCACTGTGACTGGCTGGACCAAGTGTCCTAGGTGTTGGGACCACTGATGGCCCAATTCCCTTTGCTAGTGCTGCATCTGCCAGCAGACCCAATGGACCACACTGGTGCAATACGCCATGTACTCCACCAGCTGAAGCAAGTTCTGGGCAGGGCAACAGTGCCCAACCTGAAATGATCAGGCAAAAGAGGTAAGATTCAGTGCCCAGTCCACAGGAAGGCAGGCCTTGGCCTGCAAGGAGTCTATCCCTATGCTGATGAAGTGAATCACCTGCAAAGGGATCAGTTCAGACTTGGTCGGGTTGACCAACAGGCCCAAATCTCTCCAGGTCTGGAGGGTCAGATCCATGCATTGCTCCATGGCTTCCTTGGACAGCCTGGCAATCTGTCAGTCATCCAGGTAGGGGTACACCCTGATGCCCTTGCGCCGCAGGAAAGCCACCACTACTGCCATGCAGTTGGTGAAGATACTGGGTGCACACAAGAGGCTGAAGAACATGACCTGGAACTGATATAGGACTCCTTGTGAGCAGAATCGAAGGTACCACCAGTGGGACAGATGGCCTGTGATATGGCAGAACAAATCCTGAAGGTCCAGGGAGCAGAACCACATGCCCTCCTATACGGATGGTATGATCTGGTTCAGGGTTACCATCCAGAACTTGGGCTTCCTCATGTACTGATTGAGATCATGCAGATCTAGTATGGTGTGCCAGCCCACCATCTAGTATGAGACCAGGAAGCACCCAGCCACATACCCCTGACTGGCAAGGGCATCTGGATATAGCCCCTTTCACAAGGAGCTGAGCAACATCCTTCCTTAGGGTGAATGTGTCCTGCAACACTGAGGACTCCCTTTGAGTGGGATCAGTAAGGCAGGAGAGTCTTGAAATCTAGAGGCAGCCCTTTGCCTACTATCTCAAGAATCTACTTGTCTGTAGTGATGGACCAGTGTGGCTAGAAGTGGCAAAGTCAACCCCCCATGGGTAGCTGGGTCAGGGACTGGACAGGTGGGAGGTTGACACCCCTGACCCATCACTGGGCAGCACTGACCACTGGGGACAGACAGGCACCACTTCCCCTACACCTGCCTAAGTTTTGGCCCCTGGCCAGAGAACTTGGCCTTGGGATACCAGGCTTGGTATTGCCACTGATGGGGCTGCTGCTGTGACTGAAAGCACCAAAATTAAAAGGCCTTCTTTTTCAGTGTCTGGGTCTTCCAGTCCTTCTGCAATGAAGCCACAGAGTCCAGGGTGGCACTGGACTTCCCATTTCTGGTGAGATGACATTCCACCTCTGGACCAAAGAGGTCGGTGCCCAAGTAAGGGACATCAGCCAGCTTGTGCTGAGTGTCCGCCGCGAAGGTGGAGAGCCGCATCGTGATGGGCACTTCCGTGGCACAGGCGCAGGAGTTGCCCATGTCTAAGGTTGTCTGGAGCTGGTGTTAACCAGTGCTTGATCCTGATCTTGACCAACTACACCAGTAGCTACTTAACAGTTAGGTGAGGGAGGAAGGACACCATCCAGCACTCCCAGCAGGGAGTGACCAAAGTCTGCCATCATCATGGCATAGCTCGCCTGACAGAGACCAGGAGAGGAGGCAGCGTAGACCTGTTTGATCATGTGCTCAAGTTTCTTTGACTCTTTGTCTGGGGGTCTGTCTGTGCACCCATGGTTTCTAGACTTCCAGAAAGACAAGTCCGAGACCAGACCCTTAGCCGAGGGATGCTCCGAAAACTTGAAAAGGGACCCAGTAGGGAGAGTGTACTTGCAGACCATACAAGTGGAGGCTGCCAGGCTGGATGCTACCAGAGCTCCAGGGTCAGCCTCAATACTGCCCCAGCCATGTGAAAGGCAACCTACAGGGATCTGTCCCCATCGAGGATGTCTGTGAAAGGGTACTTGTCCCGTTTCTGATCAGGCTTCAGAGGGACAGACATGGACTCTGAAACAAGTTGGAGTAGAGCCCTGAATGACACTGGTCCATGGTCAGTTGTCCGTTCCTTGACCGACTCGTGGTTGAAGGTGTGCATCCTCGACAACAGCAGAAATGAGTCACCCGAGTCATCTGAGGACTCCAAGAACTCCTCATAAAAGGCCCTTGACCATTTTTTTTTTTGCAATTGTTTAACCAGGAGAGAGACACTAAGCTGAATGCTTGTTTACAGGTGCGACCTGGGAGCACAGGGAAGTTAAGTGACTTGCTCAGGGTCACAGAATATGCAAATGGGGGCTGTGGGATTCAAACCCAGATCTCCAGATTTGCAGCTCAGAGCCTTAAACCACTGTGCTATACTGCCTCCCATTTGCCATGGTGGACCACCCAAGAGTCATCCAACTAGGTGATTTCCACTGACAGCTGGCCTGCCAAAGAGTCCTTCGCCGAAGCTCCCACCAAGGGCTGAGGTGAAGGTGGCTCCACCCACAGGGTGGTGAGACAGGTGCTGGGGACATCCATTGAGGATAGACTGGTGTGGCCATGACCGGTGCCAGCCAATCAAAAACAGGTGTCAGGGCTAGAGTCCTACCCCACCCCACAATGGTCCACTGGTGCCACAGAAGTTCCTCGTAGTGCTGCCATACACAGCAGCACTGCGACAGAGCCTCTTCTCTTCTGAGGATAGGGAGGTCGAGGAAAGTCGACGGCGAAGCCTCCAAGCTGAGCGACAGCATGAGCAACGCCTCGACCTAGGGATCAACCTCGACCACTGACCCAAGGGCTGACGCTGAGGAGAAGCCACCGGTGGTGCATTACAGATCACATGCACTGGTTCTGGTGGAATGACTGCCAATGGAAGCAGTTCCTGAGTAAAGCAGGTCAGAGTCACTGACCAGACCATGTCCTCCAGACTGAGGAGCAGGAAAACTGAGGTCTTGGAGATCGACTTCTTGTCAATCTCCGACGACAACTGGTTAAAGGGGTAGAGAAAAAACTTGACCACCTGACTGGTCATTGTCGAGGTTGACAAATCTGATGGGGGCACCATGGAGCTCTTGACCTTAACCTCAACCAAAGAATGTTTGAACAGAGTCCAGCGCTTGGCCCAAATCAAGAAGTCAGGGAAGTCGAGGGAGCGAGAGGACAGTGAATTCTCCCGGTCCCATGACTGGTGCCAACAGCACTCGTGTTTCTTACCATGGCAGGCAGGGCTCTCCCCAAAGGCCTGGAGGGCCTGACACATTTCCCGGAACTCACCAGTGAAAGATGCTCTAACATTAGGCTCAGCCAAAAGTAGTGCCAAGGCCATTGAGGTGACCACCACTGCAGCAGCCGCTGCCTCTTCTATGGCCGCAAGCTGGGCTGTGCACCCGCTGCAGCAAAGGCCTTCTTGTGGCCCTTCGGCCAAAGTTATGAGCCCTAATCGGTCAGCTGGCTGAAAAGAAGCTGGACCGCGCGATCCTTCAAAGAGGAAGGGAGCACCGTCTGGCACAGACACAGACCGGAACATTGTGTGGAGCCTCCAAACTGTAGAGGCAAGAACATGTGGGTCCATCTGCAACATTTTCTGGTGATATGTGACACAGAATTTGAAGTCAGGAATAGGCTTAGCTTCCTCATGTTCCATCTTCCTGTTGATGAGGATGGAGCTGAACTGAGGAATTCATAAATATCAAGGAATAAACTTAGAAATCGACAATTGCTGAGGCCAGCCCGGTGACGTGGAGGGCTGAGGCATCATGACTTGCCTCCTGCCACGCCCGCGACCCATGTTCACGGTGCGAGCGGGTCGCGGGAGGTCGACCAGGTTGGGAGAGGATCGAGTATCTGGAGGACAGCTCTCCTCTCCCAGGGATGGAGGGAGGGACACAGAGGCTGGTGCACCTCTGACATGTAGTGGTGGCTAGATGTCGGAGCACCTGGGTCCCGGATGTGAGGGAAGGGGGCGGAGCAGTTGGCTGGCGTGCTATGGGTGGAAGCGCGCACAGCTCGGCCATTGCCAATGCCACATTGCTCGATGGCCAGGAGAGAAAGAGGAGGAGAAAAGGCCTGGGTGGTTGGATGACCCCTGACCCCCACAGGTGCTGCCTCCGTAACTGAGCAGCCACCTCCAGAACTGGATCTGTGTTGGTGGGTTGAGGGATTGCCGCCGTCCCGCCACGGGGGGGCAAGTCATGGAGGAACACAGAAAGGTGAGCTGCGGATGGGTGCATGGGTCTGGGGGGGGTCGTCGAGAACGTGGGCTGCCCAGGAGGGGGAGAAATCAAGTACAAAACAAAACAAAAAAAACAAATCGACAATTGCACAATTGGTAGCCTGAAACACGTAGAGCTGTGAAGCAGGAGACCGAACTCTTCCTGCAGAAAGAAAGATCTGATGTCACGAGGCACAGCCAGAGAATATGCCACCCAGGTGATGGGAGGAGCTTAGCTTGAAGATACTCCGATGAATCAACACTGCCAGTGGAACTGCCAATGTGCGAATTGTGAACTACAGTATATACACACCCCATAAAATATAAGTTACTCACGTGTAACCGTAGTTCTAACTAGTGGTATACAGTTTGCATCCACACTGCAGCAGTTTTGCTGGAGATAGGCGAGTCATCAGAAGTCTTTCAGCTAAGTTCCTCCCACCGCTTCAGTGGTATATCCTCGGGCTCTGCCCCATGACATCAGATCTTCTGCACACTGGAAGCAGGGATCCTGGTGCCACTTGCGAGGAGAGTTCAGATGGGCTGCGTGGATGCGAACTGTTTACCACTAGCAGAACTACAATTTCTGGTGAGTAACCTATATTTCTAACAACATGGATACTTTTCTCTATCCGCAGTCTGGCAGACTTCTATCAGTCCTACGGGATGAGAGGCATGGCGCGCAACCCTGTTTGGTGAACAAAGAATGGAGGACTGAGGACCCAAAAACAGCATTCCGATGACTCATTGTGTCAATGCTGTAATGGAAGATCAAGGTGGCACTTTACTCCAGGTTGCAGCCCTGAATATCTCCGCAATGGGTATATCCTTAGAAGCAGCAACCAAGGCAGGGGTATGTCTGGTGGAATGAGCCCTAAGCCACTTGAGTAACTCCCTATCAGTCAACCTATACCAGAGGTCGATTCAAGATGTAATCCACCTAGCAACTGTCAGCTGTGGTACTATTCTGCAGGCACGGCTTCAGCGTATGTTACAAACAACTGGTGAGCCTCACCCTGAACTCCGGCCATGCAATCCTGATAATAAGAGAGCGTCCTCCACAGGTCCAGAGAATGAAGCCGGCGATCGGCCTCCGAGGTCAGGTTAGCAAAGTATAGAGGAAGGTTAATCACCTGGTTACGGTGAAACTCTGATAACAACTTTCGGAAAGAAGCTCAGTTGGGGGGCGAAGGAGGACTCTGTCCTTGTGGAAGACCAAATAAGGACTCCACTGAGAGCACCTGGAGCTCACTGATCATTCTGGCTGATGTGATGGCCACAAGGAGGGCAGTCTTAGATGACAAATGTGACATCTGAAATGTGTACACAGGCTCAAACGTCTTGCCCATGAGCCTTACCAAGGCCAGCAGGAGGTCCCATGGAGGTGGAGATTCACCGGAGGGGACAAGTGATCCAGACCTTTCAAAAAGCACCCAACCACCTTCTGGGCCAGCATCAGCATACCAGCCCAGGCCCAGTATGCAGATATGGCTGCAGGTGCACCTTAAGGATTATCGCTCACAGTCCTGACAGAGACAGTGACCAGAGGTAGTTGAGGATGCTCACCATGGGGCAGGAAATGGAGTGAAGCACCTTACCCTGGCACCAGATCAAGAACGTCTTCCATTTAAATGCATAGCACCTATGAGTTGATGCCTTATGGGATGCCTCCACAACATAGTGGACATCTTTTGAAAGTCACAGAGCTTGAAACTCTAGCCACTCACGAACCAGGCTGGGAGGTGAAAGGATTGAAAGTCCAGATGCAGAACCTTCTCCTGTTGTCTGGTCAGCTAGTCAGTGTGGAAACGCAACCTCCACAGAGGCCTGCTGCTGTGGCTGAGGAGATCTGGTTATTAGAACTGCATGGGCCAGTCTGGGCCTATCAAGATCATTCAAGCTTTGTGCTTCCAGCCTTAATCATGACCATCTTATTTATTTATTTTTATTGACTGTGAAAGGAGGACTAGACAATTCTGCCCATTTTCAGTCTCATCCCGGGGAGGGGGATACAGATAGATGCCAACTAACATTGAACCAGATTGAGCTGTTGGTGGTATTTTTAGTGAATGAGGGAAATTTGGCCAGGACACCAGGGAAATCCCCCTACTCTGCCAGCAGGGGGCTTGACTTCCTGGAGCAGAATGGAGGAGCCCAGTTGGAAGCCAGACAGAGGTGGAGGAAGTACTGATGTGGCAGGAGAGATCCAAAATGCTGTAACGGAGGAAGTGTTGCTCTCTGCATATTTGTCGGAAGAAAGGACAGCAGATGAGGGAAAAAAAGAAATGATATAGTACATAAATTGGTTACAGAGGAGCGTGCACTGATTTTAGCAGCACTAGATACAACCTCGCAGCAAATACCACCACAGTTAGTTAGTGATCCAGAAATTACACAACCAGATTAAAAACAGACAGTAAAATGTACTACCAGAACTGCTGGAGAAGCGCAAACTGAAGCCCTTGCAGTGCAAGTGACAATCCAGGATGAGAATACTGACAGGCCTCCTTACACTGATGATGCAGTATCATCAAAAGAAAGGCCGATGCCTGGTGAGTCAGCAGCTACTAACAGATTAGGAACTCGCACTGACAGCAGAATGCCGAACCCAGAAGCTAATGGAAAGCTACAACAAACGAAGCTCAAAAACAGACAAAAATGTGAGTACACCCTTTATTCAAACACCAAGTACAGCACAAATGGGAAATAAGTCACTGGGGTTACGAAAAGGGCGAGAAACTGAGGGTGAACAGCAAGTTCATTTAAAGACCCCACAAACAGTGGAACGCTCTCTTATAGACGCTGGGTGGAAACAAACTGATACAGGACCGTGGGTGCCAGATCCGAGTCACAGGCCCATTCCAGGCAATGACCAAACTGAATCAGACATGCAGGTGGATCCACCAGAACTGGAGCATGTACAGGACATTTCCTTCTCAGAAAGTACTGACTCAGGAGGGGAAGGGCCTAGTGTGAGGCCAAAAACATGGGGTGACCAGATGGATGAGGCTACCACTACAAACCTCACATGGCCAAACTTACTTGAAAAAGCAAAAACTAACTGGGAAGAATTTAGAAAAAAAGATAGTTTTTTCCAGCAACCACCCCCCTTGCAACGTAGAAACGCTGTACGATTACAATACTTAGGAGGACTTGACATATTACCAGACAGAGTTTACATGGGCCAAAAACTAATAAAAGAATCCATGGGGTTCTTTACCAGTGAAGTACATGCACTAATCCATGTGTCTGGTGACACACTTTTCAGTATAAGCTTCAAGACCCCCCAGGGATTGGATAGGTTTTGGTCCAAGTATGATGTACAGCGCTGTTCTGCACTCTGGCTACCATTCAGGGCAATTCACCCCACTAAACCATCCATCAAACCAGTGACAATATTATTCCGCAATGAAAATGTATCAGTCCACGATATAACCCATTGGCTGCAACAACGATGTGAACTGCTGGGACTGACTCAACCAATATTTGATGAGGAACATTTTTGGACAGGGGGATGGAAATATAGAGTACGTTTGAGAAACAATGCTTCAGGCTCAGTTTATCTACCCAGTAGCTTGTTTTTAGGTAGAGAAATGGGCCATTGTTTCTATATGGGACATCCCAAACCATGCTTTAAGTGTGGTTCATTATTGCATTTGAGTTCTGTGTGTGATAGAACAAAATGTAATTTATGTTCTGAGTTTGGGCACACTAGTACTGATTGTAACAATGAGCTGAAATGTAACTTGTGCGATGAATCAGGACATGCCTATCGCACCTGTCCATGGGCAACACAAACAATAGGACAGATAGGCCAGACCAGGATGTACTGCTGGTAAATGCTCAAAAGAAAGATATTGCTGCACGAAGGGAACAAACTGCAAAGAATGCTGCAGAACCTAATGAGAGTAATACAGAACCTCCCCATGCCTCCCCTGTGGGACCCTATTCCTGTTACAGTTCCTGAGCCCAGTACAGAGGTGCCTCCCAGTGAAAACAGAGTGAGTGTTCAAGTCCTACCTACTGGCCCAGAAGAAAATTCCTCCCCCCCAATGATGTCTACCCCAGCTATGGTTATCTCCCCAGCAAAGGACAGTAATGAGCAGAGAGTTATGTCCCCCGCCATGTCTGGGATGTCAAAGAAAAGAGCTAGCTGTGCAGCAGAAAAGACCCAGATCCAAATTAGCCAACGCTCCCCCCCCCATGCTTCCACTCAGTAACAAATACGACCTCCTTGCTCTTGAAACTCAAGAATCGGAGCAAGGGGGACAATCAGAAACTTCCTCTCAGCCTGTAATTTCTTCGGACTCTGAAGGAAATGTGTTGGTTCTTGAACAGCGAATGGGAAAGCAGAAATGTTTGGGGGTAAGGCTTAGGAGTAGAACCAGAAGAGGGAAATTAGATATCTAAAAAATGTTTGAGCCATTCTCCCTACCCCTGTATGGCTGATAATTTGACATTAAAGGTAGTAACTTTAAATGTCAACAGCATCAAGAACCCGAAGCGTAGATTAATAACCCTATCTATTTTAAAAGAAGGTAATTATGACATCTGTTTTCTTCAAGACACTAGATTGAATCTCACTTCTTTAGTGCATGCAGCAAAACAATTGTGGTATTGGGGCGCATCACATTACTCCTTTGGAACAGATATATGTGATGGGGTGGGGATACTGTTTCGAGGAGATGGGTATAAGGTAATTAGGATATATGAAATAGTGGAAGGAAGGGTGTTATTAGTTGATTTCATACTGAACAACTCAGAATGGAGAGCAATAAATATTTATGCTCCCACTTCAAAAAAGGAATGGGTGGAACTGTAATGTCATAAAACCTTTTTTTTTTTTTTTTTTTTAAACGACAAAAAATTTAATATGGGGTGGAGATTTTAATTGCATAGTAGCAAAGCAGGATAGAGGGGCTAAAACAGATAAGCTCTTCTGTGATAGCATTTGTCTGACGAACATTAATAAATTATTAGGGTTACAGGATATGTATCGAGTACTACACGAAAAAGGTGGCCATACCTTCTTTAAGGGAACTTTAACCACAAGAATAGATTTTCTTTTTCTCTCTAAATCCATTAGTGTCCAAGAAACACAGGCTGTGCCTGTAGAAACATCAGACCATGTATTATTGTCAGGCAAATTAGGGCTGCAGGATAGTATCAATTTTGGGAAAGGTTATTGGAAATTAAATAATGTACAAATGGAAGAAACAAAAATTGATGAACAAATAAAAGAGCTGCTTAAAGCCCAAATGTCAATTGCAGGCCTTACTGATAATCTTAGCACATGGTGGAGAGACACAAAAAATGATTTAAAAAGTGTTTTTATTCAGTCATTTAAACAAAACAGTACAAATAAATATAAAAAATACTTAACACTACGGAACCAGTTGAGGAGATTATATTCAGCAGTCAATACATAGGGTACATTTCTAACCACTCAAATTCAGAATATTAAACACGAGATGGTAAGCCTACAATATTCTAGGGCAACATCAATGCTGTTAGAACACAAAATCTGTACACCAGGGAAAATAGCCACAGGAGATACCTTTGAAAACTGCTCTAAAAGGGCTACTGCTAAATTAATGGACTCTGTTTACACAAGTGAGGGCAATGAGGTCTTCCACACGCAGGATATTTTAAAAGTGGTACAAAAGTATTTAAAAGATATGTATACAGCACCAGATTTAGAAGAAGAGGAAATAATACAGATACTCAAGGGTATAAATTTACCAATTCCTCCCCAAAATGAAATACAGAATTTAACTCAACCAATCACTAAAGAGGAAACTGTACAAACTATAAAACAACTAAAGAATGATGTAGCATCAGGATTGGATGGTCTGACATCTGAATTTTATAAAAAAAACATGCATTTGAGATAGGAGACATCCTGCAGGAAAGTCTTTAATTGGATATTAGAAATAGGAATTATAGATTTTCATCTCAACACTACAATACAAATTTTTTTTGCACAAAAAACAAGATAGAAGAGACCTACAAAATTGGATACCCTTGAGTCCCATGAGTATGGATTTAAAAATTCTGATGAAAATCTTGGTTAAAAGACTGATTAAACTAGCTCCCTATCTCATCAATATTACACAAACATGCTCAGTACCAGGCCGTTCCATAAATGAAAACTTGTTATTATACAGGGAATTAATAGAACAGGACAAGAAAGATAAACTCATGAGATATCTTATATCCATAGATCAAGAAAAGGCATTTGATAAAATATCACACAGCTATATGGTGCAAGTTTTGCTGGCATATGGTTTACCGCAAACGTTTTGTGACTAGATAACCACATTATATAAGGGAGTCACAACCATCCCCTTAGTGAATGGACATCTTGGATCATACATCCCGATACAAAGAGGTGTCAGACAGGAATGCCCGATGGAGTCCCCTATTGTATATTTTTTGTTTGGACCAATTGTTACGGATGATTCAACAAGATAATATGATTCAGGGGGTACAGCCAGCACAGAGTAGAATTGAAATCAAAACTGCAGTCTATGCAGATGATGTGTGTTTTTTCATAAAGGACCTAGACTCGGGTGAAAAGGTCCTGGATAATATACAGAGTTACTCACAAGCCACAGGGGCATCCATAAATATCTCAAAAAGTATAATATATTCACTTAGTTCTACAACACCTCTGGTGAATGACTTGTGAGGTATTAAAGGATCGCATTTGGGAGCGGTGACAATAGTGCCATAAACTGGACGGAAAAATTAGACTATGCTAAAAATAAAATGCAAATATGGAAAAGCTGGCAGCAAACAAAAAAAAAGGTACTAATAGTAAAAACATTTCTCTTCTCTATTTTTACATACTTAAGTGCGATTTATCCTATCCCCTTCATTTGGAAACTACATTATTAAGCTTAGTGCTCCAGGTTATTTGGGGGGAGTAGGTTGAACCCCATTAAAAGAGAAGTTTTATACCGCCCAGTGAATCAAGGAGGTTTGAATATGTTAAACCCCATAGCATTTTTCTACAGTATGTTTTTGTTTTACAACCTAAAAGACCCTAGAACACCAGGAATATCACTATGGAGTTTGTTTGCTCAAAAGTGGTTGAACACAGTATTTGAAGCATGGTTAGGGCCAACTGGAATACCTAACTCCTTTAGGGCTGGTCCTGAGTATTTTAGGCCAGTGTTGAAAAAGCTGAGAAAGTGGTATCTAGAACCACCACATATAGTGGGTAAACAAAGGAAACAGATTTATGACATTATTCAGGTAAAATCATTTACTGTTACCCCAGTATTTAAGGGAATACCAGAGGAAAAAAAGGGGGGGAAGTTAAGAGCACTTTGTGATCCCAGAACTCCTCCAAAAATGTAGGATGTGCTTTGGTTATGTTCACATGGAAGACTCAGTGTTAAAGCAAACGCCAAGCATAAATGTCAGACAGAAAGAATTTGTCCAAGACACACATGCATTGCTGTGGAGGAAACCATGGAACATTTTTTGTTACTATGCCATTAAGCTAAAGCCTTTTGGCAGCTAGTAGCGCAAAATTGGAGAAGTCATCTGTGGGGAGTGTGGTCATATGAAGAAATAGTAGGAGGATTTTCTTATAAACCTTTGCAGATAGAGAAAGGCACTGTAAGGTCGATTTTAACCTGTATAAAATATTCATTGTGGCAAGCTAGATGCAAATTTGTACTGCAACAACTTCTTGCAGAACGAGAACATTTGCTAAGAATGACAGAGCATGAAATAAACAATATTTGCTATCTGGAAAAAACAAAGATACCTAAAAATATATGGACTAGAAGATGGCAAAGTGTCCCTTTTCTGAAAGATAAAATAGGTTAATGGAGTTTTGAAAATATTGTTAAAACTGTTAACTTAGACAAAGTCATATAAAAAGTATTTTTTTTTACTGACATGATGAAATCTATATTGACTAAATCTCTGTATATTATGATAGTTATTACAAAAGAAGTTGTGATTATTTCTTAGATTGTATTGTAGCACAGTATTGTTTATTTTCAATAAATATTCCCCATCTCTACCAGTAAGGGGGCCTTTATCGCTGTGGAGAGAGCTCACTCAACGGTAGGCCTAGGCTGAGAATGGATGGAAGAAAGCTCTGCGGAGCAGGAGCAGGGAAGAATGTTGGAAATGTCTAAGGCTGAGGGATCCGCTGTTGTAGCAGCTGGAATGCACCCACTGGGTGGCCAGCACATCGCCAGAGACAGCGGTCCCATTTATGAAAACAACAAAGCTCAGTTGAGTCTCGAGCAAAAGCAGCTTTATTTGGAAGCAGAATTGCTGAAAATCAGTCAGTAACTTATATCGGAGACAAAATGGCAAGAAGAGGACAGAAAGAGGAAACGGTCGGTGACGGCGCCTAGTAGCAAGGGAGCATCTGGTCCCATTAAATTGCTGGCAACGGATGGGCAACCTGATATGCTTCTGGAAAGCACAGATAGTACCTTATGGCACAACTGGAATACGGAGGTGGACAAATCATGGTCTTCGGACAGGCCCTATATAAGGCAGGGTGGATTACCACGGAATAGGAGATTGACGACCAGACACGAAGATTCCTCTACCAGGTGGATCCCTGCACCCCCAGATAAGTGACATGCATGTTGAATCTATGCATGATGCATCTGATATTTATTCTATAAACCAGCCAGGAACTAAAGACTCTCTCCTGGGTCAACCTTCTGATATGTCTGGGTTACACAATGATATGGATGCTGGGGAGTCTCATACGTGTCCCCTGGGAGGTGATACCCCCAATATGAGAAGCAAGGCCCTGAGAAGCCCACTTATGCGAGACACTTTCATAAACCAGTAGAGTTGGCTAAAAGGAGAAACGCAGTTAGATTGCAGTATGTAGGGCCCCGAGACACCCTCCCTGATAGATTTTATGTGGGAAAAATTCTCCTAAAACAATCCATGGGGTTTTTCCCCTCAGAAGTGTATGCACTTATACATGCACAAGGGGAGATGACCTTTGATATTAGTTTCCGGACACCAGCTCTATTAGAAACATTTTGGTGCAGATATGCCAGTCTTAAGACTAACCCCTTATGGGTGGACTTTCTTGTGATCCCCCTAACCAAACAATCCTTTTGGGTCATCACAATCCTCTTTAGGAACGAAGGGGTGAACATCACTGACATTGTGTACTGTTTGAAGAAACAATGTTCCATCCAGGGGACTCTGATACCTATCCTGGATGAGGAAGGCTTCTGGAACGGGGGATGGAAATTTAGAATAAAGTTGCAACAATCGGATCAGGACATAATACACCTCCCTAATTTTTTTTTTTTTTTTTTTTAAATCGGGCGCAATAAGGGATTCTTATTCTATCCTGAGCAGCCTCTGCTGTGTTTCAAATGTGGGTCCACCAAACACATTAGCACAAACTGCGAAGTACTTAAATGTAAGTATAGTGAGGAGAAAGGCCATCCCAGTGCACATTGTTTTCATGACCCAAGATGTAATCTGTGCAATGACTTGGGTCACAGTTTTTCAGACTGTTCCTGGGTGGCAAGGAACACTGAAGATGCCGATCACGGAGTTCAGGACTACTATATCAGAGCAGCCACACGGTAAGCCTTTGTCCCTATTGCTGGGACTTCGAATGGGGCATCACAAACAGAAGTCCCTGTAACCACCCCCCAAAACATCCTTGACCTGGGGAACTGGACTTGACACAAAGGGAAGTGGAGCAGACACCGAGAGCCAAACAGAGACATACCCCGGGAACACTTAACTCATGACAGAATGTTCACAGTTGTACAGGGTAAATGAGGAAGGGTAAGAAACTTAAATCCTAGAAAAAAAACACCTATAGTGACTCTGCAGGATCTGAATCTATACGGTTCTGTTGGATGATCATTCAGATGTGGAAGAGGACTTGGATAATCTGTCAGTCCATTCCTCACAGAAAGGTCCCCATTCGGATTCCGAAGTCTTGGATGACCCTGGCACAGCATCGGTAAAGAGTGATAGGGTCACGAAGGCCTCAAGTAAAGTGAAGTGAGAACATGACTATGGATGGATTCGGCATTGTATAATTTTAAAACTTGTCTCATTAAATGCGAACAGTATTCAATCCGATGTTAAACGTTCGGGTACCTATGACCACTTTATTCATGCTAACTTGGATTGTTTATTTTTGCAGGATGTCCAACTACACTCCCCAGAATTATTTGCAGCGGCCTCATCCAGCTGGATTTGGGGGGATAGTTTTTGGTCACAGAGGGCAGAGGTCTGCTCAGGGGTAGGAATTTTTTTTTTTCCCCTAAGGTTTGTGTGCTTCAACAGTTAGAACTACTAGATGGATGAGCCCTTCTGCTTGACATCAAATGGGAAGGGATGATACAAAACATGACAGTGGGCAGTTGTTTGGTACAGTAAAACCCTTTTTATTTACTAATAACCAGATTATTTTAGGGGGAAGATTTATTTTAGGGGGGTAATTTTAATTGTGCCCTCCCTAACCAGACTAGCAATCCAGACTCCAAAAATATATATTGTGACACACACTGTCTACAGGATTTAATCAGGGACATGGGCCTAATAGATGTGTTTGCTGCTTTATATCCTTCAGCTCCTAACACATATTTTTGTGGACCTAGAGCTTCCAGAATTGATTATTTTGTTGTCCCAGCAACCTCCTCACAATACAATATGCCAGGGTTACAGACCTGGCTACATCTAACCACAGACTCCTTGAACTAACAGTTGGTAGCCACCCCAAGCAAAGACGAGGCCCAGGGGTATGGAAATTAAATGTCACTCTATTAGGTATTCCTCAGATACATGACGGGTTTAAACATGTCTTAAAAGCCAGAAAATCGTTTTTCTTTCTTTATGAAGACAAGAATGCAAAGTGGGAGGAAACAAAGCAAGATATAAGACAATATTTTCAGAAAATGGGACGGATTAATGGTAAACTACAGCAAGACAGACATAATTATTTAAAGGGACAACTTACATTTTGGACTGAATTGAGACTCGAAAACAGCAGGGATTGTCACCAGGGAATTACGCTGCTTAAAGTTGAACAGGCGACATTACAACTCGCAGTATTAAAAAATATGGAGAAAAAAGAAAAGTATGGGGTTACTGGGAAACGAACTGATACGTTGCCCTTTGAGTCTAGTCACAGTCTAAAGGTGCAAAGAAATATGTTCTATTTGACGACATCAGCAGATACCATGGTGACCGATAATTCAGACATATTGGACGAAATTCATAGATTTTTTGACAAAGCCTTTGTCAGCCAGACCTTGCTTACTATGGTAATGAGACAATGGTTGGACACCTGTAACCTTCCAAAGATTCCGGAGGATATAGGGGTCCTATTAACCCAACCCATTTCCAAATTAGAAATCAAGAAGGTCATCTGGTCCCTAACTTTAGGGACGACCCCGGGGTCTGATGGACTCCTGCATGATGTGTATAAGTTATTTGGGAACATTTGGCGGAATAATTGGAAGCTTGCTACAATACAGCACTAAACTCGGGGAAGTTGCCTGGCAGTATGTTGGAAGGTATTCTGGTTCTCTTGTTTAAAAATGGAGACAGGGGAAACTTGAATAACTGGCCACCCATTTCCCTCCTCAATACAGACTGTAAAATTTTAATTAAGACTCTAGGAAATCGAATGAAAGGTATGTTGGATTGTATCATCCACCCCACACAATTTAGTGGAGTTCCCTCCCAACAACTACAAGATGCCCTCATTCTTTTAAGGGAAATCCTTACTAACGATGACAATCAGGAACTAACAGGGCACCTGGTCAGTTTAGATCAGTCAAAGGCCTTTGACCAGGTGGAGTATGATTAGCTATAGGAAACACTCCGGAGTTATGGATTTCCGGAAACATTTATCTCTTGGCTAAGGACCTGTTACAGAGGTATTAGTATCAAGCCAAGTATTAATGGATGGGTAGGCAAGGCAGTAGGAGTTAGGAAGGGGGTGAGGTAGGGTTGCCCGATAAGCCCTGTTTTGTATATAATGTCTTTAGATCCTCTTATTCATAATTTGAATGGCACTGATACTATAATAGGCCTTTTGGTGGGTAGTGCAGATACCCCGATCATCACAGTAGTCTACGCAGATGATTTGTAACTTATTTTAGCTGATAGGAACTCAGCCAGGGAGGAAAAGAAACGTCTGAAGAATTGTTCTGGTTTAACAGGATCAGTAATCAACCAGGAAAAGAGCTGTAATCCTACCTACTGGGTATGACGCAGCGGATGCATCAGCTATCTGGGGCATTCCGGTTGACAACGGGTACTGGAGGATTTTGGGGGCTTGCACCCACAGGTATATAATGGGGAACAGAAATTAATAGAAGCTAAAACAAGGGTGGAGAGATAGAATAAATGTTGCATGTCAAAGGCCAAAAGAATATATTTAATTAAAACACATCTGTCAACATTGTTTTTGGCCACAGTCTTCCCTCCTCCGAAATCTTTGGAAACTTTAGTTTACAGTGTCTGTGGGGTAGTAGACTGAACCCAGTGAAATGAGGGGTCACTTATCTCCCGAAGACATGGATGGGTTAGGCATGATTAATCCAGTGGGGTTTTTCTTTGTTACATTTTTTTATTACAATTTTGTGCCCATCCTGAAAAATATTCAGAAACCATGGACCCCTTGGGTATTAGATGATTTTGGGGCCTTACTGGATATTTGGGGATCCTCGGGGTGTATTACAAAACAGACAAGGATATCCATTCTACCTACGTATTTAAGGGATGCAGTCGGTAAGTTAAAGGTCTGGCAGATTGTCCGGAATCATCTACACACCAGCACTAGGAAAGTATTGTATAATTGGATTATGGATTCCTATTATGTAACAGTACCTTGACCTTGGTTTGCAGAATTGCCCACCTCTGACCAAAAATCTATCACCCAAATTTTGAATAGCAAAACAGTACCCCTTTATTTATGGGACTTCTTATGGCTGTGCACTCACAAAAAGTTGTGTGTTAGGGGGAAGATGAAACACAAAGAAATTGCAGATAGAGAATGCCCCGGGGTGAAGCCTGTGAGGGAATTACTGAATCAATGCAGCACCCTTTTGTTGAATGCCCTTTCGCTGTCTCCTTTTGGGGTTGTTTCCATATTTTATGCCTTCAAACCCTTTTCAAAACCTAACCTCTGATGCCTGGGTAAATGGCATTTTTCCAAGGTCCTGGGTTAAATATGATGCATGCACCTTGAGGCTCCTCATTGGGTATATTTGATTTCAAATTTGGCAAGCCCATTGTGGTTTAACTCTGAGGAAACAACTCAAAACGGGTGAACAAGTGTTACTTCTGATCCGTAGAGATATTACGAGGTGGCAAGCTACTAAGAGACAGCAGACTTTTCCAGACCTCTATAAATTATGGTGGAGACACATGACCTGGCTAGACACAGGATGAGGGATGGACCTCACTATTTGGCAGAGTGTTTTGTTTCAGGATCCTAAGTGCAAATTTGCATAGGATGTTGTATAATGGTTGGAATGTTGTGTTTTGTTTCCCCTTTATTTCAGGTAATGACACCTTTTAAAGTATATTACCATGAGAAACGAATGTTGCAGTGTTTTCTTTCCAATTGTGGGTTTTAGGTTAGTGGTATTCGGTTTTCCTTTTTCTGGTGCTTGATTTTTATTATTTGCTTTATAAGGAAATGTTAGCGTGTATAGGAATGTCTTGAATTTCAGGTGCAGAATCTCATACTCTATTGAAGGGGTGGGAAGAGTTTAAACTCAAGAATATCGTATATACATTTCTTTCATACTCTGAGTTTCTTTTTTAAGAAAAACTTTTGTATTTGATATGACTGTAATATCCTTTTTGTTTTCATTTTTGATTAGTATCAATTATGTGTGACTTAACACTGTTTTTTATTATGATTTTGAAGTTCAAATAAAATATTTCCCTACTCTTTTCTAGACAAAGCCCTGAATTCACCAATCCCAAAACAGAAACCCATTCGGAATATGCCTCTACATTTTCAACTTTGTTTTTCAAAACTGAAACAATGGAACGTTACTAAAATATCCTCCTGACTATGAACAGGAAAACTTTCTATGACTTGATGTTGTCTACTTGGTTTTATGAACCCCCCTCTTTTCTCTCTAAACCAGAGTCTATTACAAAGGAGATTAAAAATACAATTATTGACCCCATGACCCATCCCCATTATGTAGGATGTACTATGGCTTAGTGCCCATCAGAAATTAAATGTCAAAAATAATTTAAAGCATAAAAACAAAAGTGAACACAAATGCCCCAGATCTTCATGTACAGACATTCCTGAGACAATCAACGACCTCTTCTACGAGCGCCCCTATATAAAAACTTTCTGGCAAGTAGTAAAAAAATTGGGGTGGAGTCCCTTTTACAACATTCCACCTGACACTTTATTATTAGGTATCATTCCCCCATCGTGGACACATTTTATTCCAGTACAATTAAACTCATTTTGATATGTCTTAAATATTACATATGGCAATCCTGCTGTAAGTGGTCCTTACAGCAAATTTATTTAGAACAAGACCAATTATTTCAAAAAATAGCGTTACTAAAGATCAAGGATAAGGAACAGAACTGAGATTTAACCCAAGTGCCTGGTGTGGGGATAGAACCCACAGCCTTCTGATCTTCCGCTCTCTGAGGCGAGTATGCAACCTGCTGAGCCACTGACACTGACCTTGTGAACCAAGAGTGGGAGGGAAGACGTACAGAGAGAAGGCATCCCCCAGCAGTGTCCCAGACTGTGGGGGTTGGCACAGAACAGTCTCGGTTTTCTATTCTTCCACAAGGCAAACAGGTCCACCAGAAGGGGGTGCCCCACAGGGAGAACAGCTGGTCTACCTCCTCCTGATGTAGGGACCACTCATGCGACAGCTTTCTGACCTAGCTGAGAACATCCGCCATCTGACTATTTTCTTCAGTGACAAGGACTGACATATCTGCTGCCAGGCTGCTCATGAGTGTCCAGGCATGGAAATCCTCCTGACACAATAGCAAGAAGTGCATTCCACCCTGCCTGTTCAGGTAGAACATGGTGGCCATGTTGTCCATCTGAACCTGAATGACCTGACCCCGAATCAATGGAGCAAATTCTGTCAGAACAAGATGCACTGTATGAAGCTCCAGCTGGTTGATGTGGTGTCAGGACCACAGGGTTGACCAGAACCCATTGGCACTGTTGTCTCCCATGTGTTCTCCCCACCCTACCAGAGGTGCGCCTGTCTGATCATGATGGACGGTTCTGGGGTGGACAAACAGGATTCCCTCTTCCAGATTCTGTGGGGTCAGCCATCACTAGATGGAATCCCACATTGTTTGGGTCACCATGACCTGCCTGGTCTAGGCAACCTAGGTGTTGGGATCACTGCAGGCCCAACTTTCACTGTAGCGGTGCATCCTCCAGCGGGCCAAACAGGTTACCCTGATGGAAGACACCATATTGGAATTACTGAACTGACTGTCCAACTGGTGTCTCAGTACCCCACTCAGCAGGTCATCTACACTGTCCCCTTCTTAAAGATCTCACTATCCCCTTGTGTCTTTTCCATCCATGTTTGAACCATGTCACTGACATGGCTTCATTTACCTACCAGAGTAAACTATTCTTTTCATCCACCACTCGCTCAGTGAAAAGAACTTCCTTGTATCCCTTTTGTATCAGTTCCCCACCAGCAGCATCATCAATGTCCACCCATGCCCCCTGGTCAAGGTGGTTTTGTTGCTCACGAATAGATCTTAACAGTCTACCCTGTTTATTCCCCTAAAGAACATACAAGTCATTATTATGTCTCCCCTCTCCTGGCCTTCAGAGAATACATGTCGAGACACTCCAGCATTTCTTCATACGTTTTCCCTTGATCTCCATGTATCATTTTGTAGCCCTTCTCTGGGTCCTCTAAAGGTGGTCCCTGTGTTTATTTAGGTGGGTACTCCAGAACTGTGCACAATACTCCAGGTGTGGCGTCACTAGGGACCTGTTGAGAGGCAGTATCGACATACAGAGATTGAAAACAATTCTCATTTACAGGTAAGATGGGGGGGGGGAGAGGGAAAATAAAAAAAATATACACCCACCGTCAAAAAAGGTACAAAAACACTTGCAGATGTATCCAGACCTGCTGACCAGACAACAGTGGATTCCCTGATGATGCTTTAGGTAAAACTGGTCAGAGTTTTTTCTGGCATTCCATCAACGTCTCTGAGAGGGGCCTGATGCTTACATACACAGTTACTGGACTTTACTTCAATAAATCCTTTTTGTAACACATTTATGAGTGTTTTTGTACCTTTTTTTGATGGTGGGTGGTGCTGGATTTATGTTTGTTGGGCCGTGATAGCCACTAAGAAGGCGATCTTCCACAGCAGTGAGATACATTACACCTGTGCACAGGCTCAAATGGCTTGCCCATGAGCACAGCCAGCACCAGTAGTAGGTTCCATGTGGTGGTAGTTCATGCACCATAGGGGACAGGTGGTCAATGACCTTGAAAAAGCACCCAAACACCTTCTCCTGGGCCACTGTCTGCATACCAGACCATGCCCGATATGCAGAGATGGCTGCCAGGTGCATCTTTTATTTTTTTGGCATCTTGGATTAAGATCTTTGAGCTTGACAGCTCGTTTACAAAGGTTCCATGTTATAGAACTACAAACATTTTACATAAACAATCACGAGACATGGCAATACAAATGTGAATACAATGATGAACAGAGTTAAAATAACACAAAGCGTAGAGTGATTAAGCATGGTAAGTACTACTGTTCACTGTTTTGTTAATACAACAGGGTACAATTTACAAAAATGAGTTTAAATGGCCCTAAGAAGTTTTCCCTACTGGGGAGGACAAATGCCAGGCCCAGGAGGGGAGGAGAAAATGTAGAGCGGGAAGTAGGGCATAGAAAGGTTACTGAGTGTAGTACAGCAAAATTAGTTATAGAGATGGTATCAGCCCAGTTACAATTGGGTTTCATCAGTGAAAGGGTAGAAGGTTGGGATGGGGACCCACCTTAATGATTACAATGGAGGGATTAAGGAGTAAGGTTGGTCTTGAGGTGAGTGGGTGAGTGTGAAAGAGTAGGAAAAGGAACCACCCATGGAGTTTAGTTGATAGTGGTAGGGATTAATTATTTGAGGGGATAGAAGAGGAAAAGGGGGATGCCAGTTAAAATGCTGAGTGGAATACTGAGACACCTGGAAAGGGGGTAAGTGCAAAGTAAGAGGAGTGTGGGGAGTATTCAAGGATTGCATTAGATTGTTGATTCACAGTCTCACACACACTGAACGTGACAAGATGCGCATGCAGCTTTGATTTGAATGGGCCTAGTTTTGGTTCCTTAATCAGTTCAACACCGAGAGAATTTAGCCACTGGGGGGCTTGATACACAAAGGTTCTCTGCCCTTGTGAAGTTTGCTGGAAGAGGATTTGAAAGCCGGCATTACTGGTGTCCCTGGTCTGTCCAGGGTGACTGGAGTAGCTGATAAGTCTCTGCAAGCCTGGGGATACAAGGCTGAGAGAGGACGTTTTTGCCAGCAGACAGACCTGGTATTGAATTCGATTGTTAAGATTAAGCCAGCCAGTGTTTGAGTAGAGTTCACAAGTGTGAATTAACCAATGCACACCCAGAACACACCTGCAGGCTTTGTTTAGGGCAACCTTGATACGCTTGAGAGCAGTGTCAGTGCCTGCTCCACAGACAAGACCATAGTCTATGACTGAAAGGATTGAGCTGCTGACTGCTAGTCTTATCGCACTCTCTGAGAGGCAGTGTCGGTGCCGATACTGTTGATCAATTCTGGTGCTAACTTGCTTGGTCACGTGGTCAATGTGTAACTATATGAGAGAGAGCAGTCTAGGAAGATATCAAGGTATTTTAAGTTGCTGACCATTTCAAGTACCTTGTTCTTATTGTTATGTAATTTAATGGGATAAGACTTGTGGCATTTATGATGGGAATGCGAACAGCATTTGTTGTTTTGCAGTTGAGCAGGAGCTTGGAATTTTGGAACCATTTCTCCACTGCACAGAAATCAACGTGCATCATTTCTTCCAGAGTGTCTGGTGCTGAGTGACAAGTGTACAACACAGCATTGTCTGCGTAAAGGAAGATGATCTTGTGTTGGCAAACATTTGGGAGGTCGTTCAAGAACAGACTAAATAGCAGAAGGCCTAATATAGAGCCTTGAGGCACCCCTGTGGTGACTTTTCATCGATCAGACAGAACAGAATAGAGCTTGACCAACTGCATTCTATCAGTGAGATAGCTCTGGACCATCGCAATGAGTTGTTGGATAATCCGATGTTAGCCAACTGGTTGAGAAGCAGATCATGATTAACCATACTGAGGGCTTTGGTGAGGTCAGTAAAGGTAGCCCCCACCAAGAGTCCCCAATCAAGTGCTTCATGACTATAGTCACTAAACTCAACCAAGGCTGTGGTTTTGCTATGTGCCATCCTAAAGCCGTGCTGCTGTGGGCATTGAAGGTTATATTTATCTAGACAGTCAACTATCTGGTCAAAAACTATCCTCTCGAGGGCTTTCAAGAGAGGGGCGAGAATTGATATTGGTCGGTAGTTGGTGAGACAAGTTCTGTCGCCGTTCTTAAAAACCGGAGTGACCACTGCTACTTTCCAGGTTTTAGGGAATTTACCTGTAGTAAGTGAGAGATTAAAGATCTTGGCTAGGTGGGACAGCAAAACATCCATGGCGAGTTCTAAAAGCCTGAGGTCAATCGAGTAACCACTGAATCTTGTTTTTCCTAGTATTCGTGACAGATATTTTTTGGCATCAGCTGTAGTGATAATCCTAAGGTAGAAGGGTGGAGTTGTGCTGGGTGATGGAATAGTATTGTTCCTAGGGTCAGTACCTTGTAGGAGAAAGTCCAAGGGAAACACTCTGGCATTACTGAAGGCATCAGCGATGTTTCTGGGGTCTTGAGTAATTACTCCATTTGCGTTGAGCAGTTGGGAATGTTTTATTAGCTTTACCTGTTAGGGATTTGATGTTCTTCCAAAATCTACAGCTATTGCCCCAGGAGTTGTTTAATTCACTTTTGAAATGGGATCTCTTAGCTTGACGGATGGCAGTGGTGCATTTATTCCAAGCCGTTTTACATTTTTGGAGGTCAGTGTGAGACCCGGTGCTCTTAGCAACATGCCATAAATTGTCTCTTGCTCTCATTAGGTCAAGGAGCTGAGGGGTAATCCAGGTCTTACTAGACCCTTTAATTTTCCTTGTCTTATGGGGGCATATATATTGCAGAAGTATTAAAGATGTCGATAAAGCACTCTAGTGCAGTGTCAACGTCTTTGGCTGCGTAATCAGCTGACCAATCTTGCATACTAAGATGGGATAAAAAGGAGGTGAGCTGCCCTTTTCTTAACACTCTCTCGAGGATATCATTTTTGGTGGGGTTTTTGGAGCTTTGTTGGTCCAGGTGCAAATTACTGGTGAGTGGTCACTTAGAGCATCAGGAAGCACAGCAGTGCTGGTTATTATTTGTGGTTGGTTTGTTAGAATCCAATCAAAGAGCGTGCTTGTGCCAGTGCGATAGTTTACCCGTGCTGGCGAATTTACAATCTGAAACAAGTCGGTGGCAGAGATGGCATCCTTATAAGGGGCTGCCTCTGGGATAACCAATTAATACTGAAGTCCCCTACCATTAGACCCTCGGAGCTGTGTTGGAGTTCAGATGGGTAGTCTAGGGCAAGTTTAAAGCCAGCTGCGTGACTTTTGGGGGGAATGCACACAGATACTATGGTGGGGCACTTACCCTGGGAGCCAAGTTGCAGAGGGTGTCCTTAACATACATGACACAACCTCTACCACATTTACCAGATCTATCCAGCCTGAAAGATGTGTAGCCCTCAAGTTGGATTGCCAGGTCGGGTGGTCCAGGAGTTAAACATGTCTCTACTAGAGATAGGATGTGGGGTTTATGTTGTTTTACCCAGACCTGCAGAGCATCACGTTTTGCCAGAAGGGTGCAGATGTTGATAAAGACAATCGTTATTACCCCAGATTTTTTACTGAGATTGGTGTGCTGGCCCCTTTGCAGATCACTTGCAGGCTCAGCTGGGACAGGGACCAGAGGTACTCGAGGATACCAGCCACAGGGCAAGCAAGGAATCAAGGTCCTTGTCCTGACACCAAATGGAAAACCATTTCCATTTACAGGCATAGCACCAGCAAATCAACTCCTTTTGGGCTCACTGCCTCCACAATGTGGAGAGTCTCCCCAAAGACCTAGGGCCTTGAACTCCAGTTGCTCAGAACCTATGACAAGAGGTGCAGGGACTGAAGGTTTGGGTGCAGGACCATCCACTGTTGTCTGGTTAGCAGGTTTAGACAAAGAGGCAACTGCCGCAGAGGCCTATTGCTGAGGATGAGGGGCTTCAGGTACCAGAACTGCCATCCATGCCTTATCCTTCTGGGCCTCGGCCACAATTCTGGGAAGAGAAGGGGTAGACAAAGCTTGGGGTCCAGGACCTCGAGAAGGAATCTCCCATCAGTGTTCTGGATGAAGGGTGGGGACGACACAGAACAGCCTCAGTTCTGCATTCTCCCAGGAGGCAAAAAAGAGGTGGTGGACCACCAGTTCTCCCTGTGAGCACACCTCTGGTGGACCTGATTCAGGGACCACTTGTGCAACATCTCTCCCACTCAGCTTAGAGCATCTGCCAGCTGACTATCTGCTCGAGCAACATGAATCGCCAGGAGATCTACACCCAGGCTGCACATGAGGGTCCAGGTGTAAACGGCCTCCTGACACAAGGGAACAGAGTGCATGCTGCCCTACCTGTTCGGGAAGAACATGGTTGTGGTGCTGTCCGTCTGGACTTGCACGACCTAACCCCTGACTAAAGGTGCAAATTCTGTCAGAGCTAGCCACACTGCATGGAGCTCCAGCAGGCTGATGAGGTGACGGGGGCTCCCTTGGTGACCAGAACCTATGGATAGGGATGTAAGTTTGTCATGGCAGTCATACACGTCATTGATTCCATGACGTTTGATCTTTATTCAGGACTTCCATGACTTTCACTAGTGTCAACAGAATGTAACAATGATGACAGTGCCACAACATCACAACATTCACTACTGTTTACTAATGATTTCATGAACAAACAATGACTCATTAAAACCTCATCCATGACAAACTTACATCCCTACCTATGGACTCTACGGTTCTATAGCTGCGTTCCCTACCCCGCTAGAGATCCGTCCATTGTGAGAGTGACAGTTGGCTCTGGGCAGACAAATGGGACTCTTTCCTCCAGATGCTTTAGGATCAGCCACCACTGGATGGTATCCATCAGCGACTGGGTCACTGTGTCCAGCCAGTCTAAGAGTCCTAGGTGCTAGGACCAATGACAGTCCAACTCCCATTGCAGATGCTGCATACACCAGCGGGCCCACAGCACCATGCACCGCAACAACCACGGGAAGTCCCAGGCAGGTGTGAGCACCCAACTTAAAATGACTGAACAAAGGAAGTAAGATCCAGTGCCCAGTCCACAAGGAGGCAAGTCCTGGCCCACAGGGAGTTCTGCACTGCTCCAATGAAGTGAATAATCTGCGAGGCGATCAGTTTGGACTTGGTCAGGTTGGCTAACAGGCCCAAGTCTCTGCAGGTCTGCAGGGCCAGATCCCTCGACTGCTCCACAGCCTCCCTGGATGGCCCGGTAATCAGCCAGTCATCCAGGTAGGAGTACATCCTTATGCCTCTGTGTTGCGGGAAACCTGCCACCACTGACGTGCACTTGTTGAAGACCCAGGCTAGGTATGGACCACAGGCCGAAAGAGATGATCTGGAACTGATACAGAGCCACTTCTGCACAGAATAGAAGGTACTGTCAGTAGGACGGACGGACTGGGATGTGGAATAACATGTCCTGGAGGTCCAGGAGCAGAACCACATGCCCTGCTTTAGGGATGGTATGATCCAGTTCACGGTTACCATCCGCACCTTATGCTTCCTCATGTGATGATGGAGATTGTGCAAATCCTGTGTGAGGCACCAGCCCCCATCTGTTTTGGGACCAGAAAGTGCTGGGCAAGTACTCCTGACTTGCCAGGGCATCAGACACAGGCTATAGCCGCTTTCACAAGGAGCTGTGCAACATCCTCCCTTAGAGCAGACAGCGTGCCCTGCAACACTGAGGACTCTCTTGAAGTATGGAATTGGTAAGGTGGGAGAGCATCAAAATCTAGAGCCAGGACTCTGCCTACCACCTCAAGAACCCACTCGTCCGTGGTAATGACAGAGCAGTGTGGCCAGAAATGTAGAAATTGTTAGCAGATAAGAACCGCTATGCCCATTCAGTCTGCCCGTAGGCCCTATACATAATTACATCCACTCACCCTAAGTGGTCAATGGCTTTTCATCACTCCCTTCCTGCCCGAGGTTCCCTGTGCTTGTCCCAGGCATGTTTAAACCCCTCCACTGTGCTTGCCCCTACCACCTCGTGTGGCAGACTATTCCAAGTGTTCACCACCCTCTCTGTGTAGAACAACTTCCTCATGTCACCTCTTAATCTGCCCCCAGAAGTCCACAAGTGATGAAGCTGACCCCCAAGAAGCTGGGTCACAGACAGGACAGGCAGGAGGCTGCCACCTCCGATCTCTCACTGGACAACTTCAGAGGGGGATCCAGCCGTTGGGATCAGAGGGGCACCACTACCCCTACCCCACCTCTTCTTGGCCCCAGCCAGAGACCTCGGACGAGGGGCACCAGGCTTGATACTGCCCCAGCTGAGGTTACTGTGGCTAAAAGAACACAAGCTAAAGGCCATCTATTTCAGTTTCTGGACCTTAGGGTCCTTCTGGGACTAGGCCACAGAGTCCAGGGTGGTGCTGGACTTCTCAGTCCTGGTGAGATGACCTTCCAGCTCCAAGCTAAAGAGATCAGAACCCAAGAAAGGGACATTGGCCAGCCTGTGCTGAGTGTCTGCTTTGAAGGTGAAGAGCCTCAGTCATGCCATGCAATGCATTATAACGGCCACTGCCATGGCACGGGCACAGGAGTCGCCCATGTCTAAGGCTATCTGGAGCTGATATTTAACCATCGTTTAACACTGGTCTCTGACAAACTTCACTGGTAGCTGTGTAAGGGAGGAGATCATCTAGCACTCCCAACAGGGAGAGACCAAGTTGGTCATTATCATGGCATAGCTTGTCTGACAGAGACTGAGCAAGGAGGCGGCATGGGCCTTCTTGGCTAGGTGGTCGAGCTTCTTTGACTGCTTGTCTGGGGGCCTGTCCAAATCCCCTTGGTTTCTGGATTTCCAGAAAGCCAAGTCCGCGACCAGACCCTTTTTATGAGGAATGGTCTGAAAACCCGGAAAGGGACCCAGTAAGGAGTGCATACTTGCAGACCACATGGGCAGAGGGTGCAAGACAGGATGCTGCCAAAGTTCCAGGGCCAGTCTCAATACAGCCTCATTCATGGAAAAGGCAACTCCCAGGGATTTGTCCCTATTGAGGATGTCTCTGAAAGGGTACTTAGCCCTATTCTGAATAGGCTTGAGTGGGACAAACATGGACTCTGACATAAGTTGAAGTAGAGCCCCGAATGACACCAGCCTATGGTTGGTAGTCAGTTCCTTGACAGACACGTGGTTGAAGGTATGCGTCCTCGACAACAGCATGGATTAGCTATCCAAGTTATAGGAGGACTTCAAAAAGGCCTTCGACCACTTGCCACCATGGACAAGCTGTGAGTCATCTGACTGGGTGGTTTCCACTGACAGCCAGCTTGCAGCGGAGTTCTTCATCAGAGCTCTCAACAAGTATTTCGGTGTAGACAGTTCCACCCACATAGGTGGTGAGACATCTGCTGAGGATGGACTGGCATGGGTATGACTGATGCCTGCCAGTCAACCACAGGTGTTGGGGGTAGAGCCCTACCCCACCACACAATGGTCCATTGCTGCCAGAGGAGTTCCTCGTAGCACCGTCGCATTCAGCGGTGGAGTCTCTCCTTGCTGAAGGATGAAGAGGTCGATGTGAGTTGACAGCAATGTTTCCTGGTTGAGCGAAAACGTGAGCAGAGTCTTGACCAAGGGCACAACCTCAACCGACAATCTGAGGGCCGATGCCGAGCAGAAGCCACTGGGGGTTCATTATAGACCACATGCTGAGGTGTGTGTGGAAGCACCGGCTTTGGTGGAATGACCATCGGTGGAGGCTGTTCCTAAGTGGAGCCAGCCAGGGACACCGACCAGTCCATGTCCTCCTGAGTGAACACTAGGGTTTTGAAGATCAAGAAAAATCTCAACCGCCTGATCGGTCTGTGTTGAGGTCGACAACCCCAATGGGGACACTGTGGATCTTTCGACCTGGCCCTCTACTACAAAAAGCTTTACCTGAATCGAGCGGCTGGGGGAGTCGAGGGTGCAAGAAGATCAAAATCTCTCCCGGTCCCATGACTGGCACCGGCAGTGCTTGTGTTTCTTACCATGGAGGGCTGGGCTCTCCCCGAAGGCCTGGAGGGCCCAATACATCTCCCGTAATTCTGTAGTGAGGGATGCTCCAACACTGGCCAGAAACATAGCAGTGCAGAGGCTGATGAGGTGCCGACCCCAGCAGAAGCTACCATGTCTTCCACAGCTACAAGCTGGGCAGCAGACCCTGCCACAGCAGAGGCCTTCTTGCCGCCTTCCTGTCAAAGCTTTGGCTCCCTATCGGTCGGCCAGCAAAGAAGAAGCCAGGATGAGCAATCCTTCAAAGAGGAAGGGAGAATTGCTTGGCACAGGCCACGGCCTGAAACAGGGTGTGCAGCTTCCAAACAGTATAGGCAAAACATATGCGGGTTCATCTGTGACATTTTCTGGTGCCATGTGATGAAGAATTTGAAGCCAGGAGCTGGCTTCGCTTCCTTTTGTTCCATCTTCCATAAATGAGGTTGGAGTCGAACTGATCACGAACAGAAAGGGTAGAGGAACTTCTGAAATACTGAAAGAAAAGAGCAGAACTTGACAATGATGCACTTGGTGGTCTAAAATGCAAAGAATGGAAAAGGAGGAGACCAAACTCTTCCAGTGGAAAGGAAGCTCTGACTTCAAGGGGTGGAACTGAGGGAAATGCTGCCTAGGTGGTGGGAGAAGCTTAGCTTGAAGACGTTCTACTGAATCAGCACTTTCCAGTGGAACTTCTTATTTGTGGATAGTGAACGATATCCATACTCCTAGAATTTAACTTACTTTCGAAGATATACAGATATGGCACGCAGCAAATGCAAACCATGGTATGATGCACACTGATTTCCTCCCGCTAATAAATGCATTAGCTATACACCCCAGCATCATACTTACCTTTCCATATGCTTTCCTGTATTGGGCCACAGCCTCAAGGTTGTCACAGATAATGACTCTCAAGGTCCCATTCTTCAGTGGTTTGAACCACCCTCACTCTCCACTGACAATAAGCTTAATCTTACACTTCTTGATGTTACATTTAAGCTGCCATACCTTGGACAAACTCTACAACATTTCTAGAGGACTTTTCATGACATGGCCCTTCTTTCCTCCTCTGTGTCTACTGTACTGCATACCTAGGAACTGTCTGCAAAGAGGCAGATCTTTTTCTGGATATCCTCCCCTATGTCACAGAAAACACAGGTCCCCAGACCGATCCCTGTGGCGCCCCACATGTGACTTTCCAGACCTCAGAGAATTTGTGATTAACTACCACATCCCTCTGGAGTTTTGGCCCCAGCCCCAGGTCTTCCAACATTTTAACCACCCTTCTGCGTGGTATAAAACCAAAGATCTGAAGTCCCAATAGAGTACAACTAATGCTGAACCCCTGTCCACTGCCATTGTAAACTAATCAAAAAGTTGATCAGGTTAATCTAGCACAATATGCCACAAATTTATGCTACCTTTTGCTGTGTAGCCTGTCTGCCTCCAGGAATTGTACTAAGTGCTCCATTATGATGGACTTTGGCAGTTTCCCTTCCCTACAATCAATGTCCGACTGATTGGCCTGTAGTTACCGATCACATCTGTCTCCACTTTTGTAGAGTAGCCACACCACCCCTGTTGTTACAAAGCAATTAAACAGATCAGTCATTGGTAACACCAGCTTTTGACTCACCTCCCTTAGCACCCTCGGATGTATGCCATGGGGGCCCGGTGGTTTACTCATTTTCAGGGTCTGACTCCCTTGAGCACCTTCTCCTCCGATACCAACCCCACCTCCAGCCTGTGTCCCATTGCTCCTATAGCTTGAACCCCAGACTCTGGCAGTAGCCCAGCTGCCTTTGCTGTAAAGACTGAACAAAAATATTCATTCACGATATCTGTTTTTTTTTTCCTGTATTTTTCCACCCATTCCTTTCCACTTCTCTGTCCGATTATTCCCTCTTCTATTTTCCTCTTTTCCTCCGTCTTTCGGATGAGATGTTAAACCGAGGTCCCATCTGCCTGGATTGGTGGTAGTTCAGGTGGATGTTAAAGATCCCATGGCACTTATCAAAAAGAGTAGGGGAATTTCCCCGGTGTCCTGGCCAAATTTCCCTCATTCACTAAAAATACCATCAACAGCTTAATCTGATTCAAGGTCAGTTGGCGTTCATCTGTATCCCCCTCCCCTGGGTCGTGCCTGAAAATAGGCATTATTTGCCTAGTGCACTTACCCGGTCAACAAACTCTAAATAAATTAATAAAATAAATATAAAGAAAGACTTTCTCTCTCCTTGACCTGTCTGCAAGTCTCAGCTCTGTATCTGCCTTAGCTTACCCTTCCCTGTAGGTCACATTCTACCCTCTTCCCTCAGCTCTGTATCTACTTTAGTCTATCCTTCCCTGTTCGTCTCATTCTGCCTCCTCCCCTGTACTTCTGGAATGCTGCTAATTTTGCACTACTTCCTCTACCCCACTGAAGAACCACATCAGTTTCTTTCCATCCTATTCTTTTCTGCCTGCTTAATAGAGGTACCAGTCATTTCTGTTACCCCAGTTTTAATGGATTTCCTTTTTTTTTTTAATTTAAAGTTTATTCACACAGTTTCCACCATAAAAGGCAGCATACAAAGAAGCTGACAGAGACACAATGATACATAGTAAAAAGATGCTGCCCCCCCTCACCTCCCCTTACTGCAGTAACCCATCACAGTACCCGTAAATGCCGAGCCTCTAATCAAAAGGCCTTATAAAAGCATTGAGCCTATTGTAAACTTAGTTTGGAACCAGAGAGATTAATGAGTGAAGGGGATCCCAGATTCTAGCATAAGTTGCCAGTCTGTTATGTAGGCTGGCTATTGCCTTTTCTGTGCGCAAGTTGGATAAAACTTCTCTTACCCATTCCTGGAAAGAAGGGGAGGACCTGTCCTTCCAATGATGGAGAATTATTTTCTTAGTCGACAAGGCGACCATGGATATGTGAAATTTACGCACCTTGACTCTAATGGAAGACAGGTCCCCCAACACACATACCTCAGGGATAAAATATTTTTGGAGGCCCAACAAGGGGTCTAAGGAGGTTTGAATTGAGACCCAAAAGGTGGAAATACTTGGGCAAGACCAAAGCATGTGAAAAAGCGTGCCCTCATCTTGCAAACATTTGTTACATTTATTGGAGTCTAAAGTAGCCCCACTTGTGGAGCTTAACCGGGGAATAGTATAGGTTGTGTAGTACATGATATTGCATGAGACGCAGTCTATCCTGAGAGATAAATTTGTGACATGACTTCCAGAGAGAATGCCAGTCTAACTGCAGATGGGGGAAAAGTTACTCCAAAATCTTGATGGCCCAAAGGGGCCCCCGAACTTTTTGTGAAACAAAACCTGGTATAATTTAGAGATTACGCCAGAGGACCCAGAAAGCGGGGATATCTCGGGTATCAGAGAGGAGATGCTCTGAGAGGGAGGAGTACTCCCCAGGAAGATTACCAATAAATGTCTCAATTCCAAGACTTTGAAGAAAGAAGAAATCGGGATGTGAAATTTTCTTACCATCTCCTCCACTGATAGCCAGTGCCCCTTATCATCAGTAAAGGTCGAGAACTTCCCCTCTTCCGAGTTGAGGCAACCAAAGATGGGAGATTTGATTCTTGTTAATAGTAAATGACGGAGAGTTCCATATAGACTGGGCCAGGTCCAGATGGGGAGAATACTGCAAAATGGAGCACATTTGTAGGTAGACCTTTAAAGAGGTCCTTATTATGGGACAATCTACAGCCATACTTACTTGAGATAATTTAAGGAAAAATAACGCGAAAGGGTCCAGATTATTGGCCTTAATTGCGTCCAATTCTATTTTGAGCCAACTGGATTGCGCTTCCTCTGGGCTGGGAGATACCCACCGCGAACATTTCGCAAGGTGACTAGCCCAATAGTATATAGCCAGGTGGGGGATTCGCAACCCCCCTTCCAGTTTAGGAGCTGCCAGCTTGTGGTAAGCCAGGCGGGGATATCTATTGGCCCAGATGAATTTAGTAAAAATACCGTGAACCTTTTGAACCAGACTAAAGGAACAAAAGCATTAAGAAGGGACAATGGGTAAAAAATCCTAGGAAATACATTCATTTTAATTGTATTAATTCGGCCCCACAGAGAGAGAGGGAGTTTGGACCACCTCTTTAGATCATGTGTAATTCCCTGCAGTAAAGAATCTAGGTTTTCCTTGAACCATACTAAGGGGTTACGTGAAAGTTTAATACCCAGATACTTAAAAGACCTGGGAGTCCAGCATAGCCCCAAGGGACTAATATCAGTTTTGAAGACTTTGTGATTTAAGGGAAAAAACAGGGACTTACTGGCATTCAATTTGTAATTAGACAAAGCACTGAACCTTGCCACTTCACTAAGTAAGGCTAGAACAGAGGATACCGGCTGGGACAAATGTATTAACAGATCATCAGCATATGCGGTAAAGTACAGTTACGTAAGAACTTACCGTAACAGTAGATCTTAGAGAACAGCTCTTGCAGCAGGTAACACCATTAGGACTGAAGCTGGCAGGCGTCAGAACCCCATGGAAATCTTCTAGCTAGCAGTCTTCAGCGGGGACCGCCTCTGACGTCGGTCCCGCCCCCGACGTCAGACACAGTACATAAGGAGGCGGTCCCGCTAGATTCCCCAGTTCTCCCGCCGGAGACTCCTGGCCGCAGGACAACATCAGAAGGGGAGACCAAGGATCTGCCATCAGAAGAAAAGAGCGTATGCTCCTGCCAAGGCCTGGCAGGCCATACCTCCTCAGAGATGGTGGGCGGGAAGGTACCTGCTGCAAGAGCTGTTCTCGAAGATCTACTGTTACGGTAAGTTCTTACGTAACTGTACTATCTTACTTCTCGAGATACAGCTCTTGCAGCAGGTAACACCATTAGGACTGATTCCCAAGCAATAGCACCTGTAAGCATTCTGGGAGGAGGAGAATAGGAGAGATCTTGAACAAGTCCTGACTCTAGGACAGGAGACCCTGTAGAACGCCAGGCCGAAACCGGCTCTCCGCCGTGATGTAATATCCAGGCTATAGTGCCTAACAAATGTGTGCACAGAGCTCCAAGTAGCTGCAGCACAAATGGCCGAGGTGGAGATGTTGCGCAGTGCTGTAAAGGAGGTAGCCACCCTCCTTGTCGAGTTGCCTCGGACTGTACCCGGGAGGGGCTTCTGTTTGCTGTTGTAGCAAAATGAAATACACTGGACAAGCCAGCGAGAAAGGGTCTGCTTTGAGACTGGTTGGCCCAGCATCCTCTCAGTGAAGGAAACGAATAGTTGCTCCGACTTACGAAGCTGTTTATTTCTGTTCAGGTGGTACCTTAAGGAGCGGTGAACATCCAGGGTGTGAAGCAACGCCTCTCCTCTATTAGAGTACTTGGGAAAGTACACAGGCAGATCGATGTCCTGGTTGAGAGTGAGGGTAGAGACCACCTTAGGTAGGAATTTAGGATTCGTCCTCAGAGACACTCTGTCCTGGTGGAAAATTAAATAAGGCTCCTTGCACATGAGGCATGAGCTCGGAAACTTTCCTTGCTGACGTGACAGCAACTAAAAGTAACGCCTTCACTGCAGAAAAGCAGCTCGCTAATCATGCAGGTTCAAAGGGAGGAAGCGTGAGTTGTTCCAGGACAAAGAGCAAGTCCCAGGAGGAACGGGATCCTTGATGGGTGGCCTAGGTGTAACACCCCTTTCAGGAAGTCTCGAGAGGCATCAAGCTGTGCCACTGTCGCTGTCCTACCGAAGTGGTAGGCAGAGATCGCGCAGAGGTGCACTTAATGGAGGAGTAGGCGAGACCGAATGGAATAGGAAAGCAGGTATTCCAGCACCCCTTTCACTGGGCATTCTAAAGGGGAAAGGCTGCATGCTTGCGACCACAAGCAAAAACGGCGCCACTTCATGGTGTACGTCGCATGCATTGCCGGTTTTCTGGCCGCTGAAAGGACTTCCACAACCTCTTGCGAGACCCCGTGTCACATAATGGCTATGTCTTTAGGAGCCAGGCATTCAGGTTCAGTGAGCGTAAGTCCGGGTGGACTAGTGAATCCTCCTCCTGAGACAATAGATGGGAGCTGAAAGGCAACGGAACCGGAGGTTCCCGGGACAATTGCGTCAGCATGGGGAACCAGATCTGCCGGGCCAGAAAGGCGCTACCAGGATCATTGTTGCGTGCTCCTCGCAGTTTGAGAAGAACTCTCTGGATCAGCGGAAGGGAGGGAAGCGAGAGGAATCTGTCCCGGGGAGGGATAACGCTCCTGGCAGAAAACACCAGGCCCTGGATCTAGCGAGCAAAAATTGGGCAGTTTTCGTTGGATGGGAAGCGAATAAGTCCAACTCTGGAGTGCCCCATCGAAGAAACAGATCCTCTGCTACCTCCTGAAGAAGTTCCCACTCATGGACTCTGGCCTGGGAACGACTCAGGCCATCTGCGATTGTGTTGTCCACTCCGGGAATGTGAACTGCAATCAGGCTCGCACCGTGTCAGATTACCCAATCCCACACTCTCATAGCTTCCCTGCAAAGGGGGTAAGAGTGTGCGCCTCCTTGTTTGTTGAGGTAATACATCACCGCCGTGTTGTCTGTCTGAAGCAGAAGAGTACTCAGCAGGATTTCTGACTGAAAGGCCTGCAGGGCGTAAAGGACCGCCCTCATCTCCAGCATGCTGATGTGGAGGTGGGCTTCCTGAGGGGTCCATGTTCCCTGGGACCTCACCCCGTTCAGATGCGCTCCCCACCCCAGCCCTGAGGCATCTGTGGAGAGGATTGCCTCCGGGGACGGCGCTGTAAACAGGACACCCGCAGAAAGTGTCCCTGGGTCTAGCCACCATTGCCAGTCTCGAATCACGGCATTCATGATTCTGACCGGATGCTGCATGTGGTCTTGCCTTTGGTCCCACTGCACCTTGAGCATCCACTGAGTTACCCGCATGTGGAGCCTTGCCAAAGGGACAGTTGGAATGGCCGCAGCCATGTGTCCGAGCAAGCGAAGGACCAACCTGGCGGGGACAGTCTTCTTCGCCGGAAGATCCCTGATGAGTGATCTGATGTGTTCCGCTCTTTCGTCGGGAAGAAAGGCCTTCCCTTTGACGGTGTCCAGAACTGCGCCTATGAACTGCAGCTTCTGGGACGGTACGAGGAGAGACTTCTCGTAGTTGATAAGAATGCCCAGAGATTGGAACAGATCCTGGGAGCTCTGAATAGCCCGCAACAGCACCTCTTTGGAGGCGGCCATGAGAAGCCAGTCGTCCAGGTACGGGAACACGTAGTGGCCCTGTCTCCTTAGAGACGCTGCCACGACTGCCATGCACTTGGTAAAGACCCTTGGGGCCGAAGACAGTCCGAACGGAAGAGCCGAACTGAAAGTGGTGGCGAGAAACTCAAAGCGCGGAACCTCCTGTGCGCTTGAGCTACTGGGATGTGCAGGTAGGCGTCCTGCATGTCCAGGGACGCTCAAGAGGCGTCCCTTTTCAGCATGGGAATAAGTCCTGGAGGGTCACCATGCGAAAACATTTGTAGGCTACCGACATGTTGAGGTCGCTGAGGTCCAAGATTGGACGGAGGTCCCCTGTTTTCTTCAGAACCAGAAAGAAGTGGGAATAGTATCCGGATCCTATCTGGTTCTCTGGGACATACTCCACCGCTTCCTTTTGCAGGAGCGTGAGTACCTCTTGCCTGACGAGTGATCTGTGCTGACCCAAGTAACGGGAGAGCAGAGAAGGCCTTGTGGGTGGCTTGTCCACGAATTCTATAAAGTGGCCTCTTTCGACCAACTGAAGAACCCACCTGTCGGTGGTTATGGACTGCCACCCTGGCAGGTGGTCCACAATGCGGCCCCCGACCTTGGTGTCCCATTGATCCTGAGGGGCGGTGGCCGGGAAGGAGTCATGCTGTGGCGGCTGTGGGTCCAGCGGGCTGGGCCGGCTTAGCTGGTCGCTGGCTTCGGCCCGCGGACGACTTCCCCTGGGCTCTGCGGGAGAAGGAGCCCCTCTGTTGCGGGCCGGAGCGGGACTGCTGTCTGCATCCGGCCTCGAAAATGGCTTTGGTTCCTACGAAAGGAACAAAGCTTGGGTCTGTACATGGCCTGGACAGACCGCACCGCCTTCCCGGCCTCTTGAAGTTTGGTGAGGACCTTCTCTGAGGACTCACCAAAAAGAACTTCTCCATGAAACGAGGCGTCCAGGAGGTTCTTCTGGATGTCTGGGGTGAATCCGGAGACAAGGAGCCATGAGTGTCTCCGGAGGCATACGCCTGAAGCTGCCGCTCTGGCCGAGGAGTCCGCGGAATCATACGTGGCTCGCAGCACCTGGGTTCCCACGTCCGAACCCGTGCGAAGGAGCTGTAGCAACTCCTCCTTCTGCTCACCTTCTGGCATCTTTTCCACCAGATCCAGTCCCTGCTCCCACAAGGCATTCTGGAATTGTACCATGTGGGTTAAGTAGTTGAGGGATCTGATGGTGCAGGTAGCGGATGCATACGTGCGCCTACCCATAGCGTCCAGTTGCTTGGACTCTGGGTCCAGTGGCAGGGTGCTCAAATGTTGCAGCCTCTGAGACTGGTCATGAGAGGCTGTAATGACCAGAGAATCGGCCAGAAGGTGTGATGCCAAGTACTGGTCCTCCCTAGGGTCCTTGTACAGGCGGTCAGCTTTCTTCGGCATCGCCGGAAGCGAGTGCGGACGTTTCCACGCTGCCTTGGTGACGTCCACGAATGTGTCCACCAAGGGTGGCACCACCACAGGCTTTGGATCTTTTTGGCGAAGATATCTGGCAAGGCGTAATCTCTCAGGGTCTAGTTCCTCTGCGTCCTAGCCCATGTTCTCCTGGATATGCCTCATAATCTCTGAGAATGATGGGTCATCTGGAGGAGATCTTGGAAGCTCACGTGGGTCCGGAGAAGGGACGTTGATCGGAGAGGGGGATCTGGATCCGTGCAAGAAGTCCGATCCCGTGTCCTCCGTCGAAGGCGAATGACGGCGTCTTCTGGGTCTCTCTAGTCTACCCCTTGGAGGATCCATAGGCTCCTGGGGGGAAGGTACTCGGCCCGCGGCCCTGGGTGGAGTCGGGGGCGCGGGGGCTGATGGAGTCGCAGGTGGAGGAGGTGTGGGAACCACATCCCTTTTTATGGTATCCCACCAGTAGGTGAACAACTCCTTGACCTCGGATATGCTGAGGCCTGACAATGGACCGGGCGCCGATGGCCGGTCGTCGGGTTCCGGCGTCGGCTCCCCAAGGGTCTCAGGTTCTGGAGAGGGTTCCCTGTGGGGTGCGACAGGACCGGGTTCGCCCATCTGGTCCTCAGGCTGGGTCAGCTCCTCCTCCGTGATCGCCTCTTAACCAACGTCAGTGGGGGGCGTAGGGGTTCTCCTCTCTGTAAGTGCGGACGTCAGTCCCCCCCCCGGCGTCCGTGGCGGCTAAGGCCTAACCGGCGACGGGCGTCTGACGGTCGTCGGTTCTCGGGACCGGTGGTGCTTGGCTGACGTCGGGTGGGCCGGCGTCGGATCTGATGATCTCTTAAGTGAAGTCAGCTCTTTGGTTTTCCGCTGTGGAGGAGGGGGCAAAGAGACTGACCTGGCGTCGGGTTCCGAATGGTGGGAACCGGACTTGTGGTGGTGATGGCGGTCCCCCGACCTCAACGGGGCCTTGGAAGCCGAAGAAGCGGAGGGCCTGGAGGTCTTGGCCTGAGGAAGAGAGGAGGAACCCGAAGAAGTCTTCACCGCTGCAGGGGGAGGCTGAGAGCGGGCCCGGGAAGGGGAGCGGTCAGACCTGGAGCCGGAGCTACGGGAGTCAAGATGCCCTAGACAGGGACTTGGATCTCACCCTCTCCCTATGCTTCTCAAGGTGCCTCCGGGCCTTGTCAGAAGATTCCCCCTTGGAGGCTGCGTCCATGGCTTTAATCTTTTCCTCGAGCAGGAACACCTGTAGGGCCTTCTGGCGATGGATCCGGGTCCAGCTATTGAACCCCTGGCAGAAGGAACAGGCCCGGGTGTCGTGGTCTGGGCCTAGGCACCAGACGCAGGCCGAATGCGGGTCTTTAAATGGGATTTGCTTCCCGCAGGCGCACTTGGATGGATGGCCTTCCACAGAGGTAGGAGAGGACATCAGACAGCAACTATGCAGAAAAAAACAACTTTTTTCCTAACGGAAGAACTTAACCAGGCGTTGCGTGCTAGAAACGAACCGAAGGGTCGAGACATGCAAGTTGACCGTGGGAAAGAACTGGGGAATCTGACGGGACCGCCTCCTTATGTACTACGTCTGACGTCAGGGACCGACGTCAGAGGCGGTCCCCGCTGAAGACTGCTAGCTAGAAGATTTCTGTGGGGTCCTGACGCCTGCCGGCTTCAGTCCTAATGGTGTTACCTGCTGCAAGAGCTGTATCTCGAAGTAAGATCCGTCACTTCATGCCGCCCGATTCTAACTCCTTGTATGGAGTCATTATTGAGAATGTTTTGGATATGAGGTTCCAGATATAAGTTAAATAATAAAGGAGAGAGGGGGCACCCCTGCCTAGTACCTGAATGAAGCGGAAAAGAGTGGGAGAAGGCCCCATTCGCAGAAATCCTTGCCGAGGGGTTTTTATAAAGGGCGGCAATCCAGGAGATAAACAGAGGCAGGATATGGAAAGCCTCTAAAAGTGTGAAACAAGAATTCCAGTTCACGGTCGGTCACCTTCTCGGCATCCAGGAGACCAGGCCCGCTGGGAACGCATCCCTGTGTAGCGCCGAGAAGACATGCAACAAAGTAGTAAATGATCTGAAGATAATCGCCCTTTCATGAATCCAACCTGGTTTGTACCTATTAACCGGGGAAGAACCAGTGCTAACCTGTTGGCCAGTATTTTAGAGAGAATCTTAACATCTTGGTTTAGGAGAGGGATGGGTCTATAACTTTGAACTTTATAAAGGTCTTTATCAGGTTTGGGAAGCAGAACAATCAGGGCCTTGTAGAGATACAGATCTGTATCCTCCCCAGATAGGATTTGTTGAAATAAACGACAAAGTATTGGTACAAGAAGGTCTCGAAAGACCCTGTAGAATAAAGGAGAAAATCCATCTGGACCAGGGACCTTGTTGGCAGGCAGTTCACTAATAACCTTAGCAATCTCCTCCTGAGAAATAGGGACAACCAGAGTTTCACCGCACCTATCAGGGAGAGGGGGCAAGTGGGAACCTCTTAAATAACCTTGTATATCTTCTGGGCAGGGAGGGTGCTCCATGTCACTATACAGCTTAGAATAACAGGCAGCAAATTCCTGGGCTATTTCATTAGGAGACACTTTGAGAGTTCTGTCTGCTGATAACCTGATAGGCGGGATAAATCTCATTGACTCCTGCTGTTTAATACGCAATGCCAGTAAACGTCCCGCTTTTTCCCCCTGATCTGTGTATTTAGCTCTGGTACGAATAATAGCTAGTTCTGCTTTCTCTTGAAGTAACCCCAGATATTTATCCTTTAATTTCAGGAGTTTCTGAATATCCTCATCTAGAGGATTTAGATGGAAGGTCTGTTTCCAGAGATCTAATTTGGGATAATAGGGATTTAAGGTCTTCCTCTCGCTCTCTTTTCCCACCAACCGCCATGCTAATCAGTATCCCTCTCATGAAGGCTTTGAAGGCCCCCCACCAGATATCAGGTTTTACACCCTCTAAGGGGTTTAGTGAGGAAAAATATTCTATTTTTCTAATAAGTTTACAGTATTTAGCATCTTTAAGAAGTTGATCATTGAGCTTCCATCTAGTTTCCCTGTTAAATGAATTGAGCAGTACCAAACTGCATACCACCAGTGAGTGGTCGGAGATTGGGCCAGGTTGAATTAAGGAGGTCTTCACCCCGGGCAGGAGGCACTGAGAAATAAGTAAATAGTCAATGCGGGACTGCGAGCCATGCGCCATGGACCTAAAAGTATACTCTCTGGAATCAGGGTGTAAGACGCACCAGACGTCACAGAGCCCACATTGATCTAACAGCTCCCTGAGTGCCTTCTGTCCAGGGGTAAGTCCACCTGGACCACTACCCAGTCTATCTAAATGAGAATCAAATACTTGATTGAAATCTCCCCCTAAAATAATTTTAATGGGAATCATTGGGAGAATGATAGATATAAGTCTCACAAAAAATCCGGGGTCGTCCTGATTAGGGCCATAAACACAGCCCAATAAAATTGGGACAGACCAGAGGGTACTTCTGACCAAAATAAACCTACCCTCGGTATCTTTGATTACTTGTGTAGGAGAAAAAGGGATACTCCTGTTAATCATGAGCATGACCCCACAGCTATTTGTTGTGCCCTGGGCACTGTAAATCGATCACACTTGTTGCCTCCTTAATTGCAAAGCTTCCCCTTCTAATAAATGGGTTTCTTGCAAAAAAGTTATCTGTGAATTAAACAAACTTAAGTGTTTGAGAACCTGGAATTATTTATGTTGCTTTCTGATCCCCTTAACATTCCAAGACACAAATGTTAACTCATTTACAATCCAGAAGAGATATCAAACCAAAATAATTATACTCAGCACACGAGATGCAAAACTCCATTACATATATCCCCAGGGTTACTGCAGTAAAGCCCACCTTCTTCCCTAGCCCACCCAGAAGTGGATACCGCCCCTCCCTGTAATCCCCCACCCCCAACCATGCCCCTGCCCCCCAATCTGTCACAAGCTACCTTCAGCACAGTACTGGTTCTAATCCCTCTGCTCCCCCCCAATACTAAGCTTTGCTATTTAGCTGTTGCACACAAGGACAGCCTTCAGAAATCGAGCCCTGTCAGTGGTACCCCCAACAAGAACGAGTAGTCCTGGGCCTTCGCCTCATTCCAACCAAGGTATGGGTATGAGAGAAAATAACATAGGGGGGCTATGATAAGGCCATCTCAACGCCCACTCACTCGTGGTAACCCATATTAAAATCGGAGGCGATGGTTTCAGCAGCACCTGGAGGGAGAAATGCCCCAGCTCGCATTAAAGACGAGAATTAAAATAGGAAAGCTGGAAACTATAGACCAGAGGAGAAAGGCATAAAAACTACCTTTCCCCACTCCCAGTCAGACTCCGGTAAAGAGGGCCTCCATGAGAAATTGAGAGTGCTGCCTCCCAGCTAATCAATGCCCCTGTTAGAACCCTCACGAGTAGAGTTTCCCCGCAAGTCCCCAGAGGTAGGTATGCCCTCTAGCGGTCAATTCCCCGACCCAACCAAAGTGGATGGCGAGATGGAGAAAGCCCAGGACCATCCCAACAACAGCCTTAAAGGAAAAAAAAATGAGAAGCTAGCTCACAACCAACTGGGCCCTTTCAACCCTCAGTAAAAATTGTCGCCAAAAAAACCTGGCTCGCAGAACCCCCCAAGAAGGCCCGAGGCCCCAGTGTCCTTTACATCGGGCCACTATAGGCCCATTATGAAACGGAAAGAAAAGAAGGAACGGGGTGGCCTGCAGTGACCCCCCAAGTTCACTGCAATCTATGCAGTCGCCTGAGTCTTTAGATTCTTAAGATTTCTCCGAGGAAAGAAAAACGAAAGTTCGAAATCTTGGCTCCGTGCAATACTCGATACTACACCACCACTATTCAAGGGTCTTTGAAGAGATCAGGCAACATGGACTTAAGGCTCCTCAGGGTCTTCATAGCTTTTCCAGGATCCGTTAGATGAAATCTGCAGTCTAGCTGGATAACTCATTCTGAACTTTAGGCCTGCAGCAATTAGCTTGGAAACAATAGGGTGAAACGCCTTGCGTTTCATGCGGACCAAGATGGGTAGATCTTGGGAGATTCTCAGCTTTATATGTTCCCAGCGAACCTCTTGCAGGGCACACACTTTTTGTGAAAATGTTGTTTCTCCAGATAATTCAGGAACGGCACACGATAGGGCTGGGTTCTCAGGTAGGCTTAGGCCATAAAGCCTGTGGGCACGCTTTATAATGTAGCCAGAGCCAAATGGAGATTGGCCTGCCACCCGCTCAACCAATTTCCACATAAATGCCTCAACATTTTGGCCTTCCTCTCCCTCCGGTAAACCGAGAACCACCACATTATTTTTTCAGCTCCGACCCTCTAGGTCCTTGAGCTTGGCTTCTAGACGAGACATTTTCTGGCGCATTGAGACCAGTTCAGAGTCAAGACTACCGATTCTTTTCACAATAGAAACAATTCGGGCTGCGTTGTCAGAAACAGACAATGAGAGCTCATCTAATTTTCTGGATAACGACTTCAAGTCCGTTGTCATATCCTTCATTTCCTCTCGAAAGGGTTTGAATTCCTCGAGAAATCTGACCAGCGTTAGAGGTTCCTGATCACCACTTTGGCTCGGGAGATCAGAGCTAGAACCACCTGAGGCCCTGGATTTCTTAGGGGCCTTCTCGGGAGTTGCTGGAGGGTTATGCTTCTGTGGGGCTTTCTTCATATAAGCCTCCATCCGCTCGAAAGATAACCAGACCAGATTGCAACAGCTATTGTACAGCGTAAAAACTTAGAAACGAAAGAAAATAATAAAATAGAGCACCAAAACGAGCTAAATAAGAGACGGGAAGTGGGAGCTGCTTGAGGGAGCTGCTACTCAGCACTCTGCATCACGTGATCTCTCCCGTTTTAATGGATTTCCATTTCGCTTTTACCCTTTATGCCTTCACTATCTCTGCCAATCTTTCCTAAGCAACTCTCTCATCATCCCAACATCTGCCCTTCTGAAGTCTTTGACCCTTGTTTCATACTCGGAGTGGTGTGAAACCACACTGAACTGTGGTCAGTGGATCCCAGAGGTTCCATCACCCTGATATCTCTGACCATACCTCCACTGGAGAGTACCAGATCCAAGATAGCACGCTTTTTGGTAGGTTCCTTTCTGCTTCTGCAGTGGGTCAAGGTGCCTGCTCTCTGGAAGGTTCCTTGATCCACTACACATGTACCTCTACAACTGCCTGATTTCTAGCACTCTTTGCGGCTGAGTCGCCCAGTCCATCTTTATTAGGTTAATGTCTCCCATTAGCACCACATCACCCTTAGCTATTGCTTTTCTAATTTAGAACCCCCATGGCCCTGTCCATGCCCTTATTCTAGGTCTACATATTACTCCGACTCTGATTTTCCTCCATCTCACAGTTGCCAGTTGCATCCCAGACTGATTCCACTTCATGATCTTTACCCACTGATCTATCCTTGGTGGCCTCCAAGCCTTCTCTGATGTACAGGGCCACCTCTCCCATTCTGACCTACTGCCTATCCTTCCTAAACATGGTGTAGCCCGGGGCACAAAGGCTGCAGTCACAGTTATCAAATGCCCAGGTTTTGGTTACAGCAAGTTAGTCTAGTTGGGCCGCTGCTATTACTGCCTGAAGCTCCCGCACTTTGTTGCCCTGGCTTCTGATGTTCAGGAAGACTGCTTTCTATGACTCTTTTTTTGTATACCACCCTCTGTCTTCCTCCAGACTCCCTTTGCCCTAATCCCTGGTCTTGTGTCTCTTGACTGACTTTGTTACTCCCTTGCCTTTACCTGCCTGCCCTTTTACCTCATCCTCTTCAGCGATACCCAACAACTATCCTTCCCCATGCTACATCAGATAAGACATTTGTTACTTTCTTCTGTGTTCATCCCTGTTTACTAGCTGTGGGACAGCCAGTCAGGCCTTCTACTTGCAAAGTAGTGCCCACTGCTTTCTGAGACATAGCCTGACCTCCAACTAGTTTAAATGCTCTCCTATAAATGTAGCAAATCTCTGCACTTGTGCCGAGGACCCCTACTCATTCAATACTCTCTGAGTCAATTGTTTAGTGTAATGTTGCTTTTCCACCCTCACTGTGTTTACCAATCTCATGTGCTGCATCACATGTATGCTCATTTGTATTTTATATTGTCTCTCTCCCGGGTCGTGCCTGCAAATAGGCATTTCTATGCCTAGTGCACTCACCCGGTTACCAAAAGCAAATAAATAAATAAATGCAGTCCACCACTCCTGAACAGCCTCAAGCAATGCCTAAAGGCACTTAAGTCCCATATATACTGTATCTAAATCCCTCCCCTCTGCAAAATATTTTTCCTGCAAAATCCTGCTGAAAAAGGGACACTGACATCTTGATTTCTTACATTACATTTTCAACTGGTTTTGGGGAAGGGGATGTCAAACCAACAATGTCTGATATTTCATTTACTTATTCTACAAGGGATATCTGACCTCACTCCCCAAGGCTAAAGTACTGTAACTAGGGTTTTCCAGCTGGCAGAGGTATAGCTGTGAGTTAGTCAGGGAGGGAGGGAGGGAGACTCAAGCTTCCTGCTTACGTAACACTACTGAAATCCTTTCTTCCTTGTTTTTTTTTTTTTTTACACATTGTGTAAGTTGGAGTCACAGCAAGTACAGGAAGCCATGTAGGAGGGTGAGTGCATGCTTCCTGGAGAGAACAGCACTGAGATCATCCAAGGGATGGAGAAATAGCAACCTGATTCAGCCTGCTGTGCACATGCCACTTGCACCGTGCCTCCGTACTCATAACAAAACACTCTGCTGATAGACGGTCTTCCTCTCCCTCTGCACTGGGGGCCACACCACAGGAATGATCAATGCTGCAGCCAACAATTTTTATGGTGAGGAACAGTAGGGGAAGATGGTGGTGTGGTCTAGTGGTTATGGAACTGGCACGGGAACCAGAAAACCCAGGTTGCTATCCACCAGAGCCATTAAAATGTCTTTATGAATTTAAGCATGTAATTTAACCTCCCTGTGTTTTAGTCCTCCAAGCTGTGAAACTGGACAGATGCAGGACTCACAGACATACTGTCATAAAAATAAGGAGGGTAACATTGTAGCAAATTTGACCTTAGCAAATTGGGGCAAGTATTTAACAGATGTCAAAGTAGGAGGTAAGACTGTAAAGGGCCTTACAGATTCAGGAAGCAGACAAACCCTGGTGCAGGCTGACATTCTGGGAAAAGACTGTGCAAAGAACCAGGTATATCTCAGTTTGATTATACTGTGTAGATAAATGATAAAAAATAAATAAATAAATAAAAGTTTAGAAGACAACCCAGAATACCAGCTAGCTTGGGGATCGCTTGATCCTAGTCCTGGGGTCAGGAAACACCACCGATGGCCAAGTGAATTTGACCTGTTAGGCAGGTTGTTATGGGGGGGGAAGGGGAGTTAGATACCTGTAGTTGCTCAGACCTGTAATGTCTGGGTGTGCTGGAACTCATCTCAGGAAAAAAGCAAGAAAGATATCCAATACTCTTAAACTGATTTCATTAATACATTTAAAATTTATATCCAGTAGGACAGCAAGATTAGATAAGCTATCTCAATTACTTGGGAGTGCCAAAATGATTCAATGATTGATTCTGTATAGTACTACAGTAAAAAAGAACAGTTATGTAAGACCTTACTATAAATTACAGTTACATAAGACCTTACCGTAAAAGTAGATCTTTGAGAGAGGCTCTTGCAGTAGTTAATAACCTTGAGGACTGCACCCCCTGGCATCAGAACCACACGGAAACTTTAGCTAGCAGTATCTGACGGGGGACCGCCCACCCAACGTGACATGATGGACGTCAGTGTGACCCTATATAGTGTGCGGTCCCCATGCCTGCCTTCCATTACTCCCGCCGGAGACCTCCAAGGAGCAGCGACAGGAGAATGGAAAAGAGGCTCCTGGATCCCAGAACGCATTCATAGAGAAAGAGCAACAAAGAAAAATTTGGGGAATGGAGGGAGAGGAAAAAGGTTACCTATTGCAAGAGCCTCTCTTGAAGATCTACTGTTAAGTTATTACGTAACTGTACTATCTTACTTCGAGAGGGCTGTTGCCGTAGGTAATAACCTTGAGGACAGAGTCCCAAGCAGTGTATATCAGAAGAAAAAGTGAAACATGGGAGGCAGGAATGAATCTACAAAAAGCAGATAAATCAGGACAGGAGACTCTGAAGAACAGCTAGGCCAAAGCTTGCCCTCCACCTAGAGGCAATGTCCAAACTGTAATGCTTTGTCAAAGTGTGGCCGGAACTCCAAGTAGCAGCGGCACATACCTCAGCAGCTAACATATTCCTGAAACAAGCAGTAGAGGCAGCCATGCTTCTGGTAGAATGCCCCTTAACCTCCCCCAGGAGGGTTATAGTTTAGTTTAGTTTTATTGTTCTAGGAATTAATACCTTTGAGCCAAAGGCTCTTTTGCAAAGGTTCCACGTCATAAAAGTACATAAACAACAAGACAATGTTACAAACAATTGGCAAGCAGTTTAAAAAAGGCTGCAATAAAACAGTAACATTCAATTACAGAAAAGAATGAAACTCAGAGGCAATTTAAGGAAACGAATAAGGATGGAAAAGTAGGAGGAGATGGGGGGAGAGAAAATAAGAAGTTCAGTAGCAGACAGGCCCAGTTAGTGGTACTTCTCGTAAAAGGAAGTAATACAGTTTGCCAACCATTTGGATAAACATTGGAAAATGCGGCACCTTCTCTCTTGGGTGCAAAGGAAACAAAAAGTTGGTCCATTTTCCGGACAGACTTTGTCCTGTTAGTGTAATAACACAGGATTATACAATTGTGTCTCAGAATCTAAAAATCTGATTGACTAACTGGCACCTCCCAGCCATGCTAAATTTTGACATTACCCACGGGAGAGGTGCCAGCCAGCCGCATCATGCTACGCTAAGAATCACTCCGATATCTCCAACTGACCGTTTCTGCTAGCGCAGCGCAAAGGGCAAGCATACTGCTTAGGGCTACCTGACCTCCCTCCCCCCCAAAAATGTCACAGAAAGCAAGGCGTGATCCCAGTTCAGCTAAAAAATATTTTAACAGTTTGATCGATGGTGAACCGTGGGAAGTATTTTTGAATTAAAAACAACCGGTAGAATTATGAAAATCAAAAGTGGAGCCGTGATACTGGGGACACTCGTTGATGCATATGCAAATATTCTCCCTCCCGCTCTCACTCCGGTCATTTTTGTAGTCTGTCTCTCTGTGTGAGGGTGTGGAGGGCCTAAAGTTTAAAGAGGAGTGCAGAAAAATCAACTGGTGCATAACAGCTTACACCCACCTCACCTCTTGCCGCTTCACTCCTGCTATCACTCCCGCTACCTCTCGGCACCTTTTCCACTCTATCTCTCGGGCACACTCCTCTCTCGCAGTCTCCCATCACTACAAACTTTAAAAAAAAATGCAGAACTCACAACATGCTCCCCCAAGACTGGAAACCGCAATGACTCTAGAACAACAAAAATGAAGTGCCGCAGACTCGGTCCTGTGATGACGCTCACGCCATGCAGCCTCTGTTCCGGTCACTACTCCATTCCCACCGTAGTCGTTCCACTACCTCTCCATTCTTTAATTTCCAGATGGTCCCCCAAATTAGTGATTAAGACCCTGTATCGTCTAAAGAATTTTTTTTTTTTTTTTAATATACCTGGCCATCCCTAGGGATCCTTGTGGATAGTGTAAGTCAGGATGGTAAACAAATCAGCATGTTTATAAAAACTGTCAGATTATTTGTGTTATGTTTAGGCTGCCATCTGACTTCTTAGTTTTAGTGTGACTAGACTGTCACTTATGTTGCTGTAGCTATTCATGGGTACCTACTCATGGGCACAGTAACAAATGTTTCCTGGCCTCAGGGAAAGCACTGGGGCAGGGAAGAAAAAAAAGTGAAAAAAAAAAAAAAAAAACCAGTTCTGCGCATGCATAGACAGAAGGGCACCCTAGCAACCCAGGACTATTTTTTGTATGGCAGAGCAACAAAATGACAAGTACTATAAAATGCAAAAAAAGAACATTTTCTTTATTTTTGCTAAAAATAAAAAGGAAGTGGACCATTGTATAATCGCAATAACACACTCCAGGGTGTGGGTGATGCTGGGTTTACCCACGCCTGGCAAGGTCTGGTCACTCGGCCTCATGACCAAACCACGCCCGGCGTGGGTATATCCAGCATCACCCACACCCTGTTGTGGTTTATTGCTCAATTCTATGAATGTCTAGTGTATGAAGAATCGCTCCACCACCCCCCCTATTAGAATGCTCGGGGTAATACACAGAGTTGAATCGACTGGTTCAATGTAAACTCTGAAACCACTTTTGGTAAGAACTGAGGGTTGGTACGAAGAGCCACACGGTCTCTATGAAAAATTAAATAAGGCTCCTTACAAATCAGGGCCTGAAGCTCAGAAATCTTTTGAGCAGAAGTGACTGCCACTAAAAAGAGCGGTTTCCAGGACAAGTAGCACATATTGCAGGAACTGGCCAGTTCAAATGGTGGCAGAGTCAATTTTTCCAAAACAAAATTAAGGTTTCAAGGTGGTGTGGGGCTGCGCACTGGGGGTTTTAGGTGGAGGATGCCTTTGAAGAAGGTTCTGAAAACCTCCAATTAAGCCACTGTTTTGCCCTCCACCAGAATGTGGTAGGCAGAAACAGCTGGCAGTTGTACCTTCAGAGATGAGTAGCTAAGGCCTAGGTCATAGAGGTGCAGGAGATACTCCAAGATGTGAGGAACTGGACACAAAAAAGGGTCCCAACCGTTCGAGGTGGCCAAATGGAGAAACACTTCCACTTCATGGCATAGGTTGTCCTCACAGATGGTTTCCTAGTCTCTACCAGGATCTGAGTCGCTCTGGAAAAGACTCCAAATCATGAAGCAGCTATGTCCTGAGGTGCCACACGTGAAGGTGAAGGGACTTCAGCCCTGGATGGACCAGTGTGCCCTTCTCCTGAGTCAGGAGATTGTGGCAGAGGAACTGGAGGTTCCACTGCTAGCTGCTGAAGAAATGGAAACCAAACTTGGCGAGGCCAAAAGGGGGCAATCAGAACCATGTGGGCCCCCTTCCCGCTTGGAGCTTGAGCAGCACCCTCTACAGGACCGGAAAGGGAGGGAAAGCGTATAAAAACCTCCCTGTCCAGCAAAGAGATAGCGCATCTCACCAAAAAACACCATGCACTGAAGCGGGCAAGCAAAACTTGGGTAGTTTTGCGTTGTATGGGTACGTAAACAGATCTACGTCTAGCCGACCCCACAGGTCAAAAATGTGGCCGACCACTTCTTGCTGGAGCTCCCACTTGTGGGCTCTTACTCTGGTGCGGCTGAGACTGTCTGCTAGAACATTTTGCATGCCTGGAACGTGAACTGCTGTGAGGTGAATCCGATGCTGAACTGCCCAGTTCCACATCCGCATCGCCTCACTGCAAAGGGGATAGAAGCGAGTGCCTCCTTGCTTGTTGAGGTACCAGACTGCACACATATTGTTTGACTGGACTAATAGTGTGCCCTGGTGAAACAGGTGCTGGAAAGCCTTAACGGCATACAGTACCGCTCTCATCGCCAACACAGTTATGTGCAGGGAGAGCTCTGACTGGGACAAAAGACCTTGAGTTTTGTGGTTCCCCAGGTGAGTGCCCCAACCCATCCCTGACGCATCAGTAGTCAAGAGTCTGGGTGGGAGGAGGGGACTGGAAGGGGACCCCCTTGGTGAGAGCCTGCCACCATAAGAGATCCCGCTGCATCGAACTGGAGACTATGACCATGTGGTCCAGGTCATTCAACCTCTGATCCTACTATGCCTTGAGCATCCACTGCGAGATTCACATGTGGAGCAGTGGGGATGGCCGCTGCCATAAGATCCAAAAGTCGAAGGAGCGACCTGGCTAAGACCTTCCTGCTGGAGGCTACCAAACGAGCCTGCCTCTGCAAAGTGTCTGCCCTGTCCAAAGGGAGGGAAAGCCATACTCTGTACTGTGTCCATCACTGCTACAACAGATACTATGAATGGGCAAGTTGGAATTTTGGGAGGTTCACAGTTATCCCAATCTGCACAAAGAGATCCAGGGTAGCTGAGATGGAAAGTTCCAGCTGCTCCCTCGATGGGGCTGACAGGAGCCAGTTGTTGAGGTAGGGGAACTCACAGTGGCCCTCACACACCTCAGGGCCACTGCCAGACACTTGGTGAAAACCCGAGGTGCCGAAAACAGGCCAAAAGGGAGGGCCCTGAATTGATAATGTTCCCCCTGAAAGGCAAATTGGAGGTAGCGGTGATGGGCCTGAAAGACTGGGATATGCAGGAAGGCATCCTGCTTATCCAGAGTGCAGAGCAACTGTCCCTTGTGCAGGAGGGGCAGCAGACCTGGGAGGGTCAGCATTCGAAACCTCTTGTACTCTATGTACAGGTTTAGAGCACTGAGGTCTAAAATGGGACGCGAGTCTCCCATCTTTTTGGGGACCAGGAAGAAGTGGGAGTAACACCCCTTTCCTACCTCGTTGGATGGAACGGGCTCTATTGCTTCTTTTTGTAACAGAGCCTCGATTTCCTCTCTTAATAGAGGAATGTGTGCCTTTGGATAGTGGGATACTACTGTGGACCTATCTGGAGGTTATTCTAGAAACTCCAGAGTATGGCCCTGTCCTATCAACTGAAGGACCCATAAGTCGGTGGTTACTTCCCACTACCCTGGCAGATTACTGGCGAACCTTCCACCCACCAGCTCCCCCTAATGGGCATGGAGGAGGGAGAGCGGACTGCGAGTCAAGCAAGGGAGGGGAGTTAGGGATAGCTGCGTCTGAAGCTCTCTGGGCCTTTGTAGGAGGGGTGGCTGTGGCTGATGGAGCCCGACGTTTGGACTGATGCCTGGCTGTCTGCTGCTGCTTCGTCTGCCACTTCGCTTGGTGACAAAAAGGCTTTCTGGCCTGAAACTTGGGTCAGCACGTAGTGTGGACCGACCTGAGGGCCTTGCCCTTATCCTGCAGGATGGTGAGGATGTCTTGGGCATCACCCCCGAAGAGGACAGAACTCCTGAAGGGAGCGTCCTGGATGGCTGCCTGTATGTCCTGTTCCATGCCAGACATCCTCAACCATGAGAATCTTTGGAGGCTGACCACTGTAGTGGCACCCCTGGCCGAGGAGTCCATTTGGTGGACCGAATGGAGTCTGCCAGAATGGATTTTGACTCAGAGTCTGGTAGTGTCTCAATGGCCGGCTCCAGCTGAGTAAACAGGGATTTTTGGTAGACAAACATATATGGGCTGTATAGTTCAAGGCACGCATGGCCAATGTTGATGAGGAATAAAATTTCCTCCCAAATTGGTCCAGCTGTCTTGACTCCTTGTCAGGAGGAGAGGTGCTCATATACCTTGGCTTAGAGGACTGATCATGGGCCACAGCAACTACCACAGAGTTCGCCTTAGAATGGACACTGAGGTGGTCCGTCCCCTCTGGCATCCGGTAAGTCCGGTCGGCCTTCTTGGCTACCGCCGGGATTGAGGAGGGCATCATCCAGATGGTGGATGCCAGATCCTCATGTGGTTCCAACTGGGGGGAGTCATGATAGGAAATGCCTCCTGCATATCCAGAAGCTCAACCAGCCTTTGGCATTTTGGGTCCTGAGAATCGGACTTCCAGTCATAGACTTCTGCTATTTTCTTAAGCTGGTCCATGAAGGAGGGGTCCTCAGGTGGGGAATTTGGGGACTCCTTAGGCTAAAGCTCCCTAATAGGAGGAGTCTCAAACCCCGCCATTGAGGAGGAGGAGGAGTCAGAATCAAGAGTCCGGGTCCAAGTCAGAGGAGCGGACGTCAGGTTGTGCCGGTTCCCGAGGTTCTGGAGGCAGTCTCTCCTGCATCTGGCTGGACATTGGCTCCTTCTGAGGGCCCGGCGTCGGAGGATGTGGGGGGGGTGGTGTGAGTGCAGGCCTAGACGGTTGGAGCCCTGGACTCCTGGGAACCACTTGGGGATGATGTCGGCTGTCCAACTCAGACCACCAGGACTGGAGGATAGCTCTAAAGTTCATCGGGGTCTGAAGAGGAGGCTGGGGTTGAGTGGTAGACCTGCAAGTAACCCATAGGAAACTGCAGCATTGGGTAACCCGGTGTCTGAAAGGAAGGAGATGGGTACCCGGGCAGAGGATAAGCTGGCGCATACCCCAACATCTAAAACCCTCACGGGGATAGAATGATGGTTTGTACGTCGGAAAATGAGGCGTCGGGTAACCTGACAGAGGACCCAATGGGGACAGCCTGATGGTGGGCCGGACGGCGGTACCAACGGCCCAGACGGGAGGCCCTATGGTGCCCCAAAACCCGAGCCTGAGGGACCCAGAAGAACTGGGTCCGATGGCGGACTGGCAGGCAGCAGATGTGGTGTTGGCATCGGGGTCTCCATCAGGTAAACTGACGGCAGGGACCCCTGAGGGTTATTGGGAATCTCTAATGATAAATCTGGAGGTGAGCTTGGAAAGGTGCCACCTGATGGAAGCCCCCCATCCCCTGCCCCTCGCTGGTCTGGGGAAGGCGGAGGGACCTCTTCCAACAAGAAGGAGGGGGGAGGCCTGGTGGGGTGATCCCACTGAGGAGGGCTGAGATAAATCTGGCAACTGGGTACCGTTGGGGCCCTCGTCAGACCCCAACACCAGATCGGCTGGGCGGACGTCAGCAGAACCAACGCCCAGCTTATTGGCCGCAGATGTGGGATGAGTCAACGCCCGACTTATCTACAAAAGCAGGGCAGCCCCGGTGTCTCTGGAGCCTGACAACATAGCCTGGGCCAGGCACTCGTCAAGGGACCCAGCGAGTGACTTATTGGCCCCGCCAGATGCTGTAGACCCGCTAGTGGGAAGCGGCTTAAGCGTGGCAAAGACCTTGGACGATGCCGAGGCACTCGTGGTCACCTTCACTAGTGGTGGCAGGGGGGGCCCCCAAGGACTGCTCCTGAGGTGGTGGCCACGGTGGCAGATGTCCCACAGGAAGAAGACTACAGCTCACCCGAGGGGCCCAGAGGATGGCTGCAGGTGAGAGGCGGACCTGTCTTGGTTCCGGTGCTTTTCATTTTCCTTCTTCTTATGCCTGGATTCTGGGGACGAGGATGAAACGCTACGGAGTTTTTGAAGTTCTTTCTCCATCGAGGCCATTCTCTGTTTAAGCAAGTGAGCCTTGAGGGCCTGCTGGCGTCGCTTCCATGTGGCCGGGATGAAGCTGGAACAGGCCTCACAATCCTCAATCTTGTGCTCTGGGCCTGTAAGAAGAGACAGAGAGTATGGGAATCTTAGCGGAGTTATGTTGTCGCATTTAAGACACTATCTTTGTGCTCGACGATAGACGACGATATGCACAAATATTACAAAATACTGATCAAATTTAAAGAAAAAAGTGGATACTCATCCGAAAAGTGGTTGAACTGCAGCATACAATCTCTGCGAGGTCTGACGTGAACAAGTCAATGGCAGGAAAGAACTGGAAGGCGGGCATGGGGACCGTCCACTATATAGGGTCACGATGACGTCCATCACATGACGTCGGGTAGGCAGTCCCCCATCAGACACTGTTAGCTAAAGTTTCCATGTGGTCCTGATGCCAGGGGGCACAGTCCTCAAGGTTATTACCTACTGCAAGAGCTCTCTCGAAGTAAGATCAGTAGATCTTCGAGAAGGATTACTTCTGATGCTGTAAAGGTGAATGTTTCCTTATCCACACAACAAACTGTAGAAATTTGTAACTTGATAAAGACATTTCAAAGTACTTTTACCACAGTGTCAGCCCAAGCAACAGTGGTCAAGCATGTAATAGTGATATGGAATGCTCACTCTATCAGACAAAAGATATACAGATTACCAGGGGGAAAAAAACATTGATCTTTTTTCTTCACTGACTTTCATCTGCACATTGCTCGGCTGGGAGTCTCCACATAATTAAGGCCAACTCCCACCAGCCATGAACCTTGTAAACTGCAACAACTGTAGAACACTCTTTGCCAGAGCATTTGTCCCAAGGGTGGGGCATTGTCCTACATGCTTCACCCTCAGGAACCTAAAGTCTTAGCTCCAGGCAGCATGGACTGAGATACACTACCTCCACCAAAAACTCCGTCAGTCCTCAAAGGGCAACAATATAACATCACCTATATGAAAACCGCTCTCACAGCTACACCTACCCCAAAGGACAAACCGACGGGGGGGCTGGCAAATAGTGGGAACTCGTAGGACAAATCCTAAACCCATAACAAAGGAGGGAAGCACACCTATATACACACATCAAATAAATACACACTACTATCCTCCAGGACTACTAACAAAGCAGGCGTGGAGGGCAGTAGGAACCAAATGCAGCACAAGGATTTCCACACCACCAAAAAGACCACTAAAAAAGACATTACAAATCCAGTACTGATTGTCGGAGACTCCCTGATAAGGGGAGTAGAGTCTCAACTTCAGTATTATGACAAGGCCAAAGTTGCAGCCTGGCACATCAGCATGGAGGGACATGGACCGCATCGAGAAAATTGTATGTAGTGTGGAACAGGACACGTGGGTCATCCTACACATAGCTACAAATGACCTAGCCAGTCGATCCATGGAAGAAACAAAACAAAATCTTACCAGGATAGGCAACAAACTAGCTTCTCTTTCATCCACTGTCTCTTTCTCGGAGATTCTGCCTGACTGGGTAAAAGGGGATGGCAGGCAGAAGATCAGAGAAAAGAACATCACTGAACTTAACTGCTGGCTAGAAAACTGGTGCAAAGAAAGAGGGCATCACTTTCTAGGAAACTGGTGGACCTTCTGAGAAAGGGACTTCTTTAAATTTGACGGGCTGCACCTCACTAAGGAGGAGACTTGAGCACACGGACAGAAATTCAACATACACATCAATCAGTTAAACTAGTGGAGGGGGAGGAGCCAAAGGCAAGCTTCACATCACAAGGGTCACCAACTACCCCTCCCCCAGCATCAGCTACCACAGCATCTATATAACACAAAGATACCAACAGCAGTGATAGTAAAGGCACTGCCCAGCCTGATCCACTAGGGGGAGGCATAAAGCGATTTAAGACACAAAACATTTAGATCAGAACAAGGAAATGGTACACAGCAAAAAGGACTACCAGGAGTGGAAGGATATGTGCATCAGTGCTCGTTGTCTACCAAACAAAATCCCAGAACTCACAGTCTTGGTGGCAGAGGCACAACTGGACTGGGTCAGAGTTACAAAAACTTGGTTCACCACCAACCACATCTGGGATGCTACTATCCCAGGTTACACACTCTTCAGAAAAGACTGTGAGGGAAAGAAAGGAGGAGGGTGGCTTTGTATGTAAGGGAGGCCCTATGGGTCACTCTGGGAGCAGGGGAAAAGGCCCCCCTCCGAGTGGGAGTTGATCTACAGATCCTCAACCCAGGAAAGTGAAATCAACAAAGAGCTCCTGGAAGCCATCTCAGTGATGGCAGACAGGGGTAAGCTGCTGCTTGTCAGGGACTTCAGTCTGCCAGATGTGGATTGGACCTCATACATAGTAGCCACAGAGCAGAGCAGAACATTCCTTTTCATGCTGTGGGGAGCAGGTCTAAATCAGCTGGTAGACTCACCCACCAGAGACAAAGCAACCCTGGACCGGGTGCTCACAAACAGCAACAGGATTTCTGACGTTCATGTGGGTATCAGTCTGGGGACCGGCGACCACAGATCAGTCTGGTTATCGGTAAATAAAGAGGAAGGTAAAAGTCATACAAAAATCAAGATACTTGATTTCAGGAAAGCAAACTTTCCTGAAATGAAATCCAGGATCAAGACCATGCTTGACACCAGTAACAAGGGGGATGCAGAATACTGCTGGGAGAACTTAAAGAATGCCTTAAATACAGTCAATGAGCAATGAGCAAGACAAATCAGCAAAGCCAAAAGGAGGAGGAACCCTCTCTGGTTCTCCAAAGAGGTAGCAACTAAAATCAAGGAAAAAAGAGGACTTTTAAGCAGTACAAGGAGACAAAAGGAGAAACGGACAGGGAGGAATGTAGGAACAAACTCAAGGAGGCAGGAAAAGCAATTTGGATAGCCAAAGCCCAAACAGAGGAAAGAATAGTACAGGGGGGTTAGGAAGGGAGATAAAACTTTCTACAGATACACGAGAAAAAAGGGAGAATAGTCCAACTAGCACCAAGGGAGGGCTAGCTGTTATAGAAAGATGAAGACAAAGCAGAGTTGTTAACCAAATTCTTCTGCTCAGTCTTCACAATAGAAGATATTGGCAAAGGACCTACACAAAGTAAGACAAAGCAGGATAGTGGGGGTGGGGGGTGGGGCAGACACAAGCCCCTTCATGAAAGAGAGGGTCTTAGAACAGCTAAACCAACTTAAGGTGGATAAAGCCATGGGACCAGATGGTATCCACCCCAAGAGGTTTGGGAAGAAATAGCTGCACCACTAGCTTAGCTGTTCAATCTATCTCTGGAAAGTAGCAGAGTGCCCCAAGACTGGAAAAGGGACTTGCACAAAAGTGGAAGCAAGGAAGAAGTAGGAAACTACTGTCCAGTCAGCCTGACCTCTATTGTGGGACAAATTATGGACACATTACTAAAGGAGAGAATAGCTGACTACCTCAATGAAACTGGAAAACTCAACTACAAACAGCATGGCTTCACAGCAGGACACTTGTGCCGAGCAAACATGATTGATTTCTTTGATTAGGCTACCAGAACAGTGGACCAGGGTGGGATGGTGGAGGTGGTACACCTAGACTTCACCAAGGCCTTTGACGCTGTTCGCCACAGGAGTCTTGCTAACAAACTAGATTACACAGGAGTTGGACAGAAAATAATAAACTAGATTAGAAACTGGCTGCAGAATAGGACCCAGAGAGTTTTGGTCAATGGGGCATTATTAAGGGAGGGAGGTGTGACCAGTGGCATTCCACAGGGATCGGTGCTGGGTCCAGTCCTCTTCAACATATTCATCAGTGACATCACTGATGAACTGGAGGGGAAGGGTTTCCTGTTCGCAGATGACACAAAGCTCTACAACAGGGTGGATACACTAGAGGGGCATTAGGTATGGAAGTTGACCTAAGGAGACTGGAAGAATGGTCCAGAAATTGGCAGTTAAAATTTAATGCCAAGAAGTGTAAAGTAATGCGTCTGGGGAAGCGGAACCCAGAAAAAAAGTACGTACTAGAAGGGCATCAATTAGAGGAGACAAAGATGGAACGGGATCTGGGCATGATCATTACCAACGACTTAAAGGTAGGAAAACAATGTGAAAAAGCAGCGCAGAAGGCAAGTGGTATCTTCGGATGCATAGGAAGGGGTATTATGAGCAGAAAACAGGAAGTTATCATGCCCCTCTACAGATCCTTAATGAGGCCACACTTCGAGTACTGGGTCCAGTTCTGGAGGCCTCACCTAAAAAAAGGACATCAACTGTCTGGAGACGGTGCAGAGAAGGGTCACAAAGATGGTGCAGGGGCTGCATCATGAGCCATACGAGACAAGACTCAAAGAGTTGAATTTATTCCCTCTGAAACAAAGAAGAAACAGGGGGAACATGATAGAAACATTTAAGTATGTCAAGGGAATTAACTCAACTCAGAAGGAAAATCTCTCCCAGGAAAACAAGGCGGCACATACAAGAGGGCACAATTTGTATCTTAACTTGCTTGGGACAGGCAATGTGGGCAACTTAGGAAAAAAATATAATTGGGGGGGGGGGGTTGCTACCTTGAGCAGACTAGATGGATCACACGGTCCCCATCTGCCGACACTTATGTTCTTAAGAGTAGACCTGGTTAAGGGAATACAAAAAGAATAAAGAACTGGGTATCATTGAAGAATCGAGAAGTGCCTGGTCATCACCAATGGTGACTGTAAATAAAGAATCTGCCTTAATTTTAGGAAACTTAATCAAGTGCTCATATTTGGCAGCTATCCTATGCCCAGGTGAGATGATTTGGTGGACAGATTGGGCAGTGCCAAGTACCATTAGTGTCCTTCATCTCACCAAGGGTTACTGGCACATTCCCCTAGCTAAAGAATCCAGAAACAAAATGGCATTTTCCAGACCAACTGGATTCTATCAGTTCACCACCATGCCATTTTGTTTACATGGCATACCCACTACATTCCAGCAGTACATGGATGCAATTCTAGCCCCTTACGCTGGTCACTGTGCTGCTTACCTGGATGATGTTGTGGTGTACAGTCCAGACTGGAAAAGCCACCCGGAACACCTACAAGCAGTTATCCAATCTATTAAAAATGCAGGTCTGAAGATTAATCCTACCAAGCGCACATTAGGCATGTAGGAAACCATATATTCAGGTCACATATTGGGAAATGGAGAAGAAAGGCCAGAGATTTCCAAGATAGAAGCAGTAGTTAACAGTCCTGTCCCTAAAACAAAGAAACATGCCAGGTCATTTTTAGGTGTGCACTCAAAATATAAATAAATGCCAAAATTCACAATGTGGGGCAAATGCAATAATTTATTTTGGCAAGCTAAAGCTACACTGTGCAAACCCAGCACTTCGGTGGTCAAGCCTTCCTCTTCCCCCACGCCCCCGCTTATCTTTTATGCCTCTTCTTCCCTTACTTTATAATTAAAAGGTTCTGATTACGAAACCACAGAAACTAATGGAATCACTTAAACTGAATGTAATATACTGGATTCCTGAACCTCTATGTATATTTTGGATAATTCTGGATGTTTTGTAATATGTGTATAGTTTTTTCTTACTATATCATTGGTATAATGGATTTTGTATTAAGCACTTTTTGCACATAATTAGTGATGTCACAACATTTTTGTATTAAAATGAGCGCAGTGCATTCCCAGGCCACACCCCCTGAGGAGGGCTTGACTGCTGAAGTGCTGGGTTTGCACAGTGTAGCTTTGGCATGCCAAAATAAATTATTGCATTTGCACCACATTGCGAATTTTGGCATTTATTTCTATTTTGAGTGCTGCCCTTTTGGATTTCTATGCATTTGTTGGGCTGGCCACCCAGTGACAACACCTACCTCCTCTGGATCTGTGCAGTGGACTTTGGGATTTTTCATTTTTAGGTCTGGCTGGGCTGGTTACTATCAGAGATTTGTTCCCAACTTTGCCCAATTAGCTACTCCCCTTTCTGAACTCACAAAAAAACTGTACCCAAATAATGTGCAACAGTCCCTAGAGTGTGATGAGGCTTTTTGGCCATTAAGGCTGCATTATGTTCAGCCCATTTTAAGAAGTCCAGACTTTGGGAAATAATTTCTGTTATAGACAGATGTATCAGAGGTAGGCCTAGGTACAGTCCTGAGTCAGAGTATCGATGGGAAGGAACATCCCATTCTGTATACGGACACTTTATGCTCTCCTTTTGCACATTGCACTTGGGCTCCTCCCCTTCACCCACCCCCCTTTTTTTTTTCTTTAGCACTTAGCAACGCTCCAAACAACCTCTTGTTTGCTGACAACTGACTGGTTTCACTGTTGGGCACTGTAAACTGTCTGTTTTCCTGTGACCTGTACTGTGTTTAATATATAATCCTATTTGTTTACCTTTGTATTTCTGCAATCCTTTGTATAATTTCACCTGTTGTACTGTAATGTCCTGACGTGGAATCTATGTAAAGAGCTCTGAGCTCAAATGATTTCAGAGTACTCAAATAAATAAAATATATCAGTAGGAAACTCCACAGCAGAGAGGAAAAGCAATCCACTATTGAAAAAGAATGCCTAGCTGTGAAAAGGGCAATGGAGTCTCTAAAGTTTTGTTAGGAGCCGACTTTGTACTTATAACAGATCACAGTCCTGTCTGCTGGTTTAATCAAATGAAGGATAAAAATCACAGAATCACAAGGTGGTATGGTTGGCACTACAGCCATTTAAATTCTAAGTGCTACACAAATACATAAAAGAGAATGTCAATGATGATTTTCTGTCCAGATACGGTTCAGGAACTGAAAACTCCAGAGGCTAAAAAAACTGGGTGCTTAACCAAAATGTTTGCTGTAAGGGGTATTATGAAAAGGGATACTGCATATACAAAGAACTGTAAATCTTGTAAGGTAAATAGAACAAAAAAGGTTTTGGAAACTTTTTTTAACGAGAAAAATAACAGGTTCCCTCTTAAAGAGTGTGTGTATGTGTCAGGGCTGTGTATGACCCTGTCCCATCTGTTATGCAGAGAGAGTTAAAAGCAAGGATAAATTTTGCCCTCTTCTATTCTGCCACTTGTCTGTCTGCACAATCAAATTTTATTTGTGGTATCTAGGAATTGGCCACTCCGATGGTCCTACAATTTCCCCCGTTATCTCCCTTCACTCACTTGCTATTTCTATTCTTCCTTTCTACCCTTGATTCTCTGTGGCTGAAAAAATTTAAGTGAATCTTTGTGTGAAGTGGGATCCCTTGGTTTGCAAAAGTATATACTGTAATTATATGGATGAAATGATTGCAGTTAGCACTTTGGGTTTCTTAAAAAAAAAATAACAATCCAACACTGGGGTTGACCTTGAGATGTCTTTTGACCGCCACAAGCTTCTTTCCAGAACTGTCAACAGGAGACCAGCTCTGGGACAGAATGTTCTATTTTGCTGCACCTGTTAAGACTAGAAGTGCTCTTCAGTCTGATCTCAGAAAAGAAACTGACAAAGTTCTGATACATTTTGTGAGAAAGGAGATGTAACTTAAAGATCAAATGTACATCTATTTCGTAAAAAGCTTGAATTCACTTGAATACATGTCCCTGTGTCATGATTAGTGTTTCCTAAAAATAACATGCCATTTGGTTTTGTGGTTTTCTTTAAATCAGCATCTGTTAATGCGCTCTGCAGTAACTGAAACAGTGAAGATGTTTCTGTCCCCATCAGTGAGCAATGACATCATACCTGTCCAGCCTGCTGCTTCACCAATCAAATCCCTGCCTGAATAAGCTGTTGCAGTTCCTAGTTAAAGCAGCCTGCAGAGCGAATTGTTTTCATTCAGAGTTTGTTACTAATCCATCTGACTTGTGTTTAAAGATATATGCATAAAATCTATCTTTCTGTTCTCATAAAAAGGTTTTCATTTGGGGTGCAGTGCTAAATTTTAGTGGCATGAATGAATGTCTGTATCACACATGTCAGTTCTCTGACATCAAAACTCTACATTTTATTCTGGCTATTTAACACAGGGTTGTCTAATGGATATAAAACAAATCTGCATTCCGTTAATTCATAGTAGCAGTGTGTCTTTAATGTAGCCTCAATAAATAGGTTCATGTCAGAACATTTTTGTTTTTATGTCAGAGTGACAAATGCATCTGCCACACTGCTATTTCAGGAACATGTACTGTATGAACTCATAAAATTCAATTCTTTGTGGGGTTCTGTGTGAAAATGCATCAAGTATATGTAAGTATAACTAGAAATACTATATGGCATCATGATGCCCTTGTCTCCTGCCTCTCAGTTGAGGCTGCTGCACCCCGGTTCCCTCTGTTCCTCAGCCCCACAGTCAGGGCCAATACACACTGTTGCCCCCCTTTTCCTGTCTCCACAGATGGGCTGCTATGCTCTGCTAAGCCCTAGAATCCCAGGGCCACTGCCTTCACAATTTGGGCTGCTGTACCATGCTGCCCCAGGCCACCAAAGGTGGGGCTTTTACTGCACTCTGCTACTCACTTCCATTGCCCCAAATGGGCAGAGCTGCTGCACCACGTGCACCCCATGCACACAGTCAGGACTGCTGTACCCTGATTCCCCACTGTGTCCTGCACCAAAGTCAAGGCCTCAGCACCATGCTGTCCTCTGTGCCCTGACATCACTGTACCCTGCTGCACCATAGAGCCTCTTGCCCCCACAGTTAGAGTTGTTGCACCATGCTGCTCCCTGCCACTAGAGTCAGATCCTTTGGTACACTGCCCAAAACTACCCAACAGAAAATACAAAAAATACTTTCATATTGTGTTATAGGGTGGGAGACAGAGGGTAGCAGGGTGTGGTAGCCCTGACTGTGTGGAGAAGACAGTGGGCAGCAGGTTGCAGCAGCCTCATATGAAGGCAGGAGACAGGGGGCTTTTGGGGCAGGGGAAGGGGGGAGCAGAGAGCTGCTGTCTCAACTGTCTGACAGGAGACAGGGGTATCAGGATGCCATTGAGTATTTCTAGGTATACACTTACATGATGTATTTTCACACAAAAACTCTCAAAGAACCGAATTTTATGAGTTCATACAGTACATGTTCCTGAAATGACAGGTGTGGTAGACACAAATTTGTCAATCTGACATGTAAACAACATTATCACATGAACATACTCATTGAGGCTATGTCAAAGCCTCTACACACTGCTACTATGAATGAATGGAATGTAGATTTATTTTATATCCATTAAACAACCCTGAGTTATATAGATAGAACAGAATGCATAGTTTTGATGACAGAGAACTGACATCTGTGATACAGACAAGGTCATTTCTCACAGACATTCATTCATACCACTTCAGTACAGCACTGAACCCCAAATGATCAACTGTTTATAAGAACAGAATGATTTTAAGCTGATTTATCTGAACACAAACCAGATAGGTTAGTACTAAACTCTGAGTGAAACAAACATGTGTCAATGCCAAATGTTTGCTTGCTGGTATTGACATTGGTACTGAAAGAGTTAAGAGAGCTGCATAATAGGAATGACAGTGAAGTACTGAACTAACGCCAATCCCCAACCCCATCCTGCAGAGACTGACAGGCGCTGGGGTGTGCCTTTGGGACACTGGCCATAACAATCACACCATTCCACCTCACCCAACCCTGCAGACACTGACAGGTGTCACAGTGTGCCTTGGGGTCTTTGGTCCTTATGCTCACCCTGTTTCATGAGGAAATAAGCTGAGATGGGTGCAGTATAGGAGAATGGGGTGAACGTTAGGGCCAAAGACCCCAAGGCACACCTTGATGCCTGTTAGTGGCTAAAGGGTGGGGGTGGAATAGAATGCGCATTACGGCCAACGACCCCAAGCCACACACCCCAACGCCCGTCAGGTCTGTACAGGGTGGGGCATTACGGTTGGAAACCCATAACGCCCCAGGCGTTTGTTAGTATTTTCACTCCAGATTTTCAACATGGGCTTTTTGAGATCCCACCTCATGAACAGTGGCCCTATCATTTTGTTACTCAAATACGAAAGGTGATTTTGCACAGCAAATGCCCCATTCGGAGCAACAGGAGCGAAAAAACATTTTAGGCAAGATGTGAAAAATGACATCAGTACTGTTCATGAGGAGGTGTAAAAAAATGGCACTGCTGAAAATCTGGAGTGAAAATATGAAAAAGTGGTGAAGTTACGAGCATGTGTAGAAACTGCGTAATGCACGCTCGTTATGCAGTAATGTTTTGGAATTTGTTCACCAAATTTTCAACATGGCTTTTTTGGGAACGCTCCTCATGAATAGTAGCACTGTGATTTCATTAATCTGCCCCAAAAGGTGATTTCACACAGTGACTGTGCCATAGGTGCGAAAACACGTTTTGAGCAAGATGAAAAAAATGACAGCTGTACTGTTCACAAGGAGGTGTGAAAAAATGGCAATGTTGCAAATTTGAAGTGAAAATATAAAAAATTGGTGAAGTTACGAATGTGCGTAGAAACTGTGCAACGCACGCTTGTAACACAGTCATTTTTGGAATTTGTTCACCAAACTGGCAAAATGGACTTTTTGGGACCCCATCTCATGAACAGTGGCACTGTCGTTTTGTTAATCGGTCCAGTAAGGTGATTCTGCATAGCGACCGTGAAATCACCTTTTGGGACAGAGAAACAAAATTACAGTGACAGTGTTCATGAGGTAGGTCGCCAAGAACTCCACGATGAAAATTTGGGGCCAAAACTCAAAAAAGTGGCCGAGACAGCAACCTAAGTTGAAATCCCCCATTGCATACCATTATAAAGCTTACCTGCATTTGTTCAGTTCCCGGTCGGCTTTTGAAGAGTGCAGATGTGTTTCCAGTCCACAGAAGATTGCAGCGCTGGACCTCCAGTGGTAAGTATGCTTGCTAAAAATTTTTCCGAGGGGTCCTGACGCCTGACGGGTCAGTCCTATATGTGACTATCTACTGCAGGAGCCCTCTCGAAGTAAGATCCTCCTTTTCCAAGAGAGGGATGATGTGTTTCGCCAGAAAATTCCAGGCACTGGATCAAGCGTGCAGAAAGGTGGCAGTTTTGCGTTGAGTGGGGACGTAAAAAGGTCCAACTCTGGGTGACCCCACCTTATTTAATTCTTTAGTTTTTGTTGACCGAGTAAGTGCACTAGACAAATCCTGCCTATTTTCAGGCACGACCCGGGAGAGGGGGATACAGATGAATGCCAACTGGCCTTGAACCAGATTAAGCTGTTGGTGGTATTTTTAGTGAATGAGGGGAAATTTGGCCAGGGCACCTGGGAAAATTCCCCTACTCTTTTCGAGAAGTGCCATGAGATCTTTAACATCCACCTGAACTACCAACAGAACAGGCAGATAGATGGGACCTCGGTTTAACGTCTCATCTGAAAGACGGCACCTCAGGAGTGCAGCACCCCTCTCATGCTTCACTACAGTGTCAGTACTGGGATATTAACCCAAGTGCCTGGTGTGGGGATAGAACCCACAGCCTTCTGATCTCCCGGCCTCAGAGGCGACTGTACTACCTGCTAAGCCACTGACACTGTCAAACAGGTTTTCTACTACTGAGCTGAGCAGCTCCCACTTGTGCATTCTGGACTGCAACTGGCTTAGCTTGTCTGCCAGGATGTTCAGGAAAACTGGACATGGATGGCCAACAGCTATAAACCATGTTCCAGGGCCCAGTACCAAATTCTCGGCGCCTCTCAGCACAGGGGTAAGAATGGGCGTCCCCTTACTTGTTGATCTAGTGGGTTACACTAGTATTGTCCATCTGCACTAGCAGGGGGCCCGGGGACAGCTGAGACTGGAGGGCCTGCAGGCAGTAGAGGACAGCTCTCATCTTGAGGACACTGATGTGTAGTTGAGCCTCGACTGGGTTCACATCCCCCCCCCCCAGTCTGGCAGGGACCCAGATGAGCACTCCAGCCCATCCTCGAGGCATCCGAGGTGAGAACCTGCTGAGGGGTGGATATGAGGAAAGTACCCCTTTTAGCAAATGACTGGGTTCCATCCACCACAAGAGAACCTTCTTGACCAGGGAAGAAACAAGGACCATCTGCTCCAGATTGTCGGTATGCTAATCCCACTGTACACTCAAAGTCAACTGAGTGATGCGCATGTGTAGGCATATCAAGAGAACCACAGAAACATAGACTTTGATGGCAGAAAAGGGCCGTTTGGCCCGCCTAGTCTGCCCATTTTCCTACCTACTGGATAAACTGCAGATCCTAGTTAACAACAGCCTACTTCTTCCTACCCCCATCCAGAACTGCCTTATGTCTGTCCCACGCATTCTTGAATTCCCCCGGTTTTGACCCGATGACCTCCTCAGGAAGGCCGTTCCATGCCTCCACCACCCTCTCTGGGGAAAAAAATATCTCCTCACATTGCCCCCAAGCTGACCACCTTCTATCTTCAAATTGTTTCCCCTTGTTCTTGCACATCTCTTTTTCTGAAAGATGCTACCCTCTTGGACTTTGTTGATTCCCTTGAAGTATTTGAAAGTTTCTATCATGTCCCTCCTTTCCTCAAGGGTATACATATTAAGCTCCTTTAGTCTTTCTTTGCATGGCTTCTGTTGCAGACCCTGTACCATTGTAGCTGCCCTCCTCTGGACTGCTTCCATCCTGTCTATGTCCTTGCAGAGATGGGGTCTCCAGAACTGCATACAGTACTCCAGATGGGGTCTCACCAATTGTCTGTACAGAGGGCTGACAACTTCCTGTTTTCTACTGGTGATGCCTCTCCCTATACATCCCAGTATCCCCCTGCCTTCTTACATTGCTTGCTTACCTTTAGGAGCCATGGCAATGGCAGCAGCCATCAGACCCAGGAGTCTGAGGTATGTCCTGGCTGTGACGTACTGGTTGTGATAGATTTCCTGGGCCTGTGCTATCAAGTGCCCCGCCCTGTCTGGGAGTAAGGAGGCAGCGCTCAGGGCTGTGTCCAATATGACTCCTATGTACTGGACCTGCTGACCGAGAATCAGTACCAACTTGGACAGACTGACTGTGATCCCCTGCTGGCTAAACAATTGCAGGGTATGAGCCAGGGTCATGGACAGTTGCTCTTTGGACTGGGCTTTGAGCAACTAATCATCCAGACAGGGAAAGACATAAGGCCCTCCCTCCTGAGGGCTGCCACCACCACAGCTAGGCACTTGGTGAAGACCCGTGGTGCCGAAGATAAGACGAAAGGGAGGACTCTGAACTGGTAGTGTTCCCCTTGAAACAAGAACCTGAGTTATTTCCTGTGGGGAAGACGGAGCTTGAGGTGCAGGTACGTGTGTTGCATATCTAGGAAACAGATCCAGTCTCCCTACCAGAACAAGGGCAACAGCCTGGGGAGGGTGACCATCCTGAACTTCTTGTACTGGATATAGTCAAGGCCCCTAGAATTCTGCGGCCGCAGAATTTTGCACAGAACTAGCAATCTACCGCAGAACTTCTGCGACGCTGCAGAATTCACTCTTCTTGGTGATTTTTTATTAATATTTCTGTTTATACATAAAATCTGGTTCCCTTCCCCTCTTTTTATATCAAAACCCCCCCTATATGTTCAGAATGTGATGTTATCATTGCTATAACATCATACATTAGCTAATGAAATGGCTGCATTCTGCAACAGAAATGAACAGTCACTTGTCTACCATAGCTTCCACTGTCAGAGACGGTGGCACAGCACATCATGCATGGTGATATTTGCTCAACCTGCACTACAGCCTAATACAATTTTCAGTCTTACATTGTTGCACTAGGGCCAACTTAAACAAAACCTTGTCAATAGCACAAACCTGTTAAGTCCATACCTCACTTTGTACAAACCTATTTGTGCATTTAAGGTATAGAGACACTATCTGAAATGAATAACTGGTAAAATGAATTTAACTGTCTAAATTTTTAAGAAAAATGAAGTAATTATGCTCAGAAAAGTGAACTATAATAATGTGTAGACCTGCTGAAAGAATAGACCTGTTAAATAAATAACTGAACTGTACGCATTTTTGCCAGGGTTATGTTTTTTTTTTTTTACTTAGTATTTTATCCCTCCTACTGCCCTCTCTCACCACTTACTCAGACATCCTGTATTGCGCAGCCCATCATCCCACTGGAGTCTGCCCCTAGAGCACCTTGGTCCATGTACATCCATGATACTGGATTACCCCCCAGTAGGGGTGGAGGGAGCCACCTACTCCCCCGACCACTGATTCATGGACTCCTGTGCAGTGGAGTCTGCCCTGAAGATCTGACGGCTCACAGTGAGGAGTCGTCACCTAGGTGAGGAGAGGGTGTTTTTACCTCGGTTTCTTCCCTCCCCCAGAGCTGGCGTGCAATGAGGGCCAATGACCAAGGAGGCATGGTGAGACGCACCTCCTGCTCCGCCCCTCTGCCGACGTCTGTCCCAGGAAACCATGCTGCTACCTCCCTCTACCGCACCTACCTCCCGAGCTCCCTTAGGAGGCGATATAGCAGCGGAAGCTTGCAGACTGACTCCCCAGAGAAGGAGAGCAGCCGTCAGGCACTCGATCCTTCTCTTCCCCGGCCGACACCTGGCAGTCTGTGCTTGTTCCCAAACACAGGTTGCCGGCGTGGCGCGAGGTAGGGCGTCCAGCGCCTCAGCCCTCAGAGCCACCGGGCTGGTCTTTGCCAGGGTTATTGATTATATATTGGTTGACAGAATCACCTAAAATTTATTGAGAAATGTTGTGTGCAGGGACAGCTGTTGGGCCAGAGGGTAGCATGCTGTGTTTCTGTGCCGGCAACTCAGGTTCAGAGATTAGCTCTAGGAGCTAGCTGGGCAGCACAAGGATTGGTGGAACACATCACTGCTCGGAGCCTGGGAAGGTATGGTGCAGTGTTCTGTCACATGGTGGACACATTGTGATGGGCCGGAGAGCTGTATCTCACAATTGGTTCACATGCATGCCATGGCCTGATGGTGTTATGCAGTGTGTCAGGAAAAGCAGGTTGACATGAAAAATGAGTTTTGCAATAACTCCTCTATTCCAATTCCAATGGGACCTGTATGAATGAGGATGCAAGTTCATGGAAATTAAAACAAAAAATTAAATATATATATATATATATATATATATATATATATATATATATATATATAGACACACACACATATACAGTATCTCTGTCTCTCTCTCACCACACACACGCATATTTATATGTATGTTACAGACTTCATATAAATATATAAGTGATACACAGTGGGAACCTCATGAGTGGTGTAGAAAGCACATAACCAATTTATAAGTGATAGACAGTGGAAACCTCATTAGTGGGATAGATAGCATGCATATAGAAATACCTTATTTATCACATAAGATCCCCTCTGCACATGTCATTTATGCAACAGGCTAGGACTTTAAGGGAGAGACATTTGTTTTGCCTTTTTAGGCATAAAATTATTTTTATTAGTCTGTTATTTTTTGAACTAGTGTTACTGAGCTTTCCACCATCCTGATTGCTATAACCACTGCCATGAAAGTGAAGTCAGGATGACAAATTGACACTGTGATGTGGTAGTTTGTTAGTGCCGCAGAATTCCGAAGAAATTACAAACCACCGACGCAGAAGTTCTGCGGCAAATGGTAGTCTTGCCGCAGAACTTGGTCCCACTGTGCCGCAGAAAAGTAGGGGCCCTGGATATAGTAGTTCAGATTTCTCAAGTCCAGGATGGGCCTCAAGTCCCCTGTGGACTTGGGGATGAGAAAGAAGCATGAGTAGAACCCCATGTTGCTCCGATTCATGGGAACGGGTTCTACAGCCCTTTTCCGCAGCAGCGTTTGAATCTCCTCCAGCTAGACAGGAACATGATCTAGGGGTAAGAGGAAGGTCTTGGAGGAGGCTCCGGAGGCATCTCCACAAACTCTAGAGAACGCCTTTGTTCTATAGTTGTAGCACCCAGGCGTCGGACATGATCTCTCACCACTTGTCAAGATGGAGGGAGAACTTACCCCACCACCGTGTCCAGGGGACCCAGATGGAGGGGTTGGGCCAGGAGTCAGGCTGATGCTGAGCCTGCAGCAAGGCCCACTCCTCCACCCCTTGAGGACTTTTCTGTGATGGAGGAGGGGGTAGGCAGGGCAGCGGTAGCTTTGCATTTAATGGGCTGCTTGGTGCCAGACCTAGATCTATGGGTGACACATCGAAAAGGCACCCTCTTCCCAGTCTTCTGGTGGGTGTGGCAGAGGGAATGAACAGACTGCAGGGTTCTTCCTAGGCTGGCAGGTCATTAAGAATGTCCTGTATGTCTCCCCCAAACAGCTTGTAGTTCCCTGAAGGAGCATTCAGAATGGACTGTTGGAACATCAGTGGTGAAGCAGAGCCAGGAGTACCTCCTCAAGCAAATCCCAGCCATGGAGGCCCTGGCTTAAGCATCTAAGGAATAATAGGCAAGCCCTCAGAAGATGCCTACCCACCTCAGCACCACACTGGAGGGCCTCCAGGAGGAACTGAGCAGCCGATCTGGTCATCTCCCAGAGATCATTTTGATACTTCAGCATGTGGCCCACATAATTAAGGCTCCTTATCACCAGAGTGGAAGAGACAAACACCCTCTTGCCCATGAGGTCCAGTTTCCTGGACTCCTTGTCTGGAGGGAGCGAGCGAAGGTGCTGGGACCTCGTGGACCGGTCATGGGCCACATTAATGACCACCATCCACCTAAGGGGACCCTGCATAAAAGGGCTTTCCAGAGGTGGCCTGGAATAGTTTGTCTGCCTTCCTTGGCATGGGGTGGGGGGGGGATCAGGCTTGGTCTATACCACGCTGCCATGGTATCCTCATATGCATCAGTCATAGGAGGGATAATAACAGGAGGGGACTCAGGCAGGCCCAAATAGTGGGTCAGGTTCCATGTGGCAATGTTCTTCTCCGTGGCATTGAACCCCATGGCGGCATTCAGTTGCCACATCACAGTGATGAAAGAGGGGTTGTCCTGGGGGGGGGGGTGGTGGTGGTAGTGGTGGACCTCAGGACATAATTGAAGGAATCCTTACCTGCTGAGGAGACCATGGAGGTGCTAGAGGGAGACCAGACCCCAGCACCCTCATCTTCCTCATCCTCCTCACCCAGTTGGAGAAAATCAGGATAATAGTCCTCATCATCCCCTGGCTCAGAGGGTGGTATTAAGGATATCGGCGAGTGAGAGTGGACAGGTCTCAATGATGTGTGATGCAGCATCAAAGGCTGAGAAGGCCCCTTTCGGTGATGGGCCCTGAGGCAGGACAACCTTTTGCACCAGGTCCAGGACCGAACAAAAGAGAGCCTGGACATCGATGGTCACTGTCATCGGTGCGACTCCCTGTGGCATCGGGGGGGGGGGTGGTATTGAGGCCCCAGCGTCAGAAAGGAGGGTTGAAGAAGTGACGGGATGGAGGTAGGCTAAGGGACCAGCTGAGAGGCCTACAACCCCAGTGTCATAGGGACAGTCAGAGGCGTCGACAGAAGACTGTTTGCACCTGACGACGCATGACCATTGCCGGCCACCAGCAGACCAGCACCACTCCTCAACTGCAGCCCCTGAGGAGGAAGAAAGGCATTCAGCAGGGGCAGACACACTGGTGGGGGTAGAGCAGGAAAACCCGGTGATGAAGGACCAGGATCGGTGGCGCTGAAGTGCCACACGGTCAAAGTCCCCTCTGTAGCAGATTGGGTGAGGGAGGTGGAGCGAATTGTTGGTGAGAAAAGAGAAAAGCCCACTACCGATGAAGTACCACTGGGCTGATGAGCACTGGTGGAGAAGGCTGCCAAGGCCAATCCTGGAGGTGAGAGGATGTGGGCGACAGCGGGGCTCACCACTGGTCTGGATGACCCCAAAGCAGTCAGCGCTGGTTGTGGTGACTGAGAGCACTCTTGGGAGAACCTGTCCTTCTCTCAGTGGCAATGTTTCCCTGAGGACTTGTCCTGGGCTTTGGCAGAGTGGGAGCCCAAGGATGGGGCCAGTGAAGCAGAGGAGCACCGAGCCTGCAGCTCCCTCCCCAAGGTGGCAACCTTCTGTTCCGTGAGGAAAGATTTAAGCTCCTTTTGACGAGCATGACGGGTAGCATGGTTGAAGCCTAGGCAGATCTCGCAGGCCTGGATGTCATAGGTGGTGCTGAGGCAGCGGATGCAGGCCTCGTGAAAGTCCTTATCACAGATCTTCTATCTGCAGCTGCAGCAACAGAACTTGTTGTTGGAACCCAGCATAAATGAAAAGAAAGGGAGAATCACTTTACGAAATAAAGTGAAAAAAACTAGGGTAAGAAAAGCAAAATTCTGAAAATTCAAGAAAGAAATGGCTGCCGACCGACGCGATGGTGCTCCTTGGAGTTCAATGTGTGATGGTCAATGGTGGGCAAAGAACTGAGGAAGGTGTGGGACCGCCCACAGCTATACAGAGGGACATCGACGTGATGTCGTCATTGTGGGCAGCCCCAGTTAGAATGCTAGCAAAAATGTGTCCGTGTGGTCCTGGTGCTTGGCGGCTACAGTTCCAAAGGTGTGACCTGCTGCAAGAGATTTATTTATTTATTTATTTCCACATAAAGCCCTTTAGGCTGTACCTACTTTCAAAGGGGTTAGAGTCAGAATACAACAGAGGACAGTGCCATGCAAATAAATACATACAGGGCAGTGAGATACTAAGGTAACAATGAGGGTTCTAGCGATGGAATAACCTACAATACTATTTCATAATCTAATCTAGTTGATTTAATGCAGTCAGTAATACAATATACTCAGGGGGAAATAGTGAGTTCCTTAGAGATAGGGCTTAACTGAGGTTAGCAGTGGAGAGTTACAGTGGGTTGACTAAGTTAAGTGCTCGTAGAGAGATGTCAGATGGGGGCAGGTTACAGGTCAGCGATTCCAGCTACTAGGACTAAGGACAGTGACTGATGAAATAAGCTGGGATTTAAACATACTGACAGAGCCAGTAGATTTTATAGTAGGGAGCAGAGTTTGGTGAATCTAAAGGAGAAGCAGGCTTGGCCTAAAATTGTTTTCTTACAGGGTAGCACCAGCGCATTTTGTTCGACACCCCTCGTGGCACATTTTGGTTCAACCGGACACAGCAATTCCTGGGACACCAGAGGATAGCAAGCCAAGAAGGGCTTTCTTGCCAGTTATTAGAGTGCAGTATTGTAACCTCAGGTCAAGGTTTAGCCTGCCAAGGTCACTATAAAGTACACAGAGGTGGTAGTCCTGCCTTAGGTCGAGTACAAAGTGACATGCTCTGTTAAAGAGACCGCTGACCTTGTAGAACACACTGCATTAGTGGCTCCGTAGACCACCAGACCATATTCGATTATGCTGATGATATAGCATCTGACCATGAGTTTCTTTAGCTCAGGCAGGAAGCTATCCCCATGCCTGTAGAGTAATCCAAGTCTGGAGCTGGCTGTCTTGACTAAGGTGTCAACGTGTGATGCATAACAGAGTCAAGAGTCAAGGGTGATCGATCCCCAGGTATTTACCTGTTCCGGTGTGGGGGTGGGGTCCAGAAGATGGGGGGGGAAGGGTCCAGAAGAGGAGGTCAATTTTAACGAGTGGCAGGATGGCAAGTTTGGTTTTCTTAGTGTTCATCACGAGTAGATTGAAAGTGAACCAGTCCTGGATTGCCGAATAGTTGGATTGTAGCCTCTGCTGTATTGTCCCTGGGCACTTGTCAGTAAAGGAGATTACAGAATTGTTGGCATTTAGCAGGATATTAGTGGATTTGCAGGCTGCGAGGAGGTCATTTATAAAAAGGCAGAAAAGAAGGGGCCCAGGATTTACCCTTGGGGAACACCAACAGCAACAGATCTATATTCCGAGAGAGCACCCTGGCATTTATCTGCCAGATAGCTGGTAAACCATAGGGTAGCGTCAGCAGAAAGGCCCAATTTGAGAGGAGATATCCTCAAGATTTTGTAGTTTAAGAGCACTGCGATACCAAGAAGAGGGCACGAGTTTCAAATTATCAGGGAGTAATTTAGGAGTGAATTAAGATGAAATTTGTTCATGCACAAAGTGGCAGAGGCATGGAATGTCCTTTCTTAGGCTACAGTAAACTGTTGGAGCTTTAAAACCACAACTCAGTAGACACCTGAGGGAGAACAGTATTTGGTTATAACAGCTGAATTCAGGGGGACAGTCACAATGACTATACAGCATCCTGCTTACAGCTTTTTTTTTTATTTCTTCAACATGAATTTTCTTTGGGGGACGGGAGGCGTAGCCAACCAGGCAACACAGAGGACCTTCTCTGAAATGGAGCAATTTGGGCACAACACTCTTTAGAGGGAAAAAATGATTTAACTGTGTTTTGAACTGTGTTTTGAAACCTACAAGCTATATTGATGGCGAGCAGAAATGCTGCAGTAATGAACCAAGCAAAAACCAGGCAAGATGAACTTAATTTTGATCCTAGAGATCAGACAGCAGATCAGCACCTGGATCATAAGGAAGTGCCAAGCCTGCAGCAGTCTGGACCCCGAAGCGGGGAAAAAAAATGACAAAACTTGAAAAATCTCTTGTAGGTCAGAGGATGAAAAATCCCAAGTTCGAGATCCGGGACCCACTGATCAAGCAGCAGGACTCTCACTTTAGAAACCCTGCAAGTCCGACGGACTTAGCTGTCAGAGGAGTTGTGCGCATGTGTGGCTAGCGCTCCTTCTACTCTAAACTCCTGACTGCTAACCTCTGCCCTCCCCCATCGATATCTTATGCAACTTTTTTTTTTTAAAGTCCCCCCACCAGAGCTGCTGTCATCACACATGTGTGGAGGTGGGGGATTGGGAGCCGAATGTTTCGCACGTTGCTGCGGTCGCAAGAACTGGTGTCAAGAATTACCATGGTTTGGAGCAGATGGGGAGGGTGACTGGAAATGAATGGAGCCAAACAAGAAGCAGAAGCGGTGGGTGCAGAACTGTGATCTTGTACCTCAGTACGTTAGGAAACCTGTGCACATGTGGGATGGGGAAACTGGGCACCATCTTACTGGAGCTGTGGTAGCTGAATGACACAGACATGTCAGGCGCTTGGCTCACCGACTGTGACAAAAAAAATACATAAAGGCAGATATTCATTAGGCAGATTATTATTTAGAGACATCTACTTTTTTTTTTTTTAATTAACAGGAGGTATTAAATATGTGCAGGTGATTTTAGTGTGAGACAGACCCAGACCACGACCCTTGCTGGAAACAGCTAAAAAACAAGTTCAGGACCCTTTGGGGGTCAAAGTTTTGTCTTTTGGGGGAAGTACTGAGTGGGAATATTTCTGTTTACAGCTAGTGGCTGGCCTGAGGCCTCTTTAAGACACTCAGCCAAGTCTAGATGTCCCAAATTGTTGATTTACTAGGCCAGTGGTAAAGAGATGGTCACAGTTTTTCTATTGGGCTAAAACTCTAAGTAAAAATCTAAAAAGTACAGGGAGAACTTGCTGAAATTTGGATGGATTCCACACACACCATTGTTAGTGTTCACTCTGTGTGGCTATAGACTGTAAAGGGCCTAAAATTATTAATCAGCAGCTGGTATACTGCATGTACCCTGTTTCTCATTTTGAAAAAATATATCACATGCTGCAGCTATGGAATATTTGTCTCCAGAATAGTGCGTGGCACCCTTACTCTGTGTTCCTCAGAGATCTAGAAGAAATCATTTTGTTTGTTCTCATTACCATAAAAGGACCTAAAAATATGGTTCCGGGTGATAATATCGCCTGCAAAATAAAGCGGGACAATATATTGCAGGCAAGTCATTGTGGGCAGTAACATCGCTCGGCAATGACATCATGGAAACGAAGAAAGCAGGCCACCAGCCCGTGGTGTTTCCTGGACACCACAGTGTACCCACAGTCATGGGAGGAGGGAGGCGGACACACAGAAAGACTGACGGTGCGGGCACAGTGGAAACACCACAGGTACCAATGGAGCAGATCCCTGTGCCCGCACCCTTAGTGCAAACACCCGCGGTGCACTTGTAACCCACTGCAGCTGCACCACTGGCCCCCCAGACATAGCCACACATGGACAACTACCGACAGTTGGTCACACAGCATGGCCCCTTGCATGTCCCTCCCTCTTATCCCACTGACCCAACCCAGCCTGGCAACCATCGGTCCACAGCCTGTCACAGGTAGAACATGGATGGGCTGCCACACTTACCCCTTCCCCATCTGTTGGCTGAGGCGATGCATCCCCAGGGTGGTGCGGTATCCTGCAGCAGCCTCATGGCAGGTAGACTAGTCGATGCGCATGGTGACAGGACATGGCACCATGGACACTGAAGCAGGTGTCACTGTGCAAGAGCACAGGCAGGCACAGTGCGGCACTGCGAGGCGTGGTCATTTGTGGCACTGCTGCTCTTGTAGCTTCCTCCAAGTCTGCACTGTTGTATCCTGCATTCTTTCGTGGCAACTTTGGATTGCTAGGCATTTATTTGTCCTGCTTTATTTTGTCCTGCTTTCTCTTGCCCCCGCTTTATTTTGCCTGTGATATCATGTTCGGCGATGTTGTGTTCCATGACTTTAACACCCGGAATCAAAAATATTATCAGAAATGAGAAAAAAAATATGCCCTTTGGTAAAAAAATTAGTTGGAAAAAAATGTGACATACCAGCACCTGCCACAGACTCATGGGAAAAAAAGTATCTTAAGTCCTAGACTTAAGATCTGGCAAAAAATTTTTCACCCAGTCAGTATGCCTGCTACGCTTACAAATCTTCAAAATGACATGAAAGCGGGCTTCAAAAATATCACAGCACAGATAACACATTTGCAATCAGTGGTGTCAGTCTTGTCAGAAACTATGGAGTCCCGTGCCACCATACTGGCAGAAGTGGAGAAAAGAATAAGTACAATCAAGGATACTATGTCTGAATTACTTAAAAGTAAGGAACTCCCTCAAAAGCCAATTCACTGACCTGCAAGCCAAAACGGATGACTTGGAAAACAGATCTCGTCGCTCTAATCTCAGAATCATCAGTCTCCTGGAGGGTACTGAGAAAAATAACCCAGAAACTGAGGTCCACAACTGGCTCATCCAGCAGCTCAAGACTGAAGATGGGGCGAGGGCGTTTGAAGTTGAGCGGGCCCAAAGGGTAGGCCCGAAGCCACGTACAGGGAAGAGAGCTTGACACTTCCTGATTAAATATTTAAGATATACTGATAAAGAAAAAGTTTTAAAAGCTGCCAAGGCAAAAGGCCCAATTGCCCTTGAAAATGGCCAGAAGGTATTTATTGTGCAGGATCACAGCTGCGATTTTCAAACCTGATGACAGAAATTCAATGACGTTAAAAATGTCTTGTTCAGTCGGGACTGGGAATTTGCCCTCTTATACCCCTCAAGGTTGCGGATTACCCGGCCAGGTCACCCACCAAGATTCTTTGACTCTCCTGAAGCGGCAAAACAGTTCATAGAAGAGGAGGAAGCTGCTAGGGCAGGGAGACCCTCTGTGCATATCACCAACCCTGCCTAGCTGGTTTGTCAAGATCTCCTTATAATCAGACTACCCCAGTAAAGGTGCTATTGTCCATCTCACCCACAAATGCCCCGGTGTCTCCATTCACCTTATACCCTGGTTTGTATGATCTTGTCCTGCTGTAGCGGTCTACTGAAGCAAGGAACATCAGGTGGGTGTTTCTCCTCACTAAACTTAATAGCCCATCTATTTGCTTATATGCACCCTAGAGGTTGTAATGGACTGTATTGGATAAACCTGGCCCCTGTCCTGTTCCAGCAAACACACCGTGTTAGTTTTATTCAGTAAAAAGATATACTTTACTAAGATCTGTTTGACAGTAACTGACAAACTTTCAGTTTCAACAGTGAACGGTTAGTTCGGTCCAACATTTTATAATGTACAACCTTGTACTCAAGCTATCAAACTACTTGGTATGCCTGGAATGTGGCCTGGGACCACGCGGTGGAGTCCTAATAATCTTTAAATCGAGCAAGGATCCCTGTTGCTCCCTTTTTTTGTTTTTTTACATTCTGGGTTGGTTCCAGAGGCCAGGAGCAATGTTTTCCCAGGGTGTCTACTTGGGGTAGAGTAATCACAAGGTGTAACAGTGCTTTGTAATGTTCTTCATCTCCTTCGCAATCAAAGTTGGCTCTGGAACTGCAAGCAAGCAATGGTTTCATCATCATCATCATCATCATCAAATCTTTATTTATTCAGGCGAACATCATTGAGCAAGGCTCATTTACAAGATGGACCTGATAAGGTCAAGGTTCAATAGCTGATGCACAACAGATACATCACACTTTATAAGACAGATATACATACAGAGGAAAATAACGTTTATAACAGAATGATGTACAGTAAATTCACATGATAAAACTCGGTTACAGAAAGGTTAAGCTAATATTTACAGTATGTACAGTACATACATATCCCAATGGGGGCCATGGCAGACACACAACATAATGAATACTAGGATGGTGAAGGTATTATTGGGTGCCATAAGATGGGGGTGTCTGTCTGGAAGGAATGTGCCATATATGATTTGGAAGTCAGATTTGTAAGATGACTATTCTAGCTCTAGCGGTAGCAGCTGCATTTCTCTGTAAAGTAGGCTGTACAGTGCTGTTTAAAGGATGCAGATGGAATGATAATGGACAGTTTTAGGGATTTTTGTAGAGTGTTCCATGCTATAGCTAGAGAATAGCTGATTGCTGCCCTCCCTAGCCTGGTGTTGAATTTGGGCAATTTGAGCAGGATGATATTGTTGCTTCTTAGGGCATGAGAGCTAGGAGTGGTCTGGGTGAAGCAGTCAGGATATAGTTTGGAAGTGTTTTTGATAAAGCTCTGTAAATCCATAGTGCTGCATTTCTGCTCCTCCTGATATGAAGGAAACCCATCCAACTGCATTATAAAGAAGCAATGGTGGGTATTATATAGCAGATCTGTAATGAACCTTATTGCTCTATGGTATAGGGTATCCAGCTTGTGAAGGTAGGAGATGGGGCAGTGACTATAAAGGAAGTCTGCATAGTCAACCACTGATAGAAAAATGGTCTGGACTAACCTCATCTTTGAGTCTCTGTTAAGGAAGGGTTTTAATCTATAGAGAAGGCCAAGCCTTTGGCGAAGCTTTTTTAACAGTTCTTCTAGATGATGAGTGAAGTCGAGTCTGCTGTCAATCCACACACCTAGGTATTTGAAGTTTTCAACATACTCCAGATTTTTGCCAAGTATAGTGCATAGCTGGGGGAGAGTGATTGAAGAGGATGTGCTGGTGGAGTTTTGATTTGTGAACATCATTGCTTTAGTTTTCTTTGCATTTAACAGAAGCTTTTTCTCGAGTAGCTGATGTTGTAACAAGGAGAATTCTGTTTGTAGGATTTCACGAGCAACTGCAGTGAAGGGTTGCTGACATACAGAACAGTGTCATCAGCAAAGAGGTGTACTGAGGAATTGGTAAGGGTTGAATCAATGTTATTTATATGAATGGCAAAAAGGATAGGACCCAGAACAGAACCTTGGGGGACTCATCTTGACAGTGGTCTTAATGGGAATAGGTCACCTTCAGCTTTTACCTGCTGTGACCTACCGGTGAGGTAGCATCTGAACCACTTAAGGGAGGGTGGATCTAGGCCAAGGGAGTGTAGGGATGACAGTAACAGCTCATGGTCCACAGTATCGAATGCTTTGCTCAGGTCCAAGAATACTGCACAGACATTATTCTTTTTATCCAATTTGGTTTGCCAGTCATTTGTGACCTTGGCTAATGCAGTGATAGTGCTATGTTTGGCCCTGAATCCAGATTGAGCTGGATTTAATAGGCTAGCATTGTCAAGATATTCCCTTAGCTGATTACTCACTAATTTCTCCAGCATCTTTGATAGCACAGGTAGAATGGAAATGGGCCTGTAATTATTAAGATCCATAGGGTCCCCTGATTTTAGAAGGGGGACCACTTGGGCTGTCTTCCACAGTGTGGGAATAGAGCCAGAGTTTAGGGAAAGGTTAAAGAGGTGTGTTAGGGGGACTGCAAGTACATGGTTTACTTGGTCTGTCCCGACTCGACTACACTTGCCGATGGTAATTAGTGGTACTGTGGGCTCAGTGAGGTCCACTGGTCTTTTCTGTTTGCTTTGTTTGAAATATGTCGGGACCCGGGGTGGGGGTGGGGTGGGATTATCACTCTCATTTGGAGCTGACTGTGTGTGCCTTCTGTTCTATAAAACAACTGTTCATTTATTATCTTGCTCTAAGGTCCACTCTGAGCAGTCATGGGCGTGCTTTGAAGACCGGGAATTATGTACTCACGGTTGTTGCCACAACAATCTCCTCCGGGAATCGAACCTTTGTTTATGTGCAGTCTGTGGCAACGTGCTTGGGGGGCATGGGGGGTTTCTCAGCTGGGGGAGAAGGGGAAAATGCTTTATTTGTTAAGATGCAAGATATCCAGTCCTGGCTGTGGCAACGTTCTGAATTCCCCTCTACAGCGGGTCCCAATGACAAGCGGCAGTGCTTAACACCCAGCTGGAAGTACAGGGTTGCTGCAACCTCTTGGGCTCAGACAAGCGGACATAATGATATACCATAACCAGTCAGTCTGACAAGCGTGCACTCTCTTATCACCTTCATTAACAATTAGGGGACTGCACAGTTGTTGCTACACTGGCTCAGCTAGCCATCCTAAATGTTTCATCATAGACAAAATTTAGACCGTGGTGGAGGGGGCGAGGGCAGGGGATGGGAAGGTTGGGGGAGACTTGAATACGCAGGCGGGTGGGGGGAGTGTAATGGAGAGGCACCTATTTGGCCATCAGGTGCTAATTCCTGTGCTTTGTATACGGGGTATTACTCATACATGGGGTATCTGATTGATGGAGGGGCACTTTGTGCCCTACCGGGAGTGTGAGGGTTCATCAATTGCTCATTAATTTGACAAAAATAAAACACTGCTTTATTGGGGGGGTGTACAGACTTCTTGGTTCATGTGCCTCACCAGAAATAGATAATAGTTGTAAGCCCACTAATCTTTTGGGGAACATTATCTAATGTTCACCCAAGTAACCCACAAATACCACCATCATTAATCGAGGAGGAAGAACGATATCTTTATCGTACCTCATAGTGCATCACTGGATCATTATCTGGTTGAAAGTGGCAAGATTCTTGGGTACTCAGATGACTGAAGTAAGAGGAGGGGGTGGGGGACTCGGAGCACAAGGTTCAGGGATGGGGGGATTATAAAGCAGGGAAAAATCATCTCTGTCTTGTTAATGTTCATTTTGTTCAAAAACGTGTTGTATATAGTTTATTGTTCTTAGCAGGTACATTAAAATGTTCATATGTACATTGTGAAGTGGAAGGGAGGTATACAGTCCTGTTTGAAGGTAGAGAACAATGGCAACCTCCTTAAAAGTTGTGACATGGAATGTAAATGGGTTAAACAATGTTATCAAGAGGAAAAAAGTCCTAAATAGAATAAAAAAAAACTGAAATCAAATGTGGTTCTGCTGCAGGAGACCCACCTCACAGCATCAGAGGTGGGTAAACTGAGGGAGTCCAAGGGGGACATGGGTTGCAGCTACCTATAGTTCTCCGGCTAGGGATGGTGGCTATATGGTTGTCGAGAGGGTTCCGGGTTCCAGGGACATGTTGGTGCTTCCTACGAGGACCCGGGGGGGAGGGCAGATATGCACTAGCTCAGCTGCAGCTGAACACAGGGGAGATATGAGCATTGGGAAGTGTGTATGGGCCTAACATTGAGGATTCTGGTTTCTACTGCAGGTTGCACCTGGACATGGCCCCTCTTCAAGGGTTCATGGATCGGGGGGGGGGGGCTTTAACAGTGTCCCTGATACTACATTGGATAGATCAAATCCAGTTCCAATCCCATCCTCAAAAAATGCCCAAGCTCTACAGGAAATAGAAGGTACTTTCTCCCTTCCGGATATTTGACGCTGTCAGAACACTGTGGGGTGGGAATACAGCTTCTTTTCCCATGCTAGAACTGAGATTGTTGGTATCCTCAACTTTTGCACTTCGAGTGGGTCAGGTTACATACGAACCCTTGCTGGTTTCAGATCACAATCCACTCACAGCTCTTTTCCATTTGGGGGATGAGTAGGCTCCTGTCAGGCAATGGATGCTAGACCCTTGACATTTAAATGATAAACGCTGCATCAATCATATCCAGACTGCCATTCTGGAGTATTTATCCAATAACATAAAAGGCGATACTACTCATTCAGCCAGGTGGGAAGCCTTGAAGGCATATGTAAAAGACTAATCTATATCCTTTGTGGCCCATAAAAAAAAGACGGCAGAAGCAGATTTGGAATTTTTGGAAAAGAAAATCAAAGAGTTGGAGAGGGCCCACATGGGGCACCCTTTTCCTGGCTTGTATAATAGATTGCAACAAAATAAAATTTAACACACTCAGCTGTTCTAAAATTGAGCGTGGCCTACTCCTCAGTAACGTGGGGCCGTATTTTGACAGAGACAAGGGAGGGAATTTCATCGCCTGGCAGCTTAAGAAAAAGGAGGGGGACCAAATGGCTAAGGGTATCAGTACCCCAGACAGAAGGTTAGCCACTGACACACAAGATGTGAGGCAAGCTTTTGCTAAATTTTATCAAGATCTCTACTCCTCGGAGGTTTCTCCCTCCACAGATCAACTCCAGCAGTTCCTAGCTAAGGCCCTTGTGGTACCATTCCGAAAGAGTCTTCCAAGGCCCTGGATAAATCACTGGAAAAAAATGAAATAAGGGCCATAAAGAAACTTAGGAGGCAAAGCACCAGGCTCAGATGGCCTACCTAATGGCTTTTTCAAAAAATTCCAGGATATCCTCCTGGACCCTTTATTTGAGGTGTACGAGGCCAGTATTACTAAAGGCTTACTAAGTAAATTAAAAAAATATATATTACTAAGAGGCCCCACTTCATGCATCGGCCATTGTAACTGTACTATCTAAACCAGGTAAGGACCAGGTACCTCTGCTCTTCGTACCGCCCATATCCTTACTTACCTCTGACTACAAAGTTCTCGCAAGAACTGTTGCTGCCAGACTAGAAGCCCTATTACCGCACACAGTGCATCCAGACCAGTGTAGATTTGTCCAGGGGAGGCACGGTAAACAGAATGTTTGGAAAACCCTAAACATCATACACTATTGGGCCAGATCACAGAAAAGACATGGGGCCGTGATCCTTGCACTTGAAGCAGAGAAGGTCTTTGACCGTGTGGAGTGGGGGTACATGTTTGCAGCTCTGCAGACTTTTGGTATTGGACCAAATATGGTCAACTGAATTAGAACCCTTTACACTAACCCAATATCACAGATCCAGGTAAATGGATACCTTTCCCCAACCATTACTCTGCATAGGGGTATGAGACAGGGGTATCCGTTGTCCCCCCTCCTATGCATGCTGGTCCTGGAGCCACTAGCAGCAGTTATCCGCAGCCATCCTGGGATCGTGGGTTACGGTGAATGTGGTGAAAATAAACTTGCGTTATTTGCAGATGACCTGTTCCTATACCTGCAGAATCCCCAGGAGAGTCTTCCAATTACCCACAACATACTCAAGAAATATACTTCCCTCTCGGGCTACAACATATATTGGGCCAAGAGCAAAATGTTATCAATAGGGGACAAAAACAGCCAATTTTTTGACCTTGAATGCTTTGGGAGCCCAAGTGATGCAAAAAATTAAATATTTAGGGGTCCTGATTACAGCCAAACACACTCAGCTTGTAGCGCTCAACTACGGCCCCCTCTTTATCAAAATAATCCAGGCCTGTGACAGGTGGTCTTTTCTGCCTTTGACCCTCCTAGGAAGAATAGCATCAGTAAATATGAACATACTTCCACAGTGCCTATACCTGTTTCAGTCCTTGTGGGCTCATCTCCCTGACAGATACTTGAAACATTTGGACAGCATCATACACAAGTTTTTGTTGGGGGCAAGCCGGCTTGGATTTGGAGGGCTATGCTGCAGCAGCCTCCAAATAATGGGGGAGTGGTTTTCCCAAACTTTAAGGTATATTATTATGCAGCACAGCTAGCATTCATACCTGTTGGAATGTTCCCGGAATGCCCTAGCTGGATGGAAACAGAAGGGGAGCAGATGGGGGTGGATATTAGAAGCGATCTCCTCTTTCACTCGCTGCAGCACAGGTCATCAATCTTCTGTACCAACCTCTTTACAAAAAAACTCCTCAGGGTCTGGAAAGCAGCTCATGCAGCTACTGGAGTGTCACCTAAATAATCCCAGTTTGCCTCCATTTGATTCCCCCCTGAAGGCCATGCCTGGGTACATAGAGGCCTACTACACTGGCAGAAAAAAGGGCTATGTATAAAACAGCAACTGTTTGAAGGTGGACGATTTCTTTCCTTCAGGGAACTCGGGGGACAGTGAGATCTTGCTCCAGATGACTTTTGTTTATCTTCAGGTCAGACACAAACTGTCAGGTTCTTGTGAGTCCCACATTAATAGCACTCAGGGTGATTCCTTTGAGGAACACTGTCTAGGGGGCATCTCTGGTGACTCCCACTTGAATTATCTGACTGAACTTTCCCTAGTTATAAACCTAAAACACCTCTGGATTCGAACTAATATAGGATTCTTCTCATTTATGTATTTATTTATTAATCGCCTGTATAATTTGGGGTTGGTTGTGGGAAGGCAGTGGGAGAACAGGGATTAGGTAGTGTATGACTGGATGGCAGTGAATGTGTAGTCAAATCTGATTGTATTTCTTGTATGAATGGTGACCGAATGATTAGCTAGGTTTTTATAGTATTGTTATAATGTTATTCTGTTTAGTTGGTCTAGCTGCTTATATATGTTTAGGAGTCTTGGGCCCCTCCGAATTAGTTACCCTGCAGCCCTGCTGCGTGGCCTCCGCCCCTTTTGTGATCTCCCCTTCCCGGCTGTTGCTGTAAGATGTTGCAGGGAGGTGGGTATTTGTAGGGGGCATGGGGGTCGGTGCTGGGGTTTTAACGTAGGTGAGAGGGACTGAGGTGGTTAGGAGCAAGAGGCACCCTAGGAGAAAATGGTGCCTTGAGAGAGGCCCAATGTGTTTGGTCTTCGTTCCTAGGGTTCAGACCAGACCATGTGGGCAGGCAGCTAGAGGGCCTACAGCCTTCACTGATCCCCTCCAGGCAGTGTTATGAAACGCTAAGTCGATGAAAAACAAGACCGCAATTATGTCGGACTTGATTTCTTCAGTCGACCTGGTGTGTATTACAGAGACCTGGTTGGGGGACAATGCAGGTCCAAATCTTGGAGGCATCGGCCCCTGCCGGGTACTCTGTGGTGCACTGCCCGAGAAGGGATCGCAGGGGTGGGGGTGTGGCTATCTGGTTTAGATCCAGCTGGAATTTCTCTGTACATCCGATGGGTTCTACCTCGTCGTTTGAATGTGTGGCAGTGCGTGGGGTTCCAGGTGCGGGTTGCAGATTTCTCCTGGTTTACTGCCCTCCGGGGTCAGGTGGAGAATTCTTGCAGGGGGGCTGCGGACTTCATTGCCGACAAAGTGTTGGAGTCACCCAGACCGCTTGTTCTGGGGGCTTCAATGTCTGGATTGATCATGAATCTTCGCAACCTGGTTCTGACCTCCTCCAGCTGATGACATTGCTGGGCCTAGCACAGGCAGTTGCCTCTGCGACCCACCATGATGGCCACACCTTGGACTTGGTATCCTCACTGGGTTTTGAGGTCACTGACTTCAGGATTGATCGGGTCTCTTGGTCCGATCACTGTACGGTGAAATTCTCATTTGCCACTTCTCGATGGTCCCTCCCGCTGACATGATCAGCTATCACCTTTAAGGGGATTGTCCCCAGAGGGACTGATGGTGGTAGTTGATTTTTCCAGTGTTAGTGCTGTTTGTGCAGCTGGCTTGGGTGAAGCAGTGGCAGCCTATAATAAGGCTGTCTCCAGGGCACTGGTCTGTATATGAGCCAGGTCTTCTCACCTGAGACCCCAATGGTATGATGGGGCTCTCAAGGTGATTAAGACCATGGGTCAGAGATTAGAGTGTTACTGGTATAGGACCCGGTCAGTGGAGGATAGACTGGCTTTGAGGAATCACTATATTGATTATCAAAGGACAATCGACCGTAAGAAGGCAGAGCTCTCCAGGGAGATTGCCGCAGGGAAGAACAGATCAGCTCAGCTCTTTCAGACTGTGGACAGACTTCTTCATCCAGTCTGTCTACAGCTGAAAAGATCCTTTTCAGTAGCAATTTGCGAAGAGTTTGTTCTGTCTTCTGTGACAGAGCATCCTCTACTTGGGCCAGGATCTCGCCAGTGGGTCTAGATCAGGCCCGCAGGGTGGGGTCTGGGTGGTGCATGTGCACTCCCATTGTCTGGGCAGAGTTTTGGCCAATGGAGGTGGCCAAGGACTCCAAGGTGATTTCGAAGCTGCGGCCCACTTGTTGTGAACTGGACCCTGACCCGACGTGTCTCCTAGTGGGCTGCGTCAAGGCTATCAGTCATTATTCACCAGGATAGCAATGTGTTCGCTTTCGGAGGGGGTCTTCCCTGATGCCTTGAAGGAGGCGCTGGTGAAGCCCCTTCGGAAAAGAAACAAAAAAAATCTCTCAACTGACTTCCTGGCGAATTACAGACCCATCTCAAACCTCCCATTTTTAGGGAACGTTGTTGAGATGATAGTGGCTCTGCAGCTTGAGGAACACCTGGAGACCTTTGACGTCTATGAGTCATTCCAGTCTGGGTTTAGGACGAGGCGCAGCACAGAGATGGCACTAGTCCAGGTGTATAATGACCTCTTCAGGGCAAAAGATTGAGGGGAATGGTCAATTCTCATTCTCCTCGATCAGTCATCAGCATTTGATACCGTGGACCACATTGTGTTGTTGGATCACCTTAGAGAGTACTGTGGACTCACTGGTACTGTTATCAACTGGTTGAGTCATTCCTTTCGGGCAGGAGGCAGAGGGTAGTGATGGGGAATTTCTCCTCCTCCTCCCCGATGCCCCTGACCTGTGGAGTTCCTCAAGGTTCGATCCTGTCACCACTGTTGTTCGTGGTATATATGTTGCCCCTGGGGAGGCTCATCAGACAGTACAGCTTTGGGCTTTCACTGTTATGCAGATGATACTCAGCTGTACATGACTTTTCTACCAGGGACAAATAGTGCTGTCGAAGTGCTGAATGAATGCCTTGCCAAGATCCAGGACTGGAAGAACTCTTACTGCCTGAGACTTAATCCAGACAAGATGGAGGTACTGGTGATTGAGTCGGGTTGCGTGCATGATGGGGATGCCTCCAGGACTGCAACAGGTTTGGTCCTGGGGTTGACTCTGTTGATGGCATCCTCTAGGGTGAAAAATCTGGGCGTTGTCCTCGATGACAAGCTGACATCTGAAGCTAAGGTGTTGGCTGTCATCAAAAGTGTTTTTTACCACTTGAGGAACATCGCACGGATTAAACCTCTAATTCCACCTAAGGACCTGCCATCGCTGGTGCATGCCTTTGTAACATCCATACTCGACTACTGTAATGCTCTATCTCAGGTTCAGTGGAGGGAACCTTCGCCGGCTGCAGCTAGTGCAGAATGCAGCAGCCAGGCTGCTGACAGGACTGTCAAGGTCCTGACATGTGACCTTGGTCCTGCGGGGTCTGCACTGGCTGCCAATCAGGTGGAGGATTCTCTTCAAAGTGAGCTTCCTCACCTATAAGGCCCTATACGGATTGAGTCCTGGCTACCTGTCAGACCTCCCTACCACTGCCATCCCGGCCCACTCCCTTCGTTCCTCCACTGAGGGCCTCCTGGTAGTTCTGAGGACCAGGCTGAAAACCTCGGGTTATCGTTCATTCAGGGTGGCCGGCTCAGTCCTCTGGAACTCGCTGCCAAGACCTTTAAGGGAGGCCCCTATGGTGGAGGCATTCAGGAGGGCCTAAAGACCCACTTTTTCAGTTTAGCCTTTCCTGCTGATGTTTTTAGTTAACACACCAAAAAATGTTTAATTGTTTTGGATCCGTTTTCTAAATGAATTGTTTATATAATCTGTATGTTTTTACAGCTCTGACAATTTTTTTCCACTGTATGGAATTGGGCACCAAACAATACATTACTTACTTATTCATGCTACAACCTTACTATAAGCCCTTATCAATATACTACAAGATTTTCCAGAATGGCCCTACAGTCCCCACTCAACGTATACAATTTGTGTGGGAGCGAGACTTGGATATTGTCTTTACCCCTGAAATGTGGTCTGCAGCAGTGGAGAATCTCAATAACTGCTCGAAGAACAACAGGCTGAGGCAGACTCAACTCAACTTTCTGTATAGAACTTACATTTCCCCTCCCGGTTGCATCACCTCAACCCAGAAAAACCTAAGAATTGCCCCAAACGTGGTGCAGATGGGAGAGACTTTTTACACAGGACTCTAATGTGCCCCCAAATCCTTAATTATTGGCATGAAATATGTAAAATAATGAAAAAGGTTCTGGGTGTTGCTCCACCTAGGTCTTCTTTAGAATTTCTGCTGGGGGCTTACCTGGGAAGAAAGCTGCCGGGACAAGATCTAAAATAGTGGTCCCTTGCATTAATAAATGCTCACAAGATGCTGGGCCAGTGCTGGATTTCTGAAAACCAGCCCACCATTCAGCAATGTGCCCACAATCTGCTATACTGCTTAAAGATAGAACGTGCCCAAGCAAACATTACAGAGGACACCTCAAAGTTTGAGATGATTTGGCACAAACTGGTCTTGACCATGGAATGGGACGTGTTTCCAATGTGAACCCCCTGGATTAATGTCTTGTAGCAATTACCTGATAATGCTTGCTGGAGGCTCAGTTGGTACCCCATCCCTGTCAAAAATTAACCCATCATAAAAATCTGCTCAGTTTATAATCAAACTAATCCTATCTGTTACAGTTAATTATGTACTTGTATAACATATGATGTATAGCCTTCCCTGTTACTACAAATCCTACGGTGTACAAGCTTTCTCAGCAAAGTTTGTTTGAACGTATACTCATGTTTTACCTCCTTTATATGCTCTGCATTAGTGTTTTTACCTGTTTCTAGTTGTCATGTTCACATTTTTAATAAAAATATATATAAAAAAAAAAACAACATGTATTTTCTCACCTTGTTCACCCATGTGCCCACTTCTACTCCTCCCAGCTCTATCAGCTGCCTTCTCTAGGACTTACCCAACTTTCCCTGGACCAGTTAGTGGGTGGGTGCCTTGATCAAAGTGCCACAGGAACAGTATCCAGCACTCAGTCCACCAGAATAGAAAGAGATGCTACAATGAGATCAGCTGCTTATATGTCCATTATTTCAGCAGCACCACAAACTGAGTATATGAGGAAACATACCCCCAGAGCCCCAACGTTTTGCACCTAGAGCACCCAGAGTTTTGTCAAGGTGATGAACTCCTCAGAGGACTACCATATGTAGTCCCAGAATTCAATTTATTTAAAAGGGCAATGCAATATAATTAACACCCAGTGCAATTTCAAACATTATACAAAATAAAAAAGTTAGACACAATGCACACAAACTTTATCACACTGTCAGACACAGCCACTTAAATTTCTTTTATTAACAACTGTCGTTATGTATTTTGTTTTTTTTTTCCTTTTATATTTTGTTCCCATTATGGTATTCCTCCTAAAACAATTCAAACCTGAAAGACAGAAAAACAAGATATAAGAGGAGAGGTGCCAGTTCTACTTGGTCGCTTAAGCCTGGCCAGGTCAGGACCCCAATATGGTATTATCAAATAGGTTTCCCTGTTTGCCAAAGTTTTGATTATATCCACCACTATAATTTGTGGGTACCTTTTAAAACTAGAAAAACTGACTTGCACGTTTCCCCTCCCCCAGAGCAGGGGTGGGGGAGTAGAGCTGTTAGTTAACTAGGTATTGCAACTTATCCAACACATAGGGAAATGGGCAGAATGGGTGGGCCATGCGGTCCTTATCTGCTGTCAAAGTCTATGTAACGTGCAACTATTGCAGACTTTTTGTTGTTCTGCTCTACTGCCCACATGTGTTCCCCAATGCACATTTTTTAATTTGCACTTAGTGTGACCCATGTAAAATGCCCCACATGTGCATTTTGACAAGTATATAATATTGGTCATGTGACAACTGAAGAAAGATTTTATACTCATCACTGTGCCATTTTTTGGGTTAAAAAAGCAGATGTATTAATTACTGTTATGTTCATATTATCAATGTTTGCATTTTTTTATATCCATCTGGTACAAGGAAGAGCTACATTTTTTAGGTACCTTTTTTTTTGTTGAACACTATGAACTAGGGCATCCTTAATGTTTTTTGCTTGCCTATATACTATATGGGGCGGTTCAGAAACACAATCCCTAAGTTTAGGCTCTGCTCTTAGAATTTCCCAATTTTTTCCTTATAAAGTCCTCCACCACCTTAGCCTCCCCAGAATTCATGGTGACAAAATGTAATCCACCACCACCCATATATCTCTGATGGGTTCACAGGGAACAAGCTGTTCTTTAGCTGTAGTGTCTACATCCTCCCTTGCTTTCTAGATTATAACCATACCATAACACCTTTCTTTCAATCTGACTTCCAGATCACCTGCACTCCTCCTTTTATACCCTTCCTGCTTGCTGCAGTTTCTTTAGATTCAAAGAAACTGCCCCTTTGGAATGTTTGCAATTATATGCCTGGGGTGACAGCTGGCTGCATTTAAAAGATTATTGCAGTTGGTGGATATACGAAATAAGGTAGTATGAAACTCCCCATCTTCCTGATAAAAAAAAAAAAAATGATCTCGGCCTGTTGGTGCTGAGGGCTGAGGCACTGGACGGCACACCTCACGCCATACTGGTGACCCGGGTTCAGTGACAGGCTCAGGTAGCCAGGGGTCGGCAGGGGAGAGAGTGCATGGAGCGTCCGGAGGACAGCTCTCCTCTCCCTGGGGAGGGATCCAGGGTTGCCCAGTGTCCTAGTGACCCCCGATGGATACCCCCGTACCACAGGTATACCAGCCAATGTAAGGGGGTGGAGTGCAGCAGACGCCAGCAGGGCAGCCTTGCACAGGCGTCATTGCACGCTGCACTCCGAGGGGGAGCAACACCACAGGAAATACCTTCTGTGGCACCGTGGAGATAAAGGGGACTCCAGGGGCAGGTCCACATCCCACTGCTGGCCCAGTGCACGAGGGGACTCCATGACCGATCCAATGCTCAGGTAGGCCCCTCTAATTCCAGAAAGGTTGCTCACCTGGGGGGTGATCCAGGAGGCTGGACCTGCCTGGGTGATAGGGGAGGAAGCTGGTAGCAGGGGGTTCAGGCAAGGGAGCAGAGGCCTCGCCGAGTGAGCACCCTAGAAGGATGCCCAGGCCTTAGGGTGCATAAAGGGAATGCTGGAAAAAAAATATATATATATCTTGCTTATCCCACTGGACCAAAATCTGAAATATAGAGGCCTAGTCTCCAGATGTTTTACAAAGTATATCAACTCCAGTTCCATCCCCCTTCACATCAAAATTACATCTTTAAACCTCTTCTATAGCTCTATTTTACTGAGGCATAGATTTTCAGCAATGTAAATGTTATGTTCCTCCTACATTCCTACTGCCAAATTAGCATATTCGGGGGCAAACACTGCCCCCATAGCTGTACCACTTTGTTGGATGTAGCATTGTCCTTGGAAGTTGAAAGCACTGCTTTCCAGGACCAATTTGGAAAATTCTACCAGAGCTATTCATTTATTGAAATGTTTCACCAGGAAGGCACACTGAACAACAAGTTGCTTGTCTCCCGGTGCGACCGGAGGGGGGGTTACATGGAGAAGACATACAAGCAAAAATACAATTACAATACAATATCCAGTGAACAGTAAATAGGCATCAACTTTTTTTTTTGGTTATGTACAATTTCAAGTGCAGAACAATAAGTTATATGTACATGACATACCCAGATATGGGGAGAGATACAAGTGTTGGAAGGAGGGGTGGAGGAGTGAGTGGAGCGCTGGATTGGTAGGGGAAGGTATAGAGCAATGTTAGGGGAAGGTGTAGAGAAATGGAGGAGGAGGAAAAAAAGGAAGAAAGAGAAGCGGAGGGCAGGGGAAGGAGAACAGTGTCTAAGCATATTAGGGAAAGAGGTCAGTAGTTTTGGTTGATGATTACTGACAACAGAATGTGAGATGGGTGCATTAATTAGTAGACAAACATTTGTCAATGCTGAATGTTTGCTTGATGGTATTAGCATTGGAAATGCAGGAGTTAGACTGATGCAGAATAGGAATGGCAGTGAAGTACTGAACTCACGCCAACCCCATCTCCACCCTGCAGAGATGGACAGGCACTGGGGTAAGTGTTTGGGTCGTCGCCCATGACATTCATGCTATGTCACCTCACCCTATTCTGCAGACACGACACGTGTTGAGGTGTGCCTTGGGGTGTTTGGCTTTACAGTCACCCCATTCCATAAGGACATACGCTGAAATGGGTGCAGCACAGGAGAATGGGGTGAACGCTCGCGATGAAGAGTCACATAATTTTCAACATAGGCATTTTAGGACCTCTGCTGATGAACAGTGTCGCTGTGATTTTCTTAATGTGTCCCGAACACTGATTTCCCACAGCGATTGTGATATTCTGTGCCGGAAGTGCGAAAACACATTTCGGCCAGGATGTGAAAAATGACAGCTGTACCGTTCATAAGGAGGTCGCGGAAAAATGGCAATGCTGAAAATCCTGGGTAAAAATATTGCAAATTCACGAGATTCTGACGTGCGTATGACACTGCACAATGCGCTTCGTAAAACAGTCATTCTTGGACTTTCCACCAAATTTGCTACATAGACTTTTGAGAGCCCACCTCATGAACACTGGCACTGTTGTTTGATTAATCGGTCCCAAAGGTGATTCCACACAGTGACCGTGAAATCACCTTCGGACCGAATAACGCCATGACAGTGGCTGAATTCACGAGGAGGGTCCTAATAACCCCATGTTGGAAAATTTGGTGCCAAAATTCCCAAAAATGCCTGGAGATATACACCACAGTTGAAAAACCCTATTTATGCCATTATGCAGCTTACCGGCATTTCTTCAGTTTGGTCGGCTTTGAAGAGTGCAGACATGTTCCCAGTCCACCGAAGATCGTCGCTGGGCTCCGGGAGTAAGTATGGGGTGAGGGGTGTGGGGAGGCAGGGTGGGCACGGGTTGGGGAGGGCCACAGATTCAACGAGGGACCGTTTATATTTCACAGGTTTAAAAAAAAAAAAAAAACATTGCGGGCCTTTTTTTTAATTTAACAGGGACATGTCCAGCGTGCCACCCTAGTGTTTTTTTTGGGGGCTGTAGCAGACGGGGATTGGGCACCCAGTTGGCACATACCAAGGGGGCAAGAGCCGAGGGGATTGGGCACCCCTCGGCACAAAACAAATTTTTTTTGGGGGACATTATGCCAATGGGGGAGTGGGCTCCCCATTGTAAATTAAACTGGGAAGGGGACTTAAGGCGACTGGTAATGGGCCCCGTCGGAAAACAAGACTTTTTGGGCGATGACGCCGAGGGGATTGGGCACCCAGCACTGGGGTTGTGTAATATTGTTTGTAAACATGGCGGCGGCCTGCCACCATGTTCGCAAACAATATTACACTAGGCAAGGCACCGCCCTGCAATGATGGGTCACTCCCTCATTGCAGTGGAATGCCTGACGCTACAATGACGAGGCGGCCCCTGATTGCTTTGGTGAAAACGTTACAACTCGGAGGCACTTTTGGAAGCCAGTATCATCAGCACACTGTGCCTCCATTTGTCCACCAGTGCCAAGCCCCCAAATGCAATGCCTCCGTTGGCTGCTGCATTGTCACGCCTCCACAACCCGCTTCTCTCCTAAGCTGTCGCACAATGTTTCTTGCGCATGCGCACAAGCAAACATAACAAGCAGGTACAGTTTGAGGATAAATAATTAGGGAGGGCCGTACATACAGAGTAAGAGGAGGAAAACTCTCATTTTTTGCCTGAAGCAACTGTTATTCTGCTTCTCCTTCTAGAGTCTGTTCTCCATATGCTATTACTTCCTATCCCACTCTACCTCTGCTGCCCCCCTTCCTGCCTCTCCTCCTCCTCTCAATTCTCCCCCCTTCCTCTACCCCATCTCCCAATGTATATTTACCTCCAACCTATTCCACTTGTGCCAGCCCCCCGTCACCCCCCTTTCTGTTGTCCAATATGACCCAATTCCGAGCTTCTCAAATATAGCCGGATTAGGTTGTTAACCTTAGCCCTCTTTACTCAACTCTACCTCCTGTCTCATACTACATTGCAACCGCAGAGGTTACTGCCTCGCAAAATTTTTCTGTTGATTCCCAATGATGCTTGCTGTATTTACCATATCCTTCTGGCCTGTATGTATCTACACCTGTATTTAAGCAATCTCTATTGTATATGTGATGTATATTTGCCTCTTGCTATGCTCCTCTGTATATAGTTTGTTGCTTACTATTCGCCTGCTTATACCTATTATGTTCCTTTTGCCTTGTATATGTATAATATGATTATGCTGTCACTGTAAATGTTATTACATTTATTTTTTTTCTTCCTTTTTACTGGCAAATGTATTACCCCAGGTCCATCTTGCAAATGAGTTTGTCTCAATGGTGTTCCGCCTGGCGAAATAAAGATATTGATTGACTGACTGATTGAGGAGGCGTGCCGAATTTGAGGGGATAGGGAGTTCCAGAGTTTGGGGAAGTGGTGTGCAAATGCAGACTGTCCTATCAGAGTAGAACGGCGAGGGGCTGCTAAAGTATGTGAGTCAGTGGATCGTAGGGAGTGAGAGAAAGGGAGAGGTGTAGAGAGGAAGGAGGATAGGTTGGGGGGGGTAGTGAACCAAACCAATATTTACAGAGGAGTTTGACGCAGTGAGAGAGGCGTCTGTTAGCTAGTGAAGGTAGGGACAGGGAATGATAGAGGTCACAGTGATGAGATCGTGCAGGAGAGTCAAGAGTGAAGTGACAGAAGGAGTTGAAAAGGGTCCAATCTGGCCAAGGAAGATTTGGGAGCAGCACTGTAGACTACATCACAGTAGTTGAAAATGAGCGGGATCATCTTGTGGACAATCTCACATGTAGCCGTAAGAGGTATGCAACTATGGTTCCTGTATAGGGCACCAAGCTTGGGGTGTAGTTTTTTCAGGATAATAATAATAATACATTTATTTATATGGCGCCTTATTAATTGTCAAGGCGCCTAACAATATAAAACAATTACATTAATATAAAACAGTTACATCAATCACAAAGTACTTAGATAAATCATTAATTAATTAAAATACATAAAGCAGCAAATCAGATAAAAACAAAATATTCAATTGGGCGAGAACGCTTGGTGCCACAAAAAAGTTTTTCAGCCCCATTTAAATCCCTCCACAGCTGTGCTCACATAACTGAGGAGTAGAGAATTCCAAAGGGTGGGAGCTGCATACAAAAGTCAGGCACCAGATGATTTCAGATTCACCCTTGGAATCTAACAACCCCTCGTCAGCCAAGCGGAGTGATCTACCGTGGCAGTAGGGAACCAGAAGCTCTTTCAGATAGCCCGGGCCCAGTCCATGTAGGGCTTTGAAGGTCAATAAACCGACCTTAAAGGTGATCCGCCACCGTACAGGCATGCCAGTGCAGATCGCGCAGCACCGGTGTAATATGACACGATCGAATAGATCCCGTCAGAAGCCGGGCAACAGCGTTCTGAACCAGCAGGCAGGATGGCGTCAATGTGTCCAGAGCAGTTGAGGTGTTGGTCCAGCCAAACCCTGAGGTATCTAAATGAGGAGATGTCCTCAAGAATTGTACCATCTAGGGTGTGGAAAGTGGGCAGACTGGGGAGCTTAGAGAGTCTCTGCCTAGTGCCAAAGGCCATAGAGACTGTCTTCTTGGCATTAAGAAAGAGTTGGTGAGAGGCAAACCAGAGCTGACCCTGTTCGAAGTCATGCTGTAATCTGGTTGCCACATCAGTGGGAGACTGGGCAGAGGTGAAGAGGACAGTGTCGTCAGTGTACATATGGATAGAGGAGGAGGAACAGGCTGACAGCAGGTCATTAAGGAAGACTGAGAAAAGCAAGAGGCCAAGCACTGAGCCCTGCGGGACTCCAGTGGTGATTTGAAAGGGAGTGGAGATGGAATCAGCGATTCTGACTGATTGAGTCCTTCCTGTGAGGTAGGCTCTGAACCAGTTTGTTGCAAATGCTGATAGGTCAGCCGAAGAGAGGGAGTGAAGTAGTGGGGAAACCGTGTCAAAAGCCTTGGCAAGGTCGACAAAGATGGCAGAGGTGATTTGGCCGTTGTCCATCCCAGTAAGAATGGAATCGGTGAGTTTGAGTAGGGAGGTAGTGGTGGAGTGATTTTTCCGAAAACCAGATTAGAAGGGGGGTGAAGAAATCAGAATCAGAGAGAAAGGAGGAGATTTGGGAGAGGACCAAATGCTCCTGGAGTTTAGCAAGGGTAGGGAGCATGGAAATGGGGTGATAGTTCCCAGGGGATGAGGGGTCACCACCCTTGGGGAGGAGGACGATGACAGCATATTTCCAGGATGTTGGAACAGCTGCTGATATAAAGGAGAGGTTTAGGATTACAGATAGTGGGTAAGCGACAGCAGGGGCTGAGAGGTAAAGTAGCTTCGGGTCAAGTTCATCGGATGAGCTGCCTTTTGAGGGGTTAATGGCCAGAATGGCATCTAGGGTGGCAGCAGGCGAGACCATGGAGAAAAGAGAACGGGGAATGATTGGGGGGAGATGTTCGCCTGTAGTAGAGGATAGTGTGGTAGGGGGAGTTGGGAGGGATGCTGGAAGGGCCGAGGCACATGAAGTGAAGTAGGACTTAAATGCCTCTGATACAGAGGCAGGATCGGCTATAAGGGAGTTATTTACTTTGATAACCTGCTGAAGGGGGTGGGGGGGGAAGAAATGGACAACTTTCCAGAATTTGGAGGGGGTGTTTATATTAGTATGGAATGTGGATTTGAAATAGTCAGCCTTCGCTAATCTGATTGCTTTTGTGCAAGAGTTGCGGAGGGCACTGTATATTTCGAAGTCTCTAACGAGCTTAGATGTTTTTTGCTTCCTCCAGGCTTGGTCACGTGCCCTGAGGTTATGTGGGTGGTGTTGCTGCTCCTGCTGTTTTATTGAGACAGTACTTCACGGCTTTGAGACCATATAGGTGAGGAATATCTGTGAAAAGGGATTCGACACTAAGCATGACCAACAAGTGATCACGCTCGACATGGAGATCTTCTAAAACACCCAGACCCAGCACGTCTGCTCTAACTGTATCTTGTTTTTCTGTCTTTCAGATTTGAATTCTTTAAGAAGGAATACCATAATGGGAAAAATATATATATCTGTTGCAAAAAACTACGTTAATGCAGAGATTAGGGTTGTAAAAACGCAAAGTGTACAAAGACCGGAAATGAAAAAACATTAGGGATTTGGGTCTCTGGAGTATTGGTGAATCAGTGGTGGAGTCTTACTCGGGGTTGTGAAACTTAATGCCCATTCCCCAGCCCATAGCCTCCTGTCCGAAGCACAAGATACAGCTCCAACCGAGTGCCTCATGGTGATACAGTATGGCCAACATAATCTTTCAGAGTTTTCTTCTCTCATCTGATCCAGGGTAGGGGTGGGCATTAGGGTTGACAACACCAAATAACACCCCACCACTGATTTGCAAACATTCCGGAGACCCAAATCCCTAATGTTTATTTCATTTCCCCGTTTTTGAACACTCTGTGTTTTTACAACCCTAATCTCTGCATTAACGTAGCTTTTTGCAACTAATTTCCCTTCTTTTTGTGATAGTGGAACTGTATCCTCATTTACTGTATCCTCATTTGCATAGGTATGAGCGAAATACAATACTGGAGACAGTCCTGATGCAGTGCATGGGCCCAGAAGACCCCAACACGCATGCTGATGCCTTGTGGGTGAGGTTCCCTGACCTACCACAGAGTGTGGCATCTGTGCCAAAACACTGCTCCGTCCCTACCCAGACCATGACTGGTGCTGCATGCTGCAGCACCTTCCCCATCAGCCTTGTCTCAGTAAACTGGCTGAGTTCACACCTGAACTCAGCTCACTTGCACGGTAAAGCAGCGTGTTCCCCAGAGGTGCAACGGACATCCCTGCAAACAATGTACTTAATAAATTCTTTGTTTTTTAATATTTTGACCCCAAACTTTCAACATACTTGTCTTATAATCCCACCTCATAAACACCATAGGTGAAAAAGTTCAAAGCCGTGATGAAACGCCATTCCGTAGCACAGGTACAAAACATGTTTTGGACAGGATGTGAAAAATGACAGCTACACTGTTCATGAGGTGGTGTGAAAAACTGGGTATGTTGAAAATCTGGAGTCAAAATATTGTAAATTAAAAAGTTACGCGCCTGCGTAGAAACTGTGCAACGAATGCTTGTAACGTGGCCATTTTTAAGAATTTATTTCACAAAATTTTCAACATGGGCTTTTTGGCACTCCACCTCATGAACACTGGCACTGTCATTTTGTTAACTGGTCCCAAGAGGTGATTCTGCGCAGCAACCGTGAAATCACCTTCCATGCCCGAGTAACGAAACGACAGTCACAGTGTTCATGAGGTGGAGTCCCGAAAAGCCTATGTTAAAAATTTGGTGAAAAAACACCTAAAAATGGTGAAAATATAAATATAAGTTGAAACACCACTGAAATACATTACACAGCACTTACCTTAACTCCTCAGTTTGCAGTTCGGTTTTGAAGAGTTCAGACGTGTCCCGGTCCACAGAAGATGACATCGGCCGACCTCCGAGGTAAATATAGGGTAAGGGGTGGGTGCTTAGTGGGAGGGTTGGGATGGGCGGAGGGGATGGCGGGGACGACGAGGGACGGTTTTCCCTTTTTTTCAGGTTACAAAGAAATAAAAAGGACACCAGGGAACCGTTTTCTTTTTTTCGGATGCCTCCCTTCAGCTGCGCCCCCTTCCCCACTCCCCAGCATCTGAAAACACAGTGACTATGATACATGGTGATGGGGGGCGGGGGGGGGGCAAGTGTCTGCTTAAGAGCGGCATATCTTGGCCTTAGGATGCGTGCTCTGCCTTAAAATACTACAGATACCTGAGGGTGAAAACACATCAGGCACACACAACCTGTAAATGCAAGAAAGGATGTTAATAAAAGAAAATGGACTGAAATTCAGCTAATAAAGGATATAAAGTCAGCTCTTGTAGTCTGAGCCCAGATATTAAGAGTTTGGATGTAAAGCCCTGTGCATAGTTCTCAGGCCACCGCTTCTTGAGGTAGACTTTCTGCCCAGGGTAGAGGTCATGGGTTTTACAGTAGTGTCCCCCCAAGGTGAGTTGCAACTCTGTCCACCCAAGTGGTAACTTTATCAGTTCCAGCAGTTACAGGGTGCATGTCCGTGGGTCTTTGAGAGTTAGGGCTTTTAACATAAACGTACATTTTTTCATTACCTGGTGCCCCGGAATTTTAATTAAAAAGATCTGCTCACTCCAAAATGGCGACAGAGCTCCGTGCAGACATCTCGCACACCCCAGGTGACTTCCGCTATGAAGGTTATGCCAATGAGAGCTACCAATAAATGGCAGATGTTGACCGATGACAGACCGCTCTAAAGAGCTCAGGCTAGTGCAGGGCATCAAGACGGGTGAAAAGGAATTCATGCATAAGGAAGAAAAGGAGTTGCAGGGACAACATAGTAAGGATTAAGAGGGATGGGTGGAAAAAGGAGGAGAGCTGGCAGAAGCGCTTAATGAATACTTCTGCTCGGTGTTTACGAAGAAGAAAGGAGGGGTGCTACCAAGGGGGGTGGAGGGCAGGCTCGGGGGGAGGGGGTGACAGATGGGGCAATCACTGACGGCAGAGTACTGGAGGGCTTGAGGGCACTGAGGGTGGACAAGGTGCCAGGGTCAGATATCATTCACCCCATGGTACTGAAAGAGCCGACAGAAATCCTGGCGGAACCCTTGGTGGACCTGTTCAATGCCTCCCTGGACTCAGGGTGTGTACCACAGGACTGGAGGATGGCACACGTGGTACCCCTCCATAACAGCGGTCCCAAAGATGAACCGGGGAATTACAGACCGGTAAACCTCACATCCATCGTGGGTAAACTGATGGAGACAATACTGAAAGAGAGGCTAGTGTCCCTGCTTTAGACTAATGGGCTGCAGGATGACAGGCAGCATGGGTTTGTCCCAGGCAAATCCTGTCAGACCAACCTGGTGAATTACGATGACTGGGTAACTAGACAGTTGGACAAGGGCCATGCAGTGGATGTCCTGTATCTGGACTTCAGTAAGGCATTCAACTCAGTGCCACATAGGAGGCTGGGAAGTAAGCTGTCAGGTACAGGGGTGGGAGAGAAGACGGTGGGATGGGCAGTAAACTGGTTGCAAGGAAGACAGCAGAGGGTGGTGGTAAGTGGGGAGCTCTCATCTCCTAGGGCAGTGACAAGCGGGGTACTGCAGGGCTTGGTTTTGGGACCAGTGTTGTTTGGACTGTTCATATTAGACATCTTGATGGGCATTAACAGCAAGATCAGTCAGTTTGCAGATAACACCGAGATGGGAGAGGTTGTGGATGACTTAGGAGGGTGGCAGGGGTTGCAGGATGATCTGTCAAAATTGGAGACCTGGTCGGACACCTGGCAGCTGGGGTTAAATGCCAATAAGTGTAAGATGCTGCATTTCAGGGCAAAAAAAACAAGAAGGAGCTATCAGCTGGGGTGGGGGGGGCGGCTCACCGTGACAGAGGAGAAGGACCTGGGGGTGAACATTACGGGCTCAATGAACAACTCAGCGCAATGCTGGAAGGCAGCTGCAAAGGCCAACAAAATGCTGGGTTGTATTGGCAAGGGTATATCTTCAAGGGGAGGGGAGGTGATCCTGCCATTGTATAGGTTGCTGGTCAGGCCACACCTGGAGTACTGCGTGCAGTACTGGCGTCTGTACCTGAACAGTGACATTAAGTTGTTGGAGGGGGAGCAGCGCAGGGCAACAAAGGTGATCCAGGGACTAAGGGACATGCTTTATGAGAGCAGGCTGATGGAGTTGAACATGTACTCAATGGAGGACAAGAGAGACGGGGGGATATGATTGAAATGTTCAAGTACGTGAAAGGAATTAACAAGACAGGCATGGAGGGGCTATTTAAGTTAAGGGGGGTAGGGACACTCAAGGTCATGAACTGAGATTGGAGGGGGAAGGTGTAGGAGAGAAATGAGAAGATACTTTTTTACGGAAAAGGGGGTGGAATGCATTGCCTGTGGAAGAGGCATCCTGTAGAACAGTGGGCTGCTTTAAAAGGGGGTGGGACAGGGAGGAGGGGCAGCTGCAGTATGGGATGTTAGCTGCACTCGCGCAGACTCGACAGACCATGAGGCCTTTATCTGCTGGCAATTTCATGTTTATATATTTATTCATTGCAAAAACTCCATAAATGCATCAGTTAGGGCTGATTTCACACCAACAAAAGTCTGGAAATTTGATGTTAGGGTTACCAACCCTACCACCCCACCCACCCTCCACAGACCAACAGGCGTCGGGGTGTGCCTTGGGGTTGTCAGCCATAACTCTCACCCCATTCCATCTGTAAGGAAGCTGAGATGGTACAGTACAGGAGAATGGGGTGAGAGTTGGGCCCACGACCCCAAAGCACACCAAAAGCCTGAAGTCTGAGAGAGGGGTGGAATAGAGATAACCTAACATCAATTTCAGACTTTAGTTGGTGTGAAATCAACCCTAACTGATACATTAACAGAGGTTTTTTGCAATTAATTTCCCTTCTTTTTGAGAAACTGTAATGTAACTCATATCCATACTGTATGTGGGAGCGCAGGCCTTCTGGGCCCTGCACTCCCACCTACCCATACATAAAGAGACATAGCACAGGAGGGCCCTGTGCTCCCAGGTTTGCAAAATGGTATCCATATGTGGGAGCACAGGCCCTCTGGGCCTTGTGCTCCCACCCACATAGAAACATAGAATTTGACGGCAGATAAGGACCACTTGACCCACCCAGTCTGCCCATTTCCCTACCTACTGGATGAGCTGCAGATCCTAGTTAACCAGCAGCCTACTTCTTCCTACCCCCACCCCTAGAATTGCCTTATGACTGTCCCATGCATGCATGAATTCCACCACTGATTTTGACTCCACAACCTCCTCCGGAAGGCCGTTCCATGCATCCACAACCCTCTCTGTGAAAAAATACTTCCTTAAATTACCTCTGAGCCGCCCCCCCACCATCTTAAAATTGTATCCTCTTGTTCTTACACACCTCTTTTTTTGAAAGATGCTACCTTCTTGGACTTTGTTGATTCCCTTGAGGTACTTGAACATTTCTATCATGTCCCCCCTCTCCCTCCTTTCCTCGAGGCTATACATATTAAGCTCCTTTTGTCTCTCTTCATGTGTCTTCCGGTGCAGACCCTGCACCATTTAGTGCCCTCCTCTGGACAGCTTCCATCCTGTCTATGTCTTTGCGGAGATTGGGTCTCCAGAACTGCACACAGTACTCCAGATGGGGTCTCACCAGCTGTCTGTACAGAGGGATAATAACTTCCTGTTTTCTACTGGTGATGCCTTTCCCTATGCATCCCAGTATCCCCCCAGCCCTCCTTGCTGCCCTCTCACACTGCTTGCCCACCTTTAGGTCATCTGATATGACTACCCCCAGGTCCCTTTCCATTTCTGTTGTTGTTAGTATCTCACCCCCCATTGTGTACTCTTCACCTATAGTATAGAGACATAGTGCAGGAGGGCCCTGTGCTCCCATTTTTGCATTATCGGATCCATAGGTGGGAGCACGGGCCCTCTAGGCTCTGCGCTCACACCCACCCATAAGTGTAGAGGCATAGCGCAGGAGGGCTCTGTGCTCCCAGTTTAACATAAATGGTATGCGTGGGTGGGAGCGCCAGCCCACTGGGCCCTGTGATCCAACCTACATGTAAGTACAGACACATAGCGTAGGCCTAGAGATATTCTAGGTAACCCTTGTACTGCAAATGTGGCAATATCTTAGTAACCATAGCAACTTTGGAAAAAATTCCTTCGCAGTTGTATTCATGACCCGATCACCTCCAAGAGTGCCTCACGAGTGAGAGATCTGAGGTGTGCCTTGGGGTTGCTGTCCTAACTCTCACCCCATTCCATGTGTAAACAAATGAAATGGTACAGTATAGGAGAATGGGGTGAGAGTTAAATTAATTCTAAAATACATCTATCTGTGGTGTGTGGAAGGTGGGGGTGGGGTGGTAGGGTTGGTAACCCTAACATCAAATTTCCAGACTTTTGTTGGTGTGAAATCAACCCTCACTGATGCATCAACTGAGCATTTTGCAATGAATTTCCCTTCTTTTTGAGAAAGTGTAATGTTACTCATATCCATACTGTATGTGGGAGTGCAGGGCCCCCCACCTACCCATAAGCAGAGAGACATATCGCAGGAGGGCCCTGTGCTCCCAGGTTTGCAAAATGGTATCGCTAGGTGGGAGTGCAGGCCCTCCAGGACCTGCGCTCCCACCCACCCACTCACCCATAAGTGTAGAGGCATAGCGTGGGAGGACCCTGCACTCCCAGTTTTGCATAATAGGATCCATAGGTGGGAGCGTGGACTCTCTGGGACCTGCACTCCCACCCACCCATATAAGTGTAGAGACATAGCACGGGAGGGCCCTGTACTCCCAGTTTAGCATAAATGGTATGCATAGGTGGGAGTGCGGCCCTCTGGGCCCTGCGCTCCCACCTACCATAAAATACAGACACATAGCGCAGGCCTACAGACATTCCAAGTAATCCTTGTACTACAAATGCGGCAACATCTCAGTAACCATAGCAACTTTGGAAAAAAAATTTGCGGAGTTGTATTCATGACCTGACCACCTCCACGCGTGCTAAGTGTACTAATCTATGCTTAGTGAAAAATCTGTATCTCAAACCGTTTTCGAGATATAGTTGCCGAAAGGTACTGCGGCCACCACAATGTTCTCCTATGGGAAAATGTGCAACTTTGGAGTGCTGTAACTATGGAACCAGTGTGAATTTCTTCACCAAACCAGCAAAAGCCATATCTGTGGAGCAAGGGCTTGCCACCCTGCAGATGTCAGCCCCAAACTCCTGTTTTTTTGCTATGAAGTGGCAAGGACACTGTTTTTTGAGGCCTGGGTCTGTTTACCTGCAGTACTTTCACAGACTTTCTCGATAGTACCACTGGTTTACACGTGGGACTTTCGCAAAAGTTCCGTGGTACCAATACCAATGGTACTTTTGTGAAAGCTTTCGTGGTGCACATATATTTTTCCTATAGGCTATAATAGGAACTGAAAAAGTTTAATAACTTTTGAATGGATTAATATTTTTTCACCAAACCTTCGGAAGGCACCTCCCTGACCCAGTCCCTATATATCCTGAAAATGTCAGACCAGATGGACAAACCATTTAGGCTGTAGAGAAGAGCAAAGAATTTGCCAAAAGTTGAAGATTTTTCACACTTTTTGACACTCCGCAGCTCTGCAACCTCAAATCCGACTGGAACTAAACCTTCCAGATGCAGAGATGCAGAGATCTATGGTACCACACCGTGCATGCAGTATTTAAGGCAAAGCAGATGAACAGTTGCAAAGTTATTAAACTAGATACCAGGGATGCGGGACAGTGACCAGAGGGGTGGGGGCGGGGGTGCCACTGGACACTAGGAAACAATGACCAGCATAATATATATATATATATATATATATAGAGCACACCAGGAGAAACAATGACCAACATTATATATATTATGCTGGCGCAGTAGCGCCAGTATAGTTAGGGTTAAGTGCAAACTTCTATGTTAAACCCAAATGTCTGAACCTTTATAACTTTGGAACTGTTCAATGAATTTGCAAGTAATTTGGCATGCATAATCTCTAGGAGTAGGTCTCTTGACGTGCCAAATTTCGTGTGAATCCTTATTGTGGTTTTTGAGATAGAAAGTGTCAAAAAATCGTAAATCTACCATTTTTTTGCCGGTTTTTTTTTCGGCATCTGTTTCTCAGAAACGGCTTTAGGTTGTGGTCTGAAATTTTCATGGTAGAAAGTTTTTGCCTCACAGTTCTGCCTTTGAAAGGTTTGGTGAAAAAATATTAATCTGTTTAAAAGTTATTACATTTATAATTTTCCCATTATTTCCTAAAGGAAAAATGAAGTGTCCCGCATGAAATTATCCTAGTTTTCACAGGAGGTGCTCCATTTTTGCATGTAGGTTCACAGAGAGCCTACTTTGTTTTCACGGGAGCCACAGTTATTGCGCATGTAGGGTCACACAGAGCCTGCTATAGTTTCACAGAGCTCTGCTGTGTTTGCCATCTTGTTTTCTCGTTAGCGAGAGAGAGAGAGAGAAAACAATAAAAATAGATGTAATATAAAAAAGAAACACCGGAAGTTAGCTAAACGGGACCCATTTAGCTAGATTCTGATTTTTCTTTATGTACTGAACAGAAATACGTTTTGTGGGTACCCGAAATTCTGGGTGCCGAGGTTAGCAAGAGGAGCACTTGTGCCATATTCTTTGTACGAGAACAGTGGGATTTTGTTAAGTTGTGGAGCCGCAGCTTGAACTCTTGCTGCTGGCTGCACCTTTAGCTGTGAGCCATTGTTTCCCCTGGTGTCCAGTGGCACCCACCCTCTGGTCACTGTCCAGTATCCCTGGTGTCTAGTGGCACCCCCACCCTCCCATATGTTTCTCTGCCATCTGGTGCCACCCCCTCCCTCCCTCCCTCCCTCAATTTCAGTCCTTTTTCTATATGCCCCATCCCCAAGCAGTATGGGACACTGGGGAGCCCACTCACAGTGTCCCGATATATGTATAACCCCCCCCTCCACCAGCACTGTGGGACACTGAGGAGTCCACTCCCAGTGTCCTGAAATATGTGTTTTCCTTAAAACCTGTAGGTAAAGAAAACAGTCCCCCGTCTTTTTAACTTTTAAACCTAGAAAAAAAAGGTCCCTCATCGTCCCCGCCGTCCCCATCCCCACTCTCCTCAATGAGCACCCACCACCCCACACCCCCTACTTGTCCTATACTTACCACCAAAGGTTATCCACAGTCATCTTCTGTGGACCGGGACATGTCTGCACTCTTTAAAGCCAAATCGCAAACTGAGGAATCAAGGTTAGCGCCATATAATATTTCGATGGCATTTTGAACTTATGTTCATAACTTTGCCATTATTAGTTATTTTTTCAATAAATTTTCATTGTGAGCTTTTTGGGACCCCATCTAATGAACACTTTGACTTTCGTTTCGTTAATCGGGCTTGGAAGGTGATTTCACGGTCACTGCATAAAATCACCTTTTAGGATAAACAAAATGACGATGCCAGTGTTCATGAGGTGAAGTCCCAAAACCATGTTGATAATCTGGTGAAAAAATTCCTAAAAATGGCTGCGTTAAGCATGGTTGTTGAAATTTTTCTACGCAAGTGAGTAACTTTGGTCATTTTTAATATTTTGATTCCAAATTTTCAAAATAGCCATTTTTTACACTACCTGGTGAATAGTACAGCTGTCATTTTTCAAATCCTGCCTGAAACATGTTTTCGCAATTGTGGCGAGGAAAAGCGTTTTGGTACGGATTTTAAAATTTTCGCCTACAGGGTTTGTGAGGTGGAGTCATAAGATTCTGTTGAAAATTTGGGGGTGACAAAATGACAAAGTTATGACCATTCATTGCAATTTCGGTATGCCTGCTCATAACTTTGGAAATTTTTAATAGTTTGACCCCAAATTGTTAACTTAGCCTTCTTATTACACAAGCTCATGTCTGTCACAGCTCTCATTTTTCAAATCCTGTCCAAAATGTGTTTTCGCTCCTGTGGCACAGAATGGCTTTGCAGTTGAACAGAATTACATTTTGGTGGGGATCTGAATATTCTCTTTACCGGCTACATGTACTAGGGTAATAAGATGGCTATGCTGATAATCTGGTCATGCATCTACAGAGGGATGGGTGTGCAGGGTCCAAAGGACCCTGAGCTCCCACAGTAAAATAAGAAAAATCACACAGCATGGGAGCACAGGGCCCAAATGGCCCTACACTCCCAATGTGACATAAGGACAGTTATGGAGGGTGGGAGTGCAGGGCCCTTCGCTCCCACAGCAAAATAAAGATACACATAAATTATTTGAAAATGTAAGGAAATTCATTGCAAAAAACGTCATTAATGCATCAGTCAGGGTTGTTACTAAAGTGACAAAAGCAGGGAAATATGGCATTAGGGTTTCCAACCCCAACGGCCCACTCTGCAGACACTGACAGGCATCAGGAGTGTGCCTTGGGGTCATCAGGCCTAACACTCACTCCATTCTCCTATACTGTACCCATCTCAGCTTAATTAGTTATGGAATGGGGTGAGTCTTAGGGCTGATGACACCAAGGCACACCCCTGATGCCTGTCGGTGTCTGCAGGGTGGGGGTGAGATGTTACGGTTGGAAACCCTAATGCTATATTTCCCTACTTATGTCGCATTTAGTAACAACCCTAACTGATGCATTATTGAAGTTTTTTTGCAATGTGTGTACATATATATATATAGATATATTTTTTTTCTCTCTGTTCCATAAAAAGACATTTAAGTAGTTGTCTCCTTGGACAGTGTAATGAATTTTGTGTGCCTTGTGTTTAGCTTTTTTTTTTTTTTTTATTAACTACATTTCCCCCCGTATGTTTCAGCCTGCCTCAGGCCCTCTCGGGACCGCATCCTCTCCCTCTGGTGGAGGTCCTTGGGTTAACCCAGGTCCCTCATAGAAGCCATCTACGTAGTGCAGGGAGCCAGACTGGGTCAGTGGGTGCGGGATCTGCAAGCTCCTGATTGGCCATCATACTGCATCAGCTGAGGGTTTTCCCATTTTCTGGCACCTCCCACCAGGATGCACACTTGGAAGGCAGTGAAATGCAAGGCATCCACTCAGCGAATAGTGTCCCTCCCTGCCCCTACGCACACTCCAGCCTGCACTGCCACCCGTGGTCACCCACATGGCAGTCACACTGTGGCTGTCCCCCTCATGCCTAAGCAGCAGAATGTCCTGTGGGATGCTCAATCCTCCCTCCCAGGCTAGCCTTCCAACAACTCAGGATAGTTCCCAAAACCTGGTCGCTGGTGTTGGGAGTGGTAGCGCTACTGTGACACCAGTGGGCCGGCTGTTTTTAGCTTTTTAATATACATAATGTTTAAAACTGCACTAAGTTTTAATTATATGGCACTGCCCCTTAAAATAAACTGAATTCTAGGACTATGTAAGTAGTCCTGTGGGTGGGGGTGCTCACCAACTTGAAAAAGTCCTGGGAGTTGTTGTCGCAAAATGCTGTGGCTCTGTGGTTATGCTTCTTTGTGTACTCAATTTTTTTCCATCCCATGCAGCCGTCCTCCTTCCTTCCTTCCTTCCCAGTCACCCACATATCAGGGGTATCAGGACTGTTTCCTCACATGCAGCTCCATTTCCTTAGACTAACTTGTCTCCTCAGCTTTGAATTTCACCTACCCCTTGGCATTTTTCAACATGGTTTTAAAAAGATTATTGTTGCAGAACAAACCATTTGTGTTTGTCATTAGCTGATCTTGTGTATTTTAGTTTCTGTTGTCTTGTTACCATAATGACTTGGGACGTTTTGTAAACGAGACTTGTCTCTCATAGAACATCCTGTATCCTACACAACTTTCATATATATATATATATATATATATAAATAAAAATAGACTTATTGGAGAGGTCCCCCACAGATATACTACACCCCCCCCCCCGTGGTGGGGTCAGAGGAGAGAGGGATTTCCTTCCCACCCCCAAAGCACAATCTAGCTGTCCCCCAAGACCCTGTAGGTGCTGCAAGGGCTGTGATGACCAAGAAATCATCTTTTAGCTTTTCAGGTATTTCTGTTTTCAGACCCTACCCTCCTCCCCAAGGCAGTCTTGCTCCCTCTAGTGTGCCCCTGTGGGAGAGGCAAGCTCCCTGGCCCACTGAAGGAGTCACCTGAGTTGCAGAACCTGATGCCGTCTCTCCCTGTCTGGGAGCACTGCTGCGGGGCAGCACCTACCCAGCCCTCTGAGTTGCCTGATCAACTTCCTGAGCTCGCTTCCAAAGCCAGGTCACTGACGTGGAAGCGTGCAGCACTACCTACTGGTTTATTGGGGGCCCCTCCTCACCTACTCATTTTATTGTACTGCTGAAATAAAGAAAATAGGAGCAACTGATCTGTAGGGCATCAACAAAGTCCAAGAGGGTAGCATCTTTCAGAAAAAGAGATGTGCAAGAACAAGAGGGCGAAATTTGAAGACAGAGGGGGGATGGCTCAGGGGCAACGGGAGCAAGTATTTTTTCACAGAGAGGGTGATAGCCGCATGGAACGGCCTCCCTGAGGAGGCTCTGGGGTCAAAAACAGTGAGGGAATTCAAGAATGCATGGGACAGACATAAGGCAATTATAGTGGGGGGTAGGAGGAAATAGGCTGTTGCTTAGCTAGGATCTGAAGCTTATTCAATAGGTAGGGAAATGGGCAGACTGGGTGGGCCAAGTGGTCCTAATCTGCCATCAAAGTCTATGTTTCATCATAGCAGCTCTTTTCATTCTGGTGGACTCCGAGCTGGATCCTGTTTTTGTAGTACTGCTTCTGGAATTTGCAGCACCTTAGCCTGAGCAGCCCTGTTTTGTCTGCACCTCGGTCGAAGCGGAAGGCTTGTAAAGGTGCCAGCATCATCCTGCCTGCCATGGAATTTTCCTTCATATTTCACCTCTTGTGCTGTTTGCCAGAACTGATGCACGCCCCTGCGTATGAACACAGTAATGCTAGGCATCTGGCTGCATCCTTATACCCGACTATCTCCAGCTGCAAGGCAGGCATGTTGCAGAAAACACTGTTCCCCCTACCCCAAACAAAGAAGGCTGTCTCAGGGACGCTCAAGACTCCTTCCCCCTGCTGACATGAACTCATTCCTGAACTCGAGCCACTGGCGTAGCGAGCGAGTAGAAGTGCTACCATGTCAGCTACCCATTTGATAGTCTTATGTTCTTATGACAGAACCCTCACAGCAGTTTTAAAATCACCCATTCTTGACTAGGAAACTGTTAAATCCTCCTCCAGTGATGCACAACAGTTCCCAGCGACAAACACTATCTGTGGGTTCCTGGGGGTTCCCACCCCCTTTACCGCCTACAACAATGTGTTGTTAAAGGGAGAGACAACTGTAGGAATGCAAGAATTTTGCTTAATGCCAGTAACTGCAGCATTGCACTGGCGAAGGACACAGTTGTTTAGCCAAGAACAGGTTATCTTAGAAACTAATAAAAATGTATTTTACTACAGATCAGGAGGTTGAGGGACTGTATGCTGCTCTCTTTGTTACAGTAACATTTATAGTATCACCAGTTCAGACTGGTGACTAGTCTGCTGACATGGGATTTTTGGACAAACGCTATAAGGAAAGGCTTGATGCTTATAGTGTTCGCCATGGACAAAAGGAGACACCATCTCAGTCTTTCGCACACATAAGGACATCATTTGATGTGATATCCTACAGCAGAACATCATGGCACATTCCGAAGCTCTGAAGCAGTACATTCAAGAAGTAACATTATGAGACGCTTCTTCTTTTGGAGGGTGGTAAACATCTGGGAGAACACGGCCTTCATAGCAAGCCTGTACAAATGTCTGCTTCCCACTAGAATCCCAGTATACACTGGGTAGCACCGTGAACAGGGAACCCCTTTAAATTAGTACATGTCTGCACAGCGTTCTTATTCATCCCTGCTTATGAAGTGCGTGGAGGGAGTGGGTAAACATGATGGAACTAGAGTTCCTTCCAACCTCGAATAACTATGTTACTATGCTTGGGGGGGGGGGGGCAGGACTCCTCAGGCATGCTGTGCCCGTGCTCACACGTCTACAAAAGTACACATTTATAAACAAAATGGAAACTTGTGTATTACACAATAAAATTAATAATAAAAAGAAAAAATCGATAGGGGTAGGGACAGGGCAGTTTCTGTGGCAGACTAGACACTCTGGAACTCCCTCCCACAGTTATGTCTGAGGTATTATCTCAGAGAGACACTTCAAGGCAGTACTCAGGGGACGGTACACTAATCTGACTGACCCCGTTTTATTTATTAGCCACTCTTGATAAGGAATGGCACACTAGGATGCGATACCTCGTTTTTAGGTGGGTCTTTTGGCTTGGTTACATAGGCCTGTTAGCTGATACAGGGAATGCTGGCCAGTACACTGGGGAAAATCCCCTATTCCTGCAGTAAGTTCCATGGGATGCTTAAGTTGCCTAAGGACCGTCACCAGAGATGGGTAAAAGGGAACTTGGTTTAACACCTCATCCAAAACTGCATTTTTTTTTTTGGTCTCTGGTTCTTTTTTGTGATCAGTTATTTACATTTTACGGGTTTAAGTATTAGTCACCTCTGTATAGAGCTTAATGTTTTTTTTTTTAAAGACGCTTTACAAAAATAAAATACATCCATCTATCCACAGCCATGGCAACTGCTTGAAATAACAATGACTGCCATACAACCTATTATTAATTCAAGAAAACACCAGACAGATTAGCCTAGTTGGTAATTAAAAAATACCTTTGGAGTCTGTATTAAAAAAACAAAAGACATCTCAACACAGGTGATTGGGATTTTCATAGGAATGGACCCAGATGAATCTCTGGGATGCCATGGCTTCTATCTCACCCCTGTTGCATCTAGTGGTCACCTATACACAGCAAGTGCAATTTTCAAAATCGCTGTCTGTTTACAATCGAATGTAGTTTTTGGCAGCACGTGTAAAAAATGGATGTATCTGTTCTTGTAAGACTGTAAGCCAAATATACAGATTACTGGCATGTATCCACAGAATTCTACTAGTGGTATACAGTACACATTTACAATCTCGCAGTTTAGCTGGAGACAGCTGAGTCACCAGACATCTTCAAGCTAAGCCCTTCCCACCACCCTTGTGGTGATATCCTCCTGCTCTGTCCCTTGATGTCAGAGCTTGCACGCTATAAGCAGGGATCTGGGTGCCACTTACTAAGGGAGGTCAGGTGGATGTGAACTACATACCACTAGTAGAACTCTGGTTACAGGTCAGTAACCTATATTTCTACCATCATGGATATAATTCACTATTCACACTCTGGCAGACTCCTAGCAGTCCTCCAGGAGGAGGTGGCATGGTGTGCATTCTTATTTGGCGAACACAGAGTGGAGAACTGAGGCCCCAAAAGCAGCATTGCAATGATTCAGCACATCGATGATGTAGTGGGAGATAAAGGTATGTGCTTTAGCCCAGGCTGCAGCCCTGCACAGCTCCTCAACAAGGATATCCCTGGAAGCAGCCACCAAAGCAGCAGTATGTCTGGTGGAATGAGTCCTAAGCCCCTTGGGTGACTCACAACCAGCCAATCTGTAGCACAGGTCGATTGAGGATATTATTCAAATGTTAACTGCCTGTTAGCAGCTGATCTGCCATGCACAGCTTCAGCGTAGGTGACAATCAGCTTGTGAGCCTCGCCACAAATTTCGCTGTGCACTCCTTATAACAGGATAGCACCTACCACTGGTTCAGGGTATGAAGCCTGTGATTGGTGGCCAAAGTAGGGTTACTGAAGTATACCCGGAGGTTAATCACCTGCTTTAAGTGAAACTCCAACATGACCTTCAGCAGGAACTTCGCATGGGGGCCAAGGACAATGTTGTGGAAGACCACGTAAAGAAACTCCACCCAGAGTGCCTGGAGCTCACTCACCTTTCTGGTAGATGTGACTGCCACCAAGAAGGACGATTTCCATGGCAAGTGCAACATCTCATACTCATGCATAGGCTCAAATAGCTTTCCCATGAGCACAGCCAGCACCAGCAGTAGGTCCCATGGAGGCAGTGGTTCACACACCAGTGAGGACAAGTGGTCCATGCCTTTGAAAAAAGCAACTGAACCTCTCCTGCACCACCATCGGCATACCAAGCTGCACCCAGTATGCCGAGATGGCTGCCAGGTGCACCTTTAGGGTCATGGTTCACAGCCTCCACTAAGACAGGGATCAATGGTAGTTGAGATTCATCGCCACTTGGTATGCAGGAGAACCAAGAGCCTTCTCTTGGCACCAAAACGAGAACTTCTTCCATTTAAGTGCATATGTTCTGCAAGTTGACGTCTTTTGAGAAGCCTCCACAATGTGGAGAATGTCTTCAAAGAGGCCCAAGGCCAGGAATGCTAGCCACTCAGGTATCAGGCTGAGAGGTACAGGAAAGTACAGTTGTGTAAGAAATTATTGTAACAATAGATCTTTGAGAGAGGCTCTTGCAATAGGTAATAACCATTAGGACTAGAGCCGTCAGGCATTAGGACCACACGGAAAACTTTAGCTAGCAGTGTCTGGCAGGGGCCCACCCACACAACGTCACGTGACAGACGTCAGCATGACACTATATAGTGGGCGGTCCCCATGCCCGCCCTACAGTTCTCCTGCCAGAGACCTAAGAAGGTGCAACAGGAGAAAGGAGTGGCTCCTGGAGCCAGCAGAAAGGCTAGAAAGAAGTAGCCACAAAAGCGGGGGGGGGGGGATGGTGGGAGGGGAAAAGGTACCTACTGCAAGAGCCTCTCTTGAAGATCTACTGTTACGATAAGTTCTTACGTAACTGTACTATCTTGCTTCGAGAGGGCTCTTACAGTAGGTAATAACCAGTAGGACGGAGTCAAAACAGTGAAATTCAGACAAACGCTAAAGCATGGGAGGCAGGAAAGGTCTGCAGTAGGCATACCTCTCAAGTGTCCCTGATTTTCAGGAATGTCCCTGATTTTGCCTCTGAAATTTCTTCTGTCCCTCCTAAATTTGGCATTTCTGTCACTGAAGAATGGGGATCTGAATCACAAAATAATGCCAGCCATTGGTGTTACAGTCTAGTTCTCATTAAGAAAATGCTATCCATACTAAGAAGCATGTTGTACACAGCTTCTGGAACTAATATTACTATTTTTTCAGATGTGTCCCTGATTTTGGTCATTTGTCCCTGATCATTTTAAGCCTTGTCCCTGATTTGTGATGAGGGAGGTTGAGAGGTATGGCAGTAGGTACAGAATTAGGACACGAGGCCCTGAAGGATGGCCAGTCCAAAGCCTGTCTTGCTCCTAGAGGCAATGTCCAGACTGTAGTGTTTGGTAAAGGTGTGGACAGAGCTCCAAGTGGCTGCCGCACAAATGCCCACGGCAGAAACATTCCTGAAACAAGCAGTAGATACAGCCATGCCTCTGGTTGAATGCCCCTTAACGTCCCCTGGAAAGGCTTGTTATACTTCTAATAAAACAAAATGCAGTTTGCTAACCATCTGGATAAGCATTGTTTGGAAACTGCCATGCGCCTTCTTTTGGGTGCAAAAGAAACGAAAAGCTGATCTGTTTTATGGACCGACTTTGTCCGGTTCGTGTAATGACGCAAGGTTCTGTGCACATCGAGTGTGTGCAGAATGGCCCCCCTCGACTGGAATGCTCAGGGTAATACACTGGCAAGTGTATGCTCTTATTCAAAGTAAATTCAGAAACCACCTTTGGTAAAAACTTAGAACTGTATGCAGAGCCACCTGGTCTCTGTGGAAAATCAAATAAGGCTCCTTACACATTAGGGCCTGAAGTTCAGAAATCCTTTGAGCAGAAGTAATGGCAACTAAAAAGAGCACTTTCCAGGAAAAGTAGTGCAGGTTGCAACTCGTGGCCGGTTCAAAGGGAGGCAAAGTGAGTTTCTCAAGGATGAAGTTCAAATTGCACAGAGGAACAGGGTTTCTGACTGGGACTTTCAGATGAAGAATTCCTTTCAGAAAGGTTTTGGAAACCTCCAATTGAGAGCAAAGTTTTGCCTTCAGCGAAGAATATAAGACTAAGGTCAGAGAGGTGCAGTAGGTACTCCATGACCTGTGGGACAGGGCAAGAGAAAGGGTCCCAACCCTTGTTGAATGCCCAAATGGAGAACTTCTTCCATTTCATAGCGCATGTGATTCTTGTGGAGGGCTTTTGGGCCTCCACAAGGACTTGAGCCACAATGGAAGAGACCCCAAAGCGTACGACAGCTATGTCTGGAATGGTGTCACATGAAGGAAGGGACTGAGGCCCGGATGGACCAGCTTGCCTTGGTCCTGAATTAGCAGGTTCTGGCAGAGGGGTAGGGGAACCGGAGACTCCACTCTCAACTACTGAAGCAGAGGAAACAACACTTGGTGAGGACAGTAAGGGGCTATAAGAATCATGCGAGCCCCTTCTTGCTGTAATTTCAGAAGCACCCTCTGCAAAAGTGGAAAGGGAGGGAATGCATACAAGAACCTCCCTGTCCAGCATAGAGACAGCACGTCTCACCAGAAAACACCACACCCAGGAACAAGCGAGCAGAAACTGGGCAGTTTTGCGTTGGATGAGGAGGCGAACAGATTGAGATCTGGGCGACCTCACCAATCGAAGATGTCTTCGACTACTGACTGCCTCAGTTCCCACTCATGTGCCCTTGCCTGAGTGTGGCTGAGGGTGTCCACCAGGACATTCTGAATGCCTGGGACATGCACTGCTGTGAGCTGCAGGCTGTGCTCTGTCACCCAATACCATACGCACATTGCTTCCTTGCACAGTGGATATGACCAAATGCCTCCCTGTTTGTTCAGGTACCAGACCACGCACATGTTGTCCATTTGTACCAGGAGGGGCCCAGGGAGGTGTAGGGGCTGAAAGGCCTGAAGGGCATATAGAACAGCCTGCATCTCTTGCACACTAATATGCAGAGATAGCTCCTGCTGAGACCAGGATCCCTGTGTCCTGTGATCGCCCAGATGGGTGCCCCCAGCCCTGACTGGAAGCATCTGTTGTCAGGGTCTGAGCCGGAAGGGGCATCTGAAAAAGAACCCCTCTGGTGAGACTGGATAGATCCTGCCACCAAAGGGGTCCCGACGCATGGGGCTGGACAACAGAATCCTGTGATCCAGGTCGTCTGATTTCTGGTCCCAAAGGGTCCACTGTGTAATCTGCATGGGGATCCTGGCTAGGGGACAGTGGGAACAGCCGCTGCCATAAGGCCCAGAAGGCGTAAGACTGAATGGGTCGTGGTCCATTGGCTGCTTGCTACTTGGATGGCCTGCAGACGCAAGGTTTACACCTGGTGGAAAGGGAGGAAAGCCTGACCCTGAAAAGTATCCAGCACCGCACCAATAAATCAGAGGTGCTGGGATGGGACAAGGTGGAATTTGGGGTAATTCACCATGATCCCCACTTGTCTGAATAGATTCAGGGTAGTAGTAAGGGAGGCCACCAGGCTGTCCCTCAACGGTGCTGACAGGAGCCAGTCATCGAGTACGGGAACGCATATATTCCCTGGTGACGTAAAGCCACCGCCACCACCGCTAGGCACTTGGTAAACACCCAGGGTGCCGAGGAGAGACCAAGGGGAGCGCTCTGAACTAGAAGTGTTCCCTTTGGAAGGTAAAGTGTAGAAAGCAGCGATGGGAGGGAAAAATTGGAATATGCAGGTATGCATCCTGCATATCCAGAGCACATAGCCAATGATCCTGGTGCAGAAGAGGCATCAGACCCGGAAGGGTCAGCATGGCGAAATCTCTTGTACTCTACATACAGGTTTAGCGTGCTGAGGTCCAGGATTAGACGAAGGTCCCCTGTCTTTTTTGGGACCAAGAAGAAGTGGGAGTAATAGTCCTTTCCTTCTTGGATCTGAGGAACGGGCTCTATAGCTGATTTTGTCAGAAGAGCCTGGATCTCTTCCCATATGAAAGTGTGGCCTATTGGGTAGTGAGAGAGACCTGGAGGATTTCTTGGAGGTCTCTCTGTAAATTCAATGGTGTGGCCTTGAGCAATGAGCTGAAGGACCCACACGTCTGAAGTGATCGCCTCCCATCCGACCAGGTGGTTGGCGCATCTGCCTCCTACTGGTTCCTCCAGGACTGGTGGCAGAGGCTGGAGGCTCTGCCACAAGTCAGGAGGTGGGGGGTGTTGGGGAGCGCCACCCCGCCAGCCCTTTGGGACTTGGCTGGAGGGGTGGCTCCCACCAATGGGGCCCAACGTTTGTTCTGACGTTGGGCTGGCTGTTGCCTATGCTGGCGCTGTTGCTGGCAACAAAATGGCTGTTTTGGTTTGGTGTCAGAGCAGTACATAGACTAGACAGAACACAGATCCTTGCCACTGTCCTGGAGCTCAGTGATTAAGTCCTTGACGTTGCCTCCGAAAAGGACTGGTCCTCTGAAAGGGACATCTTGGATGGCCGACTGGATGTCTTGGCCCAATCCGGATACCCGCAGCCAGGAGGACCAGTGCATGCTAATAGCCATAGCAGTACTCTGGGTAGAGGCGTTTACTGCATCATATGTCACTCTATGGGAATGATGGCAGGAGATTTCCGCTGTCCTGACAGTCTGAGAAATTTGGTTTTAGCCTTGGAATCAGGCAAAGCCTTGAATTCCGACTTCATCTGTCCCAGGATAGATTTCTGGTATGCAATCATGTGTGCCAAATAGTTCACAGCTCTGAGGGCCAGAGTGGAGGAGGAATAAACCGTACGTCCAAACTGGTCCATTTGCCGTGACTCCTTATCTGGAGGAGAGGTGCTTATTTGTTTAGGTTTGGCTGTACAGTCATGCGCTGCATTAATGACTACAGAGTCCGCTTTTGGGTGAGAACTAAGGTGGTCTTTACTCTTGTGGAATCGATACAGTCGATCAGACTTCTTGGTGACTGCGGCCACCACCGAAGGTTGCTGCCAGACCGTGGAGGCCAAGTTCTCATGTGGTCCAATCCACGGAGGAATGGGCACAGGGGACAGCTCAAGCATATACAGGTGTTTCACCAACCTTTTGCTTTGGGGATTTTGATCCTCAGTCTTCCACCTGTTTGCCTCATGAATCTTCTGAAGGATCTCAGTAAAGGAGAGGTCCTCCAGAGGGGACTTGGGAGAATCTTTAGATCCACCGGAGAGGGGGACTCAAAACCTGAGGCGGAGGAGTCTGCGGTGCCAGAGTCCGACAATGGATTTCTGTCCAGAGACCGAGCCTGTGGGAGCAGGATCTTCTGCAGTGAGGCCACAAGGCCCCTGCTGACACAGACTACTGCGGTAGGACGCGAGGTCTGTTCTGAGGTAGAGGGGCGAGACTCCACTGGAGAAGGGGATCGTGGTGTAAGGTCCATTTGGGCCGGCGTGGGAGCCACGGCCGATTGCCGCCGGTCCATATCCGAGACAACTGCGTCCTGGTTTCGGACCACCAAGGCTGTAATGCCTCCCTAAAATCCACCTGAGGCTGAGGTGGTGGAGGCGGTGGAGGAGGAGGAGGCTAATAGATGGGTGGGTATCCTGGAAAGGTAAACCCTGGTGTCGTATAGCCTGGCGTCGGGTAATGTTAGCCCGGCGCTCCACAGGGCAAACAGCCTAGTGTCAGATACCCCGGTGTGGGGTACCCTGGTGTATGATACCCTGGCGAAGGGTAGTGAGGCGCAGGGTAGCCTGGCATCGCAAGGCCTGGCCAAGGGCCCAACGGTGGAGCCGAGAGACCTGCTGGAGGCCCTGACGGTGGGTAACCTGGCGAAGGACCCGATGGAGGAGTCAAAGGTCCTGATGGAGGGTAACCAGGCATAGGCCTCAAAGGAGGTGCTGAGGGACCTGACGGGGGCCCTGATGGAGGGTATGAAGGACCCGGTAACATTAGGTCTGGTGCCGGACCCCCCAGAGGAGGTTCCAGCATTGGCCCCAAGGGGGACAAGGGTTCCATCAGAGTCTGGGGTGGGGGAACCAGCCCAGACAGGGGAGCCTGTGGTGTAGGAGACACCGGCCCCTGAGGGAGGAACGGCATCAGGTGTTCTGACCCCGGCACCAGGGTTGTATTGGGCAGACACTCCTCTGACTCCAGCTCTGAATGTGCTGGAGAGCCAGGAGTCACCACCAGGGGAGGTGGTGACGGAGGATCTCGGGAGGGAGAACCCTCTGGGGAGGGCTGCAGCAAGAGCAGCAGCATGCGCTGATTGTCAGGCCTGTTACCAGGGCCCGAAGAAAGCGCAGTGATTGGGCGGAGGCCACAGGAGCTGGCGTGCGACTTTTCAGCCTGAGCCTGGCGTTTGTCTGAGAGGCCGATCGACTTATCAGCTTCGCCCACCAGGTTTAGGCCCTGGGTTTGAGGGAGCCTAAGGGTGCAGCGGAGCTCTCTGGGCAGGAGGCGCCGCCTGGGGCGGCAACTAGCTCAGGCAGGAGGAACTAGGGCTGCTCCCCGGGAGGGGGCAGGCTTGGTTGGAGGAACAGTACCCGTGCCAGCGAGAGGCCACTCGTCGCCCATGGCCCCTGAAGGAGGTTGCACACGGAAAGGAGACCAATCATGGTCCCAGTGCTTCTCCTTGTCCTCCTTCTTCATCTTCTTGTGGGAGTCTGAAGAACCCACCCAGGGAGGAGGACGATCCCCCCAACTTCTGCAGCTCCTTCTCCATGGAAGCCATCCTGAGTTTGGGAATGTGGGCTTCCAGGGCCTGTTGGCCTGTTTTCATGTGGCCTGGTTGAAACTCTGGCAGGTCTCACAGTCCTCAGTCTTGTGCTAGTCCCAGGCAGAAGAGGCAGAGGGAAGGGCCGTCCTTGTGAGGGAGCTGGGTGCTGCTGGAAGTGCACTTCTTGTTCTTATGTGACTTGGAAGGCGTCGGAGAAGACATGCATGAAATAGGTGATATTTTTCGAACATTTACAGAAAGAAAAATAAAGCGATGAAATACTCATCCGAAAATGGTGGTTGAATGAAGCAGTGTTCTCCGTGAGGTCTGATGTGCGCAGGTCGACGGCGGGAAAGAAATGGAGGGCAGGCGCAGGGATCATCCATTATATAGTGTCATGCTGACATCAGGTGGGCGGTCCCCGCCAAACACTATTAGCTATAGTTTTCCGCGTGGTCCTAGTGCCTGACTGCTCTAGTCCTAATGGTTATCACCTACTGCAAGAGCCCTCTCGAAGTAAGATCTGAAGGTCCAGGTGCAGGACCATTCCCTGTTGTCTTGTCAGCAGGTTGGGGCCGAGAAGCAACCTCCATGGGAGCCAGCTACTGATGCTGAGGAGATCTGGATACCACAACTATCAGGGTCAGGCTGCAGCTATCAGGATCATCCAAACTTTTCCTTCCAGGCCTTGATCACAACCTGGATCCAGGGCCAAAAGAAGGTATTCCCCTGCCTGTGGCATCCTGGTCTAAGGTGGGGGTGGGCACAGAATAGCCTCAGTTTTCTGTTCTCCTATGCAGCAAACAGATCCACCAGAAGGGTTACCCACTGGGAGAACAGGTGGTCTATCACCTGCGGATGAAGGAACCACTCATGTGACATTTCCTAGACCCGGCTGCTAGTGTTTGCCAGTTGGATATTTCATCCCACAATATGGATCACCAGATCATCAGCCTGCAGGCTGCATGCTAATGACCAGGTACAGAGTACCTCCTGACACAGAGAAAAATAGTTGTTCCCGCCCTGCCTATTCAGGCAGAACATGGTGGTCATGCTGTCCAACTGACCAGAATAACCTGACCCCAAATCAACAGAGCGAATTCTGTCCAAGCCAGATGCACTGCACAGAGCTCCAGCAGGTTGATGTGGCATCAGGACCCTCGAGGTAATACAAATTCTGTATGCTTTGTGGTATCTCAGCTGAGCTTCCCACCAGAGAGGAGTATGTCATCAGTGTGACAGACAGTTCCGGATGGTCAAATGAGATGGTTTTCTCTAAGCTCCGGGAACACAGTCATTGAATGGCATCCCACATCAACTGGCTCACACAGATTGGCTGTTCCTGATGACTGAGACCATTGACAGTTCACCTCCCACTGTAAGGAGCACATCTGCCAATGAGCCCAATGGACCAGGCTGGTCGAATCCACCATGAACCCCAGCAGTCAAAGGAAATCTCAGGTCACGTGTGAGCCCCCTACCCAAAATGATCAAAGGATGTAAATTCCAATGCCCTGTCCACAGGAAAGCAGGACCTGACCCCAAGGAAGTTCAGTTATTCCTCGATGAATTCGACCACCTGCATCGGGACCAGTTCCAACTTGCCCGCTGACCAAGAGGGCCAAGTCCTGAAAGGTCTGGAGGGCCAGGTCCCTGGACTGCTCCACTGTCTCCCTGGATATGCTGGCCAGCAACCAGTCATCCAGGTTCGCATACATCCTGACACCTCTGCGATGACGAAAAACTGCCACCACTGCCAAGCACTTGCTGAAGACACTTGGCACAGACAAGAGGCCCAAAGGTATGACCACAAACAGGTATAGTGCACCCCTTCTGCCCAGAACCTGAAGTTCCGGTAGTGTGATGGATGGACTGTGATGTAGAAGAACATATCCTGTAGGACCAGGCATGTTCCCTGCTCCAGAGATGGTATGATCTGTTTCCTGGAGACTACACAGAACTTATGCTTCTGCAGAAACTTACTGAGGTCATGCAAATCCAGAATGGGATGCCAGCCCCCATCTGTTTCAGTAGAGAGCATCTGGACACACACAGCATTGTGTGACCAGAGTGTCTGGGACATGCTCTATTGCCTCACATTCAAGGAGCTGAGAAATGTTGGCCCTAAGTGCAGACAGTGTGGCCTCTGGCATCCTGGAAACATGAGGGTTGGTACAGTGGGACAGCCTCCAAGTCCAGAGACAACTCCTTGCCCACCACTTCTAGCACCAACTTGTCCAAGGCAATGGTGGAGCACTATGGCAAGAAGTGACTCAAAAGACCCCCGACTGGCTGGACTGGTGGCATGGAGGGCTGAGATGCTAGGCGCCTTACCTCCTGCCACAGCAGCGACTCAGTGTTGGGAACGGCGGCGGGTTGCTCAGGGCGGTGGGAGAAGAGGATAGAGGCCTCCTAGCGCTCTCTTCTTGGGGAGGGGGGTTAGTGTGGTGCTCTGCTTGGCTGACACCCAATGGTGGCTGGGTGCCAGCACATACGTGCCACCATGCAGGGAAGAGATCCCATGTTCAGGACACTGGGGCCATCTCTGCAGAAGCAGAGCTCAGACATCATGCCCACTGTATGTCCATGGGCTCAGGGAGAAAATTGGGAGGAAAAAACACCTCAGGCAGCAGGATGACGACTGACCCTCCACAGGCACCACACTGGTGGCGGGTACAACCACAATCCTGTGGCAGAGGATGCTGGTGGAGGCAAGTCCTGGAGGAGCCAGTGATGGAGCTGGGAGGGTTGGTCAGAAGGGGGATGCCGGGAAGATCAGCAGATAAAATGTATATGGAAAAGAAAACTGGCCTCGACTGGCAGCCGTGACAGGGACCGTATGACAACCCACAACACTTCACTGTGCAGCCTTGAAGCACCCCCGTCCCTCCCTATTTTCTTGCTCTGGCCGACAAACTACTGCTTCAGATGCCAGCACTGAAACTACCCATGCTGTGGCTGCTGCCGAGTATGTTGTAGCTGGAACCCTTGTAGCTAAAAGGCTTTTTTCTTAGCTTTGGGCAGCATAGGGTCCGTCTGGGATAAAGCCACAGAGTCCTAGGTGGCACTGGACTTCTCTATGCAGGTGATACGTCACTCCAGCCCAGGCCCAAAGAGGCCATTGCCTAAAATGGGACATTGGCCAACTTGTGCTGGGTGTCCAGCATAAAAGGGGACTGTCGCAGCCAGGCCATACGGCACATGGGCACAGCCATAACCACAGAGCAAGTGCAAGACTCACCCATGTCCAAGGCCATCTGGAGCTGGTGTTTAGCCAGCATATAGCCATAGTTGCTAATCTGCTGAGCAAGGACCCGTTTGTCAGCCAGGAACAAAGGAAGGAGGTTCCCACCCATCTCGAACACAGAGTAGCCAAAGTTAGCCATCATGACACATAAGTGGCCTTTCTGAAATCAAGCAAGGGGTCCGCACAGACATTCTTGGCTGCATAATCCAATTTCTTGGATTCTTTATTGACTGGCTTATTCCCCTGGCATTCTAACTTTTGAAAAACTGAGTCAGATACCAGACCCTCTGTGGAGGGGTTGTCCAAGAACCCCAAAAGGGAACTCATGAGGACCATATATTTGTGGACCTTTGGTTTGGGGGGGGGGTCATCCCTGAACTGGCTCCAAGGGCACCTCCATGGAATTGGATATCAATTGGAGAAGTGCCCCAAAGGAAGTCAAGCTCGAAGAGGTAGTTCAACTGTTGGAAGAGTCTTGGTTATACAGCTGAGTTCTGCTTGAAATCACCGATTACTCACTCTTGGAGTTTGATGTCTCCATGGACACCATCCTGGTCCATTTCTTTGGGGGGGGTGCAGGCCACCCTAGAGTCCTGGATGATCTCAGTGGACAAGTGGCCCAGCAGAGTGGTAACAGGGTGTGACTCCTTGGCAAGGCATATATTGGGGATTGCTAATCAAAATAAAAATTGATAAGCAATCTGTCGATTTTGAGTAGCAATTTCTAAAAAATTATTTTTAACTGTATCATGCACCTGATTGTATATTTGATGGATTAATAAAGTTTCCTATTTATTTTGCCTATTGTCATTCTTCTCAAGGAACAGCAGACAATTTAAGTAAAAAAAAATCATAGTTGCAGCGTTCACTCCAGTGAGTTTGGTCTCTGATTAACCTGAAATCAATAAAAAGTACAAGACTGGCACAATTCAGTTCTGTTTTTCTCTGCAACCACTGGGCACTACTATGTAAAGTGTATTATGTTTTTTTGTTGTGTAGTGTAAAGCAATCCAGTTTCCAGCCAGGTGTCCCCCAAAAAAACAGACACACACTCACTCACCACTCCCCAAACCAGATTTATTTTGGCTCCTTTCAAAGATCTGTCCTTTGTCTCTGTGCTGCAGACAGTGTACCTCCATTACAGATGCTCCGACACACTCTGACGCTCTGTGCATTCCAATGCTCCATGTCAGGCTGCAGTACTGGAGGGATTCTGAAGTCAGAAAGGCTAACTTTTTTTTAATTAGAGAGGAGGAGGGGACTGACAAGTCAAGAACGGGCAGAAAAAAAACAGTAACTGATTAAAAAGAAAACACCAGCCTATAACCTTGATTAGCAAACACTGCTAATCAAGCATGTAGTTGGTTCACGATTTGTGGTTTTTGGGTCACAAAATGAAAAGTAAACCCACTTAATTTATGCTTTGCCTTGGTGGGCACCTTGAACCTCAGCTGTGGTGGAGGGGTTCCACTACCAGGGGAGGAGAGGCAGACACAATCATCTGCAGGGTCACCAGCTAGGGGATGGCCAAGGGACCACCAGTCTCAAGAGCAGAGTCCTCATGCTTCTGTCGAGGATGGCATCAATGTCGATGCTTCCTGGAGGCCGATGAACATCAGGACAGATGCCTGTCAGTTGAGTGAGACTTGGACCATGAGTGGCACCTCGACCATTGACCCAAAGGCTGATAACGTGTGTCTACCAGAGGATTTGTGCAGATCACATGCTTAGGCAGAGAGACAACCAAGTGCCTCAAACTGCATGGAAGCATGACTGCTGGGGCAGGCATGGCCAAAGGAGGCTCGGCCAGGGCCACTGACCAAGCTTGGTCCTCCTACTTGAGGATTAGGAGAACTGGGGTGTGGAGAAGTTAATGGAGACACTTCTCAAACAGAGGATCACGGCATTCCTGGAGGCTAGTGGCCATCAGGACCCCAAGCATCATGGTTTCACAGCGGGTATGTCATGCCAGACAAACCTGACTTGAGTTTTTTGACTGTGTTACAAAGGTTACAGATGACAGTGGGGCGGTAGATGTGGTCTACTTAGACTTCAGCAAGGCCTTTGACTTGATTCCACACAGAAGGCTGGTAAAGAAGCTAGACCACACAGAAGTTGGATCAGAAGTAGTTAGATGGGTTAGAAACTGGTTACAGGGCAGAACCCAGAAAGTGCAAGTAAACCGAACACTGTCATCAGAAGGTAGGGTAACCAGCGGTGTGCCCCAGGGTTCAGTACTGGGGCCCCTGCTCTTCAATATTTTCATACTGGACATAGCAAATGGACTACATGGAAAGGTGTGTCTGTTCGCAGACGACACCAAAATATACAACAGGGTCGACACTCAGCAGGGAGTGGACAAGATGGAAGCTGACCTCAAGAAACTGGAAGAATGGTCTGGAGCATGGCAGTTGAGATTCAATGCCAAAAAGTGCAAAGTCATGAACGTAGGAAAAAGAAATCAAAATAAGGCATATTTGGGAATCATTATCTCAGACAACTTGAAGGTAGGTACACAGTGCAAGAAGCCAGTGGTATGCTGGGATGCACAGGGAGGGGAATCACAAGCAGGAAGAGGGATGTGATCCTGTCGCTGTACAGATCACTGGTTAGGCCTCATATGGAGTACAGCATCCAGTTCTGGAGGCCCCACCTCAAAAAGGACATTGACTGAGTGGAGATGGGGCAGAGAAGGGCAACAAAAATTATTCAGGAACTGCACGAGATGTCCTGCGGGGATAGACTGAAAGAACTGAACATGTATTCCCTGGAACAGAGAAGAGAGAGGGATGACATGATCGAAACATTCAAGTACATAAAAGGCATATACCAGGTGCAGATAGATAATCTTTTCCAATTTAAGAAGGGCAGCAGAACCAGGGGACATGATCTAAGGCTGCAAGGAGGGTAGTTCTCCACCAACACTAGGAAGGTTCTTCTTCACAGAAAGGAGTGGTGGATGCTTGGAACAGTCTGCCTGCAGAGGTGGTGGGGGCAAGCACATTGGCAGGTTTCAAGAATGTTTGGGACAGATACAATGGAGCCCTCAAACCCAAGGGCAGTTAGAAGGTTAGGCTAAAAGACAATGGGCAGACTAGATGGACCTGGTGGTCTCCTTCTGCCATCAACTTCTATGTTTCTCTGTTTCTAAAGATTGATGACTCCTCACAGATCTCCTCTGACAACCAGCTAACAGGCCCAAGGAATATCTCAACCAGCTGACTGACCAGAATCTAGGTCAAATGGTCCATTGGGGTTACCACAGCAACCTCAACCTGCCCCTCAACTGGTGGAAACTCAACCAGGGTGAAGCAGTCGGGGGAATCAAGGGAACAGAAAGAGTGTGATTGTTCGTGCTCCAACTGCTCATAACAGCGTTTTTTGTGCCTTTTGTGGTAGGGTAGATAATCCCCGTAGATCTCCAGGATCAAATACATTTCAAGTATTTCATCTGTGAAAGGCCTTCTGGATGCCAGCCCCAGCCAGGGACAATCAGGGACCAAGGATGAGCCCATCCTGGTCGCTGCTGCCACCACCTCTTCTAAAGCCACAACCTGGGCCACTGACTCAGCAGTCATTGAGGGGGTTTGTCATTACTAGGCCTAACAAAGAGTAAATATGCCTTCCATTCCTCCAACAATGATGGAAGCATGGCCAAACAACAAGGACATTGTCAGATGTTGTTGTGTTCTCCCAGGCAGTAGACACATGTGTCATGGGCAGGGCCCCCTGTTTACTGCAATTCTGCAGTTGCAGTAATGGCCGCAGAAATCAGAGCTGACCACAGAAATCAGTGCTGGCTGCAGAACCTGGGAGAACCAGTCACACAACCGCAGAAATGCTAGCTATGCTATGCGATCACACAAGGCAAGGGCATAGCTATTGATATGTTAAGTATGCCATGGCATACATACTCATTAGAAGAGGCAACAAACTGATGCCGCCCGCTACAAGGCCGAAAAGCTAGTGGCCGCATCGCATCTTGACTCATGCTGGCTCTTGTTACGTAACTCCATCCAGCCAGTGTTGGGGGGACTGCAGCAAGAGTAGCAGAGCTTGATTAAGTCCACAGCAGTTATGATTTGCTGCTGTATAGGTGTAGGTGTGGCTAGCTCAGCCATGTTAATTTGTCACTGTGAGGCTGCTCATGGTGCACATATGAATCCCTGGAAGATGAATTTGGAAGGAAGAACTGGAAGGCAAGATGTAGTCAAGAAGTGAGAAGATTCAGTGGTGCCCATGGAGGTGGCATCAATCTTGGTGTGGTGGTAGGGATCCGAGGAGGAGCTGATTGTAGAAACATGTGGCTGGCAGTAGACTGAGCAGAGGACTCTGTCCCCACTGGTGGACATCAATCCCAGTTTTGATTTGTAGGCCGCAGATCTGCACCTGCAAGTGTGACAGTAATTTCTTGGCAGATTTGAACCTGCAGCCTAAGTGGTGGCATCAAGCTCAGTTCTTAAGAAGGGTCAAGTCGCCCAGCTGCGGCAGAGTTGGGGACCAGGGTATACTAGAACTGGCGCAAGCAGGTTGGGAAAAAATTGGAATGGAGAGTTGTATTGATTGCTGCTATACATAAGTGAAATGAGGGTCACTGACTGAAGAACACCACAACCCCGAGTTGCTGGAAGAAGAGAACATGCTAACAAAGGTTACTCCAGCTTAATAAGAATGACTTGCTTGCATTATTTAGTGTGTCCCCCAAAAGAAAAATCAGGAGTCAACAAATCCTACAGACACTTCAAGTTATACTCTTCTTCACTATTGTAGGAAGACAATCCCCCCCAACACACAGATTTGCACACTGCACATAACATGTTTGGGGTATTCCTAGTTAAAAAAATAATAATATAAAAGAACGCTGATCAAAATCAGAAAAAAAAATTGAAATGGCTTTCAAGTTGGAGTCTCTCTTTTATCTGCTAACTGTAAATATAAACCAGAAGAAATCCAAGCAGGTTTTACCTTTTGTGTAGTTTTAGCTGAGTGTGCATGTCCTCCAATTATAACCTAGGAGAACAACAAAAGCCACCAATTTCCAGAAGAGGAACAGATGAGCCTTCAAATTCGGGGTGGAGGGGAAAAGTCATTAAAAGAGAACATTGATGCCCATGGCTATGCCAATTTGGGTTATTGCAGTTTAATATTTGATGAGAAGACTACATACTGTTAGTGGCCTGCTGTTCCACTTTCAGTGTAGCGGAGTGGTTGAACAAAGGCAGTCAAAGGGTTAACTAAGACTTAATCCCCTTGAAGGTATGCTGTTTAACCACAATTTATCTGACGCAGAATGGCCCCAGAATCAGCAGTTGTTCTGCCGCAGAAAGTATGAGGTCCTGCTGCAGAATGTAGGTCCACTTTGCTGCAGTAAACACAGGGCTCTGGTCATGGGTATCCATCAGCAGTATTTTCTGGTCACAGTGCTTAAAGCCGGATTTCTGCCATTCCATGTTGAAGATCAACGAGCAAAACTGGAAGACAATGCTTGCTTCAATAAGTCATAACCTCTAAATAAAGTCAAGTTGCCAAACAGAAGCACTTGAATGGGAATTTCCTACTACACATGCAGAGCTGCAAAGGAGGAGACCTGTCACTTCCAACGAAAATAAATATCTGATGACAAGGGGAGGTGCTGGAAGATATTACCTCACGGGTGGTGGAAGGAGCTCAGCTTGAAGATGTTTGATGACTCAGCTAGCTCCAGCTAAACTGCCAGAGGGTTGATAGTGAACTGTATCCACGATGGTAGCATTCATTTTATGTTCCAAGATGACTGTGTGCTAAAACAACACTGGTGCAAGGAGAGAGTGCGGGAGAATGATCACGCCCTCCCCACTTATCTTACAAATGGGTGACATTTCTAGACTCAGAAAACAGAGTTTATGAGCAAGCAACATCAACCCCACCATCATCCTAATCACAAGCTTTATCCTGTGACATCCAAGCAAAATCTGAGTCAGTCAGGGGAAGGTGCAGAGCTGCTGGCAGCAGACAACTCAGGAAGACAATGACAGAAGGAGCAGCACGGACTGGACAGCCTTCAGTTCCCCTTCTCAAACAACAAGAAAAGGAATCTTGCAGGAGCAGCAAAGAAAGGAGAGTGACAGCTAGTATAAGTTGGGGGCGGGGGGGCACCATGCATTCTGATTCCATTGTTCTCCAATGGACAGAAAGAACTTTGGCCCTGACTTCCTGGAGTCCACCCTTTAAAATCCTCACCCTGGTATATCTAGGGTAACACTATGTTTTGATGCCACTATCTGTTTTTATGTGCACTGTTATGAAACGTTTGTAATGAATAATGTTAAGGTGCCCTGAGCTTAGGAAGGGCACCTTGTATAAATAAAATTTTACTTTACTACTGTGGTACAACTATGTTATTCTAAGGATAGAAATGTATGCATGACAGCATTCCATCATGCACTATAAAAAGACTAATAGTCCAATGAGTCTTCTCTATAGTTCCCACACAGTTTTACCAAGCTCTTCAATGTCTGTGTCCTTTTAAACAACAGGTGTTCAAAAATATCAGGGGGAAAAAAACTATTAAAAACAGGAGGACCCATACTGAATGGAGTTCTCCTTTAACTATGTCAAATAATAAAGACGCTAAAGTGAACTCAAAAAGGACATCTTAAAAGACAGGATAAAAAAAGAGTAATTGTAAATAGAATAAAAAGCTACACAGTATAAAAATTCGCAGTAACTTGCATTGCTAAAACTGATGGGAAAGGACAGAGTCTGAACAGCTATAAAACCGAAATAAGTGTTTCTTTTGTCATCTAATTCAGTGTCTTGAGAATTGGTTGCTACAATGTATGCAAGAAGATGGCACCTGACAATGTTATCTATTCTTAAAAGAACACAGTAGTACAGTGGAAACCAGATGGCAGTGGGTATGCATCTGCATGGAATGCGGAGAACTGAAATCAAGGCCAAAAAAACACAGTGAACATCAATGCTCCTCGGTCACTGGGCTGGCATGATCTCTCGGTACAGCCCACTCGATGTTGGAAAGTGAATGGAAGCCACAAGTGACACAAGAAAGAACCTTAAGGCCAGAGGTAGTTTCTTTCGCATGCTAGTTCATGATATTAACACAAGATGTGACGTTAAACAATGGATATTTAAATACAGCAGAGAATATTAATGAACACCTTGTGGCAACCATAATTAATGATGTTCATCATTAACTTTTTAAAAAAAAAAAAAAAAAGAACAACAACAACAACACAAAAGCAGACCTAAAACAGAAATGGGGAATCTTACAAGACAGAAGAAAAAGGACTATCTAAAATGGAATAAAGAGGACAGGTACAAACTAGTCACATAACATGAACTGCTGCTTTTAAAGGGAAAGTAAAGTTTGAAGGACCTCTTAAAGGACTACTAATGTCAAAATTTGCAAAAACCTATGTTGTGCAGTGTTTTGATTTTTGTGTGCATAGTTTTAGTGTGTCCTTCCCTTTGTTTGCTTTTAGGAGTTTTTTTTCTAAATGTGCTTACTAGTTTTATGGCCCATGGGGATCGCCATGTTTTAACTTTTATTGCTATTCTTCTTCCTACAGTGTCTCCTATTCCATGTGACGGGCGATGCAGCTGTAACCATAGATTCAGCAAGTGCTGGTTTAGAGTCAATTTTACAGTATAAGAGCAAGGATTTTAAGTAACTTTCCAATCCAGTGCGAGTTCAAGGCTACATTTACAGTTTAGCAAACTCAAACTACAAACTACAAACAAGTGTGCACAGAAATGCAGTAGGTTCACTTCTCGAGTGGCTAACATTTAAAGTACAAACAAAAGCAGTCAAAGGGTACTCCTAGTAGCAAAAGACACTGATACCAATTATATCAGGTATCACAAGGCAGACTGCCTCCACAAATGTATTCTGCAAAATTAGAGCCAAGTAGAAAATTTACAGACGTGGCACTTTCAGAGCACAGAGGACTCCCACCATGCCTCAACAGTTTCAAGCCTTTCAGACACTTCCTCAGGAGGGCTGAGGGGATAACTGAGTGGGCTATTCTGTAAACAAACAGCTAGTGTCTTCACTAATTATAGCATTGTTGACTTGGGGGGATTTGTGTGCTTTTCATGGCTATGTGTAGTTTAATGAAATGAAAAGCTTTAAAACAAGACATTTACTCCTATTCCTAGACATATACCTAGAAAACAAAAAGACTGAATTAGAATGAATTATTTTGTTGAGGCCAGAATATCGGGCTTCTTACAGCAGATTGCTCCTGCAACAGCTTTCTCTCACTGAATTAATGGTCCTAGATGCATCAGTGTCACACGGAAAAGGAGGCACAGCAGGAAAGAGAAGAGCAATAAAAAATTCAAACATGGACATCACCAGGGGCCATAAACCTATTAGGCAAATTTAGGAAAAAATAATAGCTAACAAAAGGAAGGTTTACACTAGGACTACACACAAAAAGAAGACATTTCTTCATACTTACTGTAATTTCTTTTTCTGTTAGCTCCTACATTGTCAGTGGGCAGTCATTATAACTGGGTATTGTGCACCCATACTAGGGAAAATGGCACAGCCAAAAGGCTGAATCAGCCTAGAATGTTGGGCATATGAGCATTCCGGACAGCGGCAACTCTCCAGTCCACGCAGTGCCTCTAAATATGGGAAAAAATACCATACCGGTCGACTTGACATGAAAACACATAAATCAGTTGTCTACACAGACAGGACTTTAACCAGAACAAAATTACAGTGAACAGTGGCCTACCTCGTCAGATGATGAAAAGTGAGTGATCGAGGCACATCTTCCAAATCTCTGTCCTAGAAGGTCCTGCAGAACTGAATCAACTGAAAACAGACTTATTAAAGGGAAAAAGACTGTATGCAGTGTAAAGACTCACCTGCAACAGAGGAGGCACCTTTGTTTAACATCAGATTTGAACCTGTGAAATCTGCATGCTAGCAACCAACATTCTAATGTGGAACTGCTCTGTTTTTTTTTTTGCATTTCTATATAACCACAAGTGCAGCAGGTAAACTACTGAGGGATGTCCAGACAGACTTACAATCAGAGTTTATAACAGAACAATGGACATTCCCATGCTGGCATACCGGACAATATTCTCCTGCAGGAGTGAGGCTCCCAGGTGGGCCCGACTGACAATGTAGGAGCTAACAGAAAAGGAAATTACAGTAAATATGAAGAAATTTCTTCTTTCTGTAGCGCTCCACTTTGTCAGTGGGTAGTCATTACAACTGGGTTCCAAGAAGCAGTACCCTGAAAAAAACTATCTGGAGAAGAATAGTGTCCCATATGTCAACCATGTATAGGAAAGGAACTGACCTGTTAACTGCCACCTGCAAAACTCTGCGACCAAAGGCCACATCAGCAGAGCTTTGAACATCCAATCTATAGTGCTTGGCGAATGTGTGGACAGAAAACCACGTAGCTTGCCTTGCACAACTCTAAAACAGACGCCTCACTTCTCTCTGCCCAGGAGGTAGCCACAGCCCTGGCGGAGTGAGCCTTGAAGAGAACCGGAGGCCTCTTCTTTTCTGCGACATAAACCTTGGCAATGCAGGCCCTTATCCAGCTAGCTAGGGTGGCTTTGGAGGCTTTTTGTCCCCGCCTTGCCGTTCTGAAAAGAATGAACAACCTATCGGATTTCTAGGACTCAGCAGTCCATCTAAGGTATGCCCTAATGACCCATCAAATCCAACTTATGCAACTCCTCCTCCTTCGGGTGAATAGGTTGCGGACAGAAGGACAGGAGAATGATTTCCTGGTTCACATGGAAGGCCATGGGGACCTTTGGAATGAAAGACAGGACTGTTCTGAGCACCACCATGTCCCTATACATTACAAGGTATGGTTCTTTGTGGGACAAAGCCTGGAGCTCACCCATCCTCCTGGCTGAACACATAGCAACTAAAACACACCTTGTTAGACAGCATGTCCAATGGTACAGATGAAAGTAGTTCGAAAGGCTCCTTACAAAGAGCATTCAGAACCAGATTCAGGTCCCATGGGGGAACAGGGGATTGGAACAGAGGTTGACTCCTGCTGACAGCCCACAGAAAATGAATCACCTCGCAGTTAGTCCCTAGGGACAAACCCAAGGAGGCTCTAAGGGCTGACACCTGACCTCTCAAGGTGCTCAAGGCCATACCTTTTTCCACTACTTTTTGCAGGAAATCCATAATCTGTGGAACCCTGACTTTAGAAGGCCGGATGTTTTTTTTCTTGGCCCAAGATGAAAATGTGGTCCATTCGTAAGCATAAGCTGCTGACACTGAATACTTCCTGGCAGCAATCAGGGTGTTCTCCACCTTCTTAGAGAAACCCTATTTCAGGAGTCTCCTCCTTTCAGGAGTCAAGCTGTGTGCTGCACTGCTCCCAGATTTGGATGCAGAATGGGGCCCTGAGAGCAGATCCCCCACACTGGAAGGTGAAACGGTGCGTGGTGAGCCAGGTTCACTAAGTCCAAGAACCAGGCCACTCCAGAGCTATTAGAAGAAAGCTTCCTTTTGAGTGTCTTATTTTGCATATAAACTTGGGGAGGAGAAGCAGAGGAGAGAAGGCATAAGCTCTGCCAAAATTTCATGCCTGTGACAGGATGTCCACTGCCTCCACTAGTAGCAGCTGAAAAACCACTGAACTTGAGCACTGTGACTGATGGCAAACAGGCAGATCTGAGAACGACTGAACCTTTGACACAGAAGGCTAAACACCTCCGGGTTCAACATCCACTCCCCTGGATGGACATTTTCATGGCTTAGCCAATCAGCTTGAATGTTCAAATCCCTCGCCAGATGAACTGCTGACAGAGACATTAGATTCTCCTCTGCCCACAGCAGGTGATCAGTGGTTTCTTTCAGCATCTCCCTACTCTTTGTGACCCTTGATTGTTTATGTACACCACCATGACGGCGCTGTTTGACCTTATTTTCATGGCTTTTTGAAAATGAAACCAAGTGAGGTGCACAGCCCTCATCTCCAGAACGTTTTATGTGTAGGTGGTATTCCTGCACTGATCAAGTCCCCTGAATGGGAATGCGGTCCAGGACTACCCTCCAACCTGACAGGCTGGCATCATATGTTAGAATCAACTCTGGGTGGACTTCCAAGGGAGACCCTTTGCTCAGATTCTCCAAACTCATCCACCAATTCAGAGACTGTGGCAGTCGTGGTGGAATGGGGATCCTCATCTGATAATCCTCAGAGGTCTGATCCCAGGCTGACAGCAACACAACCTGTAGGGGCCACAAGTGAAGGTGAGTCCATGGAACTAGTTCTATCGCCACTGTCATGAGGCCCAGAATTTGCAGAATGTGGTGCACTGAAGCAGATGATTGGCTCCTAAGCCAGTGAAACCCTCTCAACAGGGTCTCCTTCCTGGCTGGTGAGAGGAAGACCTTCCCTCGTCCATCCGGAATACCGCTCCTGGGTGCGCCAGGGTCTGTGATGGTTCGAGAGAGCTCTTCTCCTGATTCAACACCCAGCCGTGGGACTCCAGCACCTCCAGAGTCCTGGTCACTGACTTCCTTGCCAATGGTGCCAACAGCACTCAAATGAGTAGACTGTCCAGATAGGGATAGACATCACGTCCCTTCTGCTGGAGTTGAGCCACCAGGACTATGAGCACCTTTGAGAAAGCCCTGGAGGCTGTAGCCAGTCCAAATGGCAGGGCCCTGTACTGGAAATGCTGTCTCAGGACCTTTAACCTGAGGAACCTCTGAAGAGACTGTCGGATAGGGATGTGGAGATACACATCCCTTAGATCTATGGATGCTAGATAATCTCCTGGCTTGACAGCTTGGATGACTGAATGCAAAGACTCCATCTTGAAGGTCATGTGGCGAAAAAACTTGTTCAGGTGTCTCAGATCCAGACTAGGTCTGAACTCCCCCTGACTTCTTGGGAACTGAAAAACAGAAGAGTAGAATCCCTGGCCTTGCTCACTGGGAGGCACCAGAACAACAGCCCCAATGTGAGTGGGGTTGGGTTAGGATCTATGACACCGACTGTCTCTTTGCGGGGTCCTTTGGAACCGGGGATGGCAGAAAACATCCCTTTGAGGGAATTGTTGAAAATTCTATTGCATAATCTAAAGCCAGAATTTCCAAAATACAAGCACCTGGTGTTATCTGGGCCCATCTTGTGTAAAAATTGTGCAGTCTTTCACCTAGGGAAGGGAGGCAGAGATGGGCCCGCGTACCCTCATTGTGAGGTGCCCGCTTTTCATCCTAGGCCTCCATTGCATCTTCGGGCAAGTGCTCCTCTGCTACCATTGCCCTTGAAACCAGAACAGGCTCCTTTACTCCTCGGGTCCCCAAAGTTCCAAAAGGGATGAAACCCCCCTCAATGGGGCTGGCAGTATAGCCTAGAGGATAGAGTAACAAGCTGTGAATGAGACTGGTACATCCAGCAGGCAGACCTGGGTTTGATTCCCACAACCTCCACTTGCATAATGTATGACTCTGAGCAAGTCACTTAACCTCCCCCGTGCTCCCAAGTCTCCCTTGAAAACAGGAACCAATGCCTAGTGGGTCTTACCTGGTTACCAAATAAGAAACTAAATAATTGGCTGGCAATTTCGTATGTTCATATAGGGTAAAGAAGAAGATTAGGACAACAGGGAACATTGGTGGGATGGGGAACAGTGAGGGGAAGGAAGGGGTGAGAGAACAACTCCGGGGGGGCAGCTACTTGGTATAACTAGCTGTGCGCTCGAGCAGACTCGACAGACCATTATGGCCTGTATCTGCTGGCAATTTCGTATGTTTGATACTCTCTCTGTCGGCCACCTCCTTGACCTTCTGCAGTTGAATCGACCATTTGCTGTTGCTTTGAAACTGGAAGGTGGCCCTTTTTATCCTAGATATCCTTAAAAATATTATCCAGGCTGGAACCAAACAACAAGCCTCCTTTAAAGGCTAAGTTAAAAAGCTTTGTCTTCGAAGCCTGATCAGTGACCCAGTGTTGAAGCCACACTCCCCACATAGTGGACACAATGTGGTAAGCGGAGTGAGCCAACATGCACAAATTCTCCACCTTGGCATCCCCTAAGAAGGTGCAGGCTATGGATACCAACTGCAGAATGTTTGCCCCCTATGAATCCAGGGGAACGAAGCTGCCCAGGGTAGTAACCCACAAGTTTAAGGCTCTGGCAACAATAAAGAAGGCATAGGAAATGCAGAGGTTTGTGCCGTTGAAAGTGAAGGCTCTTCTGCATGAAGCATCCACTCACTTGTCATGCGAATCTGTTAAGGCCAAGGACCTTTCAATAGTTATAGTGATGTGTCTGAAGGAATTATAAATTGCCTTATCCACCACAGGAGGGGTTTCCCACTTGCAGGTATCTTCTTCCAAAAAAGGGAAACACCATACCTTATGTTTAGGCAAATATCTTCTTTGGTCCGCACCTGCCCATTCCTGTTCAATAATTTAGTCACAGTAAATAAAGTCTGGAAAACACTTTGGAGCAGAGGTAGACATGGACAGGATAGGGCTGACATTCAGTGCCTCCATGGACTGCCCCCTTGAGCTTAATGTCACACACGTCTCCGTTATCAGATAGGACAAAGATTTTGAATCAAAGAGGGGAAGGATAGGAATCCTCCTCTTCGGCTCTGTCCACTTCCCTTCCTCTTCCTCCTCCTCAGAGGGTTCGTTCTCTTCATTATCAAGTAGCCTCCTAGGGTCAGGATTTTCCCCAAGATCCCCGATATCCTCCTTCTGACCCCCTGTATGGTCAGGGTCGGGGTCTACCTGCAGATCCATATTAGCAGCCCTGTCCTGCTGCGGCACACCTGGACGTGCCTATGTGGGCATCCCCCTCAACATGAGGGGACCAATTTGGGGTCAGGTATGTCTCATGGGATGTCCTACAGAACACTGGGGCCCAAAAGCTCTCCTATGAGCAACAAGAAAGAGTTACACAACTCTGCTCTGCCACTGCCAGCTGGTACACCAGGTGCACCCCCCAGCTCGGAGGACCGACTGGTGGGAAACCGTTAGAGACATAGTAGCTTGAGTAACACAATGAGGGCAATATGAACCCAGAGGACAGGGTCGCATTATCCTTTTGCAGGTCTTGCATCTCTTGAAGATTAGGGGTCTTCAATAAGCCATGGTGCCAAGTAATTAGCCATGCTGGTGCCCAAAGATAAAGAAAACAAAAGATTCACCAATACCAAAAGTGTAGGACTGCTGCCGCAATCCTCACTTCCAGTTGTGGGGAGAAATGTAAAGAACTGGCAATAACACTCTAAAGAACACTCCTGTCAGCCGCCAGCTGCCAAGAGACTGAAAGTGCACAGCCAGCCAGGCTGAAACTAGATGCAAAACGGAGCCACCGTGTCTAGCATTTGAATGGTGCAGGTGTGCTCTGCTCTCTCTGATGTGTGCATGCATGACATCACAACGCTGTGCATGATGTTGGCACATCGGGTGGCGTGCACGCACAACACAGACGTGAAAAAAGGTGCGCTGAGGCTAAGAAAGTCTCTAGGGAACACAGAGTGTGTGCCTAATGGACAGAGTGAGAAAAACAGAGGCAGCTGCGCGTCTCAATTGAGTCGATAAAACAACCGTCGCTCTCTCTGAGGGAAAAGAAAAATTGCACTGAATTAGAAACGACTCCAATCCTTTCCAGAGTCTAACAGCTACCATCCTGTAGGCATTTTTTTTTTGTTTACCTTCCACTGCAGAGAAAAAAACTAAAAGGGCAATGTCCCTTCAAACAAGGTGGGACCAATTAAAACGCCAATGTTGCCCCAAACACAAAGAAATATAAAGAACACCTGCCAGGCAATGCAAAAAAAATAAAATAAAATCATCCTATGAAACGGGGGGCAAAAGATGGAGGAGAAACCCAGAGGGACGCCCTAATGCTAACAACCAGAGAAAAACAGGTACTTACCTGAGGCATCATTGTGTGTGTGTGTGTATATATATATATATATATATATATATATATATATATATATATATATTTACACACACACACACACCACACATATATACATATTCATGGCAAAAAACTCCGTTTAATGCATCAGTTAAGGTTGTTCCACAGCAACAACAAAAGCAAGAAAATTCGATGTTGGGTTGAAAACCCCGCTTCCACCCGCCCCTGCCAACCAGCATCGGGTGTGCGCTAGTCGCCGGTCCCAACTCTCACCCCAGCCCATGTAAAGAAGCTAGAGGGTGGTGAAGTAGAGAATGGGGTGAGAGTTAGGACCGATGACCCCAACGTACACCCCGATGCCGGTTGGCGGGGGGTTTCAACCCTAACATCGAATTTCCTTGCTTTTGTCGCTGTGGAACAACCCTAACTGATGCATTAAATGGAGTTTTTTGCCATGAATTATCCTTCTTTTTAAGAATGAGGACTATAAATAGTGAATGGACTGTGTCACACAGGAATGGTAACTGCAACGCAAACGCAAGCGCAAACGGTAACGCACATGGTGATGCAAACGTAAATGGTAACGCAAACGGTAATAGAAACGCAAGCACAAAGTGACGCCAAAGCGAACAGGAACACAAACAGAGACGCAAATGCAAGCGCGCGCGGAAACGCAAGTGGTAACATGCACAGTCATGGTACCGCAATTGGAAATGCAAATGTTAACGGTAACAGCAACAATAATGCAAAGTTAACATAACGCAAGCACGCGACGGAACGCCAAACCGTAACTCCGCAGCGGTCACGCTATCGCAACTGAAATGCAAATGGTAATGGTAACAGCAACAATAACGGCAAAGGAAACAGAAACGAAAATGCAAGCGCGCAGCGAAACGCAGAAACGAATGTGCACGGTCACGGTAATGCAATTGGAAACGCAAATGGTAACGGTAACAGCAATGATGATGCCAAACGAAAGACAAATGCAAATGAAAATGGAAGGGCGGCTGCAAATGCAAATGAAAATGCGTACGGTGACGCAAATGGAAACGCAAACAAACGGTAGTGGAAACGCAAATGGTAACAGTAACGCAAGCGCAAATGAAAACACAAACGGTAATGCACACGGTGACGTACACAGGAACGCTAACGCAAACAGGTACGGAAACGCAAGTGGGAAAGCCACCTGTAACAGTAACGGAAGCGCACACCCTTTTTTTCCCCAAAAGCTGCATAGAGAAACACAGTGAATACAAAGAATGTATGCATAATAATGGGTCTCAGAGCAGAAAATGAGCACTTGGAATACTAAATTGCTTATATCTTAGGAACCGTACAACATATAAATAAAAATTAAAATTTCAAATTATTTATAACTTTCCTAGCTAGTTTTGCACTTAGCCCCTAGTGGGGGGCTAAGCATTTTTCCGATTAAAAGTCCGTATCTCGAAATGTTAGTCTATGGGAAAAAGCGTCAACTTCAGAGCACCGTAACATTGCATCCCTGTAATATTTTTTCACCAAACCAATAAAAGGCACATCCGTGGGAAGTTGGCTTTCATCCCTTCAAATTTCATCCCAAAAGACCAAACCAGTGTTTTGCAGCAGGGTGGCAAATAATTCCTGTTATTTCCCCATAGTGTCGAATAGTAGTGTCGCAAATCACAACACTTTCGCAAAATAAATCATGAAAGTGTCGCAGGTGCGACACTGCTTTTCCCAAAAATTTCAAAAACATATTTCTGGGGTGTCTAACCACAAAATAAATACATGCCTAGCATCCTCAGGGCTCGACTAGGTAAACACAAAAAGAATTGTGTCTCTAAAGGGTCCCAATTCTAAATGCCAAGCATTTCTCTGATCAGTAACTGAAAACAAAATGGTGGATTTGTGACACTACTGGGGTCATTTGCGACACTAAAATCCGCATTTGCGACACTGTAACTTTTTGTTAACTTTTCCCATTGACTATAATGGGAAACATGTTTTTTGAATAACTTTTGAACCGTTCACTATTTTTTCACAAAATCTTCAAAAGGCACATTGGCGACCCCGGCCGCATGTTCACTAAAGTTTTTGGACTGGTCGCACAAACCGTGCGACCTGTAGGCAGGAGCAAAGAATGTGCAAAAAAGCGAAAATTCGCTATGGAATGTCGCTTAATAACTCCGCAACCATATATCCGACCGGTATGAAACTTGCCAGATCCCAAGATCTATGCTACCACTCTGTGCCTGCCAAATTTCAGGCAAAACCATTGTAACGGTGGCAGTTATTAGGTGCAAAATTTCACACTTTAACCTTAAATGGGTACTCAACCCTAACTACAGTGGCACTACTGTGCCACTATAATATATATATATATATATATACACACACACAGTATATTCATAGCAAAAATGAAAATTACGTACCTACCGTAATTCTTGATCTTCTCTTGTCTTCACCATTCATTACTTCCTGGGTGTAGCCGGGCACCGTCAGACTGCTTTTTTTTTTTAAAAACTTTGGCTAACGGCACCGCCCTCGAGAGTGACGTCATGCGTGAGGGGCGGCCGTTAGTAGCGACCAAATCCTCCTCCAACTCAGTTCTGTGAGCCAGAGAGGCAAAAGCGAAAGCAAAGAATAGAGATAGCGAGGCAAGATAGCCAAGGGATAGCAAAGCAAGGAAGAATGAACTGAAAAAGGAATAAGCCGATGGAGGAAGGACAGAGGAGATAAGAGTATCCCTAACCTAGGGACTGCAGGGCCTCCTTACCTGGGCGACTCTAGGAGGAGAAAAAGGAAGGAAATGAGAAAGATGAAGAAGAAGAAGAGAAGAGAGATGGGATGTTGAAGGGACCAGAATGCCCATAGCATAGTTAGCTTATAGCTGAAGGCTCGACTAACAGGGAAGCAAGAATCCCGGAGATAGAGCTGAAGAGAAGGTTCACCAAACCGCTAGACAGACTCAGGAGGGCATAGTCCTCATCTTCAACATGCCATTGTTGTTGATACCTCTCGGACTCCTGGCCGCGAAAGGCCTTGAACGGAGGACACCGAGGAGGAAGAATAAACCCCAGGCAGCATGGGCGCTGCTCAGGGGTTTAGAAATGGAAAATGTAAGCCTTTCAGGCGTTTTAAGCATAAGTGGGACTCAGTCGGACTCGCCAAGGCAGGCCAGAGCTTAGGCTGGCTGGGATTGGTTATGGTCAGCACTGCTCTTCTGTAAAAACTGTCCAGGAGGACACTTGAAAGGAAAACCAATTATCAAAATCTCACGAGAAGGGTTGCCTGCCCTCTCATCTCCCTGTTTTTTTTTTTTTTTTTTTTTTACAGATAATAATTTGCAGGCTAGGAGCATGACCCCAATACCAAGAATGCCTATAGCAGTCGAAGAGAGTTCCCTCAGCATTTTTCCTCTTTTTTTTTTTTTTTTTAGAAAAAAACAGACGTGCCCATTCCTCCGCTCTGCAAGGCAAGAATTAGAGGAGGGGGAGGGGTTTTTGATTCTAGGGCGAAACAGCTGGAGCACGGGATTGCAGGATCAAAATTGAATAGCCTGAGCCAGGCTAAAACCCCAGAGGTATCTCGCCCGAGGAATGGCAAGAGATAGTTGTGCAGTTTGATCGCCAATGCAAATCCACGAGATGGCCCAAGAATCTTAGAGTAAATAATTTTTCTGGAGAAATAAGAACCCCCCCCCCCCCAAAGATATAGATTTTTTTTTTTGAAAAATTGAGCAATTCTTCTATCTTTTACAGTTTTTTTATTTTTTTATTTTGGAGAGAGGAAGGAGGCGGAGGTGGAGAAGCACAGGAAGAGGCCACTGAAGGGATGGTGGGCGGGTGTAAGTAATGAATGGTGAAGATACAAGAGAAGATCAAAAATTCGGTAGAGTGCATGATTTTCATACTTCCTTGTCAATCTTCACCATTCATACTACCTGGTGAGTAATTAAGCTCCTCTTCCCGGGAGGGGAAGAGCCATACTCTGAGGGAACAAGACCCCAGCCTTCCCGCTGGTGAGAAACAGAAGGAAGACCCTGGCTTATTCAGAAAGCCTAAGTGGGGAAGAGCTAGGAGGTGCCTCCCGAGGGACGAGGAGGCGGAGGAGCCCTGTAAAGTCTCCCTAGCTCTAGAGGAGAAAAGACGTGTCCCCCGGAAGGCGGAGCAAATCACCCTACGCCGGGCCAGGGGTGACAACCTGGAAAGACGAAGCCATGCCGTCCGCCTGATGCAGATCGCTGTCCCCGCAAGCTTGGAAGCCACCTCATTGGCGTCATAAGATGCCCTTGCCTGGTGTCTTGCCAGCTCCAGGCCTACCGCGGAGAGGGCAACGGCTTGTCTGGTTTGCTCCGTGTCAGGCATTGATGCCAGCAGCTGGGACATCATCGACCACAAATGCCGGTTGTAGGCAGCGTGGTGAGCCTGATGAGATGCAATACAGGCACTCGCACGAGAAGAAGAGAACACTCTTACACCCAACGATCGAATCTGGAGAGAGTCCAAATCCGTGGGTGGTCGTGCGCCAGGCAGCGGCACTCTAGAAGGAGTATCTAGGTAAACCAAACCAGAGGGCGGGTTGGGAAGGAACCTAGAGACTCTGAGGGGCACAATACCTCGCTGACAGTCGGCGGGGCTGGAGAAGAAGCGGCAGGGGACTGCCAGGACGGATAGACACCTCCTGGAAGGGACAGGCCAGGAAGGTACCACCAAATGCTGGGCACTGAATTCACCAAGGAATTCACCGCGTCTCCCGTTGATATTGTCTCTCGAACATAGGAAATCCGAAGATCCCTCACCATCCTCGAGAGAAGCGCTGATATTCCTGTGAAATCAGCATCGGAGGAAAGATGAGCAGGGGTTCCTCCTCAGAGGAGGAGAGCGAGGATGATGGGGAGCTGGAATGTCCAGAGATTCCAGCGGCGGTGGGAGAGTCGAAAGACCAGCTCATGCATGTATCTAACATATGAGGGAAGGCCTCCAGAGAACCCTGAACTGCTCCCAGAGATAGCGGACCCGTGAGACCCGACATGGCCTGGGAGGCGGGGGTGGTGAGGCAGAGAGATGGGAGGGGCACCTCCGAGGCAACTGCTCTCTGAGGGGCTCTGGAATCCGGGAAAGGAGCCCTAGGAGGAGGGATCCGGATATCAGACCAGGCCGCAGAGACGGAACTCTGGGAAGCGGGCCTGGAAGAGCCCTGGGGAGAACCTCCCCTGTGGCGCCCCGGGACTGCATGGATCCAGAAGGGCAGTCCGCACAAGCGCCGCCCGGAGGACACCCTAGAACCCTGGAGGGAGGGGCGAGGCTCTGCACTCTGACTCCTGGCCACCCCTGGGGTGGCAAAGAGACGCCAATGCAGACCCCTGCCCTCAACCCCTCGGACTCGAGAGGGCCCTCCTCCTCAACCACAGCGTCCCCTGTCCCTAGAGGGCAACAGCACCCTGGGGAGTAGCTGTCACCGAGACCTCAGAGAGGAGCCTCCCCTCCGTCACCCCACACCTGCCCCGGGGCTCGGCCACCCCAGCCGGGGACCCTCAGGAGGCAGGTAGGGGGACAGAGGGAGGGCCCGCTGCGCCGCCTGGTACCCCTAGCCACGGGACCCAGACCCTGAAGAGTGGGGGTGCCAGGATGGGTCACGTCGAGTCATCGCCCTCCGAGGAGGGCAGACCAGCAGGACCTCAATGCTGGCCACCCCAGGGGTCCCTGAGGCCTGCAGAGGCATGAGCTGCCGTTGCAAGGTGCGCCACTCGCCCCCCCACGCGGTAGCAATGAGCCTAACTCCCACACCCCAGCGGGCGCCCGGCGGCCAGCCCGCCTGGAGGAAGGACAAGGCCCACTGTGCACGCCCGGCAGCATCGGGGCGGCGGCACCGCCCGGCAACACCGTCATGTCCGCCAGGCGCCCTGACGGCGCTGAGGCCCAAAGCGGCACCGCCCAGCGGCCGCCCGATCACCGGTGCCGCCACGGCACGGGATTCGCGGCACCGCCAGCACCGTCTCGATCACGGTGCCGCGAAGCGCCGGGATCAAAGCGGTGCGGAAAGCGGCGCCGCATTGATCCACCGGCACAGCGAGCAGCGCCCGGGATCGGCGTCGCCCGAGGCGCGTCGCGATCCACCGAGCCAGGCCAAAGCCGGGGCCTCGACAGGAGCCTGCACCTCCGAAGAGGTGACTGCCGAGGCGGTGTCGGCGTCGCGGCCCCGGGAGGGACTACGACGCTCCCCCAACACCGCAGAAGGGGCCTCCTCCTCGGCAAGATTAGACGAGGAGACCCCCTCCTCCTCGGACCGTATAGGCCCGGGAGGGGACCCGGGGGAAGGGCCTAACGACCTTGCCCGAGAATCCCGAGAGCGACGTCGTCCCCCGAAGGTCGGCGGGGCCTTGCCGAGCTTAAATGCGCGGATTTCGAGGACGCGACGGTCCATCGAGAAACAGGCGTCGCACGAATCCATATCATGGTTGGGTCCCAGGCAACGAAGGCAAACGTCATGCCGGTCCGAGACGGAGAAATGCCGGCCACAGGAGCACCGACGCATAGGGGCGCGGCCCGTCTTAGAAAAGCGCTTAGCTCCCGAACCGGACATAACGCGAAACTAATAAGGCTAAAACACAGTAGGAAACACACCCGGCGCCGTTAGATAGAAAAAGGAACAGTCTTACCGGATCGGCGTCGAGTGCGAAGAAAAACAGGAGTCGGTACACTACTACGCAGATTCTGGACTTGAGCGCTTCACCGCGAGCAGGTGCTGCCTCGGCGGCGGGAGAAACAGAACTGAGTTGGAGGGAGGAGTCGGTCGCTGCCGCGGCCGCCCCGCATGACGCCACTCTCGAGGGGCGTGTGCCGTTAGCCAAAGAAAAAAAGCTCGCGTGACGGGTAAGCGCGCCTCCGCATAAAATTCCAGGAAGTAATGAATGGTGAAGATTGACAATGGAAGATCTCTATTTATTGCATCAGTTAGGGTTGTTCCACAGTGACAAAAGCAAGGAAATTCAGTGTTAGGGTTGAAAAGCCTAACTGTACATTCCCCCCCACCACCACCACACACACACAGACACACACACATGCAAGTAAGGGAAGGACCAAAGTTATTAAGCTGCCAAATTTCAGACTTTAACCTTGCCACTATAATATGTGTGTGTGTGTGTGTGTGTGTGTATATATATATATTTATTTATAAAATGGATAAATCTAGTAGCTCCAAATCCAATCTTCTGATTGTACAAAACACATCACATAACCGTGTGTATATCAGAGCGCGACCGCACACCTGTACTTTTAGCCCCCTCCAAAACAATTCTGACATTTTATAAGACAGATAAACCATTCTGAGGTGTGCGGTCACGCTCTGATATACGCATGCCTTGGGTGGTTGATGCACTTGGCCTGCGGCCTTGTGTGTAACAACGCACACCAAAGCGTGCGTAAATCAGAGCACGCCTGCACACCTCAGAGTGGTTTATATGTAAGCAATGAGGCATGATGGGGTGTGCATGGAATACATTTTACCTCACGGCCAGGGGCGTGGACAAAGGCCGAGTGACTTTAGCCACTGGCCGTGTGGTAAAATGTGTTCCACACACATCCCAGAGTGCCTTATTGTGCTTATAAAATGGGCTTTTTTAAAAATGTTTTACAGTTGGGAAAAGCATATTTATATGTAGAAACAATAGATTTACTTGTATGCATTTATGATAAAATAGTCCTTCCACCCACTACAAATGATGTAATTGATGATGTCATTGTATTGTTGCCTACTGTCTTCTTTCTGTTTTTTTTTTCTCTGTTTTTCCCCACATTCAAGATATGGAATGTTTGTCATGGAATGTTTACCATGGAATACATGGATTCAAAATTCTGCTCAGTTCCACCGGTAGAATGTTACTCTCCTACCATACTATACACACATACAAGAAAGGCAACTGTTACAGACAGAGACTCAATTATCTCACCGTCAGGGCAAGGAGAAGAGATTTCCCTGATGTGCAGGTAAAGATAGAAGAGGGATTTCTCATTGTCAGCAAAAAAACAGTTGTAATGAAAACTATAAACAATACTTACTGTTTCTAATTTGTTTATGTGTGTAACAAAAATGTGATGATCAGGGAAACAACATTTAATTAATTTGTTTTATTTTGTATTTAAGGTAGTTTTATTTTAAGGGCCCAGTGCAACTAAATGTGATGATTACAGTTACAGGGCAAAAAACAATAGCTGCCAGTTGAATTCTTAACATTCCGTTCGCGTAATGATTCCAGTGGTGATCAGTGCACATTTGGCAGCACTTTTTATTCTCCATGCGTGGAACATAATTGCTACATGAACAATAGCCAATCAAACTTCAGGATTTTCCCTTACCATTTTATATATATATATATATATATATATATCTATCTACTGTATATCCCTCCCCCAAGAAATTTGTCACTCCTCTTCCTCCCAGAACCTCAACACTCTCCTTTCAGCCCACTTCTCCACCTGCCAATGTGCTTAATCTCATTCTCAGGTCTAGGCCTGTTCTCCCAAACTCTACCCCTTGTATTTACATTGTTCTACTTTTTACTGTATCAAAGATTAGTAAAGTACTTGACTTGTGCCTCACCTTTTCTGTAAATATGTATCATTATTTAGTTTGCTAATTTCTGGTACCACTCCATTTCTGTATATACGCATCATTGTACTGATTGACACTGAATTTCCAAACTTTTGTCGCTGTGACATCAACCCTAACTGATGCATTAACGGATATTTTTGCAATGAATTTCCCTTCTTTTTGAGAAAGTGAAATGTAAGTGGTAGTGTTATGTGTTTGTGGGAGCACCCTGTGCTCCCTTCACATTACCCAATTTTTATGTAATGGCATGCGTATGTGGGAGTGTGGGCCCTCCAGGCCCTGTGCTCCCACTAACACTTAAATACAGAGCCATACAGCAACCCTACAGGGCAAGGAACACCTGTAACACTAATTTGCCAATATCTCAGCAACCATAGCCGCTATGAAAAAAATTACAGTGCCATTATAATCATGACCGCAAGATCTCCATGCAAGATAAAGTCAACTAAATCCGTATCTCACATAGCATCCAAGATACGGGCACTGAAAAGTGCTGTGGGTGCTAACCAAGAGGGCGTAATACTGGCCTATAGACATGAAAATGAGCCATTGGAATACTAATTTCCAAATATCTTAGTAACCATACAAGGTAGAGAAAAAATTCAAAATTCATGGTATTCATGACTTTCCAGCCTACATCTGTACTTAGTTCCCCTACACAGGGACTAAGAATTTTCGCAAATAAAAATCTGCATCTCGAAATGTTTTTGAGATATGGGCATTTGAAGATGCCATGGGCGCCACAATGTTATCCTATGGGACATTCCTCAATTTTCAAAACGCTGTAACTACAGAACCACTCAATATTTTTTCAGCAAACAAGCAAAAGGCACAACTACGAGTCAACAGCTTCTTACCCTGTAAATTGTAGCCAAAAAGTATAATTTACCTTGTTGCAAGGAAATGCCAAACTTTTTACTGCACCCCCTATTCATTTTAAAAGGATGTCGCGCATCAAAAAATGTTTGCATGATTGTTTTCGTGCTTCCCGAGAATGTTTGCACGAAAATTATGTTTGCGCTGCCGAAATTTCGGAAGCCTGATCAAAAATCAAAAACACATATTTTTAGACAATACTGACAGAAACTGATGTCAGGGATGTGTTCCTCGTGGCCCGACTAGGTAAACACAAGTGGTGGTATTTATAAAGGGGCAGTATTTTTTGAGTTATAGCTTTTTTGTCTCTTGCTAACTGCAAACAAGATGGCGGCAGCACAAACAAATTTTTCCAGAGCACGAACGAAAAAATGTTGCTGCGAAAATGTTCGAGCTGCCCATATAAATTTTCCATAGACTATAATGGGACATGAAAAAATGGCATAACTTTTGAACAGATTAATATTTTTTCACCAGATCTTCAAAAGGCACCCCTTTGACCCAGTCTACATGTACCTAACACAATTTCACACCACGCAGACAAAACGGACGATGAAAAAAAATACAAAAAGTGAGGATTTTCACACATTTTGACACTCTTCAGCTCCGCAACCGTAAAACTGACCAGAACGAAACTTTCCAGATCCATATATCTAAGGTACCACTCCGGGCGTGCACAATTACAGACAAATCGGACTAATGGTTCCAAAGTTATTAAGGTTCAACATTTGGGGTTTAACATGGAAGTGGCCATGCAATCCTAACTATACCTGCCCTACTGGGCAGGTATGATATCTACTATATATATATATATATATATATATATATATTCATTGCAAAAAACATAGACTTTGATGGCAGATAAGGACCGCTTGGCCCACCTAGTCTACCTGTTTCCCTACCTACAGGATAAGCTGCAGATCCTAGTTAACCAACAGCCTATTTCTTCCTACCCCCCCACAAGAATTGCCTTATGTCTGTCCCATGCATTCTTGAATTTTCCCCAGTTTAGACCCACAACCTCCTCAGGAGGCTGTTCCATGTGCCCACCACCCTCTCTGTGAAAAAATGCTTCCTCACATTGCCCTGAGCAGTCCCACCCCCCATCTTCAAATAGTGTCCCTTGTTCTTTCACATCTCTTTTCTGAAAGATGCTACCCTCTTGGACTTTGTTGACTCCACTGAGGTACTTTAAAGTTTCTATCATGTCCCCCCTCTCCCTCCTTTCCTCAAGGGTATACATATTAAGCTCCTTTAGTCTCTCCTCATATGGCTTATCTTGCAGACCCTGCACCATTTTAGTTGCCCTCCTCTGGACTGTCTCCATCCTGTCTATGTCCTTGTGGAGATGGGGTCTCGAGAACTGGACGCAGTACTCCAGATGGGGTCTCACCAACTGTCTGTACAGAGGGATGACAACTTCCTGTTTTCTGCCGGTGATGCCTCTCCCTATATATCCCAGTATCCCCCCAGCCCTCCGTAATGCCTTCTCACATTGCTTGCTAACCTTAAGGTCATCTGATATGATTACCCCCAGGTCCCCTTCCATTGTTGTTGTTGTTGTTGTTACTACCTCTCCCCCACTGTGTAATCTTCCCCTGGGTTTTTTTTTTCCCAGGTGCATTATTTTGCACTTCTTTGCAATGAATCCAAACTGCCATACTTCTGACCATTCCTCCAACCTTGCCAAGTCTCTTTTCATCCTTTCCACGCCTCCTTGTGTATCAACCCTGTTGCAGATCTTTGTATCATCTGCAAAGAGGCATACTTTTCCTTCCAGTCCCTCTGCAATGTCACTTATAAAGACATTAAAAAGGACTGGACACAGTACTGAACCCTGCGGTAGCCCACTAGAAACCCCTCTTTCTTCAGAGCGGACTCCATTTATAATTACCTTCTGTGTCCTGTTGTCCAGTCAATATTTTACCCAGGCTACCACCCTGGGACCCACTCCCAGGCTGGTTAATTTGATTATTAATCTTTTGTGTGGGACTGTGTCAAATGCCTTGCTAAAGACTAGGTAGGCCATGTCCACAGCCCCTCCCTGGTCTACTACTTTGGTCACCCAGTCAAAGAAGTCAATTAGATTTGTCTAACATGACCTTCCCACTGTGACCCATGCTGCCTTGGGTCCTGTGCCCCACTTTCCTCTGAGTACTCAACAATTCTTTCCTTCAGAAATGATTCCATCACTTTCCCTACCACAGATGTCAAACTGACTGGTCTGTAGTTTCCTACCTCTGTCTTGCTCCCACTTTTGTGAAGGGGAATCACATCCACCTTTCTCCAGTCCTCAGGTACCACACCATCCTCCCATGATTTGTTAAAAAGGGTAGTCAGTGGTGTCACTAGTTCTCTCCTTAATTATTTTAGAATTCTGGGGTGAATTCCATCAGGCCCCATTGCTTTGTCCACCTTTGGTTTTAGGAGTTATTTCAGAACCCTTTCTTCTGTGAAAGGACTGGGATCGACCCCCCTATCCAGAGTGCTTCTGTTAATTGGATTAGGCACCTCCACCTCCTCCTCTTTTGTGAATACTGAGCAGAAGTATTCATTCAGTATCCCTGCTTTTTCACTGTCCCTCTCTGCCCACCCACCGTCCTTTCTATTCAGCCTCACTATCCCTCCCTTTGTCATTCTACGCTCCCTGATGTACCTATAAAAGGTTTTATCCCCCTTCTTAACCAAGTTGGCTATCTTTTCCCAAGTTTGAGCCTTTGCTATTCTGACGTCCCTCCCTGCTTCCTTCTGCCTTAACTGGTACAGTTCTCTGTCCTGCTCCTTCTGGGTTTCCTTATACTTCCTAAATGCCATCTTTTTCTCCCTAACCTTCCCTGCCACATCTTTTGAGAACCACAGTGGCTTTTTCTTTTGGTTTGATTTGTTTATTTGCTTCACAAAGGCTTGTTGCCTCTGAGATGGCAGTTTTGATGTTTCCCCATTGTTGCTCCACCCTCCTTCTAGCCTGTTTGCTAGTGCTTTTCTAAGTACTCTCCCATCTTGCTAAAGTCAGTCCTCCTCAGAGTCCATTACCCTCACTTTTGTATGGCTTGATTCTGTAGTTGAGTTTATCATGAACCACACTGTTTGATGGTCACTTGTTCCCAGATGGCTACCCACTTCTAGATCTGAGATCCTCTCACTGTCCCCATTTGAGAGTACGAGGTCTAAGATTGCTCCCTCACTAGTGGGTTCCAGAACTAGCTGTCTGAGGCATGCATCCTGTAGGCATCGAGAATGGCCCTGCTCTTGGATGTGGCTGCAGCAAAGGTGCTCCAGTTAACATCTGGCATATTCAGGTCCCCCATCAATAGTATCTCCACTTTCTCTGCCATCCTAAGGCTGCCTTCTATCATATCTTGTCCATTCCTTCTTCCTGACATGGGGGTCTGTATACAACCCCTGTGCGGATTGTGGTGCCATTTCCAGTCTCTAAGGTGACCCACAGTGCCTCCTCTCCTCCGTTTACTTTTTTGTTCCGTTGCCTTTATCCCTTCCCCTACTTAGAGAGCTACTCCTTCCCCTCTTCTACCCTCCCTGTCTCTCCTGTAGATTGTGTACCCTTGTACGTTAACATCCCAATCATGGTTCTCTGTGTACCATGGTTCAGTGACTGCTACGATATCCAGGCATCCCTCTTCCACCAAGGCCACAAGTTCGGGGAGCTTGTTGCCCAAGCTATGGGCATTGGTACTCCTTACCCTTCATTTCTTGAAGGCCTTACCCGTTTTTGGCCCATCCCTGTCCTTATTGCCTTTGTCATTTTCTCCATTTACCCCTGCCCTTCTCCATATCGACATATGCATCAGTTGAGGTTGAGGCAACAAAAGTAGGGAAATAAGGCATTAGGCTTTTGAACCCTAACACCCCAACCCCACCACCCCATCCCGCCCCCACCCTCCACACACCAACAAGCGTCAGTTGTACCTTGACGTTGTCGGCCCTAACTCTCACCCCATTCCATGTGTAAGGAAGGTGAGATGGTACAGTATAGGAGAATGGGGTGAGAGTTAGGCCTGATGACCCTGAGGCACACCCGATGCCTGTTGGTGTGTGGAGGGCAGGATGGGGTGGTAAGGGTGGGTGGGGTGTTAGGATTTGAAACCCTAACGCCTCATTTCCCTACTTTTGTTGCTTCAACCCTAGCTGATGCATTAACAAAGTTTTTTGCAATGAATTTCCTTACTTTTTGAGAACACCTACCCATAAGAATAGAGACACAGCACAGACCTAGAGATATTCCAAGTAACCCTTGTGATTCAAATGGCAAAATATCTCAGTAACCATAGCAACACTGGAAAAAATTGCACCACAATTGTAATCATGGCCTGGCAACCTGCACATGTGCTTAGTACACCTAAAGGTGTACTAAGCTGTATTTAGTGAAAAATCCATATCTCAAACCATTTTTGAGATACAGGCACCGAGAGGTACTGCGTCTACCACAATGTTATCCTATGGTAAATCTCCTAACTTCGAAATGTTATAAGTATGGAAGCAATGCAAATTTTATCACCAAACCAGCAAAAGTCACATCTGTAGGGCAAGCCCTTTATACTCTGAGAATTTCAGCCCTTAATTCCTTTTTTTTTTTTAGTTAATCTCTTTTATCGCCCGGTTCCTGGCGGCGATGCCTCCTATTGGCTCCCCCAGCCCCATCCCCCGCTCGCAGCCTAACCCTCCAGCTGCCCCATGGCTTGCCCTCCATGGTGGGGTGGCGGGGATCCCTCAACCCGCCTAACTCCGGATCTGGTGCTGGAGAGATTACTGCAGGGACTGATCGTCATTCTGCAGCGCCAGTCCCCAGATTTTCCACCTGTAATTTTGTCCCCGTAGACGAGGCATGCAATGACGCCACCAGGAGCAAGCATGCGCGCTTCCATATGTGCACCTCCGAGCGTCTGCCTCGACTACCCCCATTCTGTAGCGTTTTGGTTCGCTACCCCCCAGCCTCCGCCAGGGGCTAGTCATGCACCGAAGTGCAGGTGTCCCCCCTTCCCGGAGAGGGAGAGCAGTCCTAGGGACACTCAATCCCTCTCCTCCCTGCAGATCCCCAGCGGCCCGTGCTCGTTCCCGAACACGGGTCGCCGGCGTAGCGTGAGGCAAGGTGACCAGCGCCTCAGCCCTCCGCGCCACCGGGCTGTCTTCAGCCCTTAATTCCAAACCATTTGTTTGCCATGAAGTGGCAAATAAACAGTAAACTTTAGAAATCCCTTTTTGTGAGCTGTCAAAATCCCTTTCCGCGAAGTGGATGCAAAAAGGGATTACTTGTAGGGCCATCTGGTCTGACAACTCAAATCCATTTTCATGAGCTGTCAAAATCCCTTTTTGTGAGCCGAATCACTTTTCGTGAGGTGTCAAAATCCCATTTCACATCACGAAAAGGGATTTCTGGCAGGACTATCTGGTCCCACAAATCCAAATCCCTTTAAGGATTTTGACACCTTGCGAAAAGGGAATCGGCTCACAAAAAGGGATTTTGACAGCTCATGAAAAATTATTTGAAAAATGAATCCCTTTTCGTAAGCCTAATCCCCTTTTTTTGAGGTGTCAAAATCCCTTTTTGCCTTATGAAAAGGGATTACCCGCAGGGCCATCTGATCTGACAACTCAATCCCTTTTCGTGAACTGTCAAAATCTCTTTTTGCGAGGTGTCAAAATCCAAAGGGATCAGAAGCAAGTCGCAAAAAGGAATTTTAAAAATCAAAAAATAAACATTCTGGGATCACAGAACTGTAAAGGACGTCCACATGAGCAAAATACATACTTTGATGTCTCCAGAAGACATCACTGGGTAAAGTTATAATGTTTGTTTGGGTTAGAAAAATGAAAACAAGATGGCAGCTCGCGTAAAGGGAATTTTTTCTCACGAAGATGGATTTAATGAATCCCTTTTCGTGAGTTGTCAAAATCCCTTTTCATGAGCCCTAAATCCCTTTTCACACAGTGCAGCTATCCAAAAGACTAATCTGAGCAAGCCCAGAACCTGAACTTTCAAAATTGAATAACTCTGGAACAGATTCATATTTTTTCACCAAACCAATGCTGCCTTGTTCTTTGGGGCAAGCTCTTTCTACCCTGAAAAGTTCAGACCAAAATTCCAAACAGTGTGGTTGCAGCATGATGAGGAAAAAGTCAAAACAGGTGAAAAAACACGACTTTTACAGTTTTTTCACTATGCGCAGCAAGAAATTCGAAAATCCGATCGAAATGAAACTTGGCACAATCTGCTGCACAGGACAGTGCATACCGAATTTTGTGTCAATCTGTTGAATGGTTGCAAAGTTATTAAAGTGCAAAATTTGAGGTTTAACATTAAACTGCCTACTCAACCCTAACTATAGTGGTGCTACCATGTCATTATATATATTCAACCCTATCTATAGTGGCTCTATCGTGCCACTAGATTTTATATATATATATATATATAAATATATAAAATGGGCATGTAAATAGAAGCATTGTGATTGGCCAGAAACGAAGTGTCAAATAGGCATTACACATAGAGAAAAAAAAGAACAGGTAACTAAATCAATGCCCATGAATGGAATGTTCAGAGCTAGGCATGGAATGTTGAGAAAAATTCAGTTAGACATCTTGTTTTCAGCCTTGGCATAAAACACAGCCCAAACACCCTGTGGTAAATACAGTCTTTGAACTGAACAAGGTCGAGCCGTGGTCACTATTCATGATCCTGCACCATGCTACCCCACTTGTCTCCACTGCTTACCGATGAAACTGCCATTCACTCAGTGGTAAATACAGAGTTGTAACGGAACCAGGTTGAGCCATAGTCACAATTCGTGATCATGCACCATGCCGCTCCACCGTCTCATAGCAAACCGTGCTTCCGTCCCACTACATTTAACTAAAAAAAACAAAAACAAATCTGCATCCGTTATTCCTTTTTTTTATTGCGAAAGTAGCGCAACCTGTCGGGGAGAACCTGTTACTTCTGCTCGCTCCATTCTGGTGCTCGGACTGTCATGGGAGTGGAAGAGCTACTTGACATTCAAACAGAAAGTATCTACATACTTACATATCCTTCATTTCTTTCAATTGTTCTTTTAAAATTACACAAACCTCTCCTAACCACACTTGTTCTCTCGATTGGGACGGGGGAGGGGCTAGCATGGATACCACAACAGTAATAACATTAATGTGTCAAGAGACAATGATGTCATCACCTAGTAGGCGGAAGGACTATTTTATCTCAAATTAACACAATGATTTAAGTTTTTTTCGGTTCAGTAATATTTTTTAAGGTGAGAAAAATATTGAAAAAAAAAAAGAAACCCATTTTATAAGCGCAATAAAACACTCCAGGGTGTGTGTTGAACAGATATTACGCGTTCGGGAGTTGAAGGCCTGACAATGGAGGCAGGCGCCGGTGTCGTGGTCAGGCCCGAGGCAGAAGAGACACACTGAGTGTCTGTCCTTAGGGGGTATCTGTCACCCACAGGGGCACTTGTTGACATACCCCTTGGAGGAAGATGACATAGATGCAAAAAAACTAAGATGAAAACGGTGGAGAAGGAAGGACAGCGATCGGTATTGTGAGTGGTAACCGAAGGTGAACTAACCCTGACCATGCATCGGGAAAGAACTGTAGCATGTGGGGAACTCCTCCCTTATATAGGGTGACGCCGGGGTGAGCCGACGCTGACGGGGCGCTCACGCCGGCGGTACTGCTGAAGAAAAAACTGCCAGGAACCGCCGCCAGGTGGCATCAGTCCTACTTGTGTTACCTGCTGCAAGAGCTTCCTCTTGAAGTAAGATCTGTCCCTTCCTCGCCAACTCGACCTGATGCAAGAGTTTGAGGAGGCTTAATTTTTGTGCAAAAATTACCTGTTCTGCAATACCCCGGTATGACAATAACCGCAGTATTATATGTGACGGTTATCATACCATCACAAGCCTAATATACATATATAAGCCTAGACCTGCTAACAAATACGCCCTTGAACTATGTGGCAGATGTGGCCCCCAATCAAAGCACAGGCAGTGGAAATGGAAAAGAACAAGTTAGTCAATTTGAAAGCCGCAGCTCAACAGGCACACTTTTAATTTAGGGGAGCTCCCTGTCACCAAGCAGCCCCAGCCTGCTATGCAGAATTGCAGTCCCAAAGCAAGAAGTAGATGTCTTCAGAAAAGCTTTTTAGTTGTTTCCCCTTCGATGGCACAGCAAAGACTGGATAGTTGCTGCTGTCTGGAATGCTCATGTGCCCAGCATTCTAGGCTGATTCAGCCTTTGGCCTGTGCCACTTCCCCTAGTAGGGGTGCACAATACCCAGCTATAATGACTACCCATTGACAATGTGGAGCGCTACAGAAATGAAAACACTCTGCACAACATATGTTTTTGCAAATTTTGACTGCAGTGCTCCTTTAGAGCCTGAAGGACCATGGAAAGCTCTGTCAACTGAGGCAATGGGTTACATGTAGGTGTCAGCAGCCTGGAGATAGTTTTATCTGAATCAGCCATAAAGCAAAACAAGGCAGCAGCCATATCATGGAAACTTGAGACAGGAAGTGATGTCATGGATGGACAAGTATAGCGATTGTATACTGTATACAGAAAAACTAGAGGGACATCACATGACATGTTTATCCTGTCTCTCCCTTCTCTAATGTTAGTGGTAGAGACAACTTGCTAATGGCACCTGGGTGTCCCAGAAATATCACATGATGTCCTTCCAGATATATATGTGTATGTAGGGAGGACAGGGTATTCCGTACCAAGAGTTTCAAGCAATGGTTGAAGGATTGGTGCAGAGAGGAGGATTTTGGCTACATTGGGAACTGGGGTCCCACCTGGAGGGATAAAGGCCCATGCAGAGGAGATGGCCTTCATCCATCTGGGAGGGGAGGGGAGCCACATTCCTCAGTGGACAGTTTAAATGCTACATTGGCAAACATTTAAACTAGGAGGGTGGCAGAAGGAATCAGAGAAACATGAACTGTGCACCCCCCGCAAGCTGAAGCAGTCAATAGGGAAAACCCTAAGGGAAGGAAATCTCCAAGGGTTTCTAATAACAGGACAAAAAGAATGATAAAATTGAGGAGGGGTGGGAATGAGGGTAGAAGGGATAAGTACAGTAGGCAAAAGGGAAAAAGGGAGAATGACAAGAAGGGCAATAGAAACATTTGAAAAGTCATACGCACAAATGCTCAAAGTCTGGGAAATAAACTCCTGGACCTTCTGGTCACTATGGCAGAGGCCGACCTGGATACTGCCGCCATCACCGAGTCATGGTGCAATGAGAACCATGACTGGGAAATAGCCATAACAGGTTATATTCTGTTTAGGAAGGCCAGGGAGGGTAAGAAAGAGGAGGAGTAGATCTTTATGTAAGGGACAGCATAAGAGCTACAGAGACACAGGGAGGTGCGGCGGCACTGTGGGTTACCCAAGAGACAGGAAACGGAACCGCTATTCACACTGGCGTAATCTACAGACCTCCAGCACACAGGAGAGGAGATGGATGAGGTACTGGTGTAAGCCATCCAAAAGATGGAGACCATCTGTTCCATCTGTAAATAAGGTCAGATGTGTAGACTTTATAAGAATGGGGTGAGCGTTAGGCTTGAGAAGCCCACGGCACACCCCACACCTGCTCTCCTGCCTGGTTTGGGAGGGTGGGGTGTTAGGGAAACCCTAACACTTCATTTCCCAACTTTTGTAGCTTTTACCCTAACTGGAGCATTAACAATGTTTTTGCAACTTATTTCCTTACTTTTTGAGATGGTATGATAGTATCCTTATTTTACTGTTGGAGCACGGGGTCCTTTGGAACATGTGCTCCCATCCCTCCGTAGATATGTATTTATTGAAAAGTGTATGTGTATGTAGCTGTGGAAGCACAGGGCCCTCTGGGCCCTGCGCTTCCATTTAAAGGGCAACAGTGACCAAATTATCATCATAGCCATTTTATTACCCCACCTCATGTACCTAGTAAAGAACGTTTCTGAATCCCCGCCAAAACATAATTCTGTGCAACTGCAACGCCATTCCACGCCACAGATGCAAAAACACATTTTGGCCAGGATTTGAAAAATGACAGTTGTGACATACATGAGGTGGGGTAATAACACGGCTATGTTGAAAAGCTGGGGTAAAAATATTTAACAATTCTGAAATTATGAGCGGGCGCAGTGAAATTGTAACAAATGGTCATAGCTTTGGCATTTTTTTATATTTTAATCTGAAATTTTCAACGTAGCCTTCTTGTGACCCCACTTCATAAACTCCATAGGTGAACATTTTAAATTCTGTGCCAAAACACGATTCCGTGCCACAGGTGCGACACACGTTTCAGACAGGATATGAAAAGTGACCACTGTACTGTTCATGAGGTGGTGTGAAAAAATGGCTATGTTGAAAATCTGGAGTCAAAATATTGAAAATGACCAAGTTATGCATGTGCGTAGTAAAATTTCAACAAACATGCATAACTCCGGCATTGTTAGGAATTTTTTCACCAAATTTTCAACATGGCCTTTTTGGGACCCCACCTCATGAAAAATGTTGGTGAAATGTTATTATTCAGGCCCAAAAGGGGATTTTGTACAGCGATCACAAAATCACCTTACGGGCCCGATTAACAAAGCGACAGCTGCAGTGCTCATAAGGTGGAGTCCCAAAAAGGCCATGTTAAAAATTTGGTGAAAAAATTCCAAAAAATGGCAACATTATGAACATAAGTTCAAAACGCCACTGAAATGCATTATACAGCACTTACCTTGATCTCTCACTTCGCGGTTCGGCTTTGAAGAGTGCAGATGTGTCCCGGTCCACAGAAGATAGCCCAGGACCTCCGGTGGTAAGTACAGGGTAAGGGTGTGTATGGGGTGGTGGATGCTCAGTGGGATGGTCGAGATGGGGGAGGGGGACGTCGGGAAGAGGACTGGCCATTTTCTTTTTTTCAGGCCAAAAAAAAAAGACATCAGAGGACATTTTTCTTTTTACAGGATTTGATAAGATACATATTTTGGGACACTGGCAGTGGGCTCCCCAGTGTCCACACAGCTGGGGAGATCTAAATGGCAACATGGGGATTGGGCACCCCGATGCGGCAAATAAAAAAAACAACAGCTGTGTTGGGAGACATCAGACACCAGGAGTGGGCATCCCAGTGTCGGAAATACAGAAAATCGGTGACGGCCATCGGAGGGTGGAGGATGCCACTAGACACCATGGAAATTATTAATATTATTATTATTATTATTACAGAGAAAGCGATTGGAGGGTGGGTGGTGCCACTAGACACCAGGGAAATGTAGGGGCAGGGGTACTGGAGGGTGGAGGGCCACAAGACACCAGGAAAACACATTAAGTACTGGGGAGGGCAGTGGAAGGGACAACCAAGGATACTTGAGTGATGAAAAAGGATCCTTTTTCATGACTCATGATACAAAAAAGGATTCTTTCTTGTATCACGCGGCCATGAAAAAGGATTCATTATGTTAAAAAAAAAAAAAAACACATTTCAGTTGCATATTTCTAAATCTGAAGTGCAGATTGCACCTAACGGGGTCCCGATCAGTCAGCTATGTGTGGTGATCTCTTTCCAGGATGTTATTTTTGTGGCTTTTGAGAAAAACAAATTAAGAAAAAACAAAAGATGGCGGCTCATGAAAAAGAATTTTTCTCTCATGAAAAAGGATTCTGTTCTCGTGAAAAAGAAGACGCTCTCAAAAGACTAAATCCTGTTTCGTGAGAGCAAATCCTTTGTCGAACTTTATACATCTTGAAAAATTAACTTCCCATAGGATACAATAGGAACTTAAAAAACTTAAAACTTTGCAACAGTGTAATATTTTTGCACCAAACAGTGGTAGTTCTGTTACCCAAGTTCTTTCTACCATAAAAAAATCAAAACAAAATTCCACACCATCTGGGCGCAAGGCAATGAGGAGAAAACTGCAAAAATTGTGACTTTTTACTTTTTTTCACTATCCAGATCTCAGAATCTACACATCCAACCGTAACGAAACTTGCCACGTCAAGAGATCTAACCCATGGGACAGCGCATGCCAAGTTTTCTGCAAATCCATTGATTGGTTGCAAAGTTATTAAAGTGTAAAATCTGAGTTTTAACATTAAATATGCTACTCATCCCTAACTATAGGGGCACAGTCATACACGCATACATACATACACACATACACATTTATACAATGCCTGTGGGGGTAAAAAAATAGCAAATATTTCCGATCTTCTCAAGGTGGTCAGACCTACTGTGAGAATATCATGCTGATCCTCACTGTAGCTCTCCAATGGCCTAATTTATCCACAAAGTAGGTCCGGCATGAGCACAAAACAACCCATAACCGCAGGTGCTCACAGTGTTCTTATTAACAATAAAACCACAGCGAGGCTCGCCTTCACGAAGAACCAGCAACTTTTGAGCTGCTTCCAGTCAGATGACAACCGCCAAAGGGAAAAGAACTACTGCATCACAAAAACTACAGATAACAACGTAAACCATAAAATAAATTTAAAAAAAAGAGGAAAATAAACCAACAAAATGAGCAACGGAAACATAAGTTTTAAAACTGAGCACCAGGACCTAATGACTGCCTTCACGCAGGATGACTCCGTATTAGAAGAAGCAACGAAATTACCAGTAGGCCACATCGGTTCTGTACCTGTAAATGGAAAAAAAAAATTAACAGCAATCTACTCTACACAGGTTCCCTAACTAACATCCCCTCCCCAAAGACAATAAAATTGCAATAAATCTTACCTGAAATGCCATGTAATCTTCTTTCTTCTATTTTCTGTAATCCACAATAAAGTTTTTGAATGATAAATCCACAGTAGTCTTTGTCTTCCAACAAAACACACACACACACAAAGCGTAAAAAACAGGCCAACAAAATTAATCCAAATATGCCCGGTGGCACAAAAAAGCACAAAGAAAAAAAAAAAAGAAAAAAAAGCTAGCTGACAAAAGTCATCCGAATATGCCCGATGGCATAAAAAAAACAAAAGCAAAGAAAACCCCAAGAAAAAAAAATGGGGAAAAAACAAAAATGAAAACAAAAAAAGCTGGCCAATTAAAGTAATCCAAGGGAAAATCCAAAGAAGTATCATCCTTGAAGACGCTAAAGAAGAAGACGCCCATCCTCCAACACCACTGATAACATACACAGGTCCTCGACACCACTCCAATAATCCACCATGGAACATCCTGCCATCCAGCATCCTTCCAGGTTGATGCTCATTCCATTATGGTCCATTCCATCGACTCCACAGATAAACTTCAGTTGGCCTCTAATCCACCACAATCCGCTGCTCCATGATACCCACAACAGGCCCCATGTCCGATGGCGTCATCCCCAATGGCAAAATTCATGTGCAAGCACACTCCACAAGGCCCTTTGGCAAGCGAACAAAGAACATGCGCAATGCGCACTTAAATAAACCACCCAAAAATTATCCAGCCAATCATAAACACCCACTACAAGATGGACAGCCATGCTCAACCAATCACAGCCAACACCACACCCTCCAATGAGCACATATGCCCCACGTGGGTCACCACAATACCAACCAATAGGAAAATGTTTCCCATGGTACTGCAGCCAATCACACACCACCAATGCAATCCTACTATGGGCAACTCCGCAAGATCACATACCCATGTAAAATGGCACAAGACTGAAAACCGCAGCCACAAAGACACCAAATTACACCAAAAATGCAACAAAACCATACCAAAAACACAAAAAAAAGCCAACAAACACCAGAGTGGCACTGCTTAAATAGAATATGTCACTGGACGGCTGGAAATATTGGTGATGTTTTTTCTCATGATGTCATACTTCATACAGCACTAAAAAAAATACTGCCGATATTTTCGACTGCCCCATGGCATGTCATTCATATATATATATACATACACATATATATACATATACATATACACACACACACACAAAAATTGGGTAAGAAAAAGCTGGAAAAATCCAGTCTCCTGATTGGATGAAATGCACCACATGACCATGCATTACTTCACAATGACTACATGCCTGTACTTCTTTTCATCCCTCAGAACCTTCTGGATATTTTATAAGACAGATAATCCACTACAGGGCATGTGGTCCTGCTCTGATATATGTATGCGTTGGGTGGCTGAATACACACCAAGGCGTGTGTACATCACAGCACAACCGCATGCCCTGTAGAGGATTATCTATTACAGATATACGTACACATTTATACACACATATATGTAACAGATAATCCACTACAGGGTATACGGTCATGCTCTAATGAACACACGCCTTGATGTGTGTTGTGACGCATGAAGCCAAAGACCAAGCGCATTCAACTACCTAAGACGTGTGTATAGCAGAGCACGACCACACACAGAGTAGTTGATTGTCCGTCTTATAAAATGTCCAATACTGTTTTGGAGGGGGCCAAAAATTAGAAATGCAGGCTCGCGGTCATTGTGGGATAATGCATGGTCATGTGGTGTATTTCATCCAATCAGAAGATGGCATTTTTACTGATTTTTCTCACCCATTTAATAAATATATATATACACATACATACATTATATACACAGGGGATATGCCATGTCCCTACCTGACAATATCGCTGATATTTCTCCTGAGTGTAGTTTGATATTATGATATCACGAGTGGCAAAGCCGCAAGTGATGTCAAAGTGCAAGATGATGAAATATCAGCGATATTACCAGGTAGGGCCATGGTATATTCAGTTTATGCAATGCCCTTTGCCTTTTTCTGTTGTTTTTTTGTTTGATTTTGTGCAGCATTTTTTTTTATTTTAAGATTTAGGATGACCGAGAGTGATTTCAGAATGCCTGAGTAGTTACTGTTGTAGTCTGACGCACGTGATGCTGTAGCGTGTATCATTATGTTAGCACGTCGTGTCACCTGGTTGCTGTGTTGTGAGTGGCTTGGTGACTTCGGTTGAAAAGAGAGCGGCTGCGGCCTTGGAAGCAGGCTGGAATTTGAATGCTGGTTCCCGGCCTTGTGGGCTGGAGTGTTGGTCCAGGACAGAAGCCATGTTTGTCAGCATGGGGAGGGAGGTAAGAGGACGAAAAGTGCTGTTCAATTGTGTGGGAGGCAGGAAAACTGACCAACAAAACTGGGAGGTACCCTTTGGGATTTTACATTAAAAAAGTGCATTTAAAACAGACCAGGAGAAAGTGAAAGTTCTTTGGTGGGGGGCAGCTGCATAATGAAACTACTGTTACTGAGTGGGGCCAGTGCGGAAGTGAGTAGCTAAGCATTGATTGTACTGCTCGCACTGCCGGCTCTCAACCAATAGCAATCTACTGTGTAGATTAATTATGGAATGGGGACCTACAGTGAGGATAAATGTGATATTCTCATTGTGGGTCTGACCACCCTCCAAGTATTGAAAATATTTGCCAGAATTTATCCTCAACTATCTATATATATATATCTCTAACTCTATATGTATATTCTTGGCAAAAAACTTTGGGCTTTTTTTTGTCCTCGTCCCTACGCCAGAGCTCCGCTTCTTCGGGAGACACCTGGTGTCACCCTGCGACTTGCCTAACTGAATCCCCGGAGGTTCCACCATGGAGCCGTGGTTATACCCCCCAGGCAGGTACGGGGTGAGGCCCTTACACCCCGATGTCTCAGAATTTTTCATCCGGTCTCACGGTGGTCAGGCAGACAGCTACAACTAGGGTCAACAATGGTGCTCCATCTACCCGTTGCTCCGGCGGTGTTTTTCCTGTTTTCCTCCCTGCAAGGTGTTGCACCCTGACATCAAGGCACTGACGTCCAGCACACAGCTCCCCCGCCCCCCACTAGCTGCAGGACTTGCTGTACCTCGGGCCGCCGCCCGGGGTCAGGCAAGCTACAGGCCTTAATCCCCTCCCTCCCCCTGGAGACAGTGAGCAGTCCCTAGGACGCTCAAGCCTTCTCCCCCAGCCGGCCTTCCAGCGACCTGAATCTGCTCTCGAACCCGGGTCGCTGTCATTGTGAGCAGAAATCAAACTACTGCACCAATGGGCCGGCCTAGCAAAAAACTTTGTTAATACATCAGTTAGGGTTCATATTAAAGCAACAAAAGTAAGGAAATGTGGTGTTAGGGTTTCCAACTCTACCACCCCACCGGTACACTAACTGATGAACTAAAAGTTTTTTGAAAAATAATTTCCTTGCTTTTTGAATTACAATGAAGAAGGGAAAATGTGAACCACTAGGAAATTTGCCTAGCAGTGGTCTCTTTAAAAGAAAATCTGCACTGAGAAGGACTTGATTGGCTGTTGTTCTTACTTTTTGAGAAAGTATAATCATAGTCTTGTTTGCTTGTGGGAGCGCAGGGCTCTCACCACTCCATAATACTATGCATTTTTGTGTGTGGGAGCAAAGTGCCCTCCGGGCCCTGAGCTCCGATCACTCCTTAATGGTATCCGTATCTGTGTGTGGGTTCCATACATGCATATATATGTAGGTCTGTGAGCACAGAGCCCTATGGCAAGAGTGACAGAACTGTCAGCACAGCTATATTATTATCCCACCTGATGTACCCTGCACATAAAATTGTCTAATCCCTGCCAAAATGTAATTCTGCGCAACAGCAACGCCATTCCGTGCCACAGGTACGAAAACACATTTTAGGCAGGATTTGAAAAATGACAGCTGTGACATACAGTTGGTGGGGGTAATAACAAGTCTATTTTGAAAATCTGGGGTCAAAATATTTTCAATTACCAAAGTTACGAGTGTGTGCAGTGAAACTGCAACGAACAGTCATAACTCTGCCATTTTTAATAATTTTGACCGCAAATTTTCAACATAGCCTTCTTATGATCCCACCTCATGAACAATACGACTGTTACAGAAATCCCACCCGAAAGGTGATTTTGCCAACCATCCGCAAAATCACCTTTCTGGTGGGAATTGCATAACAACAGGCGCATTGTTCATGAGGTGGGGTTCCCAAAAGGCCATGATGAAAATTACGGGTCAAAATCTCAGAAAATGCCCAAGTTATGCATAAAAGTTGAAACCCCCACCAAAATACACTGAAGTGCATTTACGTTGGGGGGTGGGGTGGAGCTTGCCTGGCAAGATGGTGGCAGCTTAATTCCTAGGGTGAGACCTCAAGATCTACTATCCAAGACATCCTTAGTCCATCTCGTGCTCCTTTCCAGTAAAAACGGGATTACTACACAGCCAACACAACGCCCTTTCTTCTGATACCATCCTTTCTGGGTAAATACCAATAACAAACTTAGTAGGCAGCCTGTAAGAACTTGGACACCAACCTCGAGGGTGCACTTCCAGCCAGGGCCTGCAGCCACGGAGTGGAGTAGTTCAGCTGAGCACGGAGAGCAAGTGGTATTTATAAGCAAAGCTTACTCCTGCCAAATACCAGGACAATAGAAAAGGACAACATATTGCAAGAGCTGGCTAGTATCTCTGACCATCCAAATAGGATCTTAACGTACACTGCTCAACTAAAGGAGACATCTACAAAAACTGTCCAGGAAATGCAGGCCTTAACAACAGGGTTGCTGGAACAGAAAAGACAGTGAATGCCCATGAAGAGATACTCCACACCCTTCAATGCCACCTTAGGGAACAACATAACCAAATAAAATACCTCCTTGCAAAAGTCAGTGACATCGAGAACAGATCTCGACGGAACAACCTGAGAATTGTCGGGGTCCCTGAAGGAACGGATGTGCTGCACTTCTTGCCATCCTTTCTTCCTGAACTCCTCCAGCTGAACAATGCCCCGTGACCGGAGCCTGAGAAAGCGCACAGTTCCCTCACACCAAAACCTCAGGAAGGGGAGCATCCACAACCCATACTGTGCCGCTTTAACAGATATCGGGCTAAGGGACTCTATTTGCGGATGGCAGGAGAGCGAGGTGCCATGCAATGGAACGGGCACAAAATTCAAATCTTTCAAGATTACTCGCAGCTACTTTCAAAGAAATGGAGAGACTATGGGGGGGGGGAGAGTGAAGCAAGAGCTGTATAAAAGGGACACTGCGGCCTCACTCCAGTACCCCTCCATGCTCCAGGTGCAGTACAGGTACGAATTTCTGACATTTGACAACCCCCAGCAGGTAGAGCAATTCTTGGCCAACACACGAGATGACGACTCCAAGCATCCCCAAGCTCGAGTACACAACAAGAGACTGGCCTGGCAAATGCTCCCTGCTACACCGATGGATACCCAGCAAGGTCCCCCGCTTCTAAATACAGATCCAGCCCCGATGGAGGCATGGTAACAAGTCCAGAGAGGTTGCCAGAAAAAATGCTTGAAGGGCCCAGAAACTCCTAGGGACCAGAGGACGAGACAGAGATCACGGAGTTGATAGGTCAGATTACGGATCTCCGGGGCAAGCAGTTCCTCTCCTGCTGACTCTCCGATCAAGTAATCAAACTGCTATGAGCTGTTGAGAGATCTCCTGCCGGGGACACTTGATCTCTCCAACCCCAGAGATGACAAACTAGAGACATAACCAAACCAGTGGCAGCTATGACAGATGAAGATTGGGCTCCTATCTGTCAGGCCTGGGCGGATGCCATAGATGCTGAGGAACTAGCGTCCCCCCTGCCCTCCTTGACTACCACAGCCACGGACCTGCAAAGCCCCAAAGGTACTGTCTGAGCACCAAAGAAAGTAATTTTTTAGAGGGGTATGAATTGCTTGCGGCGCTGATGTTGGTAGAGGGGTAACTTACGGACAGTTTTGACCACGTGGTGCGCGCCCCTGACACTCGCACTCTGACTGACATGCAGCACAATTAACCATCTTGCTGGTGCAAGGTCATGTGGGAGCACACCGGGCACTCCAACAATTCAGCAGCTGAATTTGCCTACAGGTAGTGATCCTATGACAACATGGATCCTAGACTGGGCCCTGTGGACACTGCTGCCTTATGTAGAGATTGTAAGGAATGTTTTATTTACTTATGCATGGTTCTCACTGCCAGAGCACACACTGGTTACTTCCTTGGTGTCAGAAAAGACTGCAGGGCGCAGGGATAGCGCTGCCTGGGTTTACTGGTCTGGCGAATGCCTGGTCCCTTAGAACCATGGGGTTGGTTGCAACCATCCGAGAGCAGTTCAGCTGTTATAACTTGTTACGTTTTGAGAATGGGCCTTAGTTACATAGAAACATAGACTTTGACGGCAGATAAGGACCGCTTGGCCCATCTAGTCTGTCCATTTCCCTACCTACAGGATAGGCCGCAGATCCTAGTTAACCAACAGCCTATTTCTTCCTACCCCCCCACAAGAATTGCCTTATGTCTGTCCCATGCATTCTTGAATTCTCCCACAATTTTAGACCCCACAACCTCCTCAGGAAGGCTGTTCCATGCATCCACTACCCTCTCTGTGAAATAATACTTCCTCACATTGCCCTTGAACTGCCCTCCTATCTTTAAATTGTGTCCCCTTGTTCTTGCGCGTCTCTTTTTCTGAAAGATGCTACCCTCTTGGAATTTGTTGATTCCACTGAGGTACTTAAAAGTTTCTATCATGTCCCCTCTCCTTCTTTCCTCAAGGGTATACATATTAAGCTCCTTTAGTCTCTCCTCATACGGCTTCTCTTGCAGACCCTGCACCATTTTAGTTGCCCTCCTCTGGACTACCTCTATCCTGTCTATGTCCTTGTGGAGATGGGGTCTTCAGAACTGGACACAGTACTCCAGATGGGGTCTCACCAACTGTCTGTACAGAGGGATAACAACTTCCTGTTTTCTGCTGCTGATGCCTCTCCCTATACATCCCAGTATACCCCCAGCCCTCCCTACTGCCTTCTCACATTGCTTGCTAACCTTAAGGTCATCTGATATGATTACCCCCAGGTCACTTTCCTTTTCTGTTGTTGTTACTACCTCCCCACCCATTGTGTATTCTTCCTATGGGTTCTTGTTTCCCAGGTGCATTATTTTGCACTTCTTTGCATTGAATCTTAGCTGCCATACTTCTGACCATTCCTCCAACCTTGCCAAGTTGCTTTTCATCCTTTCCACGCCTCCTTGTGTATCAACCCCGTTGCAGATCTTTGTGTCATCTGCAAAAAGGCATACTTTTCTTCCAGTCCCTCTGCAATGTCACTGATGAAGACATTAAAAAGGACTGGACCCAATACTGAACCCTGCGGTACCCCACTAGTAACCCCTCTTTCTTCAGAGTGGACTCCATTTACAATTACCTTCTGTGTCCTGTTGTGCAGCCAATGTTTTACCCCAGGCTACCACCCTGGGACCCACTCCCAGGCTGGTTAATTTGACTATTAATCTTTTGTGTGGGACTGTGTCAAATGCCTTGCTAAAATCTAGGTAGGCCATGTCCACAGCCTCTCCCTGGTCTACTACTTTGGTCACCCAGTCAAAGAAATCTATTAGATTAGTCTGACATGACCTTCCGCTGTGAACCCATGCTGCCTTGGGTCCTGTGCTCCACTGGCCTCTAGGTACTCAACTATTCTTTCCTTCAGAAGTGACTCCATCACTTTCCCTACCACAGAGGTCAGACTGACAGGTCTGTAGTTTCCTGCCTCTGTCTTGGTCCCACTTTGTGAAGGGAATCACATCCGCCTTCCTCCAGTCATCGGGCACCACCATCCTCCCATGATTTATTAAAAGAGTAGCCAGTGGTTTCACTAGTTCCTCCCTTAATTCTTTTAGAATTCTGGGGTGAATTCCATCAGGACCCATTGCTTTGTCCACCTTCAGTTTTAGGAGTTCTTGCAGAACCCTTTCTTCTGTGAAAGGACTGGGATTGACCCCCTATCAAAAGTGCTTCTGTTAACTGGATTAGGCACTTCCCCTCCTCTTTTGTGAATACTGAGCAGAAATATTAGTTCAGTATCCTGCTTTTCACTGTCCCCTCTGCCCACCGTCTCACTATCCCTCCTTTGTCTTTCTACGCTCACTGATGTACCTATAAAGGTTTTATCCCCTTCTTAACTGAGTTGGCTATCTTTTCCTTAGTTTGGGCCTTTGCTATTCTGACTTCCCTCCTGCTTCCTTCTGCCTTAACTGGTACAGCTCTCTGTCCTGCTCCTTCTGTGTTTCCTTATACTTCGGAATGCTATCTTTCTTCCTGACTTTCACAGCCACCTCTTTTGAGAACCATAGTGACTTTTCTTTCGTTTTGATTTGTTTATTTGCTTCACACAAAGGCTTGTTGCCTCTGTGATGGCAGTTCTGATGATTCCCATTGTTGCTCCACACCTACTTCTAGCCTGTTTGCTAGTGCTTTTCTGAGGCACTCTCCCATCTTGCCAAAGTCAGCCCTCCTAAAGTCCAGTGCCCTCACTTTTGTTGGCTTGACTCTGTAGCTGAGTTTACGTGAACCACACTGTTTGATGGTCACTTGTCCCCAGATGGCAACCACTTCTAGATCTGAGATCCTCTCACTGCCCCGTTTGAAATCACGAGTCTAAGATTGCTCCCTCATGAGTGGGTTCGAAACTAGCTGTCTGAGGCCTGCCACCTGTAGGGGCATCAATAATGGCCCTGCTCTTGGATGTGGCTACAGCAAATGTGCTCCAGTTAACATCTGGCATATTCAGGTCTCCCATCAACAGTATCTCCCTTTCTCTGCCATTCTAAGAATGCCTTCTATCATATCCTTGTCCATTCCCTCCCCTGACATGGGGTCTGTACACAACCCCTGTGCGGATTGTGGTGCCTTTCCAGTCTCCAAGGTGACCCACAGTGCCTCCTCTCCTCCCTGTTTACTCTTTTGTTCAGTTGCTTTTATCCTTCCTTTACATAGAGAGCTACTCCTCCCCTCTTTTCCCTGCTTGTCTCTCCTGTAGGTTATGTACCCTGGTATGTTAACATCCAGTCATGGTTCTCTTTGTACCATGTTTCTGTGACTGATCGATATCCAGGCATCCCTCTTCCATCGAGGCCACCAGCTCAGGGAGCTTGTTGCCCAGACTATGAGCATTGGTACTCATTACTCTCCATTTCCTGATGGCCTTACTCCGTTTGCCCCATCCCCTTCTTGCCTTTGTCACTTTCTCCATTTACCCCAGCCCTTCTCCTATCGACACCTCTATGTTGGTGTTTGCCGCACTACTACCGTGATTATTTTGGGGGCTAGGATTTCTGCCTTTCCAGTGCCTCCCTCACTAGTTTAAATGCTTGCCAATGAAGCACGTAAACTATCACTCAGGATCCTGGTTCCCTCCTGACAGATGCAGCCCATCATGCCAGTATAGGCTTGCATCACTCCAGGTGGACCCCAGTCCCCAATGAAGCCAAATCCCTGAGGCTCCACACCAGTTTTCAACCACTGATTGAATCCCATGGTGCGGAACACCTAGCCTCTCCTATGCCATAGATGGGCAGCACCTCCGAGAAGGTTACCGTGCATGCTATTTGACTAAGGCCCCTTCCCAATTCCACAAACTCTTCCTGCACTTCTCTAATCCCTTTCTTAGCCAGGTCATTTGTCCCTAGGTGGACAATGACATCCAGCTCCCTCACCTGTGCAGCTGCTCCGGCAATCCTGAGGATTCGCTCCCTGTCCCTCCAAGCCATGGCGCCAGGCAGGCACCTTACCTCCCTCTCCCCTTCCTCCCCCAGTTCTACCTTCCTAACAATGGAGTCCCCCACCAGGAGTTGAAGGATAGAGTAGGAGCCAAGCATCAATTACTACTGCATTTTTTTCTGTACTTCTGCTGTAGTGTTTGCCGGCACTACCCATCGAGTTTAGTGGTTTATGTTCTTTTGCTGTTGCGATTCCCCCACCCCTTGTTCTCCTTGTCTAACGTGTGATACCTATTCCCCACAATGTATCTGCTTTCCTCTGTACCCTAATGTCTATGTATATTCTCACTGTAACTAAAAATGTATTCATCATAAATTACTGTATTTTATACCTATGTATGTATGTATGATGTATGTATGCATTGTAACTAGTCCTGGGTGGCCCCTGAAAAAGGGACCTCTGGTCTCAGTGGGCTCACCCGGTTACCAAAATCTAAATAAATAAATAATAACATTTCTCCAGTTATGACTGCCCCCTCATCCTCTTTCACTTCCATTACAGTGTACAACTGCTAAGGGAGTTTTAGGGGGAACAGGGGGGTAACGATCTATCGGTTCATTATGACCCAGGGTGGGGAACAGAGATATTTGATTCCAGAGGACCATCTGATATGCATACCTAATATTTCCAGGCACCCTTGTAACTCCTCCAGCACACGACAGGACTATACCCTATGGGTACTGTGTATTAATGGTTGTTTACATGTAGTCAGCCCAGGCAGAGTATCCTTCAAGCTTTACAGATGACAAATCGGGCAATGGGGACCGGCAGGCACTGCATTAACTGAAATTTGGTAGAGTGGTCTCCCATCGCTGCATTGAGCTGTCATATGGATGGGCAGGCTTGTTAAAGGATCCCCGCAGGGGCACAGAGCCTAATAGAGCTTCTATGGATAGTAGACCTAAGGTATCTCTGCCTCCTCTCGCTGAAGTATCCAGTGGGCAAGTATAATACTGAAAGGTGGTCAGTGGAACAGAGGCAGAGACATAGCCCCTCCTCCAGGAACCTAGCAGGGTCATGGGTTATTGCAAAGGGAATAACCGGACTGGCACTGCAGACCCCCCCCCCCCGGTGAAAAGGTTTAATAGTTATGTTAAGATGTGATACAAATGCTACTACAGTTGATATTGTATTGTTTGGATAAAGCCCTCACTTATGGATGACGAATTGTATCCCAGACCCAAGCTCTGATAGCCACAGGGTTAAAGTATCCCACGAAGTTGGGGGCCAAACTCGAGGATTTTCCGAGAAGGGCAAAAAATATGTATTTGGCAGAGAAGGGAACAGAACTCGGGTAGTGAGCAGAGCAAAATGGTTAATAAAGGTAAACAAGCAGAGTGGGGCATGGATGGGAACAAGACAGGTGAAAGGAAGGGGTGTGCAGTACCAGAGGGAAGACTGCCAAAACAAGGCTTAGCATTACATCCTAATAGGAGGAAGGACGTGCAACTGTATGATGGATGACACGTCCACTATAGGTGCTACATCCTGGAACGTAAGGGCATGAACTCTCCAATAAAAAGGAAAAAAGTACTGACCCATCTGAAAAAGTTAAAAACACAGATTGCTTTCCTTCAGGAAACTAAGCCAAGTGGAAAAGAGGCATTAAAGTGGAGAACAGAATGGGTTCGGTGGGAGGTACACAGTGTCTCTGGGTCTTCTAAAAGAGGGGGTTCCATACTTGGGTACAAAAACCTCAAGTGGACAGTGCTGGACACTAAGAAAGACAAGGGTGGAGGGTGGGTACTGGTGAAATTGGCAACCCCTATGGGCCCCCTTATCCTGGCGAATATATATGCCCCTAATGAGGATACACTTGATTTCTTTCACACCATCTCACAAGCGCTCATGGATATGGCACATGTTGACCCAGAAATTATTCTAGGGGATGACTTTAACCTCACTCTGGATTTTATACTGGACAGATCAGACTCAAAACCCGAACCTCATGCCCATGCTATTGCTGCCATGGCACCCCACAAATCCCCTGGGAGCGACAGATTCCCAGTTGATTTTTATAAGTTAATTTCGGACACTGTAGCCCCTCCCCATTGAGCTTGTTGGCAGATGCCCATGAACAACAATCTCTCCCTCCTATGATGCGGGAGGCAATTATAAAAGGTCTTCCCAAACAGGGGGAAGACCCTGTGAACCCGGCAAGCTATCGCCCAATATCACTGATAAACACGGATGCAAAAATCCTGGACAAGGCACTAGCAACCAGACTAGAACACCTTTTACCAGGGATGAGACACCTGGCTCAAGTCGGGTTTATTAAGGGAAGAGCGATCTCAGACCACATGAGGGCACTGATCTCCCTGATCCAGGCTGCTAGCACCCTCCATACTCCTGCTGCCGCTGTAACAGTGGATTTTGAGAAAGTGTTTGATTCAGTAGAGTAGGAGTATTTGCATACAGTCCTGGAACAGGGCAACTTTGGGCTGGGTTTCAGGAAGTGGATCCGCACACTATACCAGGCCCCTATGGCTAGGCTATTAGCGAATAACATCCTTTCTGAGCCATTTCAGCTTTTTAGAGGGATGAGACAGGGTTGCCCCTGTCTCCCCTCCTCTTTGTACGAGCCATAGAACCTCTGGCGGTGACTCTGAGGACCCATCCACTTATCAGGGGAATCAGAATGGGGACTTCGGCCCACACTACCAAACTATACGCAGATGATTGCCTTATATTGACTGAAAATGAAGGGGAAAACCTGCTGGCAATAACAGGGCTCATGTCCATGTTTGCCTCCCAATCAGGCCTATGTATGAACGCCAGCAAGACTGAATTTCTCCCCCTTAATAAGATTCCCCCCCCTCCATAGTGAGGACATCCGGCCCCGCTTGGGCTGACACAGGGCTTAAATACCTAGGTATCCGTCTACCGACTAACCTCCAAAATCTAGTCCCTGCAAATCTCAACTCTCTTATCAAAGCCTTGAAGCAAGACACTGAGAGATGGACCCACCTACACATGTCTCTAATCAGCAAGATCGAGGCCACCAAGAAGATGGCAGCCCCCAAAATCTACTACATCCTGTCTCATCTACCGATTGAAATTCCAAAGATCTGGTTTGACAAAATTAATAAAATGATGCAAAAGTAGGATGGGTGGCGATGGTATAGACGTGAAACTGATCTCTACATCCCCTCCCGAGGTCATCGGACCCATCAACAAGCTAGTCAACCTGCCACTCCGACTGGCTACCTTCCCCTCCACATGGAAAACCTTCCTGGTCACACCTGTGCACAAAGGGGGTGACCGGTCACTAGTCTCGAATTATAGGCCCATCTCAATTCTCTCACCACTCTCAAAAGCTCTGGAGAGTATCATATCTGACCTACTCACGGACCATCTGCACAAATATGACCTCCTCTCCCACCAACAGCACGGCTTTTGCAGACTGCACAGTACTAATACTGTCCTTATTAATTTCACTGGATACATACATGAGGCACTTGAATGGGGTCAGCTGGTTGGGGGCAATCTTTATAGACCTAACCAAAGCCTTTGACCTCATGGACCACCAGCTGCTGCTTCATAGGTTAAGAGGCCTTGGGCTGTCCCCTGACTCAGTCCAATGGTTCTCAACGATTTATCCGAGGCGATCTCAAAAAGTCCGAATTAACGGTGCTACCTACAACACCTGTGTGGTGTCAGTAGGTGTACACCAGGAGTCTATACTGGGCCCTCTCCTCTTCAGCATCTATGTGAACCACCTCCCTAATGCCTGCCCCATGTCTGAGATCCTGCTATATGCAGACGACACAGTGCTATTCTCATGAAACTCCTGCCAGGAAGCACTGACTAAGGAGTTGCAGAACAACTTTAACCTACTGCAGAAGGACAGCATGCTGGTGCTCAATAGTAAAAAAAAAACAAGGGAATGCTCTTTGCCAGACGACAAAAGAAGAGGTCCACTGCACCACTCTCAATTATCTGCAGCTCTCACACCACCATGGAGCAGGTAACTTCCTTCCGGTATCTTGGTCTCACCATAGATGAGTCCCTATCATTCGACGAACATATATGCAATATTACCATGGCGGTCAATAGGAAACTAGGGGCTCTGTACAGGCACTGGTTCTGTCTTATTCCTGAAGCCAGGACACAGGCAGTCAGAGGTATAATCCTTCCAATCCTGGACTATAGAAATGTAGTCTATGGGGCTGCCACTGAAACTAGCCTGCTCAAAGTGCACGCCTCCTTAAATAAAGCCTGTAGGTTTGCGTTAGGGACAGATCGCCTACTGCATACATGTGAACTGTACATACAGACTGAATGGCTCCCACTTATGGACCACATTAAGCTCCATGCCTGCATCTTGGGACAGAAGGCCCTACTCAGACTTGCACCTCCCTCTATACAAGCCTTATTTCATCCTGCTCCAGCTGAACATGCCACAAGAAGTGTTACCAAACATGCATTAGCCGTTCCATTCAGAAGGACTGCCTTGGGGAGATGAGCCTTTGCTTGGATAAATGAGCTACCAACCGCCGACACAAAACTTATCCAACTTGGGTCTTTCAAGTCCAAGCTAAGGAAGTCTATCCACCCTCCTGTACATTGCTATTGCCGCTCTTAAACCACGAGCCAGCACACCTCTGTTCACCAAAGCCGTGCTCCTAAAGATCATCTCCCCTCCTGTACGCTGCCATAGCCACTCTTAGCCTAGCAGGTACCAGAACCCTAGGCTTGCCAAGGTTCTTCATTTACTTCTACAATTTGAAGCAAAACTCCCTGCTCACCACCTGCCCATGTCTGCCCACCTGCCTGCTCACCTTTCTCCTCTCACACCCTCCCTGACAAACCTTCAGCTGCTGACCTACTTACACCACCCACCTTTGAGCCTACCATCATTCCCCCCCTCTGATTCCTCTTCTACTACCTAATCCCGATTGGTTCCCTTTACCCTATCTGACTACTATGCCTAGGCGGACTCCTCTGGCTATAGCCTAGTAACCTTTGGGTATGAAACACAGAAACATAGAAGTTGACTGCACATAAGGACCGCAAGGCCCATCCAGTCTGCCCATTTCTTTTTCTACCTTATGAATGTGCCATCGGCCTTTGCTCTGTCAATGGCCTATCTATTCATACTTATCTGTAAGGCCCCCTTATGCCTATCCCATGTCTGTCTGAAGCCCTGCATTGTATTCATATCCACCACTTCCTGAAGTAGGCCATTCCATGCATCCACCAGGCCATTCCATGCATCCACCACTCTTTCTGTGAAAAAGAACTTCCTCACATTACCCCTTAATTGGCCTCCCTCTAATCTCATGCTGTGTCCTCTTGTCCTGCTATTTTTCTTATATTGAAACATGTTAGACTCTTTCACCTTGCTAATGCCCTTAAGGTGTTTGAATGTTTCGATCATATCACCTCTCTCCCTCTCTCCCTCTTTTGCTGTAGGGTTTACATATTGAGCTCCGTTAATCTGTTCTCATAGGTTTTCTGATACAGTCCGTGCACCATTCTGGTTGCCCATCTCTGAACTGCCTCAATTTGGTTAATGTCCTTGTGAAGGTGTGGCCTCCAGTACTGCACGCAGTACTCCAGATGGGGCCCAACCAGTGTCTTGTAAAGAGAGATTGTTACCTCCCTCTTACGACTTGTGACACCCAATTAATACACCCAAACATCCCCCTAGCCTTACCTACTGCTTTAGTGGTCTGCTTGGATAATTTCAGGTCATCTATGATGATGATGCCCAAGTCTCTTTCTTCCCTTGTGACTGCCAGCAACTCCCCTCCCAGCCTTTAGGTGGCTTCAGGGTTTCTCTTCCCTATCTGCATGATCTTGCACTTCTTTGCGTTAAACCCCTGCTGCCATTCTTCCGACCATTTTGCCAGTTTATCCAGATCTCTTCTCATTCTGCCCACCCCAACTGGATCATCTACTCTGTTGCAGATCTTGATGTCATCTGCAAACAGACAAACCTTACCCTCCAGTCCATCTGCAATGTCACTGATGAAGATATTGAAGAGGACTGACCCCAGGACTGATCCCTGAGGTACCCCACTTGTGACTTGCATCTCTTCTGACTGAATACCGTCTACCACCACTCTCTGTTTTCTGCCCGTCAACCAGTTGCCATTCAGTTGACCAACGTCTGACCCACCCCGAGCCTACTCAGCTTATTAATCAATCTTCTATGTGGAACAGTATCGAAAGCTTTGCTGAAGTCAAGACAGGCGATAAAAAATAAAATAAATAAATGATTAAGATTTTCCTCTGGGGGCATTGCCGCCCCAGATTTAGCTGGGAGAAGTTGAGGGCACAAAATTTTTACCATTTTGAACTCTCAAGTTCTCTTGAGGAACAATTAGTATGTTTAAAGAAAGGCCTGCCGACTGCCCAGCCTGGGTCCAGATTGAATCTGCCACATTAAAAGGGACACATCCAACTACATACTTCTCCCTGCCCCTTCCCACACAATTTTCAGCATGGCTCACAATAAAAGCCGCTCATACAGCCATCCAGAAAATAGAGAAACTAGCCAACATATGTACACATCCTGGAACATATACACCCTTATGGCAGAATGCCTTGTTACAAAATGGGTACAGGAGCATACGCCGGAAATCCTGGGTGGAGAGAGGTATATTGAAGTTAAAGGATATAGTGGACCCGAGCTCTCAGAGTCTGCTTTCTTTTCAGGTATCCCCAAAACTGATTTTTGGAAGTACCTCCAGCTTCATAGTACATACATGACCTGGTAAAAACAAAAATGCAGTTGACAAGCTCACATCAAAAAATGAACCCACCCCCTGCACCTTTTACTGATAGCACTTTGGCTTTCCAGACCTAAAGGCCTGGCAGGGAAAATACAAGGGATGATTAAGCACAACTCGATCAATCCAATCCTGCAGGCCAGAGCTAGATGGCAACAGATGCTGAACCTGCCCATTGCTGAAGAGGAGTGGGTTGACTGCTGGTGCTTGGCTCATAGAGCCTGCAAAGACCAAAAAAGTATCCTTATCCAGAAAAAGATATTGCATCTTTGGTACCGGACTCTTGTTCTCCTAAGAAAGATGGGTCTGATGACTCTGATGTCCAATGACGAGTGCTGGCGATGCAGCCAGGAGGGGGCAAACCTGCTCTATATGCTGTGGGAGTGCCCACATATCCAGAGTTTCTGGACCAAGGTGATCACGCTGAGTACTGCTATCCTGGGAACTGCCATACCCTCCAGTGCAGCCTTGCTTTTACTGGGCCTCCAAGCTCCTGGGAGTACACTGCCCGAATGGCAATGACTATGGCTTATGCAGGCCTCAGTAGAAGCAAAGCAATTAATACTTATGAAATGGAAAACCCCCTTGCTCCCGGTAACTGAGGATTTAAATAAAGCACTGGAACGCTTGGCAATTAATTCCAGGATATTGCATCTTTAACAGCAAAACAAACGGGTATGAATTGCTTTGGTGACCGTATGTAGATTACCTTGCTGCCTGGGGCCAGAGCAAGGATACTAAGTGGAAAAGGGATTTATTAAAGCCTCCTTGAATGTACCCCTCACTCACCTGATGGCTATATTATCATCTGTTCACTCCCGAAAATGGTACTGTGATTGTCTACCCCCCATGTGAATGGTTTGCCTATTTATTTATTTAGCTTTTGTTGACCAGATAAGTACACTAGACAAGACATTTGCCTATTTTCAGCTACAACCTGGGAGAGTACAATGAAATACAAGTTCATACAGAGGACAACATGATACAAGTTAGGCATTACACAGAAGCAGGTAGAACCAGATGAATATAACACAAGCAGTCAGTAAACACAGTTAGAATAAGAACAAAGAATATATACACACAGAGTCACCAAGGCTATGAACAGTGTTACTCTATGTTACATACTATAGCTCAAGTTTACTCTACTTTATTTGTATGCAATAATATTGTCTGCGGCTCCAAACACACCTAGAGATGTGACTATGTGTCTTCAGTTTGTAACTGTATTGGATGTTCTGTTTTTATCTTTGACCGAATAAAAAGATTAACTGCAAAAAGAAATGCATTTACATTAGTTTCTCATATTGCAGTCACCGGTTCCAGCAGCAAGATGGGTCTTCGATTGGGAGAGCGGATCTTGAACCTGGGACCTCTTCAGGTGAGTGAGGGTATGTGGGCGTGTCAAGGGGGTGCACAGCGGGAGGTCGGTGGGGGGTGTGGGTGTAATCGCCGATGGACTTTTTTTTTTTTTTTTTTTTTACAGATTAAAAACAAAAAGAGACATCGAGGGACGGATTTTCTTATTTACAGCAGTGTACAAACATGGGATGGTGGAGGGATGACTGACGTCATCAAAGAGCATATATTTTCATCCCATTGTATCAAGATTACCTATTTGACCTTGCTTTAGGGAATATGGGATGCAATCTTCAAGTCCTGAAAATGAGAAAAATAAACATAGCTGGAAAATAGGATTCAGTAAAGTAAAAAAAAAAAAAATAGTGACTAGTGACAGGCTCATAATAAGGAAACCTGGCAGACAGCCCAGAATATCTGAAATGGGCAGAGTGGCTGATGTTTTGGCTGCTTTCTCTTGTGGATGGGTTTCACGAGTTCCTGCTCAAAAATTATCTGAGTTTATGTCAGATAGTCTCAATTACTGTACTGTGTCTGCGATGTAAGGATCTAAGTAGACACACTGTAAATAGCTCAGAAGTCAAGGTACAGTAGCAGATAGTGTATACAGAAGATACATTTGGCCAATGTCAATGTAAGACCAGTTCTACAAAAGTGCACTTATAAATAACAAATGTTGGCATGCCTACAGACGGGCATCGGGAGGGAGGGCCACTAGACCACCAGGAAATGTAAAAATAAAATATAATAGCCACCAGGATTTTGTGGTCAGTTTGCCCAAAGAATGGGCAGAAATATGTTAATTTTATAGGCAGGGGTTTTACTGCCATAAATTGTGGCACTATTTTTGCGAAAGAAAGAGGCTCTTGCTGCAATTTGTGGCAAACCTCCTTGTTTCACGGAAAAAGGAACAGTGTTTCCCAAAACACCAAGTCCTTTTGCAGCAATCTGCAGCAGAACCCCCCCTTTCGCGAAAATAGTGCCGCAATTTGCGGCAGTAAACCCCCCACCTATAAAATAAAAGTATTTCTGCCAATTTTGGGGGCAAACTGAATCGGATTCTTTGGGCCCCAATTAGGTGAACACAACTGCTGGTGTTTACCATCTATCTCTATTTTTTTAAACACTTAAATTTGTTTGCCTCGCTAATTGAAAACAAGATGGTGAAATCTCGACACTATATTCCACATTTGCGACAATAAATACCGCTTTCGTGGCAACAAAATGGTTGTTTCACATGGCACATCTAACTTTCCCCATACAAAATAATGGGAAGCATGAAAATGTAATAACTTTTGAATGGATTAACATTTTTTTCACCAAACCTTCAAAGGCACATCTGTGACCCAAAACCTGTATACCCTGCAGATTTTAGAACACAACTCCACACAGTTTCTGAGAAACAGCATGACAAAGAAGTTACACAAAAATGGTAATTTTCAAAAAACATTTTTGTTGTTTTTGTATTTCTTTATCTCCCACACTGGTTCCTCAGGTCTTCTCTCCAGCTCTGCTCACTAACCCCAGTGTCCCGCTCTGCCTGAGGCCCTCTGGTGCACTATCCCGAATCTTCCTTCACCTTCCGGGCTACGAGTCTCCCTGGATCTGACCCCCCCCAAGTAAGGGCTGCCAACTCCACCAGCGCTCTATCTATAGGGTCCAAGCTCTAGTCCCAGAGCTCGGAAGGCAGAAGATGTGCCTGGGCGAGTGTAGAGCAGACCTTCACCTACCCAGGTGCCAGCTCTTTTCCCTTTTCTTGGTTGCCCTGGGAGATCGGATGTGAAATGACATCCAGCGCGAGATGGGCGCGTTCCTGCACCTGCCCACAGGACATTCACCGCATCTCCCATACCCCTTGTACTGTCTCTGCTGCCTTGGACTTCCAGCCACTGCCAGAGGTTGCTCCTACAGGGTCAACGTCCTCCCTCCAAAGAGAGAGAGACGCCTGCGACGCTCAATCCTCCCTGCCCATTCCTAAACCCGGATCACTGGCACGCACGAGGTGTGGTGTCGCGCCAACCCTCAGCGCCACCGGCCAGTGACAATTTTCAAATTTTTACACAATGCATCTCCGCATCAGCACATCCAATCGGAAATGAAAATTACATACCAATAATCAAACCAGCCATCGCAGAGGCAACAAGCCTTTGTGAGAAGCAAATCAACAAAATAAAATGAAGGAAAAAAACACTATGGTTCTCAAAAGAGGTGGCAGGGACAGTTAAGGAGAAAAGGGTAGTATTCAGGAAATATAAGGAAACACAGAAGGAGCAGGACAGAAAACTTTATCAGTTAAAACAGAAGGAGGCAGGGAAGGAAGTCAGAATAGCAAAGGCACAAACTGAGGAAAAGATAGCCAACTCTGTTAAGAAGGGGGATAAAACCTTTTATAGGTACATTATGGAGTGAAGAAAGACCAAGGGAGGGATACAGAGACTTAATAAAGGGAAGGGAATGTGGGCAGAGGGTGACAGTGAAAAAGCAGGGATACTGAATGAATATTTCTGCTCAGTATTCACAACGGAAGAGGAGGGGGAGGTACCTAAACCAAACAAGAGAGAAACTCTGAATAGGGAGGTCGATACCAGTCCATTCACAGAAGAAAGGGTTTTGAAAGAACTCTTGAAACTGAGGGTGGACAAAGCAATGGGAAATGATGGAATTCACCCAAGAGTTCTAAAAGAACTAAGGGTAGAACTAGTATCACCACTGACTACTCTCTTTAACAAAATCATGGGAGGATGAGGCATACCTCTCAACCTTTTGTCTCCCAAATGTGGAACATTGCCTCTCAAAATGTGGAACAAATGAGCAAAATGTGGAACACTTAATCAAATCTTTACCTAGGATGCTCAGAACACTGTTAAAATGTTTGCATTTATGTTTAGAAAGTCTGTTATTAATTGAGTAATATATTTTTTGCAACATTTACTACAGATTTTTGCTTTAAAATGTTAATACTGAATATGGAACAAGTCCTCACAATGTGGAACAGGCAGCTTTTGTGAAGTAAAATGAGGAACGTTCCTCGTAATGTGGTACAGTTGAGAGGTATGGGATGAGGTGGTACCTGAGAACTGGAGGAGGGCAAATGTGATTCCACTTCACAAAAGTGGGAGCAGGGCAGAGGCAGGAAACTACAGACCAGTTAGTCTGACTTCAGTGGTAGGGAAAATGATGGAATCACTTCTGAAGGAAAGATATGTTGAGTACCTAGAAGCCAGTGGGGCACAGGACCCAAGGCAGCATGGTTTCACAGCAGGAAGGTCATGTCAGACGAACCTAATAGATTTCTTTGACTGGGTGACAAAAGTAGTAGACCAGGGAGGGGCTATGGATATGGCCTACCTAGATTTTAGCAAGACATATGACACAGTCTCACACAAAAGATTAATATACAAGTTAGCCAGCCTTGGAGTGGGTCCCAAGGTGGTAGCCTGGATAAAAAACTGGCTTGACAACAGGACGCAAAGGGTAATAGTAATGTGAGTCCACAGTGAAGAAAGGAGGGTAACTAGCGGGGTACCGCAGGGTTCGGTACTGGGACCGGTCCTCTTTAATGTCTTTATAAGTGACACTGGAGAGCACCTGGAAGGAAAGGTATGTCTCTTTGCAGATGACACAAAGATCTGCAACAGGGTTGATACACAAGGTGGGGTGGAAAGGATGAAAAGGGACTTGGCAAGGTTGGAGGAATGGTCAAATATGTGGCAGCTCAGATTCAATGCAAAGAAGTGCAAGGTAATGTGTCTGGGAAACAGAAACCCAAGGGAAGAGTACACAATGGGGGGTGAGTTAATAACAACAACAAAAATCGAAAGAGACCTAGGAGTAATTATATCAGATGACCTAAAGGTGGGCAAGCAATGTGAGAAGGCAGTAAAGAGGGCTGGGGGGATACTGGCTTGCATAGGGAGAGGCATCAACAGTAGAAAACAGAAAGTTGTTATCCCTCTGTACAGACAGTTATAGAGACCCCATCTAGAGTACTGCGTGCAATTCTAGACAACCCATCTCTGCAAAGACATAGACAGAGTGGAGGCTGTTCAGAGGAGGGTATCCAAAATGGTGCAGTGTCTGCACCAGAAGACATACGAGGAGAGACTAAAGCAGCTTAATATGTATACCCTTGAGGAAAGGAGGGACAGGGGGGACATGATAGAAACTTTCAAGTATCTCAAGGGAATTAAAGTACAAGAGGGTAGCATCTTTCAGAAGACGAGATGTGCAAGAACAAGGGGACACAATTTGAAGATGGGGGGGAAGGCTCAGAGGTAATGTCAGAAAGTATTTTTTCCCAGCGAGGGTTGTGGATGCATGGAACAGCCTTCCTGAGGAGGTTGTGGAGTCAGGAACAGTGGGAGAATTCAATAATGCATGGGACAGGCATAAGGCAATTATAGTGGTGGGTAGGAGGAAGTAAGCTGTTGATTAACTAGAATCTGCAGCTTATCCATCAGGTAGGGGAAATGGGCAGACTAGGTGGGCCAAGTGGTCCTTATCTGCCATTAAATTCTATGTTTCTATGTTACCATAATTCTTGATCTTCTTGGACGAAGTCTCCAACACTCATTCACACTAGCAGGGCTATGCCAGAGGTGCTAGGATCCAGTGAGGGCCAAAAATCTTAAGGAGGGCCGGCGCCAGGATAGGACCATGCATGCATGACGCTGCGAGACTCGCTCATGCCGTATAGGCTATCTCAGCATCGACCCTCCAACCGCCTCAGTACCTTTTTTACCGAGGAGATGCAGCGTAAACTAACTTAGAAAACTAACCTATTCTGGACATAAATGTCCATATGACCCGTGTACAAAGGGTCAGCTCAACAGTGTCTTCACAGCCCAACCAACGAGGGAGTGAAGACCAAAAACAGGATGAGTGAGCTTGGGGGATGGTCAGTGGGCATGAAAATGAGTGGTGGAGACTTCATCCAAGAAGATCAAGAATTAAGGTGGGGGGCTGTGGAGCCCAAGCGGAGAAGTGTCTGCAACTTCAACTCAGTAAAACATAATTATTAAACTGTAAAAACTCTTCAATTTTGGACTTGTATTGAGTTTTATTCCACCGACTTGGTGATCGGAACCTAAGTGGAAAGCAATGGGGAAATCCAATAAAAGCCAGCAGTCGGGAGATGGTCGAAAAGAAGTCAGCAAAGGTCTGCAGCAGGCGGGCCCTAACACTCGGTCTGCACAATGTGGCGTCACAGAGGGAGAAACCTTGGAAGAAACCCTACAGTTCCTGGGGATTAAATGCAGCAATTACTAGCCTCATCGGCACTGGTAAACCAAAAGCTGGATCTCCTGACTGGTCACATTACTGCAGTTGAGCAAACGGCAGAAACAGTGCAAGGGGAAATGGAAGAGGTAAAGCGGCATTTTGAGACGTATAGAGCTGCCAGGGCATTGTGGGCTAAGGAGTGGCAGCATGCCGACACCCGTTTGGAGATACTGGAAAACCAAATACAGAGCCAGAATTTAAGGCTCGTAGGCCTACCGGTGGGCTTGGAGGGGGACTCTGCCAGGCTTTTTGTAAAAGACTGGCTAACTGACCAATTTCGCTCCCATCTGGACAACATGGACTTCTCTGTAGTAAAAGCTTACCGTATACCACATAGGGGTAAGTGACCAGCAGAGTTCCCACAAGTCGTAATGGTGATCCTGGACAGCATGGGGACTCGAGACACTCTTCTGAACTTAGCCAAAAGGTATGGTCCACTCAGTGCAAATCGGGAGACTGTGCACATCTTCCCAGATCTCTTGTACGGAACCCATCTTGGACGTAAGAAATGTGATGGGGTCCGTGTAATTCTTCGTGAGCTTAACACACCTCACACCATTCAGTTTCCCGCAAAATTGAGAATTATACATGAAAGCAAAGTGTACATTTTTATGGATCCACTTGAGGCAGGCAAATGGGCTGCAAAGATGGCTGCTATAAGTAAGAACACCCCTGCAACTGAGGAGACTGAAAATACAACATGAGGGACTGATTCTGTGCCCTATTTTACTCAACTACTGTACATTGCCTCCTAACTTGCTGTGTCTAATTGCAGGAGGGTTTGTTAGCTTCAAGCTCAGTCCTTAAATGTGTAATCTTTAAGTTTTTTTTTTACAGTTTTATAATACATAAACATCTGTACTAGAGGGGGGAGTACTCCTTTTGTATTCAGTTACATTTTTTCTATATCTGAGACTCTTTACCAATGTTAGCCTCTCTAGTTAGCATAGAGCACAATAGAATTCTTGTTATAGGTTTAAGGGGTTTACCCAGGCGTAACTGTGCCTGTTTATATTTAGTATTGATGCTCTACCTCTTTAAGCTGAAGTTTAATTGTAGCGACTGTTTTACTAAATTTGGATTTACACATGTGGCTCTATACATGGCACCGTAAGCCTACTCAGGCGCTGGACTATCAGTTAAACATTTTGGACTACCAAATTTTGATTAATTGCCATGGCTCTTGGGCTTGTAATATCATCTGAAATTTGAACTTATTGTGGGCCTCTCTTGATGGGTTATAAGTAAGGGATACACCTAACCTGTCTACGTATAGAAATATTTTCTACCTGACAAGCTATTATGCTGATGTTCCTTACGTGGTATGTCTGTATTTTGTACAACTTTTTTACAAAAGGAATAATACACAAATTGAAAAAAAAAATTACAGTAGGTACATAATTTTCATATCTGCCTGGACAGAAAGTTTCCACCACTCATTCACACTAGTGGGAGAGTACAGAGTTAAAATAATCCCCCAAGAATGGCGGCAGGAGAAAGGAGCTCACTCAGGACAGAAGTCCATTAAGAACTGTCCTGCCAAAGGAAGGATGCTGTCTGGCATGGATATCCAGGGCCTAGTGCTTCACAAAAGTGTGCATAGAGCTCCAAGTGGCTGCATTGAAGATGTCTGCAATAGGCCCATTCCGAATCTCTGCCAGAGATGCCGCGACCTCTCTGGTAGAGAGGGCGTATACCCTACGTTCCAGCTTGACCTGCACCATTGAACAGCAGTGGCAGAGACACGCTACCAGCCATGCTGAAATGCATCTGATGGCAACAGGCTGACCCCGCCGGGTCATGCTGAATGAGACAAAGAGTTGCTTGGATTTGCGAATCTCTTTTGTTCTGTTGATGTAGAATTACAAAATCTTCTTTACATCCAGAGAATGTAGGGTACGCTCTCCTCCATTCTGAAAATTAGCAAAATAGGTCAGATGGACCAAGGGCTGGTTCAGGTGGAATTCTGAGACTACTTTGGGAAGGAACTTAGGGTGAGGTCTGAGAACCACCTTATCCTTGTGAAATACTGTGTACGGGGGGGTCTGTGACCAGGGCATGTATTTCAGACACCCTATGAGTGGAGGTAATGCCCACAAGGAAGGCAGCCTTCCAAGTCAAAAACTTCACGTTGCAGGTTGCTAGAGGCTCAAATGGCTTACAGGTGAGCACGTATAGCACAAGGTTGATATCCCAAGTGGTAACCAGTCTCCTGACTGGTGGTCAAGTGTGCAGAATACCTTTAAAGGAGTAGTCCACCCAAAACTTGCAAAAAATATATGTTGTGCAGAGTGTTTTAATTTGTATGTGAAGTTCTAGTGTTCTTCCCTCTGACTGCTATTAGGAGTTTTTTCTAAATTAACCTGCTAGCTTTATGCTAGTTTTATGACCCCTGGGGATCTTCATCTGAGACAGCTTAACTGTATTCCTTGTTCCCAGAGTGCATCTTGTCTCATGTGACAGTGATGTAGCAGAGACCCAACATTCAGCACACACATGTCAAACAAACTAAATATCTTGGAAGCTTTACAAGCTGACAAAAATTACCAGCAGCAAAGTTCTTCAGGACAGTAAGACCTTTATGATGAGGGCAGTCACTAAGCTGAATTCTGCAGATTTTAAAATATAGCCATCTCTACTTTTGTGAACTGATTGTAAAGCAGTGCTTTCTGCTGGATTTATGGTCTCTGCAACATCACTGTCACATGAAACAAGGTGCATTCTAGAACAAAGGAATACAATTAAGCTGTCTCAGATGGAGATCTCGAGGGGGTCGTAAAACTACCCTAAAGCTAGCAGGCTAATTTAGGAAAAACTCTTAATGGCAGACATAGGGAAGGACACACAACAACTTAACAAACAAATCAAAACACTCTGCACAACATATGTTTTTGCACGTTTTGGGTGGATTACTCCTTTAAGGAATCTCTTAACCAAGGGAAAGTGAGCCACAGACATACTGTGGATAGGCTCATGGTAGGCCAACATTGTGCAAAGGTGCATCTTCACTGTCGAGTATTGCAGTTCTGCGTTCAACAGGTCTAGAAGGTACTCTAACACCTCATTTGGTGAGCAAGCAAAGGGGCCCAGGGTGGACTGTGCACACCAAATAGAAAAAACGTTTCCACTTTGCTGTGTAGGTCTTCCTTGTGGATGGCTTGTGCTAAGAGGATGTCTAAGATTCTCCAAGAGACATTGAACCTACCCACTTCTATCTCCTCAGGAGCCAGGAATGGAGATGAAAGGAGTGCAGGCTGGGACAGACCACCGGATCCTGGGTCAGGAGGTCTGTCTGAAGTGGAAGTGATTTCAGTGGAACCTCCGATAATCTGTTGATTAATGGAAACCATATCTGACGAGACCAGCATGGGGTAATGAGAATCATGCTGCCCCCCCTGTGCCTCTAACTTGAGCAGCACCCTCTGAATTAAGAGAAGAGGAGAAAATGCATACAGAAAGCGTCTAGTCCACAGCAGTCTGAATGCATCCTGATAGAAAATGCCAGGTTCTGAATTTCTGGAGCAGAATAGAGGCAGTTTTGCATTGAGTGGGGATGCAAAAAGGTCCAGGTCTGGAGAGCCGCACTCTTCGAATCGCGACTGCATGACGTTCGAGTTGAGAGACCATTCGTGTGGATACGCCTCAGTTCTGCTGAGGTGATCCGCCAGATCATTCTGGATTCCTGGCAGGTAGACCGCCTGGATCACGGCTTTGTGCTCGAGACACCATTCCCACGCTCTCATGGCTTCTCTGCATAGAGGGTAAGAGTGTGCTCTACCCTGTTTGTTGATGTAGTACATCACCACCTTGTTGTCCATCTGATAGAGAATTACTTTGTGACAGAGGACATCCTTCAGGGCTCGGACAGCATACAGGACCGCTCAAATCTCCTGAACATTTATGTGCAGCTGGGACTTGTCCTAACTCCACAGGCCCTGGGTGTGGAGATCCTGACAGTGAGCTCCCCAACTGGTCAGAGATACATCCGTGGTGATGGTGATCTGCATCTCCAGTGGGGCAAAGGGAAATCTTAGAGAAGGTTGTCCTCCTGAGTCCACCAGGTGAGTGACCTCATTAGAGGGTCTGACACCTTGATGTGGAAGGATTGCGCATGTGTGCTCGGAGACCATTGAGTGCTGAGCATCCACTGTGTGGTTCTCATGTGCAAGCGGGCCAGGGGCACTGTGAAGATAGATGACGCCATGAGACCCAGCATCTGCTGCATCAAGAGAGCCCAAACTGAGTTGTTCTCCTTGATAAAGCAAGCTATCTGGAGAATGTCGTTTCTCCTGTCTTCTGGGAGGAAGGCTCTTGCCCTGGAGGTGTCCAGGAGAGCTCCTATGAAGAGAAGTTGTTGGAAGGTTGAAGCTGCGATTTTTCCAGGTTCAGAAGAACCCCCATGGATGTGAGGAACTTGGAAGCCATGGAGACCGCTGCCTGTGTCCCTTGTCTGGAGGAGCTTGCTAGGAGCCAATTGTCCAGGTACGGGAACACTTGAACTCTGAGTTTTCTGAGATGTGCCGCGAGTACTGCAAATCACTTTGTAAAGACCTGCTGTGCCGAGGACAGCCCAAAGGGCAGGACTCTGAAATGGTAGTGCTGGCCCAGAGCCACAAAGCATAGGTACTTGTGGTAGCTTGGGTGCACTGGAACGTGTTGGTAGGTGTCCTGCATGTCCAGAGACACCAGCCAGTCATTTTGACGAATCAGAGGTAGGAGCATTTCTAGTGATATCATCTTGCATTTCTCTTTGAACAGGTATTTGTTTAACTTCCACAGGTCTAGAATAGGGTGCATACTGCCTATTTTCTTTGGAACTAGGAAGTAATGGAAGTAGAAACCTGTATCTTGTTCTGCTTTCAGAAACAATTCTACTGCCCTGTTGTTCAGAAGGTCCTGAAACTTGGACGCAAGGAGGTCTGACTGAGTGATAGATAGTTTGGGCTGTCGTTTGGGTGGACAATCCGGAGGGGTCTCCAAGAAATTTAGAGAGTATCCCCCTCGAATTATCCTGAGGACCCATTTTTCCATTGTGATGGACTTCCACTGGTCGTAAAACTGAGTCAGACGCCCCCCTACCATTGAAGAGGAGTCCCTCTCGGGCAGTTGAGGTGGGACATAGGCCGGTTCTTCAGAGGGTGGCACTGAGTGCCTTTGGGCCATGTGCCATCTGCTGCATTTTCTTATGTGGCTGAGGGGCTTGGTTCTTGTTAAAAGGCCCTCTGCCTTTACCACGAAAGGACTGTCGGTTATGAAACTGCCAGCGGTGCCGGCCTGCTGGCGCAGGGGCAGGTTGCCTACCTGTGATGCTGGCGACCTGGGTTTGGGAACGGACACGTGATGTCGGAGGGCCGGCTGGGGGAGAAGGATGGAGTGTCTGACAACTGCTCTCCTTCTCCAGGGGGGAGGGGGTAGAGTGTTCGGTGCAATATGGACACCTAGCGGAGGCTGAGTGTACCCGATCCGCCGACACCGTAACAAGCGGGCGGGTCCCGCCCCAGTACCTCAGGGAAAAATGCTGAGGGCGCTCTAGATGAAGCCCACCTTTGGCTTCAAATTAGCTCCCAAGCCAGCCCTTCAACCTATCCCATCATCTATGCACTATGGGCCAGTGCCACAACCCCACCCTGGGGGGAAGCCAGGGGGTACTGAAGAAGGCACAGCCATATGGGAGTGGAAGCAGGGGGTCCATGACCGGGCAGAGATACCAAGCGTCCGGCGGCATAAAAAGTATAATAAAAATAAAAAAAAAAAGGAAAAGAAACTGTCGGCGGTTTCCACCCCGCTGAGGGGTGGCAGGGGCCGGTCTGGCCATCTTAATAGCAGTCCAAGTTTTCTGAGTGGCTTCCATTGCCTGCTCCTCCTGTGGGCCAAACAGATAAACACCATCATATGGAAAATGCATGACTCTCTGTTAAGCATCATTAGTGAATCCCGAAGTCATTAGCCATGAGTGATGCCAGGTGCATATCCCAGTTGCTGCTGCTCTAGAAGCAGTGTCAAAGGCATCCATAGCAGCCTTAAGTTGCTGACTGCTGGACTCAATGCCCCCTAGTAATGGTCTGAAGAAGCTTCAAGCTAATGACTGACTCCAGAAGAGCCTCCACTGTTTCTTTGAGCAAATGCCAGAGGATATACTCATACTGAGAGAAACAGCCCTGATAACCAGCAATATGCATGCCCAGGGTAGCAGCAGCAAACACTCTCTTCCCCAGAGTGTCAGTTTTATGGGATTCTTTATTCACTGGGTGGGCCATGGATTCCAGGGGAAGAATAGCTTTGTCATTCTCTGCCAAGACCACTACAGTGTCCGCAAAGTCTTGAGAGGCAAAGATTGGCCTGTCTTTAGGGGGAGCGTAGTTCCTGTCTATGGACTTAGCTACAGAAGGAATGAGCACTGGTCTATTCCACTCCATTTGTGAAAGAGTCTCGAAAGAGGGTTGCACCGGTGGTGTCAGTTGCACAGGAATTTCAGGAACATGCAGATATTGAAGGCGCAAAAGCTTACCAGGATCCACCTCAGAAGTCTGAAGAGAAAGGGTGGAATTCAAATTCTTCAGAAGAGACTTGAAAGAAAGGTCGTCGACCACAGGCTCTGCTGAAGTGGAGGGCTTACTTTCTACTCCAAACGATGAGTCCTTATCCAGATTCTCCCCTAATCGTAGATCAGGATCAGACTCAATATAGTCTCCTACTACCCCAGAAGGGAGACTATAGAAAGGAAAGGGAGGAAGACGTGCAGGGTGAGGCACTCCCTGAATTGGAATTGAAAACCCTGGCACCCAAGACAGCAGCGCCACCATCAAGGCCAGAGTCGAGGGCAGCACCGGCTGATCGCCTGGGGTCCCCAAACCTGACACCGGGGCACCCGAAGCTGAAGACCTGAAACTATGACAAGGAGTAGAAGAAAGCAGTACCTGTGCTGGCCCCTGCGCTGCAGCCATGTGAGGGGGGGAAAGGCACAAGGCTGCAGGGTCGACAGCACCAAAGAAGGTGTCATGCGACCAGGCTGACCCAACCGCTCCATCTGCAGGTCCAGGACCCCAGGCCTGATGGCCTCAGGGCCTGGTCCACAGGCAAGGGCAGTCGGGACAACCACTGGACCCCCTGCTCCATAAGAGTGGCCCAATGATGAAAGAGCTCACCGGAAGACCCTCCGGGGGCAGGGAAGGACTCTGGAGCTGGGGACCGCGGCTGCTAGGGACCGAGGCCATAGGCAACTCAGATGGAGCAGAGGTCGGCCTCCTGTCCCCTGCTACTGATTACCTCCATGCGGACAAACTAGAGAGCGACCTCGAGCGACACTGCTTCTTATTCGACCGGTGGGAGGAAGACGAGCTCAAGGCCAAGCGGTGCCGAGCCGCAAACTTCGACGTGGGAATGGGATTGCTTCTTTTTGTGCTTTCGAGAGGACCGCCCTTCCTCCCAAGTACCTGGGCTGCCCGTGGCAGACCCCCTCTATGAAGAGGGCGGCGGACCAGACCCAGCCCTGCTGCTAAAAAAACTTTCAAGTGAAGTGTCCCTACCGTCACTGGCCCCATTCATGGTCGACTCTGTTGAAGACAGGCTGAAGAAGACTTCTTTTCTTTGTCATTGAAATTAATTGAATCTTTTTTTTTAAATAAATATACTAAAGACTAATCAAATACTGAACGACTATGCTGCTGTCGTATAGACGTGAAGAAATGACTCCCAGTGGGCGAGTGACGTCGTCACTGAAGCACACTCAACGGCGGGGAAAAAAGGAACTGAGGTGGTAGGAGGGTCGATGCTGAGAAAGCTTATATGGCGCGAGCTAGCCTCGTGGCACCGGGAATATGCAGTCCCATCCCCACACCGGCCCTCCTGAAGATTTTTGGCTCCCGCTGGGTCCTAGCGCCTCCAGCGTACTCTCACTAGTGTGAATGAGGGGTGGAGACGTTATGTCCAGGAACATCGAAACTTGCCAGATCAAGAGTTCTTTGGTCCCCAATGGCACATACAAAATTTCATGCAAATTGGTTGAACGGTAGCAAAGATATTAAAGTGCAAAATATTGGGTTTAACACAGAAGTGACCGTTGAACCTAACTATAGGGGTGCTATCGCACCTATATATATACAAAAATGTATATTAATTATACCTGCCCAGTAGGGCAGGTATAGTTAAGGTTGGTGGGCCATTTTAATATTAAACCCCAAAGTTTGCACTTTAATAGCTTTGCAATGGTTTGCCCGATTTGCCTGAAACTTTGCATGTGTGGCGTCCAACCATATATCTCTGGATCTGGAAAATTTTGTTCTGGTTGGTTGTACGGCTGCGGAACCGTAGAGTGTCCGAAACGTGAAAATTAGTCAACTTTTGCGCATTTTTCAGTCGGGCATAATGCACTGAAGACTGTGTCTGAGTGGATTAATATTTACATGTTTATATGTGGCCTGGGTTGAACTGGTGCCTTTTGAAGATCTGATAAACAAATATTAATCCCTTCAAAAGTTAGTCAAGTTTTTCATGTCCCATTAGAGTCTATGGGAAAATTTATATGTGCTTTGCGAAAACTTTCACGATCACATTTTTATTGTCGTGCTCCCTGAATTTATTTTTGTGCTGCCATCTTGTTTTCAGTTAGTGAGAGACAAAAAACGTAACTCAAAAAATTATGCCCTTTGGTAAACACTGACAGCTGTGTTTACCTATTTGGGCCCTTAAGAACATGATCCTGGCATTAGTTTTTTAGCAGGTGCTCTGGAAATATGTTTTTCAAACTTTTTCCACCATTCTGCCGTTTTGTTGCCGTGGCAATAACTGCGATAAAAAAAGGAACCGTGGCAACATTTTTTCTGTGAGCGCCAACACTCCCATTATAGAGATAGGAGTGCCGCGAACACATTAAAGTTATCGCAAAAACACTGCTCAAACACATTTTCCCATGTGTTGTTTTCTCTGTCACTTCATTGTGCCAAGGTGGATTACGCTTTTGGGCTGATATTTGCAGGGTGGCAAGCCCTGGTCCCACAGATGTGCCTTTTGGTGGTTAGGCCCCCAAACATTCCACGGTCCCATAATTACAGCATTCAGAAATTGAGAAATTTCCCACAGGATAATATATAGAAACATATAATTTGATGGCAGATAAGGACCGCTTGGCCCACCCAGTCTGCCCATTTTCCTACCTAACAGATAAGCTGCAGATCCTAGTTAACCAACAGCTTACTTCGTCCTACCCCCAACTAGGACTGCCTTATGTCTGTCCCATGCATTCTTGAATGCCCCCACTGTTCTTAACTCCACGACCTCCTCAGGGAGGCTGTTCCATGCATCCACAACCCTCTCTGTGAAAAAATACTTCCACACATTACCTCTGAGCCGACCCCCCTCTATCTTCAAATTGTGCCCCCTTGTTCTTGCACATCTCTTTTTCTGAAAGATGCCACCCTCTTAGCCTTTGTTGATTCCCTTGAGGTACTTGAAAGTTTCTATCATGTCCCCTCTCTCCCTCCTTTCCTCAAGGGAATACATATTAAGCTCCTTTAGTCTTTCTTCGTATGTCTTCTGGTGCAGACCCTGCAACATTTTGGTTGCCCTCCTCTGGACAGCCTCCACTCTGTCTATGACTTTGCAGAGATGGGGTCTCCAGAACTGCACACAGTACTCCAGATGGGATCTCACCAACTGTCTGTACAGAGGGATGACAACTTCCTGTTTTCTACTACTGATGCCTCTCCCTATGCATCCCAGTATCCCCCCAGCCTTCCTTACTGCCTTCTCACATTGCTTGTGTAACCCCCTTGTTACCCGGGGTTACTAGAATCCCAGTAAGACCTAGTGGTAGGCAGGGAAGGCAGCTTGTGAAACTCCAGTTAAATGGATTTCACACTGTCTCACTCTGTTCTCAGTCTCAGCTGAGATTAAGGGATGGCATCACCATAGAACTATCGCAGCTGCATAAGCCACAATGGAATCTGCAGCAAGGGAGTTGGAATAGAATGTTGGGAGGTTTGAACAGAGTCTGTGGTAAGTTGGTGTTGGGAGCTTGCTGTGAAAGTACGTCAGCAGCTCAGTGTAGGCTCTAGGAGCCTCAGCCCTGACAGAGGGCTACTTTTAGGTAAAAAGGGTGTGTGTCTCCACCAAAAGAAAGACACAGAAGATAATTGAAGTGGTGGAGACCGCTGTTTCGGGTCTCAGTGCCCCCTTCCTCCGGGGATGGGGGCAGGAAAGGGTTCCCTGCATATTCCTGGGGCAACCCCCTAGTTCTGCTAGTAATGGAGAAGCTGCCTATTTGTTCCAGAGTTTTTTCTTGGGGAACAAGAAGATTTGTGAATCGCCTGTGGGGCACCTGCAACCGGAGGGTGAGTGTCTGCTCTTCCTGAAAGGGCCTATGTTTTTCACCCTGGGACTTGTGTGACAATGTGGGGCCTGAACTACTGAGATAGTGGAAGGCCCAGAGTAATAGCCTTAGCCAACAAGTAAAAGTAGGTTCAAGTCCAGTGCTTATTGGGATCAAAGTGATATGTAGAGGAGATGTGACATATGTCTACCCAGGAATCTAGATTTGCAAGTTTTCAGTAAAGAAATTGTTTAGTTTCCAGAGAAATGGACGGGTATGGACTGTGGGAGATGAAGGTGGGAGGCCCCCCATCTTTAGTGACCAGGTCCACCTCTACGGATTTGCTCTATGGATTTCTACTTTGCCTCATGCACTTGGCCAGTGATGAGGGAAGTACCCAGACGTGGGACTGGAAGGAAAATTCCCTCTAGGAGTCGAAGGCTCTAGTGTGGTTTGGGGAGTCACAACAGGATAATTGGTTCATTTCCCCAAATGGACCGCGGATCAAGTGGCCGGCGGGGGAGCCGGGCCAGTGGGGAAAACCCAAGCAGTGTACAAGTCGGGCTGTGTACCCAAAGCTGCGTGCAAGTCCGGGCTGTGTGCCTGGTGGGTTCAGAGCCTGAGGGCTGGTAATAGTGATAAAGTGTTCTATTGTCTCTAATCTGCATTACCAGGAATGTAGCCCTTTGGGGGTCCGTCTATGCTTTGTTTGTTCAACTTGGATGTGAATAAAAGCCACACTGTAGAATCCCATTCCCGGTTCTGGACATTAGCTATTGCTTCCTGTGTTCGGATTTACTGGGGTGCCCCCGTGCAGAGTAGCCAAACCTAGGTCCCCTGTGCCGAGTAACCTCATCCTCCCTGAACCCAGTCCCCACCAGGTACTGCTGTCAGCTTCAACAGCATGCCACCTGTCGTTTTGCTACAAGGCAGGGGTGAGGGGTTGCAAAAATGGAGGCACCGCTTTGGATTTTATTCTGGGAAGGAAGGTGCTCAGGCAAGAGGCTAGCATTTTGGCTATCTGGCAGTGGGTAGCCCAAAAAGCTGAAGCAATTTACCTAGTGTTGCTGTGTGCTGTGGATCTTAGGCTGCTGTTTAAAATGCCAACTGTTTACCAAGGAGCAGTAAAGCCAAAGAGTGTGCCCTTGTCCTGCATCAATTGCTTACAGTGTTTTTGCCTGCTTTTAAAAAGAACTGTGGTAAAGAAAAGTGTGGAAGACTAGGGGTAGCAACAGGAAAATTGTGCCCTGGACGTTGGAAATGCTTTTAAAATGAACTGTTGTAAAGAAAAGTGTGGAAGACTAGGGGTAGCAACAGGAAAATTGTGCCCTGGACGTTGGAAATGCTTCTGAATGAACTGAGAGACTTGCAGGTGTAATGGCTATGTTAAATGGCTGAAATGGGCTCCCGTCGATGAGTCAGTTGGGGGAGTTGCATTCTGCAGTTTAAATTTGCCTGCTCGACGATCGCTGTGAGGAGAAGAGCCCTCTCGAGGAAGAAGAGGCTCATTTGCAAGGCGTCGTGTGATTGGTCAGGCTGCAATCAGTCCCACCCTTCAGCCAGCTCTACAGTGACTGCCCCAGCATTTGAGAGGGAGTGTGTGTACTGGCTAGTGGAGGAGCGTTGTGGAGAGTTAAAATCGCTGTAAACCTTGTAAAAGTAAATTTTCTTGTTCAAAATCGGGCTCAACCCGCTAATCGATCGTCAGAATTGCAAGTGTGGTGGTCGAGAAGACGATCGGCAGGACTGCCCGCCCGTTTCTGTTCTGAGGCCTCCAAGAACTGGCTGCAGGCCGTTTTTCCCCATCGCAGCAAACTGCTACTGATAACAGTAAGTAACAACATGAAAACTGCTCAAACAGTGATTTTCTGCCCTATGCCATATAAATGTGTGTGCAGCAGTGCAGTCGCTTTGCAAGTAACGACTGTGTCAAGTCCTGCCAGCAGGTGAAAGTCTGATAAGCCACTGACTGTGTGTATAGTAATGAATTCAGCCTCAGTTTAAAGTTTAAAGCCAGAGAGAGACTGTGAGTTGTAGCCAAAGTGCACCACTAGTTATACAGGCAATCCTATGCTTAAAAACCTGAAGCTTTAAGGGACTGTGAATCAAAGAAATGTTTCCAGCATGTAAAAAGTCCGTGGAAAATCCTGTAAATCTGTTTAAAGCAAGAACAGTGCAAGTTTGTGCAGTTTGAGCAAAAGTTATCAGTAGTTTGTGTAAATCGGGTGCGCAGTGGCTTGACCCAATTTCTGAATGTTGATGCACAGGAGTGCTGCCGCCGCCATTACAGGGTGGGGTAGTAAAGTAAACACAGCAGCACAGGAGCCATTTTACAACTAAAGAGTGTGTTCAGTAAAGTGGGACTTTCAGTTACAGTGAACTTTTGTTTGTTTTTCTACAGTTATGGCCTCAGGACCAGCTCGTTACCCGGATCATGCCCAGGTTGCAGTAACAGCAGCAGTGAATAGACTGAGGGATATTGAAAAGTGGTGCTATGGAGGACAACTGACTCCTCATGTGGCGATTCCTGGTTTTCCAGTGCATGTATGTCAAATATGCTTGAGAGCTGGAAGGGATGTCTTCATGATTCCTCACTGTGCTGGATGCCTAGAAAAATATGGCTTGTATAAAGCGCCTCAAATTCGTTTGGCTCCCACATCGACAAAGGTTCAGGAATCTGCAGTTGGCAGCACACAGCACCAGGCGGAGCCTGTGGAGGAAGGCCCCTCGGGGGAGTGTGGCACAAAGCTAGAGGGTGCAGAGTTAGAGACAGAACCAGAAGTTGAAGTTTCGGATGCTGGATCCCAGAAGGAAAGTTCAGATAAAGCATCAATAGACCCCTGGAAGGGGGGGCTAGCCCAAGTCTCTTAGGCGAAGATGAGATGCAGGAGGCTTTTGAGTGGGAGGTGTTTACCTCCACACCTAGTGATGAGTGGATAGTCTCAGGAGTGAGAACGACTGCTCACTCCTGGGCTTAGATCCTCAGTGAAGAGGAAGATGAGAGGGAACCTATGTGGCCTTGTGAAAAAGGAACAGGTACACAGCCTCAAGATCTTGCCTCGGAGGAATGCATGGAAGAAAGTGGTGATGCCACTGCCCTGGCTTTGCAAGAGGAAAAAGTCAGGGATCCATTTCTAATTTCTTTAAGGATGCGTAGCTGGCAGAACCAGGACTGGCCACCCCCAAGCCAGGCCAGCGGTCTCAGATTGACCAAAGCTAGTAAAGAGGAGAGACTGGTTTGTAGAAAGGCAAATGAGATCTATGGTATGACCTTTCCTACCTTTCCTCGGAAAGTCTGGGAGGAGACTGAGAACATCAGGAAATCCTGGATCTGGGCCAAAGCAATGAAAGGTGTGCATCCTGGGGCCAACAGGCATGTGAAGAACAGACTGTTTCACGAGAAATATACCCAGTGGAAGAGAGGCAGGACACTGTTTTTGGACAGAGTGCAAATAGTGGACGGAGAGGGACGTGAAATCTCCCACTGTGTGAATTATGTGCGCCCAGACGGGGTAATAATTCAAGCTCCTGACCCCCGGTACTATTGGCCTCAGTACAAGGACCTCCCAGCAAATGTGCCCGTGCCTACTAAATGGAAAGCGAAGCAGTGGTAGTCATACTGCACACCAGACTGTGAAGTGCCTTTATTGATCCGCCAGTATGGACATCCAGGACTCAGGTGCCCCACATTCATCAGTTCTACAGTATACTGGCCTTTCCAGAATCCATCGACTGGCCCACCAGATGACTTCAGATCCAGAGAGGACACCAGCCCAGCTGTATCCTGAGCCATCGCCTGGTAATCGGATGACGTCGGACCAGCTGTTTTCTTTTGTTCCTGTTCTAAGGTTCCATTTCCAGAGATGACATCAGCCCAGCAGTTCCCAGATGTGCCCTCCTGTGGTTCCCGGAAGATGTCCTCCCAGCTGTATTGGAAGAAATGCTGCCAGGGAGAGTCTTCGTCAGAGGTGCAGGTCAGTGCAGAATTGCCATTCTACAAGAGGCTGTTAAGTCCGAACTTTTCTATCTTTATGACACTGCAGTACACACCCTACACTAGCAGACTCCAAAAATGTGTGAACTGTCCTCAAAGACTCTGCCCTTCGGGACTTTGGCCTGTTAGAACTGTGCTTCACCGGACTCCGGCCCAAGACAGACTCTTTATTGGACTAGCCTTCCGGCACTGCGGTCACTAGTTGGGACTTTTAGGGCAGTCCATCCCCCCAAATGTGTATTGTAAATAACGTCGTTGTTTTCTAATGTAAATACTGTTTTTCTACTTTTTTCTAAAAAAAAAAAAAAATCTTTTTGGGATTCTTCAGTGTTTTGATGGTAGGGGTTTAGGTAGACTGTGTATGCAGATTAAGAGTGTGTGTTGTCTTTCTTTTTCTTGCAGGTGTTCCTGGAGAAGATAGAAGAGAAGACAAGAAGAGGAGGAGGGGCTCATCGGAGTTCCTCATTAGTACTTTAGTGTGTAGTAATTTAAAGTACTGTGGTGGTGTTGTTATTGTTGTTGTTACTATATTAACCCTTTCCTTCCACAGGTGTGGTTGTGGGAGTAGGGAGGAGGCAGTAAAATGGTATAAAATGTGGTATTTTAATGGTGTGTGATTGCAGGTTGCCCAAGGTTGGGGAGGTCCCCGGGTTGTTTTTGTTTTTGGGGTATTAAGTTAAAGGCAGATAGGTTTTCCCTAGAGGGCTAGGGGGGATAGACAGGCTGTGGCCCTGACCTGCAGTAGGGGTTGCAGTGCTGAGCTATTAGGGCTATGCTCTGGACAGTTCTACCAGAGCCACTAGGCGTCCATAGTAAGTGGATAGAGTAGAGGCTGATTGTCAGCTAAAGGCCTCTAGGCCCTTAGTGTTGCTTGCCTGTGCTTGCACAAGGTAGGAGGGGGCCTGATCACCACCTTCCGAAGGTATCACCTAGGGTGGGACGGCCTAAAGCCGGGTAAACAATGACTGCGGACAGTCATTTTCCTGGTCAAGGGCGAGTGTAACCCCCTTGTTACCCGGGGTTACTAGAATCCCAGTAAGACCTAGTGGTAGGCAGGGAAGGCAGCTTGTGAAACTCCAGTTAAATGGATTTCACACTGTCTCACTCTGTTCTCAGTCTCAGCTGAGGTTGAGGGATGACATCACCATAGAACTATCGCAGCTGCATGAACCACAATGGAATCTGCAGCAAGGGAGTTGGAATAGAATGTTGGGAGGTTTGAACAGAGTCTGTGGTCAGTTGGTGTTGGGAGCTTGCTGTGAAAGCATCACAGCAGCTCAGTGTAGGCTCTAGGAGCCTCAGCCCTGACAGAGGGCTACTTTTAGGTAAAAAGGGTGTGTGTCTCCACCAAAAGAGAGACACAGAAGATAATTGAAGTGGTGGAGACCGCTGTTTCGGGTCTCAGTGCCCCCTCCCTCCGGGGATGGGGGCAGGAAAGGGTTCCCTGCATATTCCTGGGGCAACCCCCTAGTTCTGCTAGTAATGGAGAAGCTGCCTATTTGTTCCAGAGTTTTTTCTTGGGGACAAGAAGATTTGTCAATCGCCTGTGGGGCACCTGCAACCGGAGGGTGAGTGTCTGCTCTTCCTGAAAGGGCCTATGTTTTTCACCCTGGGACTTGTGTGACAATGTGGGGATTGAACTACTGAGATAGTGGGAGGCCCAGAGTAATAGGCTTAGCCAACAAGTAAAAGTAGGTTCAAGTCCAATGATTATTAGGATCAAAATGATATGTAGAGGAGATGTGACATACATCTACCCAGGAATCTAGATTTGCAAGTTTTCAGTAAAGAAATTGTTTAGTTTCCAGAGAAATGGACGGGTATGGACTGTGGGAGCTGGAGGTGGGAGGCCCCCCATCTTTAGTGACCAGATCCACCTCTACGGATTTGCTCTGTGGATTTCTACTTTGCCTCATGCACTTGGCCAGTGATGAGGGAAGTACCCAGACATGGGACTGGAAGGAAAATTCCCTCTAGGAGTCGAAGGCTCTAGTGTGGTTTGGGGAGCCACAACAGGATAATTGGTTCATTTCCCAAAATGGACCGCGGATCAAGTGGCCGGCCGGGGAGCCGGGCCAGTGGGGAAAACCCAAGTAGTGTACAAGTCAGGCTGTGTACCCAAAGCAGCGTGCAAGTCCGGGCTGTGTGCCTTGTGGGTTCAGAGCCTGAGGGCTGATAATAGTGATAAAGTGTTCTGTTGTCTCTAATCTGCATTACCAGGAATGTAGCCCCGTGGGGGTCCGTCTATGCTTTGTTTGTTCAGCTTGGATGTGAATAAAAGCCACACTGTAGAACCCCATTCCTGGTTCAGGACATTACAGTTATTGCTTCCTGTGTTCGGATTTACTTGGGTGCCCCTGTGCAGAGTAGCCAAACCCAGGTCCCCTGTGCCGAGTAACCTCATCCTCCCCGAACTCAGTCCCCACCAGGTACTGCTGTCAGCTTCAACAGCATGCCACCTGTCGTTTTGCTAAAAGGCAGGGGTGAGGGGTTACACTTGCCCACCTTTAGGTCATCTGATATAATTACCCCCAGGTCCCTTTCCATTTTTACTGTTGTCAGTATCTCACCCCCATTGTGTACTCTTCCCCTGGGTTTTTGTTTCCCAGGTGCATTACCTTGCACTTCTTTGCACTGAATCTGAGCTGCCATACATTTGACCATTCCTCCAACCTTGCCAAGTCCCTTCTCATCCTTTCCACTCCATCTGGTGTATCAACCCTATTGCAGATCTTTGTGTTGCCTGCAAAGAGACATACTTTTCCTTCCAGTTCCTCTGCAATGTCACTTATAAGGACATTAAAAAGGACCGGTCCCAGTACTGAACCCTGTGGGACCCCACTAGTAACCCACCTTTCGTCACTGTGGGCTCCATTTACTACTACCCTTTGCATCCTGTTGTCTAGCCAATTTTTTATCCAGGCTTCCACCTTGGGACCCACTCCAAGGCTGGCTAACTTGTGTATTAATCTTTTATGTGAGACTGTATCAAATGCCTTGCTAAAATCTAGGTAGGCCATGTCCACAGCCCCTCCCTGGTCTACTACTTTGGTCACCCAGTCAAAGAAATTTATTAGATTCGTCTGACACGACCTTCCCATCGCGGAATCCATGCTGCCTTGGGTCCTGTGCCCCACTGGCCTCTAGGTACTCAACAATTCTTTCCTTCAAAAGTGATTCCATCATTTTCCCTACCACTGAGGTCAAGCTAACTGGTCTGTAGTTTCCTGCCTCTGTCTTGCTCCCACTTTTGTGGAGAGGAATCACATCCGCCCTCCTCCAGTCCTCAGGTACCACCCCATCCTCCCATGATTTGCTGAAAAGAGTAGTCAGCGGTGTCATTAGTTCTACCCTTAGTTCTTTTAGAATTCTTGGGTGAATCCCATCAGGCCCCATTGCTTTGTCCACCTTCAATTTTATTAGTTCTTTCAGAACCTGTTATTCTGTAAATGGACTGGTATCGACCCCCGTCTTCAGGGCGTTTCTCTTGTTTGGTTTAGGTACCTCCCCCTCCTCTTCCTTTGTGAATACTGAGCAGAAATATTCATTCGGTATCCCTGCTTTTTCACTGTCACCCTCTACCCACATTCCCTTCCCTTTATTAAGCCTCAGTATCCCTCCTTTGGTCTTTCTTCGCTCCCTAATGTACCTATAAAAGGTCTTATCCCCCCTTCTTAACAGAGTTGGCTATCCTTTCTCGGTTTGGGCCTTTGCTATTCTGACTGCCTTCCAGCCTCTTTCTGCTTTAACTGATAAAGTTCTCTGTCCTGCTCCTTTTGTGTTTCCTTATATTTCCTGAATGCTATCCTTTTCTCCTTAACCTTCCCTGCCATCTCTTTTGAGAACCATAGCGGTTTTTTCCTTTGTTGTGTTTTGTTGATTTGCTTTACACAAAGGCTTGCTGCCTCTGTGATGGCTGTTTTGATTACTCCCCATTGTTCCTCCACCCCTCCTTCTTGCCTGTTTGCTAGTGCTTTTCTGAGGCACTCTCTCATTTTCCCAAAGTCAGCCCTCCTAAAGTCCAATACTCTTGCTTTTGTATGGCTCAACTGTATGGCTGTGTTTACCGTGAACCACACTGTTTGGTGGTCGCTTGTTCCCAGATGGCTACCCACTTCTAAATTTGAGATTCTTTCTCTGTCCCCATTTGAGAGTACTAGGTCTAAGATTGCTCCCTCCCGAGTGGGTTCTAATACTAGCTGCCTGAGGCATGCCCCCTATAGGGCATCAAGAATGACCCTGCTCTTGGATGTGCCTGCAGCAAAGGTGCTCCAGTTAACATCTGGCACATTCAGGTCACCCATCAACAGTATCTCCCCTTTTTCTGCCATTCTAAGGAAGCCTTCTATCATTTCCTTGTCCATTCCCTTCCCCTGAGATGGGGGTCTGTATACAACCCCCATGCGGATTGTGGTGCCATTTCCTGTCTCTACCATGACCCAGAGTGTCTCATCTGCTCCATGTTTACTCTTTAGTTCTGTTGCTTTGATCTCTTCCTTTACATAGAGAGATACTCCTCCTCCTCTTTTACCCTCCCTGTCCCTCCTGTAGATTGTGTATCCTGGTATGTTGACATCCCAGTCATGGTTCTCTGTGTACCATGTTTCTGTGACTGCCACAATATCCAGGCAACCCTCTTCCATCAAGGCCACTAGTTCAGGGCTTGTTACACAGACTACGGCATTGGTACTCATCACCTCCACTTTTGATGGCCTTACCCCTTTTAGCCCCATTCTGTCCTTATTGCCTTTGCCTTTTTACATTTACCTCTGTCCTGCTCCTAATGACTTCTCTACCTTGGTGTTTACCTCACTAATTACCATGTTTTGTGGGGGGAGACTGGGATTTCCCTGCTCCTTTTCAGTGCCTCCCCCCACTTGGCTAGTTTAAATGCTTGTCAATGAAGCATTTAAACCTCTCACCTAGGATCCTGGTTCCTCCCCTGGACAGACACAGACCATCGCACCAGTACAGGTCTGCATCCCTCCAGGTGGCTCCCCAGTCCCCAATGAAGCCAAAACCCTGAGCTCCACACCAGTTTTTCAACCATTCATTGAATTCCCTAGTGAGGAGTACCCTAGCATCACCCTTGCCATAGATAGACAGTACCTCCGAGAAGGTTACCATATGCGCTACTTGTCTAAGGCCCCTCCCCAACTCTACAAACTCCCCTTGCACTGCTCTGATCCCATTCCTAGCCAGGTCATTTGTCCCTATGTGGACAATGACATCCAGCTCCCTCCCTTGTGCAGCTGCTCCCACGATCCTGAGGATTCGCTTCCTATCCCTCCAAGCCGTGGCGCCAGGCAGGCACATAACCTCCCTCTCCCCTTCCTCCCCCCCAGTGATTGAGTCCCCCACCAGGAGTTGTTTCCTTCCCCTGTGGGGTCTCATGCCACCCACCTGTGGGTCTCCTTTGTGAAGGTTCCCAGCATCCTCCTTGGTCTCCACTGCGGGTGCCTCCACAGAGGAACCACTATCCACCAGAAGAGCGAATGAATTGTTGAGAGGTACAGCTGGAGGATGCAACTCTGATCCACCACCTCTCCCTCCCTGAGCCCACCCTGGTCCAGCCTCTCCTCTTTCTTGGCAACCTCTGGCGTGGTGGCCTGTAAGCGCCCGTGTCTTGAAAGCAAGGCGGGAGATACAGTTTGGTACTACTTGGCTTAGTTCATCTTTAGTGAACTAAGCCCCGAGGAAGTTTAAAAGTCGTAGATTACACCTGCACTGAAATTGCTTTCATAGGTTGTATGGTTACTGAGATATTGGCAGATTAGTGTTACAAGGGTTCCTTTTCGGGCCTATAGGGCTATTGTATGGCTCCATTGTTATGTGTAAGTGGGAGTGTAGAGCCTGGAGGGCCCGTGCTCCCACAGATGCATATCATTATGCACAAATGGGCAGTTTAGTGGGAGCGTGGGACCCAAAGGGCCCACGCTCCCACCAACACATACCAGTTACCAGGTACCTTACACTGTACATAAATGGTTTGGCCTTTTGGCTTGAAATTTGCAGGGTACAAAGGGGGTGTCCCAGAGATGTGAATTATGCTGTTTAGGTGTAAAATATGTCATCGGTTCCATAGATATGCCATAATGAAGTTGAGATTTTTCCCACAGGATAACATTGCAGCACGCACAGCGCTTTCCGGCGCACGTATCTTGGAAATGATGCGAGATACATATTTAGTTCACGTATCTCACATGGAGGTTTCTAAGTCATGATTACAACTGCAGTGGAATTTGTTTCATAGCTGCTACGGTTATTGAGATATTGCCAAATAAGTGTTACAAGGGTTACTTTACAGTACTATCGGGCTGCTGTATGGCTCCGTTCTTATGTGTAAGTGAGAGTGCTCCCACAGACACGTACAATTACACAAAAAAATGGGCAACGTGAAGGGAGCACAGTGCCTGGAGGGCCCGCGCTCCCACAAACACATACCACTAACCACTTACATTACATTTTCTCAAAAAGAATGGAAATTCATGGCAAAAAACTCAGTTAATGCATCAGTCAGGGTTGATGTCACAGCGACAAAAGTTTGGAAATTCGATGTTAGCGTTGTGTTGTGAGGCACTAGGCTCAACTATGCCTATAAACCCAAACTCTAGAGTGCGTTATTGCACTTATAACATAGGTTTACTCAAAAATGCAAAAAAGCCCAGAGAAACAGCTCCCCCCCCCCCGAAAAACAGGATAAGAGACTGCACCCTGCCTCGCTTCTTCTCTCTCATTCTCTCTCTCTCTGTCTCTGTGCACAGACAGGGAGCCAATTGCACTGTTCATTAGGGATGTCTGTGTCTCCCTCTGTTGCCCTCTCTCGGTCGCTCTCACTGTCTCCCACGCTGATGTCCATTCCGACACGTACCCCGTTACAGAACTGCAGGGTTCAGATATGTCTCCCTCCGATGCCCTCTCCCGCTCGCTCTCATTCTGTCTCTCTTGCTCTCACACTGCTGCTGGCTGCACCTTTGGAGACATACATGTATCCTACCTCGCAGAGCTGCTGATTGGAAGACAGGAACATGCTACTGACAAACACAGATGGCGAGCAATCACTATGGTTGCAGAGACAGAGAGACACAGCAACAAAACAAATTCTGTGCTACAGGTCGCGCTTGATGCACATTTTGCACACACATCTCACACACACACACACACACACACACACACACACACACACACACACGAAACACACACACACACACACAGCAACAGGATTTTTTAGGGCAACCTGTCACTCTGGGAACCTATCGGACTTTGGGGACTTTTACTGTGGCTGTGGCTGTTATGACGACTCGGGACACTAACGGCAGTCGTCTCTGGGGCCCCTCTGTATCTACCCTGATCTGTACGACTATCGCTGCCAATATTATTTCTCCTCTTGCTCAGGGCTCTTCACAGGTGGTGGTGGGGGGCAACCTGCTACTGTTTGGCCAACTTTGGCGTACTACACTGCTCCATGGCTCACCTCCTCACTTGCGAGGACACACAGCATTTCAGCTGCATCGGACACAGAGACAGCCTCGGCTGACAACACTGCAACACAGTCACACTTCTCTGCAACCTTATACAGCACTTTGCCAGCTGAGCTCTCTTGCTTCCCCACATGCTTCAATGGCTGCCGAACTCGCTTGAATATCTCAATCAAGAAATGAGTTCCAAGAGACCTTACCCTGAGTCCCTCCATGGAATCATGCATTAAAAAGGGAATTTAATGCATGTCCATGCTGAGGTACTCCACCAATGGGCTTCTACATTTTTTGGTACCATGTTATAAATAATATATATATATATATATGTATATATACACACCCCTATACACCCATACAAGGAATGGGGTAAAACTTATGAGATGAAAAATACATCTTAGCTAGTGACATCAGTAACAGCAGAATATCAAAAATATGTTAATGTTGTCACAGTGGTGATTTTTAAGGTTACTGTCATCACAGTGGAACAGAGAACCAATCAAAGAGCAGCTTTCACAATGGTGATGATATCACAATGCCTAGCGCAGCACTGAAGCCAGCTGTTAAAATCTAAGAAAAACAGCAAAATCTTCAAACAAACTACAGGTTTAAAAGCTATAACTGTTAGGATTTAATAAAATAATAAACCGTAAGTGAGCTGAAGTAAACAGAAGACCTGGAGGTGACTATTTTCTTCAGGCGGAGAAATAAATCTGCCATTAGAATTCAAGGGAGAGGCCGGCACGATGGCGCTGAGGGTTGAGGCGCTGGACATCACACCTCGCACCACGCCGGGCGGCTCGGACCGAACGAGCCCGGCTGCCGGGGTCGGTAGGGGGAGAGACTGATGGCCCGAGGACTGCCTCTTCTCCTGGGAGGAGGGAGGGGATGTGTTCAGGGCAGTTAGTGACACCGGTGGAGACCAGGTGTACTACTGCTGTCGGGACAAAGCAAGAGGAATGTAAGATGGCTGCCTTCTGGGCGTGAGCGCTCACGCTCATGCAATGGGCAGGGAGGCATTGCACCTCCCTCGTCTGGGGAGGGACTACAAGTAGAAAACCCCCCTCTCTGCTGACAGGCAATGGCAGGTCCAGTGGCGGCTGCCCCACACCCAATGCCGGGCTTCTGGAACGTGCTCTCCAGATCCTCCCCCAATGCAGTGTGCCCACCAGCATTCTAGATAGAGCGCCGGTAGGTGTGGCTGTCCTTCCCAGGAGGACTCAGACCTGGGGGGTCAGGGCAGCACAGTGAGGGAAGGATGCGGGCCACCCAAGAGGACTACCAGAGCTTCAGGCGGGCGGCAGAGTCAACATTGAGAGACCACGTCAGAGAGAATGTGAGTAGTATGAGGGGCGATAAAACAGAATTCGAAAAAAAAAATGCAAGGGTGAGCGTGACTACATAGCAGAATTTTGAAATTTCGTTCTAAAATTCTCTAATTAGCATAAAATTCTAAGCTCTAGGGCAGCTCATTCCAGGTGAATGATTGCAGTTGTTCAGCATAAGTGGTGGATTCCTGACATTTGAATAAATATTTTATTATCACTTATGAGTGGGCAGGACTCAGTCATGTCTCTGCCACCCATGAGTTACAGTCCACCTCCTCACACTTATTTATTTATTTAAAAGTTTTACCAGGAAGACACACTGAGCAATAGTGCTCGATTCCAGGTGCATCCTGGGGGAAGGGGGCAGAGGGAACAGAATATACATAAGGCAGTAAACATCCATTAATTTGCAGTAAACAAGGGTAATAAAGTACGTACTTAACAGGAAGCTAGTATACAGACAGCATATAAGCGGAGCAGTTTTACACCAATTTAGAGCAAAAACAGGAGCAGTGCTAAAAGTAAATCATGAAATAATACAAATAATGCAGAAATAATACAGAATAATACAGAAAGCAGCAGGTAATGTGACCATAGGAGACTGGAAGCCCTAAACTGACTGACTGCTGCTTTAAGATTAAAACTAGACACATATTACCCGGAGGCACAAGATGCCGTGAAATGGGAATTGACGAGAGTGCTGAAGTGCTTAGTATGGGGCATATGTCTGATGGCATACAGGAGGGAGTTCCACAGTTTGGGCATCTGGTATCTGAAGGATGCTTGGCCGCTAGAGGTGGTCACCCGCGGGACTACCAAGGTGCGTGTGCCATAGTTCCTAAGGGAGTGGACAGGAGGGGTAGAAATAGCCAACACATCAGAGAGATAGGTAGGCAAGCTCAGGGACCAGTATTTGGCAGTGAGTTTAGCGCAGTGGGACAGGCGGCGGTCGTGGAGTGAGGTAAAGGAGAGGGACCTGTGGAGCGCACGGTGGTGAGTGGAGGGCGGACTATCCAGTGCAAAGCGGCAGAAAGAGTGGAAGAGAGGGTCCAGTCTAGTTAATACAGACTTGGGAGCTGCACTGTAGACTACGTCGCCATAGTCAAAAATAGGGAGTATCATTTTATGTACCAGTGCTCGGCGAGCTGGCGGCGGTATGCAACCACGACTCCGATAGAGGGCACCCAATTTAGGGTGTAGCTTTTTGTGTATGGCATCGACATGTACAGAAAGGTCGAGATGCTGGTTGAGCCATATCCGGAGGTATCTGAAGGAGGGGCAGGCTTCCAGAGTAATCCCGTCCAGGGTGTGGAAGGAGGGGGGTAGCTGGGAGCCTAGTGAGTCTCTGTCTTGTGCTGAAGGTCAAGGAGACCAACTTCTTGGCATTGAGAAAAAGCTGGTTTGTATGGAACCAGAGCTGAACATCATTGAAATCCTGCTGTAGGTAGTCTGGAATCAACGTCAACTGTTGACAGGCCAGATGTATATAAGACTGTCGTCTGCGTGCATTTGGTTGGATGAGTGAGGGCAGGTGGGGGGCAGATCATTTAGGAAAATGAAGAATAGTAGCGGACCCAGGACCGAGGCTTGGGGGACCCCAGAGGTAACTGGGAGGGGAGGTGAGCTGGTCCTTCCAATTTTTACCACCTGGGAGCGGCCAACCGGGTAGGAGTGGAAACCAGCTAGTGACCAGGGTAGAGAGCCTGACCCGGCAGAGTTTTTCAAGTAGGAGGGCATGGGAGACTGTGTCGCAAGCCTTTGCTAGATTGACAAAAATGGCTGAGGTGAGAAGACCTAGAAGATAAATTGCACATTTAAGTCAGCCCACTGGATATCCCATAATACAGACATACATATATGTGTGTGTATATGTATACACTGTATACTGTATATATATATATATATATATATATATATATATATATCTTTGCAAAAAACTGTGTTAATGCACCAGTTAGGGAACTTAACGCCACAAAAGTCGGAAAATGTGGCGTTAGGATTTCCAACCCTAACGTCCCCACTAGGGCTGACAATCTCATACAGAGAATGCGGCAGAAGGCTCCTCTTGTTAAGCTGGGCACCATGGATTATGGGTGCCCATAAACGTTATTTCTATCAAATAAAAAAAAACCAAAAAAAACACAAGAATCTAGCTAAACATGTCCCATTTCGCCAAGGTCATGTGTTTGTTTTAGTAAATACATAATTTTTCTGTACATTTAATGTTGGAAAGTTTAAGCAGTTAAAAGAAAATGGCGGCCATCTCTAGTGTTTTTTCCCCCACCACAGCAAGTAAATCATGCAAATGACCACTCCCAATGTGTTTTTGTTTATTGTTCACAATTGGTATTTCTCTGGATTTGAACAGTAAATTACGACCTGCTAACACTTGCAAACATTGTTTTACAGATTGCACTGTTTTTCTTACCTGCCTGTCTAGCCATTATCCCAAAAATGGTATGCTATTTTTTCACCCAACCATACAAAGGCATACCCTTGGCACAGACCCCATTATCCTGGAAAATGTTTAGAAAAAATGTCATACCGTCTGGGCTGAAGATGAGAGCAAAAAAACACCAGCACTCCATATCTCAAAACTGCACAAGATGCCGTCACAAAGCTTTTCAGGTTTTGAGACTCTGGCAGCCTAACTGTGCATGCATGCCAAATTTCGGGCTATTTCATCAAAGTACGCAAAAGTTATTAAGGTTCAAAAATTGGTGTTTAACATAGACGTGTCAGTCCAAACCTAACTACAGGGGCACAGTAAGGACCTTAGCAGAAGATTCAGGGATCTACAGGAATTCTAACAGGTTCCTCCTGGTGGCATCCTCCTCTTCAGTCTGAAACACCATAGCAGACTACAGCTGCTTCATGATGTTACAAAAACTGGGGTCCACTGGGGAGTCTGATGTTCCAAACCCCCACTCCTGGAAGAGACAGTGAACCTATCTGAGGAGTAGGCCCTTCTTCTCATTCCTCCTCCTCCTCAAGCAGGAGGAGATCAGGGTGATATTCCCCATTAATGTCGACCTGGTCTTAACTATAGGCCGACACAAGGGACGCCAATGACACCCAGAAGAGTGCCAGATGAAGGGACTGAACTGGTGATGAAGCTGGAGGGAGGCACGAAGGAGGCGCCGACAGTGGGGCAAGCGCAGGAGTAAACTGCTTTACCAATGCCATGGCAAGGGAAGCCAAAATAGTATTGAGGTTGACGATGGGTTGAGGAATGACTGTCATGACCAGAAGCAACAGAGAGGGCAAGAAGCACGCTATTAACATCCCTGGGGGGGCCAGAGGGTCACGGAGTAGGGGAAAGCCCAGCCGACAACAGCCCTGTGGGAGCAGGGTGTGATGGGGCCAAGAGAAGGCCAGCTGTCGACCATCCGCTGTCCTGAGCAGTGGGACCCAGCAACTGAGGAGCCTGTAAGGAGGCTGACAAAGTCAGCGTTGTAGAGGCCGATGACCTACAGGTTGACGGCTGGGCTTCCAGCAATGCCAAAGCAGAGTCCCCACCTGGATCAGCCTGGAAGAGCCCAAAGCCAAAGCAGCAGATGGGGTTGGTCTCAGAGGACTGGGGGGCAGCCCCCGGGGGACCGGTAATGGTGGCCTGGGGAACGGTCCTTTTGACAGTCCTCGACCTTGTGCTTCCTTCGAGGACTTGTCTCAGGTCTTAGCTATCTGTGACCCTGAAGACTGCACCAGAGACGGGGAAGAAGAAGCCTCTGGGCCACTTGATCCAAACTGGCTAGTTGCTACTCCATGAGGAAAACTTTGAGGGCTTTCTTACAGCACCAAAGAATTGTCAGGTTAAACTTCTGACATAGGGTGCAGGCCTTAGGGTTATGAGAAGGCCCCAGATAGCAGACACAAAGATCATGGTAGCCCTCATGAAAAATTCTCTTTCCGCGGCGGCAGCGACAGAAAAGAGAGGATGAGTCAATGGTTCTAGACATGCAAAATGAGAAAAAATAAAGAAAATATAAATTTTGGTGGTTGACTGAATGACGAGGCTTCCAAAGAAGACCTTGCGAAGAAGTCGACAGCGAGAAAGCAGGGCCGCCTACGCCTATATAGGGAAGATGTCGTCGGCAGCAGACGCTGGCGTGGGTGGCCCTAACAGACTGCTACAGAAAAGGGCTTCCATGGGATCCTAGTGCCAGATGGCAAAGTTCCATAGATGTGACCTGATGAAAGCGATATCCCCGATGAAGATCTACTGATTTCACTGGCTGAGAAGTCATCTTACTATACATTAAATCACTTTTCTCCCCCCCCAAAAAACTCCTTACTGAACAATATCACTAAGCCACCAAAACAAAGTAAAAAAAAATCCAGCAGCTACAATGCTGAAATTCCTATACCTTACTACACTGATATTTATGAAAGAGTTGAATAAGATCCTGTCCCATTTGTTATGCAGAAAGAGTTAAAAGCAATGATCTGTTCTATCCTCTCCTTTTCTGTCTCTCGTCTGTCAGACTGCACAATCACATTTTCTTGTGAGACCTAGGAGCTGATCACTGACAGCCTCACAATTCTCCCCTCCCGCTATCTCCCTGCCTTCACTTGCTGTTTCTAGCTGTTTCTATCTTTTCTTCCCCTTGGTTATCTGTGGTTAAAAAAATATATGTGGCTCTTTATGTGAAAGTGGGTTCTCTGGTTTGAAAATGTATATAGTTATATTGGTGATATGACTGCAAAAAACTATTTGAAACTTGGGGGGTAACCTTGAGATACAGTTTGACCTCCACAATCTAGTTTGCAGAACTGTCAGCAGGAGGCCAACTTGTGATACAGTGTTCTATTTGCAAGCCTGCTCAGGAAAGAAACTGACAAGAACTCTGACACATTTTGTGAGAAACAGGATGTCTCTTAACGAGCTCAGGATGCAAAAATTAACTGCCAGGCAAAGACTTCTTATAAAGAGAGCAATCTTTTGTTGGAGAGTGAGAGAGGTGAAATAAAGAATCGGAGATACCCTCAAAGGAAGGACTTTGTTTTATTTGAACTGCCTGTATAAAAGCTATCCTGAACAATTTTATTTTTTATTTTACTGTTATTGATACTAATAAAATTCTACTTGCAAATTTTATAACTTCTACTGGTCTGCCTATGCTTCCCAACCTTTGTCTCTACGACAATAAATATCATTTTTCTTAAACTGCTCTTAATCTACTTAAAAACCAAAAGTACTCTCACACATCAGATTATACAACATAACCACAACTTAATTAAGCAGTATGCCCTATTGACTGTTCAAACCAACCTCTGTGGCCTCTGCACTAAAACTACAGTTTTTACTCACTCCTCCTTCTAACGCTATATACTGCAACTGCTGTCAATCCCATACTGACTGCTCATAAGATTCTTAAAAAACACACATACACACAATTTTACCCTCAACGTGTCCAGGTAAATACCTTATGAACTCTGATACTGATAGTGCTGGGGGGGGGGCGGTCACTGAAGAGGCACGGGTAGTGATTAAAAACTGACTGCTTCTGTTGCCATGCTCCCCAGCCCCACTACCAAACTGCGCCGTCCAGAAGGGCGAGAGACTACATAACTGCAATTAAAAAAAAAAAAAAAGGTTCCAATCATTTTTAGCTCCCTGGCTTGACTGGCAGTTTCTTGAGGGCCAAGACAGTAACATGTTGTTAAAAAGGAGGAAAGGCATCAGTAGTTCTAAGTAGGAAGCTTGATTTTTAACTTTTCCCATGCGACGATAGAATAGGGCAGGGTGGGGCGGGGCAGAGCTGAGCAGGAACGCAAACTAACGGTACAACTACACAGCTTTGTCAGATGCTCACTCGCTCTCAAAACGTACGCACTTTAAATTAAAAAAATAACGTCCTTACTCTTGCTCAGCGCTGTGGACAAGTCAGGACTCAGTGGAGCATAGCAGGTCATGGATGACCGCTAAGTGGGTGGGTCGCGGCACAGAGAAGAAGGGGGGTCAGACAGCAAATGGAATAGCACAGCACTGCCAGCTGACCAGATACAAAAAAAAGCACTATTTTATCCACATCTACTGACATCTAGTACTGTATTTAAAAAAAAACAAAAAAACCTTTTTTTAAATTATTTGACTAACAGATTACAATTTAGCCATTTTATAAGTGTGATGACCCATTCCAGGGTGTGCATTAAAGGATTTTAATGCACTTCCCAGGGGTATAAGTTTTATTGTTTGTTTATAAAATGTTTATTATGGGTCACCATTTCAAATGAGCTCGCTCAATGGTTTAACCCAAATAAAAATGAAATGAATAAGGACACTCAACCTGCAGCCTTGTGCCTTAGCATGCCCCTGGGGCATACATTAAAATCCTTGAAAGCACACCCTGTCATGGCTTATTACTTAAAACTCTCCAGATCTAAACAGAGCTCTGCAGCCTCTGACAAAAACAAAACACTGTTTTCACTCGTTCACCCACTAAGCACCAGCTAATCACAGCATGCTGCAAACGGTTTCAAGGAATAACTGGGCATGAATACTCTGCTTGCAGCACTTACAATATTTCCCAAACCGCACATTAATGAACAGCGGCTCACTTAATTTCAAAAATTAAAGTTTACCTTGTAGTAACAGGAGTCCTATCACATGGTCTCACTGTAGCCATAACCAACTTTTGTGGCTCCTTTTTACAAGCAGGCATGAGAGCGCTGACTGAAGATGGAGCCAGCACTGCAGTCATGAATGGTACAATTCAGGTCGAGGAGGTAGTGAAGGATTCGGTGGGGGGGGGCCTCTGTGTACATGGCTCACGCTGCTGCTGGTAGCAGGGTGGGAAGCGCTGAGTAAACACGTGGCTCCTGCCCATACCTAATGTTCATGGCACTGTCACCAACATCCAGGTGCTGGAGGATCGCCGAGCAAAGGGAAGGAACAGAGACTAAACATACAGCTCCTGCTGCTTTTCTACAATTTCTGGGACTACCGTTACTAACGTCATGGCTCTGTCACCAACATCCAGGTGCTGGGGGAGGGGGATCGCTCAGTAAGCATGGGGGGACAACTTCTCCTCATATTAAGCTCCCCAGCCCAAACTGTGCAGTTTGTAGGGGCTGGGACGGTAAGTCAGTTCTAAACTGACATCTAGTGAGAGACACACTGACTAGCTATTCCAGCTATGGGAGAGTTCACTGAGTGAACAGCACCACTTACTGATTAAACACACCAACTGTGGCACCACTTTTTAACATTTAGAAACCAATACTATTGAATGTTTTAAAATAAACAACCAAAACACCAAATTTTTAAAACTTTTTATTACAATTACAGTACAAATGATTGCCATTTTAGAAAAGTGTGATAAGTTACTCCAAGGTCATAAGGACACTCAGCCTTCAGCACTGTGCCTCACCACACCCTTCAAACATGCATTAAATAGAGAATAACGTGGGGTGTTGTACTTTATGGCCCAGATATTCAAAGGGGTTGCACATGGCGCAACAGTGTTGCGCCATGCACAACCCACTGATACGCACCGGTGCGATATTCAAAAGGGAAAAGTGCACCGCACAAATCCCGTCTTGCCGGAGCATCAGTAATGTATGCAGGCACAGGTAGGGGGGGCGTGCCCATGCATAACCTGCACAGCCCGATATTCAGCCCGGGATATGCAGGGTCATGCATGCGCAACCCCTACCTGCGCCTGCACAAAGTTAAGCCAAAAAAAAAAGAAACAAGTGATGGCCACCCACAGGTGAGCTCCTGCATTGCAGGGCGCAACATGGCAGCTGCCACCTGTGGGTGGCCACCTGGGCGTTTGCCGCATCTGGTGGCGCCCCCATGCCCCATCGCTGGCATCCGTGTAGCGAAATCCACCTCCTATATCCCTGGTGGCCCAGTGGACCTCTATGTGCCCAATCACGGGCATTTGTGTAGAAGAATAAGCCCCGTCCAATATCCCTGGTGGTCCAGTGGACCTCTGTGCCCGATCGCGGGCATCGGTATAGTACCCCCCCTTGTCCAATATCCCTGGTGGTCCAGTGGACCGATCGCTGCCCATCGTGGGCTTGCCTGATTGCGGGCATCTGTAACTCATAAAATGCCCCTACTGCTCTGGTGGTCTGAGTGTAACCCCTCCCCACCGCCCACTGAGTCCCACTGCCCGCCCCGCCCGGCAGGCTGGCATCCACCGCTGCCATCCCGCTGCCCGCCGACTGACAGCTTGGTAGGGCTGCCGCCCGGTGGTTCTGGCGTCAGCCAATAGGCGTGCAGTCCCCTGATACAACACAGTCTAGATATGTGAATGAATTCATTCACATATCTGGACAAAATAATCGATATGAGGCTACCGCCCATTGGCTCACGCTGTGAACCAATGGCGTGCAGCCCGACTGTCAGTCAGCAACGCTGGCGAGTGGGATGCTGCCGCCCGCCGACTGAGGGGGGGCAGCAGGGCAGTGGGGCTCAGTGGGTGGGTGGGGAGGGGTACACTCAGACCACCAGGGCAGTAGGGTATTTTATGAGTTACAGATGCCCGCGATCGGGCAGCAATCGGTCCACTGGACCACCAGGGATATTGGACGGGGGTACTATACCGATGCCGCGATCGGGCACACAGAGGTCCACTGGACCACCAGGGATATTGACGGGAGCTTATTCTTCTACACAAATGCCCGCGATCAGGCACATAGAGGTCCACTGGACCACCAGGGATGATCAGACGGGGGGTTCTTTTAGACGAATGCCTGCGATGGGGCTGCAGAGGGCGTCAATCCCCGACAGCTGCTGCCTGGCAGGGCGCCAGGTGCAAGTCGTCGGGGATCGGCGCAACTGCATGCTAATGGCATGCAAATGGGGCCATAATGAGATGTAAATGGCCCCTGTGCACCTTGCATAAATTATGGCCCCATTTGCATGTCCGCTTTTGAATATCGCAGGTGCTGTGCATGGCGCAATGGCACTTGCACTAGCGCATCTCCATGCTCCACTCTGGCCACTTGCGCTGGCGCAGTGCCACTGCGCCATGCACAGTGGGGGTGGCCAGGGTGCGATATTCAAAGCTGCTGCGCCACAGTGCAGCTCCGCTGAATATCGCCCAGGCCACACCCCTGCGCAACAAAGCTGAGCTGCGCCCAGGCTTGCACCACAGCCTGGAGCAGTTTGAATATCCGGGCCAACGTGTTTTTGGTTTTTTTCACACCTGTGGTGTGTGATATCACGTAAACCACGACTGTAAAGCACAAGTAGTTTCTGACAGTATTACACACCGAGGCAGATGTGTAAAAAACACCCCACTTTTTATTTTATGTAATTGTTGGTTCACAGCTTTTGGCTGATGGCTTTCACTCTCACTGCTTGATTGCTGTCAGCTCCGCTTCTCTGTTAAATAAAAAAAAAACTTCTGGTTTTAAATATCACTTTGGAGAAACATGCATAGAAACATAGACTTTGATGGCAGATAAGGACCGCTTGGCCCACCTAGTCTGCCCATTTCCCTACCTACAGGATAGGCCGCAGATCCTAGTTAACCAACAGCCTATTTCTTCCCACCCCCCCACAAGAATTGCCTTATGTCTGTCCCATGCATTCTTGAATTCTCCCACAGTTTTAGACCCCACAACCTCCTCAGGAAGGCTGTTCCATGCATCCACTACCCTCTCTGTGAAAAAATACTTCCTCACATTGCCCCTGAACCATCCCCCTCTATCTTTAAATTATGTCCCCTTGTTCTTGCATGTCTCTTTTTCTGAAAGATGCTACCCTCTTGGACTTTGTTGATTCCACTGAGGTACTTAAAAGTTTCTATCATGTCTCCCTCTCCCTTCTTTCCTCAAGGGTATACATATTAAGCTCCTTTAGTCTCTCCTCGTATGGCTTCTCTTGCAGACCCTGCACCATTTTAGTTGCCCTCCTCTGGACTGCCTCTATCCTGTCTATGTCCTTGGGAGATGGGGTCTCCAGAACTGGATGGAGTACTCACATGAGGTCTCACCAACTGTCTGTACAGAGGATAACAACTTCCTGTTTTCTGCTGGTGATGCCTCTCCCTATGCATCCCAGTATACCCCCAGCCCTCCCTACTGTCTTCTCACATTGCTTGCTAACCTTAAGGTAATCTGATATGATTACCCCCAGGTCCCTTTCCTTTTTGTTGTTGTTACTACCCCTCCCATTGTGTAATTTTCCCTGGGTTCTTGTTTCCCAGGTGCATTATTTGCACTTCTTTGCATTGAATCCTAGCTGCCATACTTCAGCCCATTCCTCCAACCTTGCTAAGTCCCTTCTCATCCTTTCCATGCCTCCTTGTGTATCAACCCTGTTGCAGATCTTTGTGTCATCTGCAAAGAGGCATGCTTTCCTTCCAGTCCCTCTGCAATGTCACTGATGAAGACATTAAAAGGACTGGACCCATATTGAACCCTGCGGTACCACTAGTAACCCCCTTTCTTCAGAGTGGACTCCATTTACAATTACCTTCTGTGTCCTGTTGTTCAGCCAATGTTTTACCCAGGCTACCACCCTGGGACCCATTCCCAGGCTGGTTAATTTGACTATTAATCTTTTGTGTGGGACTGTGTCAAATGTCTTGCTAAAGTCTAGGTAGACCATGTCCACAGAAGTGATATTGAGCTATAATTACTTTTAAACAGTTACTAAGTGATGATTAATTGTGTTTGTGGGGTGGAAGAAGCTGTCCGCTCTCAATTTCACAGTGCTACTGCTTATCGTCTGGCCGACAACCCACACTGTAATAAAAGGTTGGTTATTATGGATGGTGCCCAATTATTATGGCATCAGAAGGTGGTGTCAGCCCAGTCAACGAATAGCATCACAAGTAAATAGATTCAGAATAATAGACAGAGGACTGTGTATTACAAGGGTGTAATACCATCGAGAGGTTCTGGGGACACGAGAACCTCAGCAGAAAAGCTTGAAAGGTTCCCATGTCCCCAGAACCTCTCGATGGTATTACACCCGAGTAAGGAACAGTCCCCTATCTGATATTTTCTATAGTATATGGATCCCATAGAAAATACCACTGCTCTGAAATCTTTTGCCGCTATCCTGGGACAACGGCTGCCCAGCCAGTGCACTAAATACTTACTTGCTACTACTCTCTTTGAACTTCTGTTCCACTGCCTCGGTTCATCAGTTATGTAGAAAATGTGACGCTAGCTAGCTGGTGTGAAGGCAGGATCAACCAGACAGTACTCTGAATATTAAAAAAAATGATAGCTGCCATGTGTAAAAAGGTTACAAATTACTCTCACTAAGCGGGAGACAGCCGCCATGTTCTATACACTGTTCTGCCCACTCACAGACAAAAAGCAGCCAACTATAAAGAATGCTTTGAAACTGTCACATTGCATCCTGAGCAACTGCTGTGGGTACCATAGCAACCATCCCTACAATGTTGGCAGACATAGATATAGACAGACCCGTAGATCAAAGGTCTTTTTTTTTTAGTTGTGTTTCTGTTTTTCTGACACTGTACCAAACGGAGCCCTTTTTCAATGTTGCTTGATTACTGTGACAGAGACATCTTGCTATTTTGCATGTTTTTGGCAAGCACTGAGTTGGCTTTGACTGTACATGATGGTTACAGTGAAAGCCGGCTCCCGCTCTGCACAAGACACTGCTGCGCTTGCGATGTTCTCTTTTAGTGATAATACTATTGTTCAGAGCTCTGAACTTTAATATTATGGACTATGAATAATAGTATTATGGGACACCAACTATAGTATTATCACTTTTTGCCAGCAGTATTACATGGAATTTTTTATGTGTTTACTGACATATTAAAATGGCACATCTACATATTACATGTAGAATAAAGGCTGGGTAGCTGGTTATAATGAGAATTTTATACACACACACACACGAGGTGTGGGATGCCACATAAACCCCAAAAGCGAAGCTCGAGGGGTTTATAAAGGCATCCCACACCAAGGGTGTGTATAAAATAAAGAGTTATATACACCTACCCAGCCTTTATTTTGTGTAACTGCTGGGGAGCACTTTTTCGCCACAGCAATTATATAAAATATAGATACATCACTGTTCAGCCGCGGTCTGGTCGGGATGAAGTGCGGTCCGCGGCTGAGTGGCTGCTGAAAAGTTTCCATTTTTTTTAAATGGTTTAATGAACGATTAAAGGTTTCATCAAGTATTTTGAAACTCCAGTGATGATGGTGAGTTTTTTTTAAATGGACTTACCAACTAAGTGGCAGTGAAGTGTCAGAGTCTGGTGCTGACGAAAGGAAGAACCGTGGCTGGCACATGCATTGTCCAAGGAAAACCCAGCGCATGTTTGTCGTTCTAACCAACTGGTTACAATGGCAAATTATAACCAATTTTGCCTATGGGGGAAAAAACGCCAACCAGTAATTATTATACTTTAATGCATATCCTGTCACGGCTTCTTATTTACATATATAAAAGGGACCTGTGGAATACAGGACTTATTTCCACTAAAGCTGTTGGACATTGGGTAACCTCACAAGTGGCGTAAACCATGAGTGATGTGCTCAAGGGCAAACAGCTCGAGTTGAAATGCTTTAAATCATATATTCCACAGGGTTCCTGTTACGTATTTCATTTATGCAGTAGGGATCCTATAGTACTGTGCAGGTATTTTTTTAAATGACATTTCTTTCTTTTATATGTAAATTCACAGGGATGTTTTTGGTAGTTTCCTCAGGATAGTTCCGTTTAGTATACTTGTTGCTAGGTGGCTACTATGGAGGCTTATAATGTCTCCACGCTACTAACGACACCATCGTGTCTTTGGATTGGTTAAATCTCATTTTTTATGAATATTTAACCATAGAAAATGGTGGCATGCCTTAGCTAGTGGAGAGGAAAGTAGTGCATTTCCTCTGCTCACAAGTCTCAGTGGAGAGATTGTTTTGACTGTGAAGTTAACAAGAAAAAGAAAAGATTAACTTGCTTGTGAAGGATGGAGCCCAATATTGCAGGAGTGAGTACTGTTGGTTTCCTGTATGGCAGTGAGCAAGTGTTTATTTCATTTTCTTTGTGACCGCGTGACAGAGAGATTAAAAAAAAACCAAAAAAACACAGAAAACATAGTTTCTCCATTGAACAGCTGAAAGTTTCCCATTCTGCTTTTTTTTTTTGTGCTGGTGTGGTAGATATCAGCGGTGTTGAGTGTTGGTGTGAGCAAGGAGTGGGACTTTCAGAAGAGCAGTTCTGTTCAGGACGCGTCTACTGCAATGTGGCTACACACCGTGAAATGAGAGCATGTTAGAGCACAAAGTTTGGTGTTCTTTACGGTTCGTGAAGCGGAGCTCCGCAAGCATATTGCTAGCATCTGAAAGGGCACGTGAAAGCACATGACTGGATATCTCTCTGGCCGCTCAGGCCAAAAGTTCACAGCGTTTTGTTTTCATGGCCCTTCCCCTCCACTGGCCACATAAACACACTCCCTTCACGGGGCACTATTTTTTTCCACAGCTGCGGAAGTTACTGCTGCCGTGCCCAAGATGGCTACTGACTGCAACTGCACATACGTGAGTATCACACATGCACACTGTTGTCATGGTGGCCATCTTGGATACGGCAGACTCAGGCACGGTGAGAACTCATAGTATTCTTTTCCTCAGTCTCGCCGCTCTAAACAGCTATAACGGCTCTGACCAGAGTTTCTTTCTGATGATGCCCGCAGTTTATTATAGGGATGGGACTTTTGGTCTGGGTGGGTACTTTGGAATATGGCAGCTTGGGGGAAGTGCACATAACACTGACTGCTGCACAGCATCTGAAAGCAACAGTCAGTTTAATTAAAGGAAAGTAGCTTCGGCGGGGTAGGCTTTGATAACATGTCTACTATATAAGTAAATGTGCTATGATGATCTATCCACTGTGTACATAAATCATGATGATGTAGCAACCACACCTATTGCATTAATATATTTATGCAATAGGCGTGGACATACATCCTGTGTGTGAAATCTGTGTATCTGAGCTACTATGTGTATAAATGTGAAATCTCACATTAATACACATAGTAGACACGTCAGCACAGATTTATACACATAGTAGACATGTCATACCTTAGCCATGCTCCCTCCTCTCTCGCCTGCCCAACGGCACTACTTTCTTATATTTAACAGCACAGACTTCCAAAACATTCCATTTTCCCAGTTACACTGGGTGGAAAAAGCATGACCTTTTTTGTTCTGCCTCTCTCTCACTCTACAAAATACTGTCACCATATTTTAAATTAAAATGCTGCTCTTTTCTGCATTTAAACCAACCCACATGTTGCACATCAACTCAGGTTTCCCGCACATCCATGCGGCTTGTATACTTTCACTCTGCCGCTCTAGTACCTCTCGCCATAATTTGAAATCAAATTTCAGTCCTGCTTTGCTCAGAAAAAAACTGCAGTACCTCCTACTTCACACATACCAACTACCACCACTGTCCACAAAACAACTTGGTCTGCTCCAGCCACTCCATTCAATTTAAAATAAAAGGAAGAAAAAGTCAAACTTGCCTGCCAACTGGCTCATTCATTACAGCACTACAGATAGTCTTAAAATCTCTCCACAACTGCCTCACTAATTGCCTCTCACCACTCGCCAAGTAGCTGACAGTCTGAATAGCAGAGGGGGAGCACACTAAACAAGAAACGCACCATGAGCTCGCACCCTCCCACCAACTCACCATAACAACAAACTAGCTAAGCAGCTGACCATTTGAATAGCAGAGGGGGAGCACGCTTAACAAGGAAAACACCACAAGCTTGCACTCTCCCAAAGAATCAACATAACAACAAACAAAAAACCTAAATAATATGTAAATAAATGCACTGAAAGCGGCAAATCTCTTGTGCCAGCTCTCTTGTAACTTGCATTCTGCGCTATGCCTCCTGTGGCTCTCGCTAAATGTGGCTGCCATTTTTTCCATTTAAATTTTTTTTCAGCGTTTGTTGCACCAATCAGCAGTACGCTGGGCACGTCACTTCCTTACTAACACCCTTAGTAACTGAAACAGCGTGCACTGGCATGCGTTCAGAAAAGAAATCCAAGAAGAGTACTAAATAAAAAAATAAATATATTTTTCAAAAATCAAATGATCACACAAGATCCTGGCCTACTGCATAGATGGAACATGCAGGGAAGACCTTGCGTGATACATGATTTATCTATACTCATGCTGTTAGACCTCGGCCACCTCACTCATAGCTTACGCCACTTGTGAGGTTATCTGAGGTCAAACAGCACTTGTACAGATAAATCATGTATCACATAGGTCCCCCTGCATATTATTTTATATATATATATATACACACACACACACTCATTGCAAAAAACTCTGTTAATGCATCATTTAGGGTTGTTTCCACAGCGACAAAAGTTTGGAAATTCGATGTTAGGGTTAACACCCAACCCCTACCCCCAACACTCCATCCTCAAACCCCTAACTATGCATTCCCCCCAACCCCACATGCAAGAAGTACAAGAGACATCCATCATTATGGTGCAGCAACTGTAAGAGTTCTGCTGCCATCCGAGTGTCTTGTGGGTACACACGCATACTGGACAACCGTGGAAGATGGCCCACAGTATGCATTTTTCTGTTACAAACATCAATAACAAGATTTAAGCAGATGCCTGTATTTCAATTGTTAAGAAATGTTGAAACACACAGTATGTTACCTACAGATAGCTGTATTGGAAATAAGAGTTTGGATTAACCTAGCAGTAGTCAGTGGATGTTTGCATATTGTTTTTCTGATAGAGTGAGTCAGTCCTAATAAGAAATGGTAATAATAATAAAAGTAATGTTTTGTAGTATAGTTTACAAGCAACATGTGAGAGCAACAGTTGTAACATTCAAAGCTAACCAAAACAAGCTGCTAATGAGTATTTGCAGTTAACACAGCAGTATTACAGCATGTGATGGTGATAGTTTCGTACATGAGGACTATGTGAAAAGTACTATGTATACATATATTGTAGCCATCACAGAAACATGGGCCACCCAATACAATGACTGGGACCTGTCTGTACCAGGGTACAGGTTATTTCGTAGGGACAGGGTGATTGGGAAAGGAGGGGGGGTGGCACTATATGTGAAGGAAGGACTGAAGTGTGTAAGGGAGGAAGGGGAGGAGGGTAGTACGGAGTCACTTTGGATGCAAATCCAGGATTCCAAGAATAGGATTCTTAGAATGGGAGTGGTGTACAGGCCACCATCTCAGACGGAGGAGTTAGACAGGGAACTAGCGGGACAGATCAGGAGGACCTGCGAGAAGGGTAGTGTGGTGATTGTGGGGGACTTCAACATGCCAGGAGTGGACTGGAGCACCCCAACAACCAGGAACAGAAGGGAGCAGGTACTGCTGCATGCCTTCCAGGACAGCTTCCTGCTGCAAATGGTCAGTGAACCAACCAGGTTAGGAATACCCTTGACCTTGTGCTGGCAAATGGGGACTTTGTGAGAGAACTTACAGTGGAGGAACCGCTGTCAGGGAGTGACCACCACTCAGTATGGCTTACATTGGATATGGGCAAGGAAGGAGTGGAATCTGGCACAATAGTACTGGACTTCAGGAGGGCCGACTTTGGGAGGATGGGGGAAGTGGTAAAAGGGTACCTGGCCAGAATTCAATCTAGTATGGACACTAACCAGAGGTGGGAGCTCATAAAGCTGGGGATAGTGGAGGCAACTAAAACCTGCTGCAAAGCCCAGAGCAAGAAGGCTAGGGCTAAGAAACCGATCTGGTTAAGCAAGGAGGTCATGGAAAAGGTAAGGAGGAAGAGACCTGCCTTTAGGAAGTACTAGAAAACAGGGAGGGGGGAGGACAGGGAGGAGTACTTGACAGAATCGAAGGAGGTGACAAGGGCAGTAAGGGGAGCCAAAGCATCTATGGAACTCAGGCTGGCACAAGGCATTAAGAAGGGGGAGAAGGACTTCTTTAAGTACATCAGGGAGAAAAGAAGCTGTAAGGATTAGGAAGGAGGGGGGTTGGGTGGAAGTAGGGTGCGATAAGGCGGAAGCACTAAATGAGTATTTCTGCTCACTATTTACTAAAGAGAAGAGGGGGGTGACACCCAAGGTGGGAGAAATGGCAGAAGCAGGGTGGGAAGTGGTGACAGATGGGGAAATCATGGAGCAGAGTTGAGAGGGTTTGAAGCTGCTGAGGGTGGATAAGGCGCCAGGCCCAGATGGCATCCACCCCAGGGTACTGAAGGAGCTGGCAGAGGTCCTTGCAGGACCTTTGGCAGACCCTATTTAATGCCTCACTACATTTGGGGTGTACCTCAGGACTGGAGGATGGCTCATGTGGTGCCCCACCACAAGAGTGGCCCCAAGGATGAACCGGGAAACTATAGACCAGTGAGCCTCATATCCATCGTGGGTAAGCTAATGGAGACTATCCTGAAGGAGAGGCTGGTGGCCCTCCTAGAGGCCAAAGGACTACAGGACAGCAGACAGCATGGCTTCACATGTGGCAGATCCTGCCAAACCAGCCTGGTCGAGTCCTATGACTGGGTAACTACGCAACTGGACAGGGGCCATGCAGTGGATGTCCTGTATCTGGACTTCAGTAAGGCATTCGACTCAGTGCCACATGGAAGGCTGGGAAGGAAGTTAGTAGGCACAGGGGTGCAAAGCTGGTGAGATGGGTAGGAAACTGGCTGCAGGGAAGGCAACAGAGGTGGTGGTGGGTGGGAGCTCTCACACCCAAGGGCAGTGATGACGGTGTTCCACAGGGCTCGGTGTTGGGACCAGTGTTGTTTGGGATATTCATTGCAGACATATCATGGGACATCAGAGCAAGATCAGTCTGTTTGCTGATGATATCAAGATAAGTAGCGGTGGTGGATGACCTAGGGGATGGCAGGGGTTGCAGGATGATCTGGCAAAGCTTGAAACCTGGTCAGACACCTGGCAACTGGGCTTTAATGCCAAAAAGTGCAAGGTGCTGCATTTTGGGATGAAGAACCCAAGGAGGAGTTACCAGCTAGGGGAGTGCAGCTAGCCCAGACAGAGGAGGAGAAGGATCTGGGTGTGCTCATTACAGGGTCAATGAACAACTCGGCACAATGTAGGAAGGCAGCTGCAAAGGCCAACAAAATGCTGGGTTGTATTGCAAGAGGTATGTCCTCGAGGAGGGAGGAGGTGATTCTGCCACTGTATAGGTTATTAGTTAGACCACCCCTGGAGTACTGCGTGAAGTACTGGTGTCCGTATCTGAAGAGGGACATTAAGTTACCGGAGGGGGTGCAGCACAGAGCGACAAAGATGATCAAGGGGCTGGGGGACTTATCATACGAGAGGAGGTTGAAGGAGTTGAACATGTACTTACTGGAGGACAGGAGAGACGGGTGACATGATTGAAACCTTTAAATACATGAAAGGAATAAATAAGACGGGTACAGAGGGGCTGTTCAAAATAAGGAGGGAGGGGCCACCAGGGGCCATGATATGAGACAGGCAAGAAGGTTCAGGAGGAGATGAGGAGACACTTTTTACGAGAGGGTGGTGGCTGGGTGGAATGCGTTACCTGCTGAAGTGGTATGCAGTAGAACAGTGGACTGCTTCAAGCGAGGATGGGACAGGACAAGGGGGAGGGTTAATGAAGGGGAAGGGTGGAAGGGAGGGGCAGCTGCAGAATAAGGGGTGCTAGCTGCACATTCGAGCAGACTTGATAGACCTCTAGGCCTTTATCTGCTGGCTAATTTCGTATGTTTGTATGTCAGGTGTGTCTGTACTGCTACCACATGCCTATGTGGTAGCAGCGATACCTGCAGCGAGCCAATCGTTGAATTACGACAAATAGATGGCAGTACTTAGAAAGTTTGTGCAGACTAAGTTTCACTTTATGAAAAAGATATGCCAGCAATAATGTGTCATCATACTGTGCTGGCAGTATAGAGTCGATCATACTGTATGTGTTTTTCATTACATTGTGGTATGTGAAAGGAGTAGTGTCGTGATTATTGTGCTTACAGATGTGACTGACTGGTATAGTGTCTTACAATCGTGCATGTGTCTTGCATGTGTGTATGTGTGTATGGGGGAGTGGGGGATGTGTAGTTAGGGGTTTGAGGATGGGGTCGTGGGGATGGGGTGGTAAAGTGTTAACCCTAACACCAAATTTCCAAACTTTTGTAGCTGTGGAAACAACCCTAACTGATGCATTAAAGGAAAACCGCATCCTCATATCTTCTAAATGTTATTTGTTTCCATGTCAACAGACAACTCTTCATGTAGCTGTTAAAGATGTAGGCAACTGCTTCAGTTAGTTTTCAGACTTCATACTAGGCCCCATCACTGTCCTGGGATTGTCCATTTCGTTGTTGTTGAAATCTCATTGTCCCCGAGAGCTGCATTAGCATACAAGAACGTGATGTCAGATCAACCATTTATATCATGTATCTCTATGCTAAAATAACAAATACCCTGCAAAAACTCTCTGGAAACTTATAAACCGAATGGTGTTTAGAGGGAAAAAAATTCCATTACAACTCAGATAGCTTGTAAAACTCACTGAAAGTAAATGTGGTATTTCACGCCTTCTTGCAGCTTGGTTCTTTTAAACCTACTTCAGCAGACAGGCATACTGGGAAGTTTAAAGGTTGATTACGCTTCACAGTCTCATATGCTAATGCAGCTCTCAGGAACAATGGATTTCAACAACCACAAAATGGACCCTCCCAGGAGAGTGACAGGGCCTAGTATGAAGTGTGAAAACTAACTGAAGCAGTTGCATACATCTTTAACAGCTACATGAAAAGAGTTGTCTTTTGACATGGAAGCAAATGACATTTAGAAGATATGAGGGTGCAGTTTTTATTTAACGGAGTTTTTTTGCAATGAATTTCCCTTCTTTTTGAGAAAGTAATATGAATAGTAAATGGTATGTGCTGGTGGGAGCGCGGGGCCTGTGTGTTCATGGCAGCACGGGCCCCTGCACTCCCACTTACACATAAACAGGGAGTCATACTTTAGCCCTATGGGGCAAGGAACCCATGTAACACTAATCTGCCAATATCTCGTGAACCGTAGCATGTAGAAAAAAAATTAAAGTGTCATTGTAATCATGGGAGTGAGTATTTCTCGCAAAATAAATCAAATCCATATCTCGCATCATTTTCGAGATATGGGCACTGAAAGGCACTGTGTGTGCTAACTCTGGGGCATAATACTGACCTACAGACATGAAAATGAGCAGCTAGAACATTAATTTGCAAATATCTCAGGAACTATACAAGCTAGAAAAAAATTTCAAATTTCATGGGTTTCATGGCTTTCCAACCTACTTCTGAACTTAGTCCCCCTTTAGGTGGGACTGAGAAATTTGGCGACAAACAGTCCGTATCTTGAACCGTTTTCAAGATACGGGCCCCGAAAGGCGTCATGGACACTGCAATGTTATCCTACAGATAAATGTCTGAACTTTGGAAAGTTGTAACTTTGAGCCCCTATACTGTTCTGGCACCAAACCACCAGAAGGCACATCTGTGGGACCAGGGCTTGCCACCCTGCAAAGTTCAGCCCAAAAGACCCAAGCGTTTTGTTGCCGGAGGGTGTCAAAGATTTGCAGTCAGGGTGCGAAATTCCTATACCTTAGGTGCCCAAGGGCATGTACTATTGCCTCAGGACACCTACTGTTGTGTAGTACATGCCCACTTGGGCACCTAGGTAATTGTGTGGAGCTCCGGTTTTTTTTTTTCATTTTTTTGCCTCACTTCACTTTTTTTTTTTTTCCTCAGGGTTCACTGTCCCGCGGGGAGCCATCGGGACGGAGAAGGAGACTGGAGAAGTGCAAGCGCAACAGCGCTAAACCGCTAATGCCAAGAAGAGCCGATCACATATGTGCTCTTCATGGCATTAGCTGACATGCTGAGAGTCCCAAGGAAGAGGATCGCAAAGCGTGCCAATGCCATTGTCTCTTGGTAGTGTAGAGACAGGTCGACTCGCCATGTGGTAGCGTTGTTGCTGCCTGCTAGAGTAGTTCGAACTTCCAGTTCCACTTTCTTGTTGAACAAAAAAAAAAAAAAAGCTTTTTTAAGAGCTGCCCAGCCTGCCTGTGTTAATTTTTTTTTTTTTGGAACCTGAGAGAGCACTGAGTTTGTGCGGGAGACGGGAGTTAAGCGGGGGAAGGGAGCGATTGCAATCAGGATTGATGATCAGTCTAAATTATACTAAATGAACCAAAAGCTCTTTTAAGAGCTGTGTATTGTTTACTTTTTTTTTTATTGAACCTGAGTGCACTGTGCGGGACTTAACTGGGGGAGGGGAACGAGCGAGTTTTTGAGACTGTGACTCGTTGTGTGGTAGTTGCTGCCTTCCTGCCCCATTGCAATTGGGATCGACGATCAGTCTAACTTAAACTAAAATAACCAAAAGCTCTTTTAAGGGGCAGAAATTTGAAACAACACGGAGGAGAGCATTAAGTTTGGCATTTGAAAGTGTGGGGGGGGGGCAAAATCAGGATCTCAAAAATCAGTGGTGACACGTGGAGAGGGGGCTGGGGTATCTCAGTGAGACATATTACCTCTGGAAGCACTTTTCTGCACTGCAGACAGTGAAGCAAGCTTAATTTAGCAGTCTAATTGCATAAGATAGACATATTATAGCTTGCTAGTAGCTACTGCTACCTTAGCTTGTTGTACATAATATTTTGCTGAAATTACAGCAAGAGAGGCAGAAAGTGCACAGCATATAGAAGTCAGTTGGCGACCATTAATTACAGACTTTGCAGGCTGCAACAGTCTGAATTTATCAATACATATTAAATCTGAGTGCCTGCCTTCCTCAATACAGTAAAAGGTTTTGTTATTATTAGTATTACTAATGCTTGCCCTGCCTATACCTAACCAAACCTTACCTAACTGAAGCTATCTGGCCATCAAATCAAAAAGCTATTTATAACTTGCGCTGAGGAAATTAGCATTCTATTTTGGGAAGTTCAAGTCATTAAAAAGTTGAGAAAGGGCTACTTACTGTCTGTGAGGGTGCCTTTACAGCCTTTCTCTTAGTTTGAAGGCTGACCCTGAAGCAGTAAGATAAGACTAAAAAAGTTTAGTAGTCTCATCATTATATTCACAGTCTACAGACTCAGTCAAGTTACTGTCTGGGGTGGGGACTTCTTAAAAATCTGTACCAAGATGGCTAGAGCTGTTCAGCTGTTTTAACTAATTCTTGCTAAATAAGCTAAAGCTATCAAGCCACAGCTCTCTCTCTGATCTTATAACAGTTAAACTACTTGTAGCCGAGGTGCCTGAAGTCAATTTTAAACAGGTCTTTTTTTTTTTATTCCTGTGAAGGGTGCTTGCTACAGCTTGCTATACTTGCTGTGTTGCTTGCTTCACTAAAATTTAAGAAGGATCTCCTAAAAAAAATCTATAATCTGTTTTTTACAAGCTACTCTAAAATCGGAATACTTTATAAAAAAATCTGACTATAGTATAAGCTTTTTACATGCTATGCTGTTGTTCACCATCTAAAATCTGAGTACTGTTAAAAAATAATCTGAGTGCTAAGCTTTTTACAAGCTATGTTGTATGGACTTATCTAAACTCTGAATGCTGTTATAAAAAAATTGACAATCTTTTGTATGCGTGAGGACTATCTAAAATCGGAATACTTTTATAAAAAAATAATATCTGACTATTAAGCTTTTTACAAGCTACGCTGTCTAGACTGTGGACTATCTAAAATCTTTATAAAAAATAATCAGACGAGACAGTCAGGTTTTCTTGTTAAGTTTATTATTAAAAAAAAAAAAGGCAAGAAAGACACACTTTTTTCCTTGTTGCATTTATTAGTACTGAGTAACACAAAAATTCTCAAAGTCAGTATTCACAAGTTCAGACAGACACCATGAGTCTTTTTAAATTTGGATTTAAGAGAAAGCGTCTTGAAGAGACTGTGGGAGCCGACTCGGATTCCCCAACACCAAGTACTAGTACTAGCACTACTACTACTACTACTGCTATAACCACACAACCTCCTTGCCCAGACAGTGAAACTGTTGTGATGACCACTGAAGATTTCTCAAGTGCTACTTCTTGTACTGAAAGCCTAGCTAAGGCCCCGAAAGTTAGAAAATTTCAGGAATCGTGGAAAAAGGGCAGGCAGTGGCTTACATATGACACAGATAAATGTGCCATGTTGTGTACATGGTGTCAGAGTTATGATAAAAGCCAAAGCAAAAATAATTTCAGAACTGGATGCAGTACTTTTAGAGTACACATTATCTCAGCACATGAAGTGTCCGTAGCACACAAAAATGCTGAGAGGGCATACATTGCAAATAAAACAAAAGTTGGAGAAAGACCAATAGCGAAATCCATACAATTAATGGAACAAAAAGAAATGGATCAAATTTGTAAATTGTTCTGTACCGCATACTACATTGCTAAGACTGAAATGCCTTTCAGGGATTTTCCTGGGTTGACAGATTTACAAAGAAGAAATCATGGGGATGATGCTATGGGTCACAGTTACAGTAGTGACAAGCAATGCCGTGTCTTCATTCACTATATTGCCCAAGATATTCAAAGCACTACTGCTAGTCTACTACAAGACAATGACTTATTTTCTTTTCTAGTTGATTCCTGCACAGATAAAAGTGTGACTGAGGAGGAGGGCATTTATGTACGTGTTTTTGAAAATGGCCTACCTGTAACAAGATTTCGTGCACTGAAACCAGTCAGTGTCCCTAATTCAGAAAGCATTTTAAATACTGTGATTAATGCTTTAGAGTTTGAAGGTGATTTAAAGGATGGTGATTAGAAACATAAGCTGATAAGTGCGGCATCTGATGGTGCTGCTGTAATGTTCGGGAGCATTTCAGGTGTCCTTAGTCGAATAAAGCAAGATTTCCAGTGCCCACACCTCATTGACATACACTGCTGTCCACATCGTTTTAAGGATTCTTTCAGAGACTGTCCCTTTTACAAGTCATTAGAACAACTTCTGCTGAACATTTACTCGTTTTACCACAGGTCAACAAAAAGTGGGAAAGGCCTACAGGAAACAAGATCCCTTTTAAATATTAATGTGGTCAAACCAGTTAACAATGGTGGCACTAGGTGGCTTGCACACAGAGAACGGGACATTTCTGCCCTTGAAAGGAACTGGGCTGCATTAGTGCCTCACCTCAAACATGTGTCACTGACAAACAAGCAGGATCATGGCCAAAAAGCACTAGGAATACTTAAAGTGCTTAAGACTTTAAAATGTGTTATATACATGAACTTTCTGAAACTGTTTTTTGGTTACTTATCTGCTCTTAGTCTGTGCTTTCAGCAAGAGGATGCCACTGTTGAAAAAGTTCACAGCAGAGTAGAAAGCACAATTCAGAAACTAAATGGTCTCTTGAATCAAGAAACTCTTCACCGCATAACACTTACAACTGTAAATGAGAACTTAACTCAGTACAACAGTGTTGACTTAGCTAATGAAACTAGCAGGCACAGATCAGGTTCTCCTTCAGACATTGTAGAAGCCACAATTTCAGAGATCAAAAAAATTCTTCAAAAAACATCACAGCACATTGAATCTCGCTTTCAGTCCTTCACGACCAATAAAGTGCTACTAGCTGCAAGAGCTTTAAATTTTCAGTCCTGGCCAACATCCACAGTGCTACTAGCTGCAAGAGCTTTAAATTTTCAGTCCTGGCCAACATCCACAGAGGCACCTGAAACATATGGAGATCAAACAATTGTTGATCACTATAAAGTGGTCCTAGAGTCTTGTGGAGTTGATGTTACTTTAGTACTGCTGGAGTGGCTAGACTTAAAAAAGCACGTCCTCCACCTGCTGTCTGTTGAAAGTTGTAAGTCTCTGAAATTGTGGCAGAAAGTGATTCTTGCGGATGTGCAGGATCAACAATTTCGAAATGTGCTGGCCATTGTCAGAATCATTCTCCTGATTCCTGTTCACACTGCTGCTGCAGAGCGAGGCTTCTCTCTGATGGGAAGAATAAAAATGACTGGAGGGTTGGATTCGCCCAGACACCCTACATGACCTAATGTCTATATCTCTGAATGGACCCCAGCTTAGTGACTATAACCCTTAAGGTGCCATATCACTGAGGTGGAAAAATGGCAAAAGAAGGCCCACTACCAAAGCTTATGGCTCCAGAACATTGTCACTGCATGCTGCTTCTGCCAGCCCTAGTGGTGGTGATGAAAACGAAAGTGCTTGGTCCAGTGAAGATGACGTCTAAAATTATGTAAACTAAGGGATGGCATGTAAATAGTTTGTTGGGCATGTACATTTTCTTCTTACATGCCCAAGTGGGCATGTACTTTTTTTCACAAATTTCATGCCCTGTTTGCAGTTATTTTATTGGGAGTACTTTCCCAAATTACATTCACAAATAACTAAAGTTTTGTGAAAACCTCACAAAACTTTCGCATTCTGCAAAGTATTTTCAAAAATGTTAAAATGTATTTCTGGGGGTTTAACCCCAAAATAGATATGACTATCATCTTCAGGACCCAACTAGGTAAACACAACAATCAGTGTTTACCTAAAGGGTCCCAATTTTAAACACCAGGCATTTTTCTGTGTCACTAACTGAAAACAAGATGGCCACCTCACGAAAGTAAAAGGGCCATTTGCAACAGTAAAAATGGTCTCTCACAAAAGTTTCGTGATTTTTGCTAACTTTTCCCATTGACTATAATGGGAAATTTGTTTTTTGAATAACTTTTGAACGGTTTAATATTTTTTCAACAAATCTTCGAAAGGCACATTGGTGAGCAAGACTGCATCTTCCCTGAAGATTTCGTACCAAACGGACAAAGCATGTGGGTTGTGGGCGTGAGCAAAGAAAGTAAGAAACGCGCAAAAAGTCCATTCTTCTGCGTTTTTTGGCATTCTATAGCTCCGCAACCATACATCCGACTGTAACAAAACTTAAAGATCCAGAGATCTATGGTACCAGACCGCACATGCAAAATTTCAGGCAAATCTGTTGTATGGTGGCAAAGTTATTACGGTGCAAAATTTGAGATTTTGCATTAAAGTGGCTACTCAACCCTAACTATAATGGCACTACCGTCACTATAACATATATATATATATATATATATATATACATACACACACACACACACACATATGCATACATACTACCCCCTACCCTCCACAGACCAACAGGCGTTAGGGTGTACCTTAGGAATCGTCCGGGCCTAACTCTCACCTATTCCATTTGTAAGGAAGCTGAGATAGTACAGTATAGGAGAATGGGGTGAGAGTTAGGCCTGACGACCCCAAGGCACATCCTAATGCCTGCTGGTCTGTGGAGGGTGAGGGGGTAGGGCTGGCAACCCTAACATTGAATTTTCAGACTTTTGTTGGTGAGGAATCAAAAAAAATTAATGCATTAACGGAGATTTTTGCAATGAATTTGCCTTCTTTTTGAGAAAGTGAAATTTTACTCCAATGGTATCCATAGGTGGAAGCGTGGGCCCTCCAGGCCCTGCGATGCCACCCACCCACAACTGTCTCCTCAGATTTGCAAAATGGTAGCCATAGGTGGAGAACCCACACTCCCATCCATAACTATACTCATTGGTTTGCAAAATATCAATAGGTGAGAGTGCTGGCCCTCCAGGCCCTTCACTGCCAACAACCCATAACTGTGTCCCCAGGATTGCAAAGTGGTATCCATCCATAGGTGGAAGCACAGCCCCTCCAGACCCTGTGCTGCCGCCCACCCATAACTGTGCCCACAGGTTTGCAAAATGTATCCATAACTGTGCCCCCAGGTTTCCAAAATGTATCCATAGGTGGAAGCGCGGGCTCCTCCTGGCCCTGCACTGCCACCCACCCATAACTATGTCCCCAGGTTTGCAAAATGATATCCATAGGTGGAAGTGCAGGCCCTCCAGACCCTGCGCTGCCACCCACCCATAACTATGTCCCCAGGTTTGCAAAATGGTATCTATAGGTGGAAGCACAGGCCCCGGGTCCTGCGCTCCCCCCCACAACTGTGTTCCCAAGTTTGCAAAATGGTATCCATCGGTGGGAACGCAGTTCCTCCTCTCCCTGCGCTCCCATCCACCCACACCTGTGTTCCCAGGCTTGCAAAATGGTATCCACAAATGGGAATGCAGGCCCTCAGGGCCCTGAGCTCTCACCCACTGTAACTGTGTTCCCAAGTTTGCAAAATGGTATCCACAAGTGGGGATGCGGGCCCTCCGGAACCTGCACTCCCACCCATAATTGTGTTCCCAGGTTTGCAAAATGGTATCCATAGGTAGGAGCGAGAGACCGGCCACCCATAACTGTACCCCCAGGTTTGCAAAATGGTATCCATAGATGGCAGTGTGGGCCCTCTGGGCCCTGTGCTCCCACCCACCCATAAATGTGTCCCCAGGTTTGCAAAATAGTATCCATAGGTGGAAACACAGGAGGGCCCTGCGCTCCCACTACTGCATAATGAAGGGCTCTGTACTGCCATTATTGCAGAATGGGATCCATATGTCGGCACGCAGGGCTCATGTGCAAATAATTAAAGAGACATAGCGCAAGACTACAGCCATTCCAGGTAACTCCTGTGCTACAAAAGTTGCAATATCTCAGTAACCATAGCAACTGCGGAAACAAATTCCACTATAGTTGTATTCATGACCTGGCCATCTCCATGCATGCCTCTAAGTGCACCTAAAGGTGTACTAAACTGCACTTTGTGAAAAAATCCATATCTCAAATTGTTTTCGAGATACAGGTGCGGAAGGACGCCGCAGCCGCCACAATGTTATCCTATGGGAAATTTCACAACTTTGGACTGCTGGAACTCTGGAACCAGTGTAAATGTTTTCACCAAACCAGCAAAAGGCATATCTGTGGAGCAAGGGCTTGCCAGCCTGCAAATGTCAGCCCAGAAGTCCTAACTGTTTTCTTCCTATGAAATGGCAAAGAAACTGGGTTTTGGGGCGGTTTACCTGTGGAACTTTTGCGGACGTCCGTGGACTTTCACGAAAGCACCACTGATTTACACGGGAGAGCTTTTGGAAAAGTAGTGCTGTAGTTTTGCAAAAGTCCAGCCATTTTAAATGCGGGACTTTCGCAAAAGTACCCGCGGTACTTTCGCAAACATTCCATGGCTAAGATGGCGGAAACATTTAAAAAGCGTATTTCTGGACATCCTGGCGAAAGCCTAATGCCACGGTCGTGTTCCTAGGGCCCCAATTAGGTAAACCCAAGTGTTGGTGTTGCAAGGGGCAATATTTGAACTACAACTTTTTCTGCCTCATTAACTGAAAACAAGCATGAAAGTGCTGAAACCCATTTATGGAAAGTACAGTGATTTACAAAAGCAAAAGTGCTTTCTAAGGGCAACGATATTTTTTTCCCTTAGGCTATAATGGGAAGCTTTAAACTTTAATAACTTTTGAACAGATTCATATTTTTTTCACCAAACCTTTAAAAGGCACTTCCCTGACCCAGTCCCCATAGACCATGAAAATTTCAGACCAGATGGACAGCCATTTGGGCTGTAGAGACGAGCAAAAAATTTGCCCAAAAAGTGATGTTTTTCACTTTTTTTGGCACTCTGCAGCTCCACAACCACACATCCAACTGGAATGCATGTCTTGCCACATCCAGAAATCTATGGTAGCAGATAGCGCATGCAAAATTTCGGACAAATTGAATGAACAGTTGCAAAGTTATTAAAGTGCAAAATTTGAGGCTTTAACATTAAAGTGCCTACTCAACCCTAACTATATGCCTACTCAACCCTAACTATACCTGCACTACTGTGCAGGTATAATATATATATATAAACACACACACACTCACATGCATCAAAATTGTAACACGAAAATCCTTTCTGAGAATGACAGAATGGGCATGAAGTGTACTGTTCCAACGGTGGTGGACTGGCATCAGATAGTGTTGGAAATTTATAATCTTGAACTTCTGACTGCCAAGATTTATGCCAGACAAGACTTTGTCACAACTAAATGGTGGAGATGGGTACTGTATATGGCGTTAGTTGATCCGGAATTTGTTCCATAGGCAATTTAGGACTGGGCTGTGGAGGTTAAATATATCTCTTTACTTGCCTAAAACACTTGTCGAGGTGATATTCTTATAAGTTTTCTAAGTGATTTCGTATCAAGATGGCTTTTATCTATCATGATCATAACTGTTGTAATTTAAGAAATCAACTGTATGTAATAACGTGTCTCATCTTAATAAAAATGATAATTAAAAAAAGAAAATGGCCATGAAGTGGGTCAAGGTCTAAATCTAGGTTTTCCTTGTTGAAGAAAGATAACCTGTAAGAAAACGATACTATTGTGCCATCATAATTTTTCTGCTGATGAAACACAGTGTTCGTCAAAATGAACACTAAGCACTGCAATCAGTTCAAGGTCTTTAACAGGTAATTTGCAGTTACTACAGTACAGCTGTTTAGCTCCACACAGTATCATGTATTAACACCCCGCCCAGATTCACTGCTCAACTTACTCCTTTACAGTCAGCACCACCTAGTGGCTAACAAACTGCAATATGAAAATAGAACTGGTCTATGGATTCCAAATGGACAACATGCATATATAGTAACACAGTAATTTAAGGTTGGAAAGGACTCTAGGTTCATCGTGGCTCCCTCACACTTTATTAACAGGGATTAATATGTATGTAGTGCAAGCATGTATTAGTTTATAGGGATACCCTACCCATCCTACTGCCCAGGGTACCCTGTAATTTGCATCGTAATCAGAAATTTGTCTAGTCTACCTCGAAGGCCTGTACTATCCTCAAATCCACTGTCTCTTCTGGAAACTGTCCTGCAGGTGCACCACCCTTTAGGGGAAGTGCCTCCCAAAGTCGTATTCTCAAGAAAGAAAGAAATAATGTTACCTCTGTATTTCCCACTTCTGAGCTTCAGGGCATGTCCCTGTGTCCTGCTGGAGCACAAAAGCTCAAACAGTTCCATCTATTTGATCTTGTCTCTACTCCTGACTATGCAGAAGACTGAGATCATGACCCTCATCTCCTTTTCTCCAGGGCAAACATGGTGAAGGCCTCCAGCCTCTCTTCATACATTTTGTTCTCCATATCCCTGTCCCTTTGGTGGTCTTGCATTGTACAATGCACCGTCTTGACTGCCTCAATGTCTTTTCTGCACCGGAGGCCTAGAACTGTAGACAGTACTCTAGGAGTCGGACCAAAGCCTAAAAGGCAGGATTACCTGCTCTACTCTGCTGGTCACTCCTCTTTTGATGCACAGCAGCATTCTGCTGTCCCTTCACCTGACAAGAGAGAGGACCAGTATGCTTGGGCAAAAAAGTGGATGTCAACGTAAGTGGGCATTTAAACTGAGATGGGGGAGACAGGTGCTAATAAAACCACAGAGAAAAGAGGGAACAAGGGAAAACTAGCTAGGACTCCAACAGGAATTGGGGCAAGAAAGGGGAGACTGGGAAAAGGAAAACAGAGGCTCGAGCTAGTTAAATTGTGTCAGTGGGAGGGGACACAGTAAGGCAGCAAGAAATAGGAACTGTAGGGACAAAAAGAAGGAGGGGAGGACAAAGCCCGAGGCACTGACACAAAGGGGAGGGGTAAGAATGCAAGCTGGAAGGCAGTCTGCCTAAACACCAGAAGCCTGGGAAATAAAATCATGACAGTCCAGGTGATGGTGGCAGACAAAGGGTTACACCTGGTGGCCGTTACTGAGACATGGGTCACCAGGAATAATAACTGGGACCTGGTGAAACCATGGTATACCCTGTATAGGAGAGACAGGGGAAAGGGAACATGAGTAGCCGTATACGTTAAGGAAGGCATAGAGGCCACAAAGAATCAATTCATCAAGAGAGAAGGTGGGAAGACTGAATTACTTTGGGCTCAGCTGACGAAAAACTCAGGGCAAAAGTTACACATGGGGGAAGTCTACAGAACACCAGGACAGGGGGTCAAGGAATGGAGGAAGAAATTGGAAAGGGGACTGCAAAGGGGGAGGTAGTGACTTTGAGGATCTCAATCTATCAGACAAAGATTGGGACACCCCAGCAGCAAAGAGCACCAGAAGTCAGGCCCTGCTAGATGTGCTGCTGCTAGACTGCCTACTGGTACAACTGGTCACAGAATTCAAAAGGCAAACTGCTATTCTCGATGTGGTGCTCACCAAATCAAAAACTGTGGGTGGCACAAGGGTTGGGAACAACTTGGATCCAGTGATCACAATAACATATGATTTAAACTGACCCTGGGTAAGGATAAACCCTCATCAAAAGCTGTGGTTCTGGATTTCAGAAGGGCAGATTTTGGTCAGGTGAGGAAAATAACAAGGGAAAAACTAGTCAAAGGTGGATAAGATCATGGGAATAGATGACTAGTGAGGAGTAATTAAAGGGCCATTCTCAATGCAACTAACACATGTTTGAGAACTATCAACAACAGAAACATGGGCAACTGAGCACCGGGACTGGGATCTGGCAATCCCAGGGTACAAATTATACAGGAAGGACCATAAGGAGGGGAAGGGGGTGGAGTGGCAGTCTATGTGAGGGACAGGATCAAATGCACAAGGGACGAGGGGGAAGAAAGGAGAACAGAGGCAATCTTGCTGCAGCTCCTAGACTCATGGGGTAGGAAACTGAGGTTTGGGGTGGTATACAGATGGCCATCCCAGTCCGAGGAGCTTGACAATGGAGTTAGTGGAGCAAATCAGAAAGGTATGTAGAAAAGGGAAGGTGGTCATTGTGGGGGATTTCAACTTGCCGGGGGTTGACTGAGGCATTCCGATCACCTCCAGTGCTAGGGAGCAAGTGCTCCTGGACGTGATCCAGGAGGGTCTCCTGACACAGTTGGTCAGTGTACCTACTAGGCTAAAAAACACTTCAGATCTGGTATTGTTGAATGGGGAGGCAGTAAAGGAAATAAGGGTGGAGGACCCACTAGCCAACAGCGATCACCAAACGGTGTGGTTTAATATCACGATGTGCGGGGAGCCAGAGAAATCAGTAACCCAAGTGGTAAACTTCCGGGGGGCAGACTTTGGGAGGATGCGGAAAGTACTGAAAGGGAAACTGGAGGGCATAAGGCAGGAGACGGATGCGGAGCAGAAATGGGATATTATTAAATGGGGGATTACAGAGACAACAGAAGCCTGCATCAAGACACAAAGTAAGAGGAGCAGAATAAGGAAACCATGCTGGTTGCACAGCAAGGTAGTAGAGGTGCTGAGGGCAAAACAAGAGGTGCACCAGAGGTATAGCAGGACAGGGAAGGAAGGGGACAGGAAGGAGTATGCAAGATGGTCCAGGGAGGTGACCAAAAAAGTGAGAGAAGCCAAGGCCCAGAGGGAGCTGAGATTAGCACAGGGAATTAACGTTGGGGGGGGGGGAGACTTTCAGATACATCAGGAAGAAAAGGAAGTGCAAGGAGACAATAGTGAGGATAAAAAAGGGTAGGGTGTGGACGGAAAAGGGGGAGGAACAGGAGGATGCACCGAATAAATACTTTTGCTCGATATTCATGGAAGAAAAGGAGGACCGCTACCACCATGGGCTGGGAGGGTGGGGACGGGGAGAGGAGGTGACAGATGGAAGAATTGAGGGAGGTAGAGTCCTAGAGGGACTGAGGGCACTGAGGGTAGACAAGGCACCAGGGCCAGATGGTATCCACCCCAGGGTGCTGAGGGAGATGGTGGAGGTGTTGGCGGAGCCACTGGCAGATCTGTACAGCACCTCACTGGAGTCGGAATGTGTGCCACTGGACTGGAGGATGACACATGTAGTACCATTACACAACAATGGACCAAGGGATGAACCAGGTAATTATCATCCAGTAAGTCTCACCTCCATAGTGTGCAAACTCGTGGAAATGATACTAAAGGAAAGACTGGTGTCGTACCTGGAGGACAATGGCCACCAGGATGTGAGGCAGCATGGGTTCGTTTCAGGGAAGTCTTATCAAACCAACCTGACACAATATTATGACTGGGTGACAGGTAAGCTGGATAAGGGTCATGCGGTGGATGTTCTTTACTTGAACTTCAGCAAGGCCTTCGATTCGGTGCCTCATGGGCATCTTAGGGGGAAGCTAACTGGTGTAGGGATAGGGGAAAAATTAACAAACTGGAAGGAGATCACGTGATGCAGAGTGCTGAGTAGAAGCTCCTGCCTCCCGATCATTAAATCATCTTTTTCGGATGTCCTAACCTTTTATTTTCTCGTTTTCGAGATTCAGCGCTGTCTAATAGCTGTGACACTCTGGTTTGGGCATATTTCGGGTGGATGGAGGCTTACATGAAGAAAACCCCACAGAAGCCCCAGCTACTCCCTGAGAAGGCCTCTAAGAAATCTAGGGCATCTAGTGGCCTGGGCCTGATCCTCCGAGTCAAACTGGTGAACAGGAACCTTTAACGCTTTCCAGGTTCCTCGAGGAATTTAAACCCTTTCGTAAGGAAATGGCAATGGATTTGAAATCTCTTTCCAGAAAGTTGGATGAAGTCTCGCTATCTGTTTCTGATAATACAGCTCGAATAGTTTCCATAGAAAAAAAGCTTGGAAGTCTCGACCCTGACCTGGTCTCGATGCAGCAAAAATTCTCTCGTTTTGAATCTAAGCTTGAAGATCTAGAGGGCCGGAGCCGTAGAAACAACGTGATTCTCGGGCTGCCGGAGGGAGAAGAAGGCCAATATGTTGTGGCATTTGTTCAGAAGCTGGTTGAGCGAGTAGCCGGCCCATCTCCTTTTGGCCCTGGCTATATTATAGAGCGAGCTCACAGGTCCTTACGGCCTAAACCTTCCCCGGGGGATCCCCGACGCCCCATTATCTGCCGTTTTTTGAACTATTTGGAGAGACAATACTTTCTACAGAAAGTATGAGCTTTGCAAGAGGTTTGCTGGGAAAACATGAAGCTGGGAATTTCACAAGATTTGCCTGCCTCGGTTTGCATGAAACGCAAAGGGTTCCACCCTATTGTTTCCAAGATAATTGCGGCAGGCTTGAAGTTCAGGATGGGCTACCCAGCCAGGCTACAGATCTTAATAAACGGATCCTGGAAAAGCTATGACGATCCCGAGGCAGCCCTGATGAGTCTTAAGTCCATGTTGCCAGATCTTTTTAAGGACTCTTGAGCGGCTGTGTTGCAGTATGGAGAGATACATGAAGTCGAGAGTTGGAACTTTCATTTTTCCTTCTGGGGAAATCCATCTAATGTGAAGACCTGGGGAAATTTCCCCTGCTGATCTGGACTGGAGGGATCATCACGGGCCGTCCTGGTTTCCTTTTTTTCTCTGTTTTAGTCACAGGGGGCCCATGTTGGTTTGAAGCAGAGGACATTTGGGGTTTGGGGCCTGTTTAAGGGGGGAATTATGCACCAAGTCTTGGCAGCTTTGTACGATGGGTACAGAGAGAGAGAAGTTAGATTAGTTGTGAATTAGATTTGCATTTTTCTCGTCTGGATTGGTATAAGGATGGTCCTGGGCTTTCTCTATTCTTGATTCCTATCTAGTTATGACATGAAACCGGTCACTAGAAGGCGTTCCAATCATAGGGGACTCGCGAGGAAGCAGCTCTTAACTCGAGGGGGATTTAACAGTACCTTGTCACTCGGTTTGTGCGCAGCACTGTCAATTTTCACAGGGAGGGCCTGTACATTGGGAGGCGGGTTATTTGTGGGTAGAGGCACTTGTCATGCCTTCCTCTCCGGCGGTGTGATTACACTTTGCCTTTTCTCTACTCCTGCTCTCAATATGTGCTGCAGCTATCTCCCCCTCAGGAGGCCCCTGGTCTGGTATTGGTTTTTCTTGGGTTGCCTTGCGTGGTGTGTACGGTTCCTGCTTCCTTCTCGATTTTGTTCTGGTTACCATGATCACTTAGGTGGTGCATAGATCTCACTCTGGCCCCTTTAAAACAAATTCCCTACAAGCTTATACTTTGCTGGGATCGAGGTGAAAGCCCAGGACCATTTTCTCTTTTTTAGGGCATAATTAGTACTGTTTGGTTCCCAATATACGGATATCTGAGTGTAGAAGTTTTTAGTATTAGAGGACATTATCGGGGGGCGGGAGTAGAAGGAAAAGCACCAGTACTGTGCTGAGCTTGTTGTGACAGCTTGGGGGTGGAGGGAGGAGGGCGGGCCTTGGGGTATGGTTGGAGGGTGGGGAGGGTAGAGGGGATGAGTGGGATCTATTCTTGGGGAGGGTTAGGGAGGAGGGTGGGTTTTACTGCAGTAACCCTGAGGGTATGTTTACAGGGGATATACATCCCGTGTGCTGTGTGCAACTGTTTTAGCGCAACTATTTTTCCTGGATGGCTAATGAAATAACATATACGACTTGGAATGTTAAGGGGATCAGAAAGAAGCATAAACAATACCAGGTTCTTAAACATTTAAGTTTACTCAGCTCGCAGATAACTTTTTTACAAGAATCCCATTTACTAGAAGTGGAAGCCTTACAGTTAAGGAGGCAGCAAGTGGGATTGATTCACAGTGCCCAGGGATCTACAAATAGCTGTGGGGTCATGCTCATGATTAACAGGGGTATTCCTTTTGTTTCTACACAGGTTATTAATGATCCGAGGGAAGGTTTACCCTTAATTAAAGGTACCTCTGGTCTGTTCCAATATTATTAGGCAGTATTTATGGCCCCAACCTGGACGACCCAGGATTCTTTATGAGGCTTATATCTATCATTCTTCCAATGCTACCCATTAAGATTATTTTAGGGGAAGATTTCAATCAAGTGCTCGACCCTAATCTAGACAGACTGGGTAGAGGTCTGGGAGGGTCACCCCGGCGAGAAGGCGTTCAATGATTTATTAGATCAATGTGGGCTCTGTGATGTCTGGCGTGTTTACAACAGATTCTAGGGTTACCTTCAGGTCTATGACACACACTCATGATCCCGCATTGACTAATACTCATTTCTCAGTGCCTATTGCCGGGTTAAGACCGATTCAACCTGGTCCAATCTCTGATCATTCATTAGTAGTATGCAACTTGGTACTGCTTAACTTACCTAATAGGGAAACCAGATGGAAACTTAATGACCAACTCCTTAAGGATGTTAAATATTGTAAACTCATAAGGTAACAAATAGAATCTTTTTTCTTATTAAATCCATTAGATAGTGCAAAGCCAGATATTTTGTGGGGTGCTTTTAAAGACTTCATGAGAGGGATACTTATCAGTATGGCGGTTGGTAGGAAAAGGGTACAGGAGAAGGAACTAAAATCCCTATTAACCCAGATCAGATCTCTGGAAGTTGATTTCCCGACTAATCCCTTAGATAAGGATACACGAAAACTCCTAGAGCTGAAAGATAAATACCTGGAGTTACTTCGAGACAAAGCAGAACTAGCTATTATTCGTACCAGGGCTAGCTATACCGATCGGGGGAAAAGGCGGGACGCCTACTGGCACTGCATATTAAGCAACAGGAATCAATGATATTTATCCCTCCTATCAGGACAATGGCAGATGGAACTTTTAAAGCATCTCCTACTGAAATAGCTCAAGAATTTGCCAGTTATTACACAAATTTGTACAGTGACATGGAGCACCCCCCCGCCCTGAGGACATAGAGCATTACTTAAAGGATTCCCATTTGCCCCCCACCCCCACCGATCGGTACAGAGATTCTCTGGTTGTCCCTATCTCCCAGGAGGAACTTGCTTATGTTATTAGTGAACTACCAGCAGACAAGGGCCCAGGTCCGGATGGATTTTCCTCCCTATTTTATAAGGTCTTCCGAGACCTCCCATTACCAATACTTGGCTGTTTATTTCAGCATATCTTATCGGGGGCCGAAACAGATCCGCACCTCTATGAGGCTCTGATCGTTTTGCTCCCCAAACCCGATAAAGACCTCAAACTGGTTCAAAGTTATAGGCCTATCTCACTTTTAAATCAGGATATTAAAATTCTCTCTAAAATACTAGCTAATAGGCTAACAGTAGTTCTTTCTGGGCTAATAGGTACAAACCAGGTAGGATTTATGAAAGGGCGTTCATCCTCCGATCACTTATGCACCTTGTCGCATGTCTTCTCGGCTACCAGGGAAGCGGAGTTCCCTGCGGGCTTGGTCTCCCTTGACGCCAAGAAGGCATTCGACCGTGTGAACTGGAACTTCTTGTTCTGTGCTCTGGAGGCTTTCCACTTTCCCTCTCTGTTTATCTCCTGGATCGCCACACTTTATAAAAATCCCACGGCAAGAATCTCCGCGAATGGGGCCTTCTCCCAACCCTTTTCACTTCATTCAGGTATGAGGCAAGGATGCCCCCTTTCTACTCTATTATTTAACTTATATTTGGAACCTCTTATTCAAAATATTCTTAATAATGTTTCTATACAAGGTGTGAGAATCGGGCGGCACAAAATTAAAGTCACTGCATATGCATATGACCTGTTAATTCATTTGTCTCATCCGGTGTCCTCAGTTCCGGCTTTGCTAAGGTAAATAGCAAGGTTTAGTGATTTGTCCAATTATAAATTGAATGCTAGTAAGTCCCTATTTTTTCCATTAAACCATAAAGTTTTCAAAAATGACATCAGTCCTTTTGGTTTATGCTGGACTTCTAGGTCATTTAAATATCTGGGTATTAAACTTTCCCGTAACCCTCTAGCATGGTTTAAGGAGAATCTGGATTCCCTATTGCAAGTGATTACTCACAACCTTGAGAGGTGGTCTAAACTTCCTATTTCTCTATGGGGCCGGATCAATATAATTAACATGAACATATTTCTTAGGATTTTCTACCCATTGTCCCTTCTCAACACCTTTATTCCCTTACTCTGGTTTAAAAAGACACACGGTGTCTTCACTAGATTTATCTGGGCTGATAGGTATCCTCGTCTGGCTTATCATAAGTTGGCAGCCTCAAAACCGGAGGGGGGTTTGCGAATTCCCCATCTGGCCTTATATTATTGGGCTAGTCACTTTGCGAAATGTTTAAGATGGGTATCTCCTGGCCCAGAAGAAGCACAACCGGTTTGGCTTAAAATAGAACTGGATGCAATTAAAGACAAAAATTTTGACCCGCTTGCATTATTTTTCCTCAGGTTATCCCAAGTAAATGTGACCGAAGAATGTTCCATAATAAGGACATCTTTAAAGGTCTATTTCCAAACGTGTTCCTTTTTGCAGTATTCCCCTCATCTGGACCTGGCCCAGTCTATTTGGAATTCTCCATCATTCACTATTAATAAGACTCAGATTTCCCGCCATTGGTTGCCTCAATTGGGAGAGGGGACGCTCCTGGCTTTTACTGATGGAGAGGGGCATTGGTTATCAGTGGAAGAGATGATTAAGAAATTTCTTATCCCGGTTTCTTCCTATTTCAAAGCCCTACAATTGAAACACTTACTTGTAATTACCCTGGGCAGTACTCCCCCTTCCCAGACTATCTCTTCTCCGATACCCAAGGTTTCCCCACTTTCTGGCTCCTCTGGTGCAATCTCTAAACTTTATCAGGTCTTGTTTCACAAAAAGTTTGGGGTCCATTTGGGCCTTCAAGATTCTGGAGTAGTTTTCTCCCTCAACTTCAATTAGATTGTCATTCTCTCTGGAATTCGTGTCATAAATGTATTTCTCAAGACAGACTGCGCCTCATGCAAAACCATATATTGCACAACCTATATTATACCCCGGCCAAATTGCACAGGTGGGGTTACTTAAACTCTAACATGTGCAATAAATGTTTACAGGAAGAGGGTACACTTTCACATGCTTTGGTCCTGCCCCAAAATTTCCCCCTTTTGGGATTCAATCCGAACTTCCTTAGACCCCCTGTTGGGCCTCCACGAATATTTCACTCCCGAGATTTGCGTGTTGGGGGACCTGTCTTCTATCAGAGTCAAGGTGCGAAAGTTCCACACTTCCATGATTGCCCTATCGGCTAAGAAGATAATTCTCCATCACTGGAAAGACAGGTCCTCCCCTTCTCTCCAGGAATGGGTAAGAGAAGTTCTGTCCAAAATGCGTACAGAAAAAGCGATTGCTAGTCTTCACAATAGACTGACAGCTTATACTAAAACTTGGGATCCCCTCCACTCATTAGTTTCTCTGGTTCTGAGTTAAAACCATCCTAGGTTCCATGTTCCGTCATGGCTTTTAGCTAGGTGCTCGGCACCCACGGGTATAAGGCTAGGTTACTGCAGTATGGGGATGGTAGGGGGGGTTGGCAGTTACCTCTTCACATTGTATCAGTGAGCCTTTGTCATTCCTACTTAATGCTGCCTTTAATGGTGGAAAATGGATCAATAAACTTTAAATTAAAAAAAAAAATTAAACTGGATTACAGGCTGGCTGAGTGGAAGACTGCAACAGGTGGTGGTGGGAGGGGAGCTCTTAACTCCAAGGCTGGTTATGAGCGGGGTGCCACAGGACTCTGTGCTGGGACCAGTATTATTTGGGCTCTTCATATCAGACACTGTGCTCGGTCAAGGAATGACTGTTCGCAGATGACACCAAAATGGAAGCAGTGGTGGCTAGAGGGGAGGGAATGGAAGCAGCTGCAAGGAGACCTAAGCAAGCTAGAGGAGTGGTCAGAGAGGTGGCAACTGGGGTTCAGTGCAAAGAAGTGTAAGGTTATGAACTTCAGGGCGAAGAACCCAAAGAGAGAATACTGGCTGGGGAGTTGAGCTGGGGATCACTGAGGAGGAGAGGGACCTATGGGTAATAGTAACAGTGACCATGAACAACACTGCCCAGTGCAGGAGAGCAGCTGCAAAAGAGAACAAAATGCTGGGGTGCATAGCGAGGGGGGTTTCGTCCAGGTGAAGAGAGGTGATCTTGCCCCTCTACAAGTTGCTAGTAAGGCTGCACTTAGAGTACTGTGTGTAGTTTTGGAGGCCATACGTGAAGCATGATATCAGGCTACTGGAGGGAGTTCGGAGGAGGGCAACGAAGATGATATGTGGAATGGAGGGGAGAGACTATGAGAGAAGGTTGGGAGACCTGAATATGTACACTCTGAACTACAGAAGGGCCAGGGGGACATGACAGAGGCATTCAAGTATCTGAGGGAATCAATAAGGATGGGGCAGATGGGTCTTTAAGCTAAGGAGGGTGAGGGACACCAGGGGGCATGGGCTAAGAATAGAGGGGGGAAATTTAGGAGGAAAATAAGGAGACACTATTTCACGGAGAGGGTGGTAGCAAAATGGAACGCACTACCAGAATAGGTGGTATCATGTAAATCTGTGAACAGCTTTAAAAGGGCATGGGACAGGGAACAGGGGAGAGTGAGGTGGGCAGTGGCAGTGTGATGACAAAGGCAAGGGGGTGGGGCAGCAGCAAACTAGGAGTGCTAGCTGCACACTCGAGCAGACTTAGATCGGGTGGTCTGTTTCTGCTGGCACACTTGTATGTTCACAAAAACAACAAGCACAAGAAGCAAATCGTTCTCTAAGGAGGTAAGGGTGCTGGTAAGTCAAATGGTTGAATCGTATCCTGCCTAACTCCTGAATTGCTTAGACATTTTTAAGCTTCTTGGCTACAGTAAAGCAATGTTGTTACTTATACTAATATATTTCAACTCCCCCCCTTTATATAACTAATGGGAGTGTCTGCATATATTCTGCTTATGAGACAGCCTTATGATTTTTTTTTATTCTCATCTTCCATTGTACAGCTATGTACGAGTTCTCTATATAAAATTAATAAAGTTTAAAAAAGGGGACCTTTGCTAACTACAAGAGTGCCAAGGAGATGAGGAGAGGCGGTAGTACTAGAGTTAAGATGAAGATCAAGAAAATGGTCGGGTTGCAAAAGTAGACACAGAGATGAGACGTGTGGAAGGGGTTAAGGAAGAGAAGAAAGAGCTCTTTCGGTACATCAGAGAAAAAAATATATCCTTCCCTTACCCATCACTGCTCCCTACACCTAAACCTTTCACTCTCCTCCATTGAGTGCCGGTGGCTCTCCCACAGAATCTTTTTTCTGTAGCAGTCTACCAGGGGCCACCTATGCCGACATCATCCGCTGACGTCACTCACCATATAAAGGTGCAGGTGGACCCACTCCCTCTTCAGTTCCCCGCTGAAGACCATTTTTGCACGGCTACTCCTGGAAAACCAAGGAGAGAGACAGAGTGCCTAGCCCTGGTCAAGGCTGGAGCATAAACAAGCCAGTGTGGAAACAGAGGACAACCCCAAAGTGGGATGGAGGGAGGGATGGTATGACCTGATGAAAGAAATTCCCTTGAAGATCTACTGTTACAGTAAGTTCTTATGTAACTGTTCCACCTTCTTCAGGGATATCTTTTCATCAGGTCACACCTATGGAATGAATCTTAAGAGGTTCTGACAGCTAAACCAAGAGGGTGGCAGGGGGCCCAAAAGCCTAAGAAAGGAGGCCCTGAAGCACGGCTAGGACAAAACCTGCCCACCTGCGAGAGGCAATGTCCAAACTGTAGTGCTTGGCCAAAGTATGGACAGTACACCAAGTGGCAGCAGCACAGATGTGCACAGCTGACAAATTCCTGGAACAGGCAACAGAAGTGGCCATACCTCTGGCTGAATGGCCCTTAACAGCCCCAGGGAGTTCCTTACTGTACTTCCTACAACAAAAAAACAATACAGTTGTCCAACCATTTGGACAAGTACTGTTTAGAAACTGGGGCGATTTCCCTCCCGGGGCAAAAGAAACAAACAATTGCTTGGACGTCCTGCAATCCTTAGTCCAGTGTGTATAGCAACGTAAAATTCTATGCACATCTAAAGTATGGAGCAATGCTTCCCCTAGATTGGCATGCTCTGGATAATAAACTGGAAGGTGGATAGACTGATTTAAAGTGACCTCACAGACCTCCTTGGGAAGCAAACTGGGATTAGTATGTAAGGAGACCCTGTCTTTATGGAAAATTAAATAAGGCTTGCAGCTCTGAAATCCTTCATCCAGAGGTAATAGCAACTAAAAACAACGCTTTCCATGAAAGAAAGCGTAGCTCACAAGACGCGGCCAGTTCAAAAAGAGAGAGTCAACTTCTCCAACACAAAATTCAGATCCCACAGGGGACAGGATTGCGAATAGGGGGCTTCACGTGAAGAATGTCCCACAGAAAAATATGAGACACATCTAATTGGGCCACTATGCGGCCATTGACGAGCACATGGAAGGCTGAAATGGCATACAGGTGCACCTTGATGAAAGAATGACTCAGGCCTGAGTCTGAAAGGACAGGAGATACTCTAGGACCTGATTCACCAATGACAGAATGGTCGGCACCCAGAAAAGAACTGAGAAGGGAGTGGGGTCGCCTACGCCTTTATATAGTGAGTGACGTCGACGTAGGCGGCTCCTGAAAAGACTGCTACTGAAAAAGCTTCCATGGGATCCTTGTGCCTGACGGCTACGTTCCAGAGGTGTGACCTGATGAAAGAGATATCCCTGAAGATCCTCCCCCCCCAATTGCTTTCCCGTTTATCACCTAGACTTTTGCCTTTGTAGCATACTGTATTTAGTGCCATACTTTATCTCCCTATTATTTTTTTTTTTATTGACCAGGTAAGCACATTATGTATTTGTATTACATATTCCTTTTGCATCACTGGCACTTGAGGTAGTGATTACTGTATTTTTGAGCACTGTACTCTCCCCTTTTTACCACTGTATCTATTGTATTCTGTCTCCGATATACCCCTTCCCCCAGGTCACGCCTGGAAACGAGACTTTCCTCAGTGGCCTTTCTCAGTCACCAATTTATCAATCAGTAAATAAAAAAAGACATGGGGGGCAGTTAGGCTGGTGGGGGGAGGGTAATAGATAACGGGCATAAGGCAACAATTTCAAACCACTGTTTCTGCTAAGTTTTCATGGTGGGGGGGTGGTGGCACTCTATGAAAAAGTGTAATTTATGCAATGTCAAGGAATATCCAGGAAATGGGGATAACAGAGATCTCGGCAGAAAGGGTAAAAAAAAGAACTTGCTGCCCTTAACGTAGATAAGGCACCAGGACCAGATGGGTTGCACCGAAGAAAGTTCAAGGAACTGGTATTGGAACTGGCAGATCCCCTGGCAGGGCTACTCAACAGCTCACTAAGAACCAGAGTGGTTCCAAGGGATTGGAGGACAGTGGATATGGTTCTGCTTCACAAGGGAGGGGATAGAGAGGATCCAGAAAATTGCAGACCCATCAGCCTTGCCTCCATTGTAGGTAGAGAGCTTCAGAAGTTAGCTGCCATGAACTGTTGGTAAACTGATGGAGACGCTAGTCAAGAAGGACCTGGCGTTCTACTGTACCTGAAAAGAAGTGGGCTCCAGCCAGTATAATAAGCAGTGCAGGTTTGTGATGGGGAGGTCTTTTTAGACCAACTTGATGGTATTCTTTAACTGGAGTTACAGGGGTGGTGGATAAATGGGAGGTAGTAGACTTACTTTGAATTCAGCAAAGTATTACTCAGTGCCACACAGCGGCTGCTGAAGAAGTCATAGAATTTGGGAGTTGCAGAGGAGCTAGTAAAATGGCTGGAAAACTGGCTGGGGAAGTTGACATCCGAGGTGGTCAATGGGGTCCAATCAGGGAATAAGAAGATCACAAGTGGGGCACTGCAGGGTCAGTCCTGGACCCTGTCCTTTTAAACATATTTACCAGTGACATAGGTGAAGGTATTACAAAGCAAGATGTGTCTCTTTGCAAAGCACACAAAGCTTTACAACAGGGTGGACACAGCAAACAGTTGGTGAGGGAATTGCAAAGGGGCCTGGAAAGGTTAGCGAGGTAGTCTAGGGTTTGGCAGCTGAAACTAAATGCTAAAAAGTGCAAGGTGATGCATAAAAGGAAGAGGAATTCTGGGACAAAATACTGGAAGGGGAGTGAGCAGGTTGGCCACTACTTCTGAAGAAAGGGATCTGGGGGTCATCATAAGTAACTCCCACAAATAAAAAAAAAAAGTCAACATAATTAGACCTACAGTAAGGCAACCCTAATGTTGGGGTGCACTGGGAGGGGTTTCAATAGTAAAAGGAGAAAGGAGGGGATGTTGCAGCTGTAAAGATCACTGGGGAGGCCCAATGTGAAATAGTATGCCCTGTTCTGGAGTCCCCACCTGAGAAAAGATAGGGATAGACTGGAATCAGTTCAGTGAAGGGTCACCAAAATGATTCAGGGACAACAGGGCAGCTAGTGGCACTGAACATGTACTCACTCAAGGCCAGAAGGGAGAACGGTAACATGGCAGAAACCTTTAAGTTTTTGAGAGGAATTAACAAGCCGAATAGTGAAAAACTATTCAATAGGAATCATAAATAACAAAGGGGCATGAGTGGAAACTGGAAGGGAGGTCAGGGGGATATGAAGAAATGTTATTTCACACAGAAGGTGGTGGAGTCATGGAGCAACCTACCAGCAGAGGTGGTAGGTGTGAAGACCATTAATGGACAGAGTATGGGGTCTAATAGTTTCTCCACAGGGAAGCAGTATGATAGACACGAGGGGAGGGGTTGGGGTGATAACACTGCCTGGGCAGTAGTTAAGGTAAGGGAAACAAAACAGAGCAGACGGGGTGGACCAGTGGTCTTTTTCTACCAACAGTGTCTATGTTTCAATGAGATATACAGACATATGCTGACATGGAGAGGTTTCTGTAAACATTATTTGGTGGGGCCAGCAAGCAGTTTCAGGAGAGAGAGAGAGACAGAAACTGTGGAAGGGCACTACCGAGTACTTTGTGTTCTGTGGCTGTTGCCTACTAAATAACTGGTAACAAAGGTAATACTTTTTTTCCAGACAGCTTTTTGGTCACCTTCCCAGACAGTCCCACCCACTACTCCCCTGGCTGCCACGGATCTGCATGGAGTGGGGCCCAGAGGGAACAGGCACCATCATTCATGGTGACCGGAGCACATAGATTCTTCTGAGTTTTTCTCCTGCAGCCCTCCCCAGCACCCGGTACAGGAAATGCATCCCCATGCACATCTCTCAAGAGCATGTAGCAATGTCCTGTGAGGGAGACAAGCTCCCCTCGCTCCTCTGCAGGGTTGCCACAGTGCCGGAACCAGGGCACCTCCCTCTCCTGGCTGGAAGTGCTGCCATGCAGCAACACTACCCCCAACCCCCCCAGCCGCTCAATCTTGCCCCGCGAGTCTGTTCCCGAACTCAGGTCGCCAGCATGGAAGGTAATACGTTTTCAAATATTAACTAAACATCAACACTGGTTTGTTTTTTTCATACACAGAACAACTCAGTGATTTCCAATCCTGACAAACAAGTATATTGTTAGTTCTCTTCCATAAAGACAAACTTCCATTTTAACCCTGAAAAAAATCCTGGCATTCAACTGCAGCCTAAGTATACTGCACCAGGTCTCTTTCAGAGTTTCCAGTCTGTAATAAATAATTCAAAACATTTTTCATAGCTTTTGCTAGTTCTTTAAATATTAATTATGACAAACTACATGAAAATTGCCAATCAAGAAAAGCAATGTGATCACACAATGAATATTTCATGTATATTCAGTAGGCTATAAAACAGAACTGCAGGCTGTGAGGAGAGTAATGTGCACCTACCCAAGAGACGGCATGGGACAGCAAGGGACCACTGTGTTACAAGCACCAAGCTAGGATATACAGTAGCACAGGAGAATGATCCAGGATCCACCCTACCTGTCGATGCACTGAGCAGCCAAGCATGACGTGGTCAGGATATCCTTCACATGAGTCAGCCAGTTGGAGGCCTCCAGTTTACTGAGCCAGCGGTCAATGCTGTGAGACTGGTCGTTGCATGCTTCCACCAGCTTGATCAGACTCTCCTGCAGAATGTTATACCTGGATTAAAAAACACAATATTGCTCGTCATCATACAAACGAGCCTTTCTATTAGTTTTTGCAATTTTATCCTTACATTATAAATCAGAAGGCAGACTAAACTGTTGTACAGTCTAAATCTAGAGCTGCAGTACCACCATACACTGTAAGTTCTAGTTTATTTATTATGAGTATTATTATAATATTGATAACCAGGCAGGCTCACTGGGACCCACTTCCTTTCAGAGGAGTGACCAGGGTGCAAGGCATAGTACAGTTCCTACAGAGCAGGAAAAAAGATACAAGGGATATCTACTTGGCATTAAATAAATATCATATATAACAAATACATAGACACTATCCAACAGATAATGTACAATTAGGTAAAACTGTTACATCCACATAATATAAAATATATACACAGAAATTACTCAGAAGTCGTGTACAAAACTGTTACATATCACATAATATAGAACACATACAGAAACTACTCAGCATTCATACAGTCAGATAAAATGGTTACATGCCACATAATGTAACACATGCATAGAAACTACTCGGTAATCATGTACAACTAGATAGGACAGTTGCGTAAGAACTCACTGTAACAGTAGATCTTCAAGGGGACCTTAGCCATCAGGTCACACCATAAGAACTTCACAGCAGGATACACAAGGAAGGTTTTCCAGCAGTCACTCTGGGGCCGCCCCAGCGACGTCACCTGCCGATGACACAAACCCTATAAAGGCATGAGCAGCCCCGCTCCCTCATCAGTTCTTTCCCCCCGGAGACTAAGGCAGCAAATCCGTGCCTTGGGGGACCGAGGAGGACAGAGGTGCCCAGGCCCAAACAAAAGGCTGGATACACCATGTAGCCATTCTCAGCAAAGGACCCCAAGAAAAGGGATGGTGGGAGAGAAGGCAGACCTGATCCCCTTGAAGATCTACTGTTACGGTAAGTTCTTATGTAAATGATATCTTCTTCGGGGGTATCTCAGTCATCAGAAGTGAAACTGCAGGAATGAGTCCCAAGCAGTTACAGAAGCAGCAGAAACATTCTGGGAAGAAGGCCAACCAAAGCCTAGGACGAGAGGACCTGCAGAACAGCCCAGATGAAGCCCGCTCAGGCTCTAGAAGCAATGTCCAGACTGTAGTGCTTGGTGAAAGTATGGACAGTATTCCAGGTGGAAGCAACACAAATGTCAGCAGTTTAGAACCCCTTGAAACAGGCCACAGAGGTAGCCATGCCCCTTGTGGAGTGGGTTTTCACCACCCCTCGCAACTCTTTGCCATGCTTGTCGTAGCAGAACACAATACAACAGGCCAACCACTTGGACAAACATTGTTTGGAAACCTGAATGCCCTCTCTTCCTGGGGCAAAAGAAACAAAAAGTTGCTTTGTTTTTCTGCAGTCCTTAGTTCGGAACAGATAGTATTTCTGAATTCTGTGCACATCCAAAGTATGGGGCAGTGTTTCTCCTGGATTGGCAAGTTCCAGAAAATAAACAGGCAGACAGACAGATTGGGTCAGGGTAATCTCAGACACTACCTTAGGGAGAAACTTAGGATTCGTGTGCAAAGACACCCTGTCTCGGTGAAAATCCAAATAAGGCTCCTCACACTAGAGAGCCTGAAGCTCGAAAATCCTTTGATCAGAAGTGATAGCAACAAAACATAATGCTTTCCAGGAAAGAAAGAGTAGCTCGCAAGTCACAGCTGACTCAAAAGGAGACAGGGTCAATTTCTCCAAAACAAAATTTAAATCCCAAGCCGGAACAGGGGAACAGATTGGGGATTTCAGGTGCAGGATGCCCCTGAAAAAAGGTATGGGGCACATCTAACTGAGCCATGGTATGCCTGCCCACGGGCTGATGAAAGCAGATATAACAGAAAGGTGCACCTTGAAGGAGGAGGAGGAGTACTGAAGGCCTGAGTCTGACGAGATCAGGTAGTCCAGAATCTGGGTCACTGGACAGGTAAAAGGATCCAGATGATGTTTGGCTGCCCAGATGGCAAACCTCTCCCACTTCATGGCATAAGTTGCTCTAGTGGAGCGTTTTCAAGCTGCCACGAGGACACCCGCTGAGATACCCCAAACCAGGCGATGGCTATATCCTCTGGAGCCAGGCATGCAGACGAAGGGACTTGAGGTTCGGATAGATCAGGGTCCCTGAGTCTGCGTCAGAAGATCCCTGCAAAGGAGCAGAGGAACTGGAGGCTGCTCTGCTAACTGTTGCAGTACTGGGAACCATATCTGCCATGGCCGGAAGGGTGCAACCAGGATCATGCTGGCCTCCTCCACCTGCAGCTCGATTAGCACCTTTTGAATCAGAGGAAATAAAGGGAAGGCACAAAGGAACCTCCCGCTCCAGGAGAGACAATGCGTCTCGCCAGAAAACTCCAGGCGCAGGATGTAGCGAGCAGAAACTGGGCAGTTTTGCGTTGAGTGAGTACAAAAAAAGGTCCAACTCTGGATAACCTCATCTGTCAAACAGCTCTTCTGCAACAGATGACAGAAGTTCCCATTTCTGTATTCTGGACTGGGTCTGGCTGAGAATGTCCACCAGGGTGTTTAGCATGCCTGGGATGTGGACTGCTGAGAGGACCAGGCCGTGGTCCAGTGCCCAGTACCAGACTCTCATGGCATCCCTGCACAGGGGGTATGAATGCGTTCCCCCCGTTTGTTGATGTAGTAGATAACACTGAGATTGTCTGACTGGATCAACAGTACACCCGAAAGGAGATGGTTCTGAAATGCCTGCATAGCATACAGCACCGGCTACATCTCAAGAACGTTGATATGCAGAGAAGTCTCAATCTGAGACCATATCCCCCAACCCCAAGTCTGAAAGGGACCCAGGTGCACAACCCAGCCTGAACCGGAGGCATCCGTAGAGAGAATCTGCTGAGGGAAGGAGATCCAGAATGGGACCCCTTGCAACAGGTTCTGGAGGTCCGTTCACCACTGGAGCACCCTGTGGACTTGGGAGAAGACCAGCACTAGGTGCTCCAGGTCATCCGTGCATTGGTCCCACTGTACCCCAAAAGTCCACTGAAGCACCTACATGTGAATTCTGGCCGGGGACCATGGCAATGGCTGCGGCCATGAGACCTAATAGCCTCAAGTACACCCTCGCGGGGACATAATGACTCTGGGCGACTTCCTGAGCCTGGGAAATGAGGCACACCACCCTGTTCTGGGGCAGGAAGGCCCTGCCCTGCACCGAGTCCAGGACCACCCCTATATACTGCAGCCTCTGGGACAGAATCAATACGGACTTGGGCAAACCGACAGTGATGTCCAAGGACAGAAACAGCTGGAGGGTCCTCTCCAGGGTCCGGAGGAGCTGATCTCTGGATGGAGCTTTGAGGAGCCAGTCGTCCAGGTAGGGGAAGACATAAAGGACACCTCTCTGGAGGGCAGCAGCTACCACTGCTAAGCACTTTGTGAAGACCTGAGGCACCGAGGATAAGCTAAAGGGCAATACTTTGAATTGATAATGCTTGCCCTGAAAGGAAAACCAGAGAAACTGCCTGTGCAGAGGACACACTGAGATAAGCGTCTTGCATATCCAGGGAGCACAACCAATTGCCCTGCTTGAGTAGGGGCAGCAGGAAGGGCAGTTTTTATGCATAGGCTAAGTAGGCTGCAGCCTAGGGGTGCCTGGGAATAAGAGGCACTAATATACAGATTATATATATATATATTTAGCTGTTGCGGCTTGTTCATTATCTCTGCTATTGGGTAGGCGCTGCCTGAGTCTGCTGAGCAGGTTTAACTAGCATGATGAATGATGATAATTATGTGGCAGTGGCGGAGTGGAGTCTACCTCCAACAAAAAACAACAGCCCATCTGTCCCGCTATGCCCCTTGCCATCAGATCATTTAACATTTGGCTCCCCTTCCTCCCTGTCGCTACAGAAAAAAATGCTTGCTCAGAGTCGTTTCCCTTGTTCCCCCCGCAGTGATTACTGTCCCTGCCTCCTGATCACATTCCATCATTCATTGACACGACATGGTGATGCTGAACCTGGTATCCTCCCCAATCAGAGGCAGATCTGGAGTTCAAAATCCACTGGCACGAAATTGATTCGAGCAGCTAGGGAATGCTGGGTGGATGGTACTTGGTATAAGAAGGCCATATTCCAGGTGGGTGGCTTTTCTTTCTTTTGGATGGGACGGCGACTCGGTGGATTCAGTTCGGATTGGCTGAGGGCGGCTGGCGGCACATCAGCACTGTTGGGACTACTCAGAAAAACCATAACTGTTGTCTCTTCTCTTGACACTGTGACAACCAACTATAGTGTTTCTGCTTTTTGGGAGCACTGAGCAGCAGCAGAAGGCACAGTGAAGAGATCTGATTTGGGTTTTCCCTGAGGTAAGTGAAAAAAATCTCAATTCGAAATAGACGTTTTGACCCACTAAGTAACTCCTATTCCCTACACAAATCTTGCCCTGAATAAAGGTGAAAAACATAATCATGCTAATTATATTGAATAATAATGCTGATCGTCGAGTGTGTGTGTGTGTGTGTGTGTGAATATTTGTTCTCATCATTCCCCTGCTACTATTAGCAATACGGGCTTTGGCTTTGCTGTTTTTTTCCCCCCCCCCTTACCCTTTAATAGTAATCGTTAGGTGCATATGCATACGGGGTTCAGAGGCACAAGTCTGGTTTCAGGCAAGTCCCAGTCAAACGGAGTTGCTGAGTTACAGAAACAGGGATGAAAAGAATTTTCATAACTCCGATACTTATAATAGTTTGTCCCATTCTACAGGTCAAATCTTAATGCAGGCTGTTTCAGGAATCCCTTGTGCTTACTCCTTTGATACTAGAACAAGAGTAGGCAGTGTGGGTTGTACGTAGGGATGGGCAAAAGTGTGGTTTTCCACCCCACAGAACTTGCTCGGAAATCAGGTAACTTTTGCGGATGTTTCTGAACTTCCGTCTGTGGCGGAGCGGAAAACTTCCGCAAAGTTATTGGAGAAATTTCACCCAGTATTAAAGAAATAAGCCTCGGTGGCTAGTGGCTCCTCTCCCTACCCGCTCCACAGGTACACATTAAATATCCCCTGTGGCCTGCGGTCCCTCCCCCACTGGATCACCTGCCTAGACCACCAGGGAAATAATATGGGACTGGGGATCGGGGATGGGGAGGGGGGTTTGGAAACCATTACACCACCACAGAATTTTTTTTTTTTTTTTTTTTTTTTTAAGTACAGATGGAGATGGGGATGGGGGGGGGTTACTGGACTTCACTGGACAATTAGTTTGGGCAGGTGAGGTGGAGGGGAGGGACCACTAGCCACCAGGACATTTGTAAGGCAGGGATGGGGTGGGGAGAGGAATCGCAACCCCAGGCAGGGTATTTTTGTTTAGGTCGGCTGGGTGATTCGGTGGGGGGAGGGACCATTAGCCACCAGGGCTTTTTTGGGGCAACTGGGTTGGGCGGCAATTGCCTATGAAATTTCCGTGAAAGTTTGGATATCAGTTTCCGAACTTCCGCAGAAGCGAAAGTCAGACTTTCGCGCTTGAATTCTGCCCACAGAATTTTTGTTTTGCACATACCTTATTGCAAGACTTTTCATGGGTTCCATTAGATAAAGGTTTTTTTTTTTAATCTGGATTTTATCCCTGCTACGCCACCATCCAGGGATATACCACATTCAAGCAGAGCTGTCATGGAGACAGTAGCCGAGTATTTTCACCCCAGTTTTTCCCTCCTCCCCTGGCGTAGGCAGTGCCATTACTGGTCCCTTGCAGGCACAATGCACCCCTGCAGAAAGAGCAAGCTTCCTGACCTGGCTGCAGAGGTCCCTGAGTGTAGGTACCTAACACCACTTCTCCCAGTCAAGGCAAGCTGTCCTCGCAGCAGCAGCCTGGCCTGCCTCCTGACTCTGTAACCCGAATGCACTCTCAAGTCTGGTTCACATGCATGAAAGTGCATTGTGTTGCCCCAGGGCCATCAAAGTCACCCAAGACTGGGCTTTTAACAGAACTTTGTAGCTGTGGAGGTCAGCAAACTTTTGACATAGAAGAGTTGTCATCTCTATAGGCAGAGAGTCAGCTCAATGCCATGTTGAATCAGCCTTTGAATAGTAGGTCTTTGTGTCTTGTTTATCACCTGATTTAAAGATTTCCAGAACATCTAAGGGTTGGTGAAGATTTTAATCTGTTGATTTGTAATAGCATCCATGAGGCATTTCTGTTGGCTTCTCAGATAAAGATACTTGTATCTGCAGGTCTGTTTTTTTTCTCTCTCATCATTTACTTATGACCACTCTGTGTGTGTGTGTGTGTGTGTGTGTGTGTGTGTGTGTGTGTGTGTGTCGCGCGCATTGGGGGGGGTGCATGAATTTTCCAACCTATGGGCGCCATGTAAGTTAATGCGGTGGCAGAGTGATCATGTGGAATTTTTTGTACTGGATATAAAGACTGAGGTCCCTCAGATCTAGAATAGGCCTCAAATCTTTGGTTCATTAGGGGACCAGGAAGAACCTGGAGTAGAATCCCATGTTCTTCTGCACCTGGGCACTAGCTCAATAGCCTTTTTTCCACAGAAGGGACTGTACCTCCTCCTGAATAACCATTAGATGGGCTGGGGCATAGGTGGAGGGTACTGGAGGAGTCTCATAGGGCTGCTCTACAAGTTACAGTGTGACCTCTCTCTCTCTCTGTAACAGGCACCTGAAGTTATGGTTCTCCATCAGTTGAGATGGAGGGAGACCCAACCTCCGTCCACCACCTGATGGTCAGGGACCGGAAGAGGGGGGGCCTGGCAAGAAGTCAAGCAAAGGCGGATCTGGCGGCTGGGGCTGATCCGTCGTCCCTGGGTCGCTTTGGGGCCAGGCACCAAATGGAGGAGGTAGGCAAGGCAGAGGAGGCTTTTCTCTTGCCCTGGGGACGGGAGCCTGCTCTGGACTTGTGGGACACCTTACAAAAGGATGGGCGTTGTCTACTCCTTGGCAGTGTGTGGCAAAGCAAATGGACAGATTTGATAGCCTTACTGGATGCCTGTAAGTCACTAATGATGTCCTGGACATTTGGCCCAAATAACTCAAAGCCACTGAAGGGAGCATTCAACAGCTTCTGTTGGACATCTGCTACAAAGCCTGAGACTCTTAGCTAGGAGTGTCTACAAAGGCAAACGCCTGTGGCAGCAGCCCTGGCACCAGTATAGGAACTGTCACACAAGGCCCCGAGGAGGTGCTTATTAATATCCTAGGTGGCCTGTAAGGATCTGAGAACCTCCTGTTTCTAGGAACATTCTGGGAGGGCTTGGGAAGCCGCCTTGCCCTTCCTCCAGATGGCATTTTTATACTTGACCATATGGGACAGGTAGTTAGCAATCAGAAGTCCCAAGGTGGAGGAGGCATAAACCCCTTTATTCCCAAAGGTCAATCTGCCTGGATTCCCTGTCGGTGGGGGAGGGAGACTAAGGTACTTAGGCATCTTGGATCGGTCATGTGCTGTTTTAAAGACCATAGAATCGGTCTCAGGTTGGGCAGCATAATAAAGCAGGCCCTGAGGGGCATGGTAGAGTTTGTCCACACTGCAGGGCATGGCAGGAACCATGTCTGGGCAGTGCCAAACCGCAGTGGAAGCATTCCCCAGAGCTGGAAGAATAGGAAGAATGACCAGGTCTCTCCTGGTGGCATCCTCCTTCTCAGTGTGGAAGCCCATAACTGAGGACAGCTGCTTCATAACATTAAAGAAGGTTGGATCTTCAGGAGGGGATCTGGGAGTGTGTTTAACAGAGTCCCTCACTCACTGAAAAAGCAGTTGACCTATCAGAGGAAAGAAGTTTCTCCTTCTCCTCCTCCTCTTCTTCATAGAGGATAAGGTCAGGATGGTACTCCTCTTGAACGCTGACCTGCTCTTACTCAAGGTCCAATGAGCGAGGTGCCAACATCGCCCTACGGCACACAGACTGAGAAGGCCAAAGAGGTGTCAACCATGACGGGGGGTTGACAGTGCCGTGGCCTGTATGAACCCAACTGGTGCGCTACGGCCATAGTGATCTGGGTCAAAATCGTATTAAGGTGGACGGCAGGAGAAAGATGCATCGATAGTGGAGGGGTTGCAGGCACAGGGCACAATGAGACATCCGTTGGGTCTTCAGAGCCCCGAGGGCCCCGATGTCTGAGGGCCTAGGGAAGCATCAGGCCTCAACAGAGTGGCAGGTGTTGACATCCCAAGGGTTGATGAACAGAAAGCCGATGACCCATGAGTCGACGGACGGTCTCCCTGAGAAGTGGCAGGAGGCGCTGTCGGTATGGGCCTGGAAAAAGCAAAGGCCTGGACAGTAGAGGGCATTGGTACAGCTGCAGCAGATGGAGTTCCCCCGGAGGTTGAAGAAGAAGCCACAGGGGAGCGGGAATGCCACCGAAGGGGCAGTCCCATTCGCTGTCTTTTTTGTGACTTTTCCCCCCCGAGGACTTCTCTCGGGCCTTTGAGGCCTGGGAGCTCAACAAACCCACCGGCAACTGAGAAGGAGGGACCCCGGAGGACCCTGCCCAGAACTGGATACCTGCTGCTCCATGAAAAATTTCTTCAAAGCCTTTTTTGCGTCGCATAAGGGTTGTGAGGTAGAATTTCTGGCAGAGCTCACATCAGAGACGTCGTGGTCTGGCCCAAGACAGCAGACACAGAGGTTGTGGTCAATCAATCAATCAATTTTTATTTATACGGTGCTTTTTGACTGCCAAGACGCCTAACAAAAACAGTTAAATCAACTGTAACATAAAATCACATATATTATAAATATTATAAAATACAGATAAAACCAACAAACAGTGTTTGGGTCATTCCCCAAATGCATGAGTCCATAAGAAAGTTTTAAGAGCCTGCTTACATCCCTCCATGGTCGCGCACTCACGTAGCTGATGGGGTAGAGAATTCCAAAGGGTAGGGGCCGCATGCATAAATGCATGGACCCCAGAAGATTTTAAACAAACCCTTAGAGTCTCTAGCAACCCCTCGTCAGCAGAGAGGAGCAATCGCCCAGGGCAGTAGGGGACCAAAAGCACTTTCAGGTAGTCTGGACCCTGTCCGTGTAGGGCTTTATAAATCAGAAGTCCGACTTTGAAGGTGATTCGCCACTGTACCAGCAGCCAATGCAGTTCGCGCAGCACTGGAGAAATATTACAGGACCAAGAGGTTCCTGTCAATAACCGGGCTGCAGCGTTCTGCACTAGCTGTATGTGACGAATGTCCATCTGAAGAGGCAATCTTCTTTCCATAGGAGCAGTGACGGAAGAGAGATATGGAAGGAGTAACTCTCGACATAAACAAGGTAGAGGACTCTCTTGTTTAAAACAGATCCTGAAAGCTAGGGTAGAAGAAAAAAATAATAGGCAAAAATGGCACAAACTGGATCAGAGCTTCCACAGAGACCCATGTGAACAGAGTCAACGGCAGGAAGAACTGAGGAGGGAGTGGGGCCGCTCACGCCTTTATAGGGTTAGTGACATTGGCAGGTGACATCGGCATGGGTGGTTCCAGTGGTACTGCTGGAAAATCTTCTGTGTGGATCCTGCTTCACCGACTGTGAAGTTCCCACGGTGTGACCTGATGACTGAGATACCCCCGAAGATAAAACTGTTACATGCCACATAATATAGAACACATACATAGAAAATACCCAGCAATAATGTACAATTAGGTAACACTGTTACACTCCACATAATATACACCACATACATAGAAACTACCTATCAGTAAAGTACAATTAGATAAAAATGTTACATCCACATAATACCCAGCAAATACAAAAAAATACTCAGCAATTGTGTACAAGTAGGTAAAACTGTTAACACCCACATAATTGAGAAATTATACATAGAAACCACTCAGCAAGTACGTACAATTAGATAAAACATTAACACATACACTGAAACTACTCAGCAATAATGTATGTAAGGTAAACCTTTTACACTCACATAATACAGACCACATACATAAAACCTACCCAGCAGTAATGTATAATTAGGTCAAACAGATCACATACACAGAAACTACCCAGCATTATAAAATGGGCAAAAAAATCCTGTAGCCTGATTGGCTGAAACTGGTTTCCAGCCGTGTCCTTATCATGCCATATCCATTCAACAAGCACTACTTCTGGCACCCTCAGCCCCATAAATACAGGTTACTCACCTGTAACAGGAGTTCTAGGAATGGTATATGTTGTTCATCCACACTATCTGGCATATTCCTTACCGCTTTAAATCTTGCTGGAAGGTCTTCAAGCTGGCTCCTCCCACCCACCCGGGTGGCAAAACTCTCAGCTACGCCCCATGATGCCAGATCTAGCCCGCTGGAAGCCAGGTTGTGCGTCGAAGACTTGGAGGCCGGGTGGTTGTGATGAACAACATATACCATTCCTACTCCTGTTGCGGTGAGTAACCTGTACTTAGGGACATGGATATGTTGTTCATCCACAGTGTCTGCAGACTCTAGCAGTTCTCCGGGAGGAGGGAGGCAAGGCGTACACCCTACTTAGGAAATAAGGACTGGAGAACCGAGGCCCTAAAACCAGCATCCTGGCATGACTCAAGGTCGATGTGGTAGTGGGTGATGAAGGTGTGTGCTGACTTCCAAGTAGCAGCACTGCAGATTTCCTGGATAGGGACATCCCTGGAAGCAGCCATCGATGCAGTGGTATGGCAGATAAAATGAGCTCTTATCCCTCTGGGAGGCTCAATGCCCACCAACTTATAGCAGAGCTCTATGCAGGAGGTGACCCACCTGCCTATCAGCCACTTGGCTGCAGGTCTGCCAGGTGCAGCTTCAGCGTAGGTGACAAACAGCAGGCGAACCTCTCCCTGAACTTCAGTTGTCCGCTCCTTGTAATAAGCGGGTGCTCTTCTAGGGTCCAAAGTATGGAGCCTGTATTCGGCCCCTGAGGTGTGATTGGGGTAGAACACCAGCAGAGTCAACACCTGGTTAAGCTGAAACTCTGACACCACCTTCGGAAGGAATTTTGGGTGGGGGTGCAGGACAACCTTGTCCCTGTGGAAGACCAGATAAGGAGACTCGATGGAAAGCGCCTGGCGCTCTCCCATCCTTCTGGCTGATGTGATAGCCACCAAGAAGGCAGTCTTCCATGACAGGTGAGAGATGTCATACCTGTGCATCGGTTCGAATGGCTTGCCCATGAGCTTAGCCAATACCAGCAGTAGATCCCACGGAGGTGGAGGTTCTCGCACCGGAGAGGATATGTAATCAAGGCCTTTGAAAAGCACCCAACCACCTTCTCCTGCGCGCCACCGACTGCTTCCGCCCCTGCCTGGTAAGCAGAGATGGCTGCCAGGTGCACCATAAGAAGGGTGGTCACAAGCCCTTGCTGAGAAAGGGACCACAGGTAGTCAAGAATGCTTGCCAAGGAACAGGAGGAAGGGTCCAGGCCCTTGCCCTGACACCAAATGGAGAATCTCTTCCATTTGAAAGCATAGCATTTTCTGGTCGACTCCTTACGGAATGCCTCAACAACATTGAGGACCTCGTCGGAAAGACCCAAGGCCTGGAACTCTAGCCACTCAGGAACCACGCCATTAGGTGCAGGGATTGAAGGTCCGGGTGGAATACCTTTCCCTGATTGACTGAGATCAGGTCCGGGTGAGCTGGAAGCCGCCTCGGGAGCCTGGAGCTGAGACTGAAGAGATCTGGATACCAGAACTGGCGGGGCCAGTTTGGGGCTACCAGAATCACCTGCGCCTTGTCCTTCCTCGCCTTGAGAAGCACCTTGTGGATCAAGGGAAATGGGGGGAAGGTGTAGAAGAGGCCCACGACCTCAAGAAGGCATCCCCCTGCAGCGAGCCCTACTGAGGAGGTCGGGCATGAAACAGTCTCAGCTTCGCATTCTCCCTGGAGGCAAACAGGTCCACCTGAGGCATGCCCCAGTGGGAGAACAGATCTTGTCCTACCTCCGGCAGGAGTGACCACTTGTGGGACGCAGCCCCTATCCGGCTTAGGGCATCGGCCAGAATGTTGGAGGCTCCTGCCACATGGATGGCAAGGAGATTCGCCTCCAGGCTGCGCACGGAGTGAACAAATGCGGAGAGCTTCCCTGCACAGAGGCATGGAGCACATCCTGCCATGGCGGTTTAGGTAGTACATGGTCGTGGTGTTGTCCGTCTGGACCTGAACCACTTGACCCCGTAGAAACGGAGCGAAGGCGGTGAGGGCTAGATGAACCGCTCGGAGCTCCAGCAGGTTGATGTGGCATCGGGACTCCCGAGGGGACCAGAGGCCGTGCGCTCTGTGCTCCCCCAGATGGGCACCCCAACCCACAAGAGAGGCATCGGTCGATAGAGAAACCGTCGGCTTGGGGTGGACGAACGGGATGACCTCCTGCAGATGTGCTGGAACGGTCCACCACTGGAGAGCATTCCACATCCCCAGGGTCACTGTCACTAGCTGATCCAGAGGATCGAAGTGCTGTGACCACTGGCTGGCCAGCTCCCACTGAAGGGCACTCATGTACCAACGGACCACGCTGGTGCAGGCCGCCATGAGACCCAGGAAGCACAGGAAGTGCCAGGCAGGGCGCAATTGCCCAATCTGAAATGATTGGGCAAAGGAGGAAAGAACCTCGGCCCTGTCTGCCAGCAGCCGTGCTCTGGCTCGTAGAGAGTCGAGCTCTGCCCCGATTAATTGTATCACCTACTTTGGCACGAGTTCCGACTTGGCCTCGTTGATGAGGAGGCCAACCTGAGAGCAAACCTGGAGGGCCAGATCTCTGGACCGCTCCACCTCCACTCTGGATGAGGCTGCAATCAGCCAGTCGTCCAGGTAGGGCTACACCCGGACCCTTCGGTGCCGCAGGAATGCTGTCACCACTGCCATGCATTTGGTGAAGACCCTGGGAGCTAGGGAAAGGCTGAAGGGCATGGCCTGGAACTCGTAGAGGGATCCCTCTGCCCTGAAGTGGAGGAATCTCTGGTGGGACGGACGGATTGTGACGTGAAAGAATGCATCCTGGAGGTCCAGAGAACAGAACCACATGCCTTGTTCCAAGGATGGGATTATCTGAGCCAGAGTGACCACCCTGAAGATCCGAGACCTTAGGAACCTATTCAGGTCGTGCAGGTCTAGAATGGGGCGCCAGCCCCCCCATCCGTTTTGGGACCAGGAAGTACCTGGACACAAATCCCAGGTCTGGTGGAGGATCCACCACCTTCCTGATCACCTCTTTTTCGAAGAAACATAGAAACATAGAACATAGAATTTGACGGCAGATAAGGACCACTTGGCCCACCCAGTCTGCCCATTTCCCTACCTAATGGATAAGCTGCAGATCCTAGTTAACCAGCAGCCTACTTCTTCCTACCCCACCCCAGAATTGCCTTATGACTGTTCCATGCATGCTTGAGATTCCACCACTGTTTTTGACTCCACAACCTCCTCCGGAGGCCGTTCCATGCATCCACAACCCTCTCTGTGAAAAAACTTCCTTAAATTACCTCTGAGCCGCCCCTCCTCTATCTTCAAATTGTGCCCCTTGTTCTTGCACACTCTTTTTGAAAGATGCTACCCTCTTGGACTTTGTTGATTCCCTTGAGGTAGAAAGTTTCTATCATCCCCACCCCTTTCCTCGAGGCTATACATATTAAGCTCCTTATGTCTCTCTTCATATGTCTTCGGTGCAGACCCTGCACCATTTTAGTGCCCTCCTCTGGACAGCTTCCATCCTGTCTATGTCTTTCACGAGATTGGGTCTCAGAACTGCACGCAGTACTCCAGATGGGGTCTCACCAGCTGTCTGTACAGAGGATAATAACTTCCTGTTTTCTACTGGTGATGCCTTTCCTATGCATCCCAGTATCCCCAACCCTCCTTGCTGCCCTCTCACATTGCTTGCCCACCTTTAGGTCATCTGATATGACTACCCCCAGATCCCTTTCCATTTTTATTGTTGTTAGTATCTCACCCCCCATCGTGTACTCTTCCCCTGGGTTTTTGTTTCCCAGGTGCATTACCTTGCACTTCTTAGCATTGAATCTAAGCTGCCATACATTTGACCATTCCTCTAACCTTGCCAAGTCCCTTCTCATCCTTTCCACCCAACCTTGTGCATCAAGTCTGTTGCAGATCTTTGTGTCATCTGCAAAGAGACATACTTTTCCTTCCAGTCCCTCTGCAATGTCACTTATAAAGACATTGAAGAGGACCGGTCCTAATACTGAACTCTGCGGTACCTCACTAGTAACCCCCCTTTTTTCAGAGTGTTTTACTATTATTCTCTGTGTCCTATTCTCCAGCCAATTCTTTACCCAGGCTGTCATCTTGGGACCCACTCCCAGGCTGGCTAACTAGTATATTAATCTTTTGTGTGGGACTGTGTCAAATGCCTTGCTAAAGTCTAGGTAGGTCATGTCCACAGCCCCTCCCTGATCTACTACTTTGGTCACCCAGTCAAAGAAATCTATCAGATTTGTCTGGCGTGACCTTCTCGCTGTGAATCTATGCTGCCTTGGGTCCTGTGCCCCACTGGCCTCTAGATACTTGACAATTCTTTCCTTCAGAAGTGATTCCATCATTTTCCCTACCACAGAGCTTAAACTAACAGGTATGTAGTTTCCTGCTTCTGCCTTGCTCCCACTTTTGTGAAGGGGAATCACATCTGCCCTCCTCCAGTCCTCGGGTACCACCCCATCCTCCCATGATGTGTTAAAGAGGGTAGTCAGTGGTGTCACTAGTTCTACCCTTAGTTCTTTTAGAATTCTGGGATGAATCCCATCAGGCCCCACTGCTTTGTCCACCTTCAGTTTTAAGAGTTCTTTCAGAACCCTTTCTTCTGTAAATGGGCTGGTATCAACTTCTGTCTCCAGAGTGTTTTTACTGTTTGTTTTAGGTACCTCCCCCTCTTCCTTTGTAAATACTGAGCAAAAATATTTGTTTAGTATCTCTGCCTTTTCACAGTCACCCTCTGCCCACCCTCCTTCCCCTTTATTAAGCCTCACTATCCCTCCCTTGGTCTTCTTGCTCCTGAGTGTACCTATAAAGGTTTTATCCCTTCTTAACTGAGTTGGCTATCTTTTCCTCGGTTTGGGCCTTTGCTGTTCTGACTGCCTTCCCAGCTTCCTTTTGCTTTAACTGATACAGTTTTCTGTCATGCTCCTTCTGTGATTCCTTGTACTTCCTGAATGCTTTCTTTTCTCTTGAACCTTCACTGCCACTTCCTTTGAGAACCATAGTGGTTTCTTACATCGTTCGTTTGTTTATTTGCTTCACACAAAGGCTTGTTACCTCTGTGATGGCAGTTTTATTATTCCCATTGTTCTTCCACCCCTTCTTCCTGCCCATTTGCTAGTGCATTCTTAGGCACTCACCCATTTTAGCAAGTCAGCCCTCCTAAAGTCCAGTACTTTTGCCTTTGTATAGCTTGACTCTATTGCTGTGTTTATTGTGAACCATACTGTTCGATGGTCGCTAGTTCCCAGATGGCTACCCACTTCTACATCTGTGATCCTCTCTTCATCTCCATTTGAGAGAACGAGGTCTAAGATTGCTCCCTCTCGAAATGGCTCCAATACTAGTTGTCTAAGGCATGCCCCCTGTAGGGCATCTAGAATAACCCCACTCTTCGAAGTGGCTGCTGAAACTGCACTCCAGTTAACATCTGGCATATTCAGATCACCCATCAGCAATATCTCCTCTTTTTCTGCCATTTTAAGTATACTTCCTATCATTTCCTTGTCCATTTCCTCCCCCTGAGAAGGGGGTCTGTTGGCTCGGCGAGCCGACAGAGAGGCTGCAGACGCCGTAGTCCCCTGAGGGGCGACAGCTCAGAAGGGCGGGGCCTGCTTGAACTCCAGGGGCAGGCTCGTTCTTACCACCTCCAACACCAAGCGGTCCGTGGTGATAGCGGACCAGGCGGAAAGGAAGTGGCAGAGCCATCCCCCCACGGGGGGAACCCAGGGAGGGAGTGACGAGGCTGGGGGCGACACCCCTCAACCCGTCACTGGGCAGGCTTGGAGGAGGGACCGGCTGAGGGACCTCCTGGGCCTTTTCCTCCTTGCTTCCTGTTAGAGGAAGCCACAGGCTTGGCTTTGGGGTGCCAAGCACGAGCCTGCTGGTCCTGATGCTGGTGCTGTTGGGCTGGATGTACAGCAGGCGCAGAAGGATGAAAGGACTTATGTTGTTGGCGACGACCCTTGTCCTTCTGGGCGGAGGTGATCGAGTCCAGAGTGGCATTAGACTTTTCGATCCGCTGGAGGTGACCTTCCACTCCAGTGCCGAAGAGGTCAGTCCCCAGGAAGGGGACATCCACCAGTTTATGCTGGGTATCCGTCGTGAAGGTGGATATCCTCAGCCATGTTCTGCGGCGCATGGCCACTGCGGACGCAACTGATCTGGCACAGGAGTCTCCAATGTCCAGAGCCGTTTGGAGCTGCTGTTTTGCCACCACCCTTCCCATGTCCTGTACCTGCTTGACTGTGGTCTGCAGGTTAGCCGGGAGATGAGGGATCACCTCATCCAGAGAGCCCATGAGGGCGTGGGAGAAGTGTGCCATCAGTACGGCCGAGCTGGCCTGGCGGAGGCCAAGGGAGGATGCAGCGTACACCTTGCGCCCGGCAGAGTCCAGCTTTTTGGACTCCTTGTTGGGGGGCTTATCCACATCCCTAGCGTTCCCGGAGCGCCAGAAAACGCTATCGGTGACCAACCCCTCGGTGGAGGGGTGTTCAAAAACCGGACAAAGAGCTGGTAGGGACCACATACTTCCTGGCCATCCTGGCCAAAGGCGCAGGACAGGAAGCCGGCCGCTGCCAAAGCTCCAAGGCTGGGCCAACAATGGCTTCAGCCACTGGAAAGACCTCCGTGGGTGAATCCCCTCGGTCGAGTATCTCCGTCAGGGGATACTTGGCCCGCTTGGATACAGGCTCGAGCTGCATCCCGGTGGACTCCGAGATGAGCCGAAGCAGACCCATAAACGACGATGGGCTCTCGTCCATCGACTGCCCCCCGGAGGACTCCAGGTCAAGGGGCCTGGAAAACAGGGAGGAGTCGTCGTCAGACTCCGAGGAATCCGTGAGGAGCTGCCTGGGGCCCGGGCCACCCTCCACCTGCAGAGGACGGTCGGGAGTGAGGGTGACCAACAACCTGTGGGGCAGACCCTGACCCGACTGAGTCCTTGGTCAGCTCCCCCGATTTCGGTTGTGAAGGCGGAGGTTCCACCACAATCGGTGGGGCAACTGGTTTCAGCTGAACAACTGGCCCAGGATAGGGCACCTCGACTACAGCAAGGGGTTGTTTCGGCTGTTCGGGTGACAGCCACTTACTGGCCGGGGAAGGCGACGGCGTCGGCTTGTTCCCGGACAGTAACTGCTACCACATTAGGTCCTCGTAGCGTTGACAATTTGCGCCTCTTCCTCTTCCGAGGGAAGACGAACAGCGGCGCGTTGCTTTCGGTGCCAAGACCAAGACCACTGATGTCGGTGGGATCGGCTGGACCGAGACGATTTCCGAGACCGAGATCCTCAGTGTTTCTGAGGACGGGTCTGGGAAGGGGCAGGGGACACCCATTCTTCCCTCGGCTCGGAAGCCTTGCCCGGGGACTCCGGCACGGGAGGCGCAGGCAAGTCCTCGGTCTCCACCGGGGGAACCAGTGAAGAAGGGTTGTCGGCTTCACCGGTTGACAGCCCGTCAGGGTCGAGAAAAATCTCGACCGCGTCGACGGGTGTCTCGGCCGGCTGACCTGACGGGGACACCGTGAAGCTAGCGGCCTTAGCCGCAACCTCGACCGAAGTCGAGTGTCGACTGTCCGGGGAAGGGGACCTCTCCTGCTCCCACGAACGCCAACGGTGGGACTTACCTTTCGAGTCCTTCTTTTTGGACCGAGAAGAATGTCCCGATGGCCCCTCTCCCTTCGTGGAAAGGGACTGGCAAAGTTCCTTAAAAGAAGCTGGGTAGGAGGATCCCAGAGAGAGAGCGGGATAAATGCCGTGACCTAGGAATTTGAAGATGCGGCCTGGGCTGCCTCCTCCTCGAGGGCGATCATCTGCTCGAGTTGCTCAGCCGAGCCAGCCACCGGACACCGCCCAACGGGCCTCCTTTGACTTCACCGGCGGGTAGCGCTTTTCGGGGCACTCAAGCTGTAACCGGGCAGCGAGGTCTTCCAGGACATTGACCGAAAACGAACGGCATAACTCGCAGGCCTGCGGGTCATGGTCTAGGCCGAGGCAGTAGATGCACGTGGAGTGTGGATCCGTCCTGGACATTTTCTGTCCACATGGGCACCACCGAAAACCAGGAGTCGATTTGCCCATCGCAGCCGCAAGGGAGTAATTTGACCGAAGTTTTGAAAACTTAAGAATGACTTTCAGGCGAACTGAAGAATTAGGATCCAGCGGGCTAGATCTGGCGTCATGGGGTGGAGCCGAGAGTTTTATCACCGGGGTGGGTGGGAGGAGCCAGCTTGAAGACCTTCCAGCAAGATTTAAAGCGGCAAGGAACCTGCCAGACAGTGTGGATGAACAACATACCCATGTCCCTAGAACATAAAAAATATCCATGTGTCACCTTCACCAGTAATCCAAAATCTTCCATAGCGAGCAGTTTCACAGTACAAAGACGACCACGATATCAGAAGGCTTTCTAGTACTGTAGTGGAAGTGTACCCTCCCCCTCAAAGAACACGCATACAAAACAAGCTCTTTCTCTGTAAAGTACATGCATAATAGGATCCCAAAGAAGTGAACACTTAAACTTGTCACCTGTACTGCATCAGATTTAAAAGGAAGCTCTGGTGAATAAAATGAAGTGCTGACCTGTACTTCTCATTTTGAAACAAAATTTCGAGAAACAGACCATAGCGGATGCCGCAAAGAAACATTTCAAATCATGAAAGAAAAGCCCGCTCCTTCAATCTGTATTTCAACGGCCACTTTTTTTTTTTTCTTTTTCTTTCAAGGAAAATGCGAGTCACTCAGTATGGTGACTCCTGAGGGACACGCTCGCTCCAGGAAATGCCAGTGAAACACTCACAAGCACAGAGGAGCCTGCCAGTAATTATAATAACACAAACAATACAAATATGCTTACAAAAACAAAAATCCTAACACTAAATAAAATAGCCTGTCTCCTAATGCTGGTACTTTGGGGGTCCTAAAACAGTTCTCAAACCAAGAAACTACATTAATATTGAGACTACTTTTTTACTATTTCAGTTCTTTAACCTTTTTATTATATTTTTGACTTTTTTTTTTAATAATTACTTGGGGAGGGGGCCCATTTTATAAGCGCAATAAGACACTGCGTTGTGTGGGTTATGGCCTGATAAGAGCACTTCCCAGGTTCTAAAGGCACAACGCACCTGGGGCGAGCTCTTATCAGGCCATAACCCACACCTCGGCATGTCTTATTGCTGGCATAATGTATAATTAGGTCAAACAGACCACATACACATAAACTACCCAGCAAAAATTTACAATTAGGTAAAACTTGTTACACCCCACATAATAAAAAACACATACACTGAAACTACTCCACAGTAAGGTATAATTACTGTAGGTAAAACTTACATGCCACAGAACACAAACATAGAAACCACTCAGCAATAAATTAGTATTCAAAATGACTGTTACACCCCACGATATAGAACACATACATAGAAACTGCACATCAATAATGTACAATCAAATACATCTGCTACACCGTGCTTAATAAAATATATTCCAACAAGACAGAAGGCAATTATTAGGATATAATTTACTCAACTGAAGAGTGAAATCCAGTAGACAGCCTTTTCTCTCTCAAACTGAACCAGTAAATGACAGCAGCAGGGATGGGGGAGGAACAGAAGCGGGATCCAAATCACACAGTTCTGCCCAGTAAGGAAACACCCAAGCTTTTTTCATTTATTTGGAGTTTTTGATTAGAAAAGGCACACAGAACTTTGACAGCTCTTTTACAGGTACATCTGTTTTGGGTGTTACATGGACATGTTTTGACGCAGAATGCTGCCAGGGCACTGTGATAAGTGCCATGGGAGCTTTAACGTCTACCTGGGCCACCACCACAAATGGGCAGAAAGGACTTCAGTTTAACATCTCTTCTGAAGGAGGTGGATGCCAAGGACCTCAGACTGCAAAGATCCAAACCAGCAGAGTCTACGAAAAGCCATACAGCTGGCATCCTTGGCCTCAAAGGACAGAACAATTACAGAACACCTAGGCATCAGCTTGCAGCCCGGGTACATCTGTTGCTACATGAGGAGGAGGAGGATGGGAGAAAAGTGAAGGAAATATCATTTGTCAAAGGAGAGGCATGTGCAAACCCAACTTCTCCACCTAAGTGCCTAAAATCTTGTAGTCAACACTGTGGACTAATGAGGATCTTTGGCATCTGTCCCTTAATCACGATGGCAGATGAAGGAAGGGGAGGAGTAACCCAAAATTAAATAAACAGGAGACTCTCAACAACCCATCTACAGGAGAACTCAAAGGATATATTTTGGTTGGTTATTAACAAGATCGGAAATTCTCTTCATACCTTTCAATTGACCTATGGATTCTCCTCCACTGAGGATAGTGGGCCTCCTGCTCAAACCCACCACCACGAGATCGAGCATGTTGAGCCACATTAAGAGACCGAGTATCAATGATGTAACCACGCTTTCCTGCCCGCAGCGTTGCATTAATCAGTTTCTCGTCCTCCTTGCATCGCCTTCCGTTAGTGCCTGTTAATGGCTGGCTGCTCCGCATCATCACCTTGAAAACAAATTTCACTCTGATTAGAAACAGATCTTGGCAGGCAACTATTAAATACTGTACACTCTCTCATGTACGTTAACATTTTTGAAGTGTTCTTCAAAGAAAAAGATCTCAAAAATGTATACCTCGTGTGTACTTTTTATTTCTTTAAGTTTACTGTATTTTTATAAAGTTGGTAGTTAAGTTACATTAATTTTAGGAGTGGGGGATAGTTTGTGTTGTTTGGGTATTGAAGGATGTATTTAAACATATGGGAGTGGGAGCGATTATTTGTTGAGTGAGCAGAGTGACTGTTATTTTTAGAAGCTGCTGGGCGAGAGAATTTTGCAGGATGTGTTGGCAGAGGGCTTTGACTGGTGGGTATTACTCTCCCACTGAGCTTCGGAGCCTCCGCCCCTTTGATTGCCCCTTGCTACCAGCTGAGGTTTATAGGTGCTGTTGCACCTTGGGGATTACGAGGAGGCGTCGGAGGGGTGGGCGAACTGGGGTTCTGGGGTTAAAGAGACGCCCTGGGGTTAAATGGGCTCACCCTGCTTGGTGCCCATACCCAAGGGCTCCACTTCTAGTGGGCAGGTAGCTCAGTCAACCTCGATTATTCATCCAACCCGTGAGGTCTTATGCAATGCCAGGTCAACTCGAAACAAGACAGTAATTGCTGATCTTGTGGAGTCATCCAACCTGGCATTCATCACCGACTCTTGGCTAGACCCGTTTTGGAATCAGCTGTTCTGGCTGGGTAATCGGTTATACACCGCCCCGTGGTTGGATCATAGGGGTTGGGGGGTAGCCATCTGTTTCAAGATGCAACTGGGCCTTGTAGATGTGTCACTTGGGGTCACTAGATCCTTCGAATGTATCGTGGGCGCAGGTGTGGGTTGTAGGATACTTCTCATCTACCTTCCACCAGGGACTGAGAAGGAGTTGCTGCAGGAGGTCACGGGCTTCATCACTGAGATGGTACTGGAGGCCACCAGATGGTTGGTGCTGGGGGACTTCAATGCCTGGGTCGACAATGGACTCTTGGACAAGACTCTCTCCAACTGATGGTTTCACTGGGGCTCACACAGGTAATTACCTCTGTGACCCACATACAGGGTCATGCGTTGGATCTAGTGTTCCTGCTGGGGATGGAGATCTCCGACGTGGTGGTGGAACCCGTCAGATGGTCTGATCACCATACTACTGGGTTCAGCTTCGTGGCCCCCCCCAAAGAGACCTGCCCCTACAGAAATGGTCCAGTACAGCCCTTCATGAGGACTGACCCCAGATGGTCTGATGGTTCTGAACCTATTGGGTAGTGCGAGTGTTAACATGGATCCAAAGAGTCTGCTATGAGCCCATAATAAGGCGATGGGAAATGCATTGGATGCCAGTGCTCCGGTCCATGTTCGCCCACTCACCCTTCGCCCTCGGTCCCCATGGTTTCATGGGACCATGAGGGAGCTGAGGAGAGTGGGAAGAAGGTTTGAGCGTTGCTGACGGAAATCGGGCCTGAATGATGACAAACTTAGATTGATGCCCCATTATAAGGAATATCAATCTGCGGTCTCCCGCAAGAAGGCATAATTCCTGTCCAGGGAGATTGCAACTGCGTGAAATCGACCAGCTCAGCTCTTCCGTACTATGGACAGGCTGTGCAATCCAGCCTGTCTCCAGAATCAGAGAGCCTTTTCATAGGAGAAGTGTGAGGAGTTTGCTCGACTTTTCGTGGATAAGATTGTCACCACCAGGTTAGAGATCCCTGCGGCTCACTCAAATGGGCAGATAGGAGATTGGTGTGGGATCACTAGCACCCAGTTGGTCTGGTCAGATTTTGCCGAGCTGGCGATCAATTGTGTTGTGAAGATTGTCCAGGGCTTGCAACTGACTTATTGTAGTTTGGATTCAGATTCAACACGCCTCCTAGTGGGGTGCGTGGAGGCAACTAATTAGGTGTTCATTAGAGACCAGTGTTTCTGGACACCCTGAAGGAGGTAGTGGTTCACCCTCTCCTGAAAAAACCTTCTCTGGACCCTGACTGTCTCGCAAACTACAGGCCGGCCTCTAACCTGCCATTTGTAGATAAGGTTATCGAGAAGGCAGTCGTGTTGCAGCTCGAGGGACATTTGACCACCCATGACATCTATGATCCTCTCCAGTCCAGTTTCAGGAAGAGGCATAGTACTGAGACTGCGTTGGTCCGAGTATCTAATGATCTCCTGATAGCAAGGGATCGGAGGAGCCATTCCATCTTGGTCCTCTGCAGCATCTGACACCGTGAACCATGGGATGTTACTAGAGCATCTGCAGTTTTTCTGCGGGCAGACTGGCACAGTCCTCAGGTGGTTCCAATCATTCCTCATGGGTAGGACACAGAGAGTGGAGTCCGGGGTGTTTTTCTCGGCCCCTCTCTCCCTGCCATGTGGGGTGCCGTAGGGCTCTGTGCTTTCCCCCATGTTGTTCGCGGTGTATATACTGCCGTTAGTAGACATTATCAGGCAGTCTGAGTTGAGTTTTCACTGTTAATCAGATGATACTCAACTGTACATGTCCTTTGTGCCCAGGCAAAGTGATGCTGTTTCAGTGTTTAAAAACTGCCTGAGATCCAGGACTATACGAGTGCCAGCTGGCTTAGGCTGAATCCGGATAAGACTGAAGTGCTGGTTGTGGACCCAGGTTTTCGGGTGGAGGGGCTATCTGCTGGGCAGCCATCTGGGCTTTGGCTGGGGGGCAATTAGCTGATGACCTCTGACCAGGTGCAGAATCTGGGTGTCATGCTTGATAGCGGGCTGACACTCAAGGCTCAGGTGTCAGTCATTGTCAAGACCTCATTTTATTATCTGACAAATGCCACCCGGATAAAGCACTTAGTACCACCTGATGATCTTCCGACTCTGGTCCACGCCTTGGTGATCTTGTGCCTTGATTATTGCAATGCCCTATACCTAGGGCTATCGAGGGTGGACCTCCGCTGCCTGCAGCTGGTACAGACTGTGACTGCCAGGTTGTTGACAGGTTTACATAGATCTGACCATTGTCACACCTGTGCTCCACGCCATGCACTGGCTGCCAGTGCAGTGGAGGATCACCTTCAAGGTCAGATTACTGACCTATAAGGCCCTACACAGACAGGGACCACGATACCTGCAAGAGCTCTTTGTCCCTATTGCCCCCTTTGCCCTCTCCGCTGATGAGGGATTACTGGAGATTCCCAGGGTCTGTCTGACAACTTCTGGAGCTAGATCGTTTGCTTTTGCTGCTTTGACCCTGTGGAATTCTCTACCCTGTCGGGTAAGAGAATGCCCGTCCATTGAGGCCTTTAAATCGGCCTTGAAAACGTATTTATTTGAACTTGCTTTTGCTGATAATTAAATTCCTGCTTTAATGATTTTATAAGTGTGGTTCTGGTTTAAACTGTTTTATTGTATAATGTAAAACGCAATGATCTATTCTGAAATAGCGTTCCATAAATAAAGTTTGGTTTGGTACTGTACATTATTGTAGTTTTTTTTTTTTCTTGCTGTAATTGTTTTACTTACATTTTACAATCCCTTTTCTCCAGGATACATCTATACATGCAGGTTACTCACCTGTAACCATGGTTCTGTTACTACTATTTGTGATGTGGACAGCCAGTTCTGAGTGCTGTATCATTTTTTTTTTTAAATATAAAATGCATTACTGACCGTCTCTGCTGAAAATCTGGTGCTTTAGGGTGACCTCGCCCCAGTTTCAGCTGAAAGATGAAAGCCACATGAGAAAATGCTGAAACAGCATGTGAGATCACACACACATCTGCTTTTAGAGATCAGGTACATGTAAGGCCTGAAGCTAATATACAGGGGTGAAAGAAGTTTGAGTTGAGTATATCCATTTTATGATGCTTCCAGAGGAAGAAAAGCAGGTTGTGATGTATTAGTGCGACATCATAAAGATGCTTTCATGTCCTGAAAGGGGGAAGCTTATCATGAGATCCAAAGAAATGTCATTTGAAGAACATATGAGTAATGCTGAGGATTGTAGAATTTAATTCTTGAAAAAGACATCCTGTTTTTTTTTAAATATATATTTTTTTATATATTCTGACAGAGGAGGAGCTAGGTGACCTCACACAAAAAGGGGCTGGCAAATACAGTTTGCTTTAAGGAATATTCTGTTTTACTTCAGACACACTTTTATCTAGACTCTGACAACAAAACATCTGTGAGCACTTTAAAACAGGTATTTAGAAAGACAGACAAAAAAATCTAAATATTGTTGTAGGAAATTTGCAATGTTTAAACCTTGTTCTGTTAAACTGTTCACAAGACTGCACTTGGAGGTTGGCACTTTGGGAGTAGAGGGCCTGACCTGCTGAGTTGGTTTGTGACATTATTCAGTTCTCATCCACACTTGGACAGCTTTAACAAAGCATTCAGAGTCACTGGAATGTCTTTAAGCTAGCTCCTACCACCACCTGTGGTGTCACCCTTCAGCTCCACCCCAACTGCTGTCAGATACGCAAGCTGGAACAGGACTTCAAGCAAGTCTTGCTAGGGGAGGTCAACTGGGTCATGTGTATGTTTTCTTTTTTTTCTACTTATTCTTTATCCATTCCTACCGTCCCTTCCAACCACCACTCCTTCCGTCTTACAAGGAGTGATGACCTTCCAACCTCTACCGACCAGTTTGGTCTGCCCCTAGAGTGCCATACTGGCATGAGGGCCCCTATGATGGCCGGATTACCTCGGGTAGTGTAAGGAGAGAACCCCTTTACCCCCTCTTTCCCCTCGGTGAGCTGCACATTGGGGTCTGCCCTGGTCGGTGGGTGGTGAGACCTGCTCCAGAGGACTTCATCTAGGTGACTGAGGGCATTTTCACTCAAGTAGTTTTCCCATAACCGCCCCTGAGGCGGCTGGCGCAGAGGTCTGCGTGCTGATGCGCTCACTCTGAAGCGCCTAATGACATCCCCTCCCAGCCCGATGGCGAAGCCGCTGAGCCCCTCGAGGTCGGTTGCATCCACCGACCCTCTCTCAGAACGTTAGGCGCTCAAAAGCGCCCAGGCATCCACCGAGGAGAGAGCATCCATTGGGGCGCTCCATCCTCCCTCCCCACCGACCCCGCCGACCCGGTCCGTTCCTGAACCCGGGTCGCCGGCGTAGCGTGAGGTGTGGCGTCCCGCGCCTCAACCCTCAGCGCCGGGTCATGTGTATGTTAACTGAATATCAGTAGTAGAAAGTACAGTTGTGTAAAACCTTACCATAACAGTAGATCTTTGAGGAGTGTCTCTTGCAGTAGGTAATACTTTTGAATATCCAGCAGAGGTCGCTGTGGTGCATTGCAGCTCTTCTACAAGTTTTTCACCAGGGACCGCTCACACATGACATCAGCTTCCTGTTTCCTATAGAAGTGTGGGCGGTCCCTGGTATCCTCCGTTCCCCCGACAGATTCAGTTCACATAGCGAGAACCGAGGGGAAGCTGAGGTACCAAAGGAGTCCCAACCCTAGTCACTGGACCAGAACTTCCCCTCTTACAGAAGGCAGGGGATGGAGGGTGGAAACCGACCTACTGCCAAGAGATGCTCCTCAAAGATCTACTGTTATGATAAGTTTTTACATAACTGTACTATCTTCCACAGAGTGGTCTCTTGCAGTAGGTAATACTTTTGGGATGAATCCCAAGCAGCTATGTCCATGTGGGAGGACAATTATGATAGGAGACCTTGTAGGACTGCATGGCCGAAGACCATCCTACGTCGTGAGGCAATATCCAGATTGTAGTGCCTTGTGAATGTATGGACTGTGGACCAGGTAGCTGCATTGCAGATCTCTGAAATGGAGGCTCCTTTAAAGCAAGCCACAGTGGTGGCCATAGCTCTAGTGGAGTGGGCTTAGACAGGTCCAGGTAAAGGCTTGTTGTATTTTTGTAACAAAAAGAAATACAATGTGCCAACCAGGATGAAAGAGTACATGTCGCAACCGGGAGGTCTTCTCGACCCAGGTCGAAAGAGATGAACAGTTGAGACGTCTTTCTAAACAATTGAGTTCAATTAGTATGGTAGCATAGTATACGATGGACATCTAATGTATGCAGTAGATGTTCACCTTGATTGGAGTAGTCAGGATAGTAGACTGGAAGCTGCAAGGACTGATTTAAAGTATGTTTGGAAACTGCTGAAGGAAGGAAGGGTTGGTACGAAGGACCACCCTGTCTTTGTGGAAAATCAAAAAAGGTTCCCTACACATGAGAGCATGAAGCTTGGAAATTCGTTGAGCGGAAGTGATAGCCACCAGAAATAGGGTTTTCCATGAAAGAAAACAGAGTTTGCAAGTGGCTGCTGGCTCAAAGGTAAATTTTTCTATCATAAAATTAAGATCCCACAGAGGAGTGGGTCTTCTGACAGGAGGTTTAATATGTAACATTCCTTTCAAAAACATCTTAGCTAGATGACGTTGGTACAGTAACCTGCCATCCAGCGGTTCATGGAAAGCCAAGATGGCAGCCAAGTGGACTTTAATGGAAGAATAACTTAAACCGGACTCAGATAGTGAGGCCAGGTAGTCCAAAACTTTTGTCAGTGGACAAGAGTATGGGTCCAAAGATCGAGAGGCTGACCAGATGGAAAAGCGTTTCCATTTGGAATTGTATGTTGCTCTTGTTGCAGGTTTATGGGAGGCCAAGGGTATACTGGAAACAGGAGAGGACACTTGTAATCGAGTTATGAAAGTGTTCTCAGGAGCCAAGCATGAAGGTGTAGAGCCTTCAGGTTGGGGTGTAGGAGAGACCCGTAACATTGAGTCAAGAGGTCTGGTCTGATTGTCAACGGAACGGGTTCCTGTACTGACAGTTGTAGGAGTTGGGGAAACCACGTCTGGTGAGGCCACAGTGGGGCTATGAGAATAATTGTGGCCGGCTCTGACTGTAGTTTCAGTAGAGTCCTTGCAGGAGGGGGATGGGAGGGAAGCATATAAGAAGAGATCTGTCCAGGGTTGGGACAGGGCATCTATAGATCTTCTCTTTCTGTTCGGGATAATGGAAAAATACCTGGGAAGATGGTAATTCTCTGGGGAGGCAAACAGATCCATCTGTGGGGTTCAACATAGGTAAAAGATTTCTTGGAGCACTTGTTCGTGAAGTGCCCACTCGTGGGTTGCGGACTGGCGGCTCAGTCGGTCGGCTTAATGGTTGCAATGTCCCGGTAGGTGGACAGATGTCAATGTCATTGTTGCCATTGGGCTTCTTGCCAAACTGCAATGGCCTCTCTGCATAGGGAGCGAGACTTTGTACCCCCTTGCTTGTTGAGGTAGAACACTACAGTAGTGTTGTCCGACTGGATCAGTACCGATCCTGGCTCGATGTAGGGCCAGAATGTCTGAAGGGCCAGATGGACTGCTTTCATCTCTAAGAGACTGATATGAGACAGATGGGGAGAAGCAGGCCATTGGCCTTGGATCTGATGAGGACCTAAGTGCGCTCCCCAGCCCAGCAGGGAAGCATCTGTGGTTAGCGTTTGCATGGGAGGGGAGGACTGGAAAGGCATTCCTTGATACACATTGGTTCTGATTGTCCACCATGTCAGGGTTGACTTCAGATTTTGTCTTTGAACTGTAATGTTTTGTGGGACCACTGAGTTTGGAGGGTCCACTGGACAGGTCTCATGTGGAGACGGGCGAATGCCACCACAGGGATGGCAGCGGACAAGTGACCCAAGAAGGTGCAGCATTTGTCTGGCTGTGACTATCTTCTGAGTCTGCATGTGTAATGCCAGAGCTATAAGCGTATCCTGCTGGGCAGGCGGGAGGTAAGCCCTGTCTGTAACTGTATCTAGGACAGCTCCAATGGTATTGGAGAGACTGCGCTGGGTTTGGACTGGACTTTGGCCAGTTGACAGTGATTCCTAGACCTGCGAACAGTTTCAAGGTAATATCTAGGAAGGCGAGCAGAGCTACTCTGGAGTCTGCTTTTATTAGCCAATCATCTACATATGGAAAAGATGAAGTGCCCTTCTCTTTGCAAGTTTGCTGTTACCACTGCTAGGCACTTGGTGAACACTCTGCAGGCTGATGAGAGCCCAAAAGGGAGTGTTCGAAACTGGTAATTTTGACCCAGTAAGTGGGAGCATAAAAATCTGTAGTGTGCAGGGTGGATGGGAATATGAAGGTAGGCATCTTTCATGTCCAGGGCGCAAAGCCAATTGCCCTGTTTCAGAATTGGCATGATAGCAGGTAGGGTGATCATGTGGAAACATTTGTACTGAATGTAAAAATTCAGTTGTCTGAGATCCAAAATTGGTCTGAGCTCTCCCATACATTTGTGCACCAGAAAGAAGTGGGAGTAAAATCCCGTTTGATGTTCCAGAATGGGAACCGGGACAATGGCCTGTTTGGTCAAAAGGGCCACCAATTCCTCCTGTAGGATGGGTATATGATCTAGAGGATAATAAATCTTGCATGGAGGGCAAGGGCATGGAGTGGAGAGGAACTCCTGAGTATGACCCTTCTGGATAATCTGAAGTACCCAACTGTCGGAAGTGTTCATTTGCCAGGCTTCCAGATGGAGGGCAAAATGACCCCCCCAAAGCCTCTGATGCCTGGTCGAGGAGGCAGGGGGAAAGCCCTAGTGGGTCACTGGAAAGTGGACTGCACAGCTCCACCGGAAGGACGGGAACAGGCACCCCGGACGGTGGAGGCGTTGCCTATGTTGGATTGAACACGACCTCTGAAGCCACCTTTGTTATTACCTCTATATCTGCTGCCTCTTTTGGAATAAGAGGAGTGTTGAGAAAGGTAGGTTGTGGCTGGAGTATGATGCATGCCATGAACCAAACGGAGGATTCTAACTGATGCTTGTAAGTCATACAGTAGAGTTTGAGTACCTGGTCCAAAGAGCTTGGACCCGTAAAAGAGGGCATTAGCTACTTTATGTTGTATATCAGGTGCAAAGCCCGAAATGCGAAGCCAGGCATGGCGACGTAGTGTGATACCAGTGGCTGATAATCGGGCTGAGGTATCTATGGCATCATATCCCGACCTGAGAAGGCGACGAGAGATAGAATTACTAGTTGTCGCTGTAGCCAATAATTTATCCCTGTTCTGTGAGGGAGTTTATTGATAAGCCCAATGGCAGAGGACCTCAGAGTATGCTGATATTTAATCATATGACCCATATAGTTCAAAATTATGATATTCATAGCACCTGAGGAAAATACCTTTTCCCCAGATAGTCAATTCTTCGAGATTCCTTATCAGGAGGTAAGGAGCTCATGTGCTTGGATTTTTTGGTACAGTCATGAGCAGCAGTAATGACCCCAGAATCTGCCTCTGGAATACTAGACAGAAAGGGGTGGTCTAGAGGAGCCCGATATAGATGATCCGCTTTGCTGGGAATAGCTGTAATAGCTGAAGGTTGCTGCCAAGCAGCCAGCATGGCATTCTGGTAGGTTGGTATTAGTGGGGGAACCACTAAAACAGGCTCCTCAGGTAATTCAAGGTATTCTGCCATATCCTTATGTTGTTTGTCATGTTCAGTAGTGGAGAATCCCATGACCTTTTGAATCTGAACCATCATGTCACTAAAGGACGGGTCATCTGGGGGAGAGGCAGATCCTCATCCAGAGAAGAGATTTCAGAATAGGGGGATTCAGGATTTGGGAAATCCAAATCTTGAAACTCTTCATCCTCAAGATCACCTACGGCAAATCCTGGTCATCTGAAAAATAATCCTCTGTGAATGAAGGAGGAGATCAGGGTGGTATGGTATCTCTGACACCATGGAGTCCTTTAAGCGGAGGAGGGGGGGAGATTGGGGAGGATCCCCCAGCTCTTCAGAGGGCTAAGAGTGCTGCATGGCATGCACGATGTGTCGGACTACATTGGTGAGCTCCCTTTCCTGGGAAGGGGGGGCATGCTAGGAAACAAGAGGGGTGATAGAGGGAATAGGACGGGTAGCATGAGCAGGTCTTGCCCCTGGGCAGAAAGACCAGGGTCCCGATCTCTTTCTGCCTGACCCCTATAAGAAGCCACCTGAGTAGGTGGAGGGGTAGTCAAATAGGACATAAGCCATAGGTTTCCCCTGAGGAATGCGGTGTCTCCTCAATGAGCCTGCAGGGGGAAAAAAAAAGTTATTTTCATGCAAAATGTCAGATGCCGTCGACGGAGCAGCAGTATACTTGGCTGCATGTAAAGCACTGGAAAACGTCATCGACAAAAGGGTATAAGCCCCCGTCGATGGAGCAGTCACTGGTTGAACTGCATTTAAAGCGCTGGAAAGCACCATCAACAAGAGGGTATGTGCCCCTATCGATGAAGAAGTGTTTAAAGAACGTCCCATCGACGGAGGAACACCAGAAATGGTGGACATCGATGGACATTTAGGCAGGGAGTGTGAGGAGGGTTTCTCCTTCTCCTTTTTCTGCTGGAACAAGAACCAGCAGAGGGAGAGCCCTTGGTACAAGCCCCCTGATTCTCCAAGAGAGGCATTTTCTGCTCCATCAAAAGTCGTTGAATTTCAAGCAACCATCGTCGACGAGTAGCTTAATTAAAGTCCTGACATGAGCTGTAGGAACTGGTGTTGTGTGTGGGTCCCATACACCTTACACAAAGTGTGTGATTGTCAAAGGGGTATATCTCCCTACCGCAATGGCAGGAATGAAATAAAGCTTGTTTAGTTGAAGAATTAGTAGACATTTGTCTTAGTTCCAAATTTCTCGTTGACGACTGCTACACAGAAGTTGCATTAGCTGCTGTGCTAGGTGAAGACAGCGGGAAAATGAACTGAAGATACCAGGGACCGCCCACACTTATATAGGAAACAGGAAGCTGATGTCATGTGTGGGCAGTCCCTGGTGAAAAACTGCTAGAAGAGCTGCCGTGCACCACAGCGACGTCTGCTGGATACCCAAAAGTATTACCTACTGCAAAAGACCACTCCGTGGAAGATCTATGGTTACAGGTGACTTAACTCTAACTACCTAGATTCAGTTCACTATCCATACTTGGGGGAGACTCCTAGAAATCTTCTGGAGAAGGAGGCAAGGCATGCACCATAAATCATCGAAAAGAAACTGGTATACTGAGGTCCCAAATGTTACACTGTAATTACTAAGCATGTCAATGCCATTCTGGGATATGACTGTGTGCGCCCGCTGGACCAGGTACCAGTCCTGGAGATCTCCACGATCACAATGTACCTTGTCAGCAGCAACAGATGCAGCTATATGTCTGGAGGAATGAGCCGTCAACCCCTTAGGCAGTTCCTCCCAAGCTAACCTGTAATCCAGACTGATGCAGGAGGTTATCTATCAGCCAGTCGTCTATTAAGCAGCCTGTCTGCCCAAAGCAGCTTCAGCGTTTGTGAGGAACAGCTGGCAAGTATCTTCACAGACCACAGCCATGCATTTTCTGTGGTGCAACAACACGCTGCATATGTCCAAAGGAATGGAGAAAAAAAAAAACATGCTCCAAGCTTTTTACCATCTGCAACTTTAATAAAAAGTTTCTCAAGTTTCTGCAGAAAACTATTTTGTAAGTGCACTTTTTTTTGATACATAACCTTTTCCTTCTAGAGTGCTGTTTTCCCATAGTATTCTGTTTTTATCCAGCACTCACTTTTCTTTGTGTGCACATGGAATCTGTGTTGTTTGTGACAGCTAATTCAGGCCTTTGAAAATGCATCTCACCACTTTATCTTGTGCCATCGTTGACATACCAACCTGCACCAAGTATGCTGAAATGGTGGTCAGGTGCACCTTCAAGGATGTGACTCATAACCCTGACTGAGACAGGGACAATAGGTAATCAAGGATTCATGACACGGGATACGTGACGGGATCCATCTCCTGTTCATGCATCAGTGTGACAACCCTGACCAATTACACAAGTAAGACTTAAAAATCGACTTCTTCAGGGAGGCCTCCAGCACTTGAGGAACATTCTTGGAGAGGCCCAGAACCTGCAACTCTAGTAGCACTGGTATCATGTGGACAGGAGCAAGGACTGCAGGTCTGTATACCTGACTGTCCCGCCCTCCCCAATCTCATCAGCAGGTTAGGATGTAGTGGAAGCTCCAGAGGGGCCTACTGATGTGGCTGAAGAGATCCTGGTACCAGAACTGGTGCTGTCAGTCCAGAGCAATCAGGATCAGGTGTGCACTGTCTCTGCGTGCCTTGAAGACTATCTTGTGGATTAAGGGAAACAAAGCGATGGCACACAGAAGGCTCAGGGTTTAGGGCTGGAAGAACGCATCACCCACCAGCATTTCAATCTAAGGGGGCTGGCATGGAACAGCCTAAGTTTTCTGTTATCCCAAGAGGCTAACACATCTAACAACAGTGGGCCACACCAGGCAAACAGATGTGATATCACCTCCTGGTGCAGAGACCACTTGTGCGATGTCTTTCCCCAAAGAATGAGTGCATCTGCTACCTCACTGTCTGACCCTGCAACATGGACTACAAGCAGATCAACTTACAGACCCTGTACTAGGGACCAGGTGTGATGCATCATCTGACATGACAGATGAAGTACGTCCCGCCCTGTGTGTGTTTAAATAGAACATGGTGGTTGTGTTGTGAGTGTTGACTTACCTGACCCCTGATTAGTACAACGAACTCTGTCAGTGCCAAGCATACTGCCCACAGCTCCAGCAGGTCCATGTGTATCCAGCCCTTGCTTGGCGACCAGAAATCACGTGCTTTTCAATACTGCAGATGAGCACCCCACCCCACCAGGGATAATCCTGTTTTCAAGGTGAAGAATGGGTCCGCTTGGACAAATGTGATGCCCTCTGAGAGGTGGGGGGACAGTCACCAAGTGATGGCATCCCATATCAGCTGGGTCACCCAAACAGGCTGGTTCAGGTTGTCAGTATCCTGGGACCAATGATGCCCCAATTCCCACTGAAGGGAGTGCATACACCAGCAGGCCCAATGGACCATGGCTGTCATAAAGGCCATGAACCCCAAAGGTCAGAGGAATTCCTGGGCCGGGGCAACTGCCTACCTGAAATGAGCAAGACAGGAGGAAAGATCCTCCACTCGGTCTGAAGGTAAGCAGAGCCTGGTTTGGAGGGAGTCCACCTCCACTCCAATGAACAGGATCACCTGCTTCAAAACCAGCACAAACTTGTCCAGTAGTTACAAGTCCCGAAATGTCTAGATAGCCAGATCCCTGGACCATTCCCCATCTGTCCTTACGATGCCCATGATGAGTCAGACACAAAGGCAAGGGAACATCATGACACTCCAGCAGCAGAGAGAAGTCATTATGACCAATAGGCATGTGGCCAACACTCTGGGTGCTGAAGACAGGCTGAAGAGCAGAGACTAAAGGAGCTTAGTATGTATACCCTCGAGGAAAGGGGGGGGGGGGACATGATAGAAGCTTTCAAGTACCTCAAGGGAATCAACAAAGTCCAAGAGGGTAGCAATTACATTTTCATATCACACACTTCCCCATACTTTATATACAAAATGTGTAAGAAAAATCCTACCTAAAAAAGCCAATATATATATCATTATGAAAATACTTGTGAAAATACTACTTTTTCACTAGGAATCTTTGTATAAGAAAAAAAGTTCCTGTCTCTGATTTATTCCTGCTTTACACTCACCCACATGCAGACACAGTACAGGTTTTAGTTATTCTTTCCAGTTTGTTGCCCCACATACAGACACAGTACAGAATTTAAATGATTCTGTGGGACAGCAAGACCCAGAGGCTGTAAAGGGGCTGTAATCTTGATAAAAGCAGGACACTGACAGCTGCCTGCAGCTTCAAAGAGCAGAACAGCGAGAGCATGACTTGCGAGATTAACTGAGCAAGTTGCTGTCAGTGTGATTTTCATCATAAAGTGGTTAACATAACTGAGTGAGTGACACTGGGAGCCTTACATTACCCTTGTTTTTTTGGTTACTTTCAACAAGTTGGAACAAAATGGAGCACAAAAACTGGTGACAGATATCAGTAGTGCGATATGGGGAACAAATATGTGCTAGAGCAGTCATTTCAAACGTGGCAGCCATATGTTTTTTCTTTGGTTTGTGTATATTTATATTTACATGTGGTGTAGCTGGGAACTATAACCCATGTAATTATGGTAGAATAATCATATGGGCTGGAAAGGTTCTCGGCCAATCACAATGCTTGATTTTTCTTACATGTTTTATAATATGCAATAAGACAGAATTGGGCACGAGGCACGCTGTGCTGGTCACAAGTCTCACCTTTCTCTCCGGATAATGGCAGTGGAAAACAAAAAAAGGTTTTTTTTTTTTAAAAAGCTAGTGAGCTAAATGAGTAATGCAGAAGCCACTCTGGTAACGCAGAAAGGAGAACAGAGCAAGACGGACCACTTATACAAAGAGCATAGGCCTGACAGATGTTGTGAAATACAAGGTTCTGCACCAGAGATATTCTTTAAAAGGAGAGAGGCAACAGTGTGAGCCACGCTTGTATGTATAAGGAATTGTAATGAGGAGCAACCTATAGGACAAAAATAAGGGAATTGCAGCCCTGAGATTTCTGAAGAAGAAACAGGATTGTTTCGAAACATCATGCAAAGAAAATATGTATGAAGGAGCATTATTCTAAATTATCTAAAAGATTACAAGATAATCTCAATTTGAAGTAAACTATCAACATATTAAGCATTTATTGGGTTGAGTGCTTCTCTTCATAACACAGGCCCTGTCCACACTACGCCTCTGTAACGTTAGAGTGCCCAAACCATTACCGCAACGGTTTGTGTTTACACCTGTAACGTTACAGAAGGAGCCTACGTAACCGTTATTTGAAACCACATATGAGGGTGGTTTCAACAGCGACTATAATCAGTCCCGCCTTAGTAGCGATTACCGGTGGTAGTGTGAGCCGGTGATGTGATCCAGGGCCGGCGAGCTGCATTGTAGGGATCGGGCACCGCAGCGGTTGCCTGACTCCGATGTGTGGACCGCGGTCCCGTAACGAGACACCGCCCAGCGGTGTGGGCGCACTGCACCGCTCCCGGCTGTAACAGATTGCATCCGTTACCAGGCCGGAGCGGTGCGGTGTAGTGTGGACAGGGCCTTACTGATACCGGTTACCTGAAACACTCCCCGATTTAAGAAACAATTGAAATACATGGTGGAATAAAAAGGGAACCATGGAAGACTTCTTCTAACACCATACAACCAATATCTGTCCCACTGCTTTGCTATCTTATACGCAGATGATTCAATCCTCTACACTAGCTCTAAGGACAACGCCTGCTTACACCAACACCTCACCTCTGACCTCCGGTTCCTACACAGTTGGCTGTCTTTTAACAAGCTGATACTCAATGTGGCCAAACTGCAATCAATGCTCTGTGGGTCTCCCTCCAGACTGAGGCAATGCCCAGCCTCATTATACATTACATACCATGACAGTACTCCTGTCCCCTTGGTCACTTATTTCACCTATCTTGGTGTCACCCTTGACCCCTCTCTAAATTATTCGATGCACATGTTGGCTTCCTGCAAATCTGTCAACTCTATGCTGGGTGTCTCTTACAAAGTTGGCCATAACCTGACCCCTCAAGCCTGCAGCGTGCTCCTTCCCAAACTACTCTATGGAGCCCCTGTCTTTAGAACTGCCTCAAAAACCACTCTCTCTCTAAATGGGAGGTCATGAACAATAATATTTGCCATTTCAGACTAGTATCCCACAGACTTACACATCATTGTTCTCTCTATGACAGACTTCACTGGCTTTCTCTGTCTCAGTCTCATGACCTCTCTCTTGGAGGGATTACCTATGGCATCCTCCACAACTGCATGCTTCTACACCTCGCCACCCTCCTCAATATACTCCATAGTGTGCATCTCTTGAGATCTGGTGGAAACGCCATGCTGAATTTCCCCAAATGTAAAACTAGAGCTGGGGAATCCTCCTTTCCTTTAATTGCTCCTATGCTATGGAATTCCATCCCATTTGAGATCTGAGTACGTCCTTGGGCTGCCTCGTTTCACAGTAAGTACAAGAAATACCTACTTAATGTGTCCAGGTGCTCCTGCCTTTGATTTGCACTACTTGGTGACTTGTTAAGTGTATGAACATGTTATCCTACACAAATGTATTATTATGACAATGTCTACTATTTAACTTGCACTCTCCGTGTTCCCTGTGGATATGCTGTTGCTTTAGCATTGCTTACCACTTGTTTACAGTGAATGTACAACACTGTTTTCTACTGTTGTAGTTATGTATGTATGTATGTCTTGTTCTGGCCCATATCAGTTACACAAATTGCCACTTCTTTGTATCAACCTCTGCAATTTTATCTTTGTATGTAGCCTCTTGGGTCATGCCTGAAAAAAAGGCATTTGTTGCCTAATGCAGTTATCTGGTAAACAAAAACCTAACTGAATGAGTGAGTAAATAAAGGGGTGGAGAATCAGAATATGAACAGGAAACACTGTTTCACCTGAGAGAATATGAATTGCTCAAATGCAAAGCCCAGATTTATATCCCCCCTGCTGCTTATGGCCTTTTCATCTGTAATATATTAGTGAAATATTCTGCCTGAGGCGTTCACTTATTCACCGTAGGCAAGTGCTTAACTGCAATTATACATCTATTTCATGTTCGTTTAGGGGAGAATGCAGCACGAGCAGAAGGTCACAGAGGAATATCAAAATCAATCAAAAATTTTCACTGAGGTTCACTTACAAAGCTATCCTGTAGACATACTGTACAGGGAACATAAAAAAGGCCCATGAAATTCTGCATTCTGCAGAACTGGAAACAGGTCTCACAGCCTGACACAGAATTCAATATAGAGGGCACAAGGTCACTGCAGAGTGCATAAGCTTGAAATCTAAAAACAGTAATGGTAGACCATCGAGAGAATCTCCTCCATAGAGGTACTCCTTTGGAACTGTAAACATTATGTGTAAGGATCACATCAAAACTTTTTCCTAGCTGGGGCCACCCATGCTGACATACGCTGCTCCCACCTATATAACATGGGTGACCCCATACCTCGTCAGTTTGCTGCTAGAGACAAACTTGGGAGTTAACAGGAACGGAAGACAAGAACCTCAACCAGGCCGACAGGCAGTGCTGAGGTTCCAGAAAGAAAACCAATTAGAAGGGCTCAGTAAAGAAGAATAAGTTTGTAGTAACAGTCATGTCTTCCAAAGGAGTCCACCTGAAATTACAGAAGGTGGGAGGTTAAGCTGTGGTTCTGTGGAGGAGATTCTGTTGTAGATTTACTGTTACTGGTAAGTAATTAATCATCTTTGAGGACATCTCCCTCCATACAGCCACAACTCTGGAACAATTCCCAAGCATGACAAGACAGCAGAGTACCAGGAATGCCATAGAGGAGTAACTTAAAGATTCTTAAGACAGTAGGCTTGGTGGATGGTAAGGTCAAAGCCAACTGTCTACGGGAGAACAAATTCAGACTGTAGTGTTTAGTGAGACACCAGATCCAGACTGTATTGTTTAGTGAAAGTAAACCTAGGAACTGAAATGTGAACCTCATAGGCACCCAGCCATTAGAGGTGATCAATGTCTCCGGAGCAATCAGTGTCAGCATGGGGTCCCCCCCCCAAAAAAAATGCCTCCGCCTGAGTCTTGTCCATGATAGCACATATGAACGGAAGGTACTGGCTTAGGGTCAGGACCGATATGAATTCACTGACCAGGATATCCATCTGGTCGAACAGCTGGCGAGTTTGGTACAAAGTTTATACTGTCGCACCCTTTGTAGGCAGCTTGAGGAACCAATCATCTACGTAAGACAATAAGTACTGGCTTTCCCAGCACAAAGCTATGGCCACTACTGCAAAGCACTTGGTGAATACATGCAGTACCAAGGGTAAGCCAAAGGACAAGGCATAACATTGATAGTGCTGGCTCTCCAAAGGGAAGCGTAGGTACTGTTGATGCCAGTGCCAGATCCTGATGTGCAGATAAGAAAAAATTACTCACCTTAGTAATGTTGTTTCTTCTAATGGAGTCTTGCTATATTATAGACATTAGCAGTTTGATCCAGCTCTAGAACTGCCCCGGAGTGAAATGGTTAAAACCATTCCAAAATAGAATTTTGGCACGAGAGCAGCTCTATCTGTGTCATTTCAAACTTGAACTGTCAGATCTTTACGAGCCAAACTCACTAAGGTCTGTGTGGAAGCTGTAACCTACACTAGCCAAATGGCTACCTAAATAATAACAACCATTGATGGTCCCAACACCCAAGACTCAAGTCAGGGGACCAGAAATACTAACACCATTCTAATAATATGAAAATGGAACATAAGTATAATAAAACACACACACACGTACACATACACACCCCAAAGTCCCAAAGGGGACAAAATGCTAACAGGACATAAGTACTGCCCACACTAAGTTGCCTGCACCCCACCAAGTAGAGGTTCTGAGAGGGGCAGGTTGGGGAGGTCTATAATATAGCAAGACTCCATTAGAAGAAACAACATTACTAAGGTGAGTAATTTTTTCTTCAAACAACATGAAGTCTTGCTATATTATAGACATTAGCAGAATACACGCAGTACCTCCATGGAGGAGGGCAGAACCTACTTAGGAATAGGCTCTGAAGAACAGCTGTGCCAAACCGAGCATCTCTCCTGGCCTGGACATCCAGGGAGTAATGCTTGGTAAAAGTGTGTACCGTTTTCCAAGTAGCAGCCTGGCAAATCTCTAATAAAGGGATATCTCTGGCAGCAGCTAGAGGCAGCTGTACCCTGGTGGAATGAGCCCTCAAACCGGGGCTCTGCCCACTTTCTGATAACAAAATTGGATACAAGAGACAATCCACCTGGCTATTGATCTCTTAGTGGCAGGTTTGCCTTTCCCAACTTCACCATAGGTAAGGAAAAGTTGGAGGATTCAAACCTGTGACCTTTAGCAGCTCTATATAATAACTAAGAGCTCTCTTAACATCCAGGCTGTGCAACCTCCTCTCACCGAAGAGGAGTGATCAGTGAAAAATACTGGAAGGAGATAGATTGATTAAGATGGAAATCTGAAACCACCTTAGGCAAAACTTCCTATTAGTCCTAAGGACTACCTTATCCTGTGGAAAGAAATAAAGTCAGTCTCCACTGACAAGGCTTGCAATTCACTTATGCGTCTGGCAGAAGTGATAGCCACTAGAAAAACAGTTTTCCAAGTTAGGTACTTAAGCTCTGCAGAAGACAGAGGTTCAAAAGGGGGTTGCATTAACTGGGCAATGCAAACATTAAGGTCCCAAGCAGGGGCCGGTTCCCGAAAGGGAGGATTAGTATGGAGTAATCCCTTAAAAAACTTGGAAAACACAGGATGAGAGGAAAGAGGGGATGACTTTCCTGCTGACACAAAAGCAGACACAGCTGCCAAATGACCTCTCAGGGTAGCTGGTCTGAGACCCAAGGAATTAAGATGTACCATGTAATCTAACAAAATGGGCAATTTAGCAGATTCTGGGAAATATTTTCTAGCACACCAAATGGAAAACCTTTTCCATTTAGAACTATAAGTAGCCCTAGTGGAAGCTTTCTGGAAGCCCTTAGGATCTCAAGAACACCCTGAGAGAGGTGTAAATCAACAACTCTAACTCCTCAAGAGCCAGGCCTTGAGGTTGAGGGATTTGAGGTCCGGATACCAAACCCTTCCCTGGGCACAAGTCAACAGATTGTGATTCCTGGGAGGCACAGGGGAAGATGGACTGTCAGAGACAGAAGGAGTGGGTACCAGGGCTGCCTGGCCCAATCCGGGGCAATCAGAATCACCGTGCAAGGCTGAGATCTGATTTTGACTAGTACTTTGAATAGGAGAGGAAAGGGGAAAGCATAGAGGAACTTCCCCTCCCAATCCAGAAGAAGGGCATCCAGGGGAACTGAGCCCAGCACTGGAGGCCTGCAACAGAACAGAGGAAGTTTGTGATTGTCTGGGGCTGCAAAAGATCTATCTGAGGATGCCCCACTGGCAAAAACTATCCCCAGCACTTGAGGATCCAGGGACCATTGATGGCCCTGGGAAATCCTGCTGAGGGCATCCGCTAGGACATTGTCCTTCCCTGGAAGATGAACTGCTATGAGGGAAGTGTTCAGGGAAAAGGCCAGAGACCACAACTTCATTGCCTCGGTGCACAAGGCCAAAGACGAGTGCCCCCTGTTTGTTGATGTACCACATTGTTGTGGTGTTGTCTGTTCTGACTTGTATCCTTGTCATGGACAGATGCAGAAAAAGCTTGAAGAGCTAAAAGACAGCTCTGAGTTCCAGCAAACTGATGTGGAGCAGAGATTCCTGGGGGACCAAACCCTGAGTGGAAAGGTCGCCCATGTGAGCTCCCAACCCAGAAGGGAAGCATCTGTAGTGAGAGTCAAGTCGTGAGAAGGGAAATGAAGGGACCCCGCTCTTAAATTGCTCTGATCCTGCCACCACTGGAGAGCTAGGATCAAGGTTCAGTCACTGGGACCAACTTGGAAGGGGTCTCTTCTCTGAGACCAAAAGGTTCTCAAGTGAAACTGAATGTCTCTCATCTGAAATCTGGCTCCTGCACAACAGCTGTGGATGCAGCCATGTGCCCCAGGAGCTGCAGAAAGTGTCTTGCTGTCGAGAGACCTGCAGAGTGAAGGAAGAGGCCAGAGCCACTAATTCCTTACCCTTTCTGGGGAAGAAAGGCTCTGGCTAGCTTTGTGTCCAATTCTGCCCCTATAAAGGTGAGTACCTGGACTGGTTCCAGCACAGACTTTGGTAGGTTTAGCAGAAAACCCAGGGAGGTGAGAAGTTGCTGGGTGACCTGCAGGTGAGATTTTACCTGTTCTGGGGACTGGCCTACAATGAGCCAGTCGTCTAGATAGGGAAAAACAGCAATCCTCTGCCTCCTTAAGTGAGCCACTGCCACTGCTAGACACTTTGTGAATACCCTTGGAGCAGAGGTAAGGCCGAAGGGCATTGCTCTGAACTGGTAATGACCTGAGGGCAGTTCGAATCTGAGGTACTTTCGATGGGATCTTCTGATTAGGACATGGAAATAGGCATCCTTGAGGTCCAGGGAGGCTAGCCAGTCCCCTGGCCTTAGGGAAGTAAAATCATTGCCAGAGTTACCATTTTGAACTTTGGTTTCAGAAGATGCTTGTTCAGATATCTGAGATCTAAAATGGGCCGCCATTCTCCTGTCTTTTTTGGGGTAAGGAAGTATCTGGAATACAGACCCCTGCCCTGATGCAGGGGAGGAACCCTTTCTACTGCTATGACAGCTAACAGGGATGAGACCTCTGTTTCCAGAGCGAGGGTCTCTGAAGCACTTGCAGGTAGAAAAAGTCTGCTTCTCAACTTGGAAAACTTTTTGAAGCTGAGAACCAGACCCTGGCTTACTACTTCCAGAACCCACTTGTCTGAGGTTAAAAGCCCAATTCTGACTGAAGTAAGCCAGCCTGCCCCCACTGGTACAGGAGAATCGGCCCTGGGCACCCCATCAGGGTGCCTGTTTCATAGGAGCTTTAGGCTGGGGGTGGGAGCAGGTCTGCCCACCCTCGTCTGTCCCTGCCTCTGAAGAAGCCCTCTGAGCATAGGCAGAGAGGCCTGAGTCTGGTAGAAAGGCATGTGAAAAGGCCTACCCCTACCCTGAGGGCATGCCTTTGAGGAGTGACTCCGCTCCTTAGCCTGGGCACTCTTGTAAGTAGTCCTATATTCATCCATCTTCTTCACGTAATTCTCTGTCTGCTCTCCAAACAGAGAATTTCCCTCACAGGAAAATCCATAGCCTTAGTCTGGGTATCCTGTGACAAACTAGTACACCTGAGCCAGGCCAACCTACGAAAAGCTACAGATGTGGCCATGACCCTAGAGGAAACATCATTAACATCCACAGCAGCATGAAACTGAACCTTAGAGGCTTCAATGCCATCAGCAGCCACCTGTTCTAGTTCACTAGCCAGCTGGCCATGGGCCTGCTTGGCCAATGCATAACAGTATCCCATCTAGATTTCTGATACCTAGCTACATAAGCCATATAATTTGCTTGCCTGAGTCCCAGAGAGGCTGCCATATATTTTTTTGCCATGGCATCAATCTTCCTGGAATCCTTGTCAGTAGGATGTGAAGCCAAGGGAATATTAGCTTTATCACAGGCAGCAGCCTGAACTACCCCTACATGACTGCATTGCTGAGAAAGGAATTCTGTATCAGGGCCTGACAATGTATACCTTCTGTCCATCTTTTTATCTACAGGAGGCACAGAATTAGGAGCTTTAAAATTTTGTTTGTTTCCTAAAAGACTTATGTAAAGGAATAGACAATCTCCTAGACTCTGGAATATCCATCATTTCTACAAAATCAGGCTCCTCTTGCTCATCCACAGCCTCTTCTAAAGGAAGCTGGAGGTTTCAGCAACTTTTATAAAACATAAAATGAGATAGGGACTCAGACAGCATAGGGGAGATTCTAAAGGTCTGTCTGGGGAGATGTCGGTTCAATGGGCACACCCAGACCTTCCCAGCCACATTCATACTGTTCATAATCCTCCTCCCCTCCTCTGGTTCATAAATTTCCTCAATATCATAATCCTGAACCACTGGGACGGACGAACTGACCTTTTACCAGATAGTGGTGGTTGGACGGACCCTGAGACAGTGACTGGACAATTTGTATGGCTTTTGCTATCTCTGCAGCAGTTGGAGAAGGAATTTTGGACTCCAGACCTGCTGATTTTCTTGTTTTCTTTACTGGAATTGGTTCCTCAGAACCAGCTTTTCTTTGCCGAGGAAGTCTGGCCCTGGTCAGAGGCACTCCCTCTGGTTCGGTTGGCACCGAACCGGGCTGGCATCGGGTCAGCGGACTTTTTACCTCTGTTCCCTGAGCCTGCCCAATCTTTTTTCAGGGTGGCTGCAGGAAATTCTTACATACCTGGTAGTCTGACTGGAGGTGGTCAAACCCCAGACAATAAACACATGTGGTGTGTGGGTCAGCCTTGGCAAAGACTTCCCCACAACATCACAGTGTTGAAACCAGTGGGCCGGTTTTCTTTTGGGTTTCTCAGACATAATGCCAGCCTAACCAAAACTTGCCCTTTACTAGGCAGTGCCAGGCAAAGACACCCTTATCGGTTCCTAACCGTGTCCGCGGTATTGGAAAAACCGTAATAAATCCGTTTTAGAACCGATAAGAACGGGAACCGCACTCTAAAATAGTAACTTTTAGTTTTAAATGAGTTTTAAACCCACTGATCGGTTCAAAACCGAACCGATAACTTACAAGTTCCACAGACAAAACCTTCATTTACTTACGGTTACCACAGATAGAAGCTTGAACGAGCGGTTTTGCGGTTAAAATAAAATTATTCTCGGTTAAATCCAACCGAGAAAACACTTTTTAAACCGAGAAATGAACCGAGCAGAAGGAGAAATCTCCGGAGCGACTGTTCACTGAGGCGGAGTAAAGAATCTGACAGTTCAAGTTTGAAATGACACAGATGAAAAAATTACTCACCTTAGTAATTGCTTTTCTTCTCATGGAGTCTTGCTATATTATGACTATATGCAGTCAGCCACTGCAGCTGAACTGCCCCGGAGAGGAAAGAGTTAACTCCAGAGAGTCTGGAGTTCCACAGCGCGAGGGCGCTATACCAAAGCTCTATCTGGCCAGTTTCAAATGAAACTGTCAGATCTTTACGAAGCTAACACTAAGCAACAAGTCTGTGTGGAAAGCTCTACACTAGCCAAGTGGCTACCTATTAGTAGGAATAACAACAATATAAACAACAATATAAACAGCAATAATAATAATAACAATGAATAATAGTATTATTAGTTTCTCCCTAACAAGCACTATTAGACCCCCTTCCCCAAGACTCAAGTCCAGGAAGGGGCCAACATATTACTTAAAACAGAAATACCTAATTCCTAACCTAAATAAAGGGGTGAAGGAAGAACTAAAATGGCATGACACAGTGCTTGCACTAATTTGCCACCCTACCCAAGTAGAAGTTCTGAGAGGGGCAGGAGGGAGGGTGGTCATAATATAGCAAGACTCCATGAGAAGAAAAGCAATTACTAAGGTGGTAATTTTTCTTCAAACACCATGAAGTCTTGCTATATTATGACTATATGCAGATACACAGCAGTACCTCCATGGAGGAGGGTCAGAACCTACTTAGGAAATAGGCTCTGAAGCACAGCTGTGCCAAAGCGAGCATCTCTCCTGGACTGAATATCCAGGGAATAATGCTTGGTAAAAAGTGAACTGTTTTCCAAGTAGCAGCTTGACAGATTTCCAGAATGGGAATATCTCTAGCAACCGCTAGAGATGCAGCTGTACCCTGGTGGAGTGAGCCCTCAGTCCTGAGGGGTTCTCTACCTAGTTTTGATAACAAAATTGGATACAAGAGACAATCCACCTTGCAATTGTCCTCTTAGTGGCAGGTTTCCTTTGCCAGCCTCGCCATAGGTAAGGAAGAGTTGGAGGGATTCAACCTGTGACCCTTAGTGCGTCCAAATAGTAGCTTAAGGCTCTTTTGGCGTCCAAGCTGTGCAGACTCCTCTCACCTGAGGAAGAATGCTCAGTGAAAAATACTGGAAGAGAGATGGATTGGTTCAGGTGGAAATCTGAAACCACTTTAAGCAAAACTTTCTGTTAGTCCTGAGGACTACCTTATCTCTGTGGAAAGAGATAAAATCTTCTTCCACTGACAGGGCCTGTAGTTCACTTGTCGTCTGGCAGAAGTGATAGCCACTAGGAAAACAGTTTTCCAAGTCAGAAACAGGCTCTGCTGAGGACAGAGGCTCAAGGGGGTTGCATTAACTGGGCAATGCAAACATTCAGGTCCCAAGCGGAGCTGGTTCTCAAAGGAGGGTTGGTGTGAAGTAACCCTTTAAAAACTTGGAAAGCACAGGGTGAGAAGAAAAGGAAGCAGGCTTCCCTGCTGACAGAAAAGCGAGACAGCTGCCAGATGAACCTTTAAGGTAGCTGGCCTAAGGCCTAAGGAATTTAAATGGACCAAATAGTCCAGTAAAATGGGCAGATCAGCAGATTCTGGGATAATCTGCTTCTCAGAGCACCAGATGAAAACCTTTTCCATTTAGAATTGTAAGTGGCCTAGTGGAAGGCTTCCTTGAAGCCTTTAAAATATCAAAACACCTTGAGAAAGGTGCAAGTCAGCAAATTCTAACTCCTCAAGAGCCATGCCTTGAGATGGAGGGATTTGAGGTCCGGATACCACACTCTCCCCTGTGCACAGGCCAGTAAGTCGTGGACTCTGGGCAAGCTTAGGACAGGGTGGACTGTCAAGGACAGAAGCAGTGGGTGCCAGGGCTGTCTGGCCCAATCTGGAGCAATCAGAATCACCTTGCAGGGCTGAGATCTGATTTTTACTAGTACCCTGAAAAGAAGGGGAAAGGGGGGAAAGGCATACAGGAACTTCCCTTTCCAATCCAACTGAAAGGCGTCCAGGGGACTGATCCCAGCACTGGAGGCCTGCAACAAAACAGAGAGTTGGTGGTTGTCTGGGGCTGCGAAAGATCTATCTGAGGGTGCCCCATCTGGCAAAGACTGACCCCAGCACCTGAGGATTCAGAGCCCATTCGTGATGGCCCTGAGAAATCCTGCTGAGGGCATCCGCCAGGACATTGTCCTTCCCTGGAAGGTGAACTGCTATCAGGAGGTGTTCAGGGGAGTAAGCCAGAGACCACAACTTCATTGCTTGAGTGCACAAGGCTGATGACCGAGTGCCCCTTGCTTGTTGATGTACCACATTGTTGTGGTGTTGTCTGTCCTGACTTGAACTACTTTGTTCTGGACAGAAGCTGAAACGCCTGAAGAGCTAAAGGACAGCTCTGAGTTCCAAAAGATTGATGTGGAGCAGAGATTCCTGGGAGACCACACTCCCTGAGTGGACAGGTCGCCAAGTGAGCTCCCCACCCTAACAGGGAAGCATCCGTGGTGAGGGAGGGAGTGGGAAAGCGGAATGAAAGGAACCCCTTGTTTTAGATTGCTTTGATCCTGCCACCAGTGTAAGGCCAGGATCAGGGTTTGGGTCACTGGAACCAATTTGGAAGGGGTCCCTCCTTTGAGACCAATAGGCCCTCAAATGGAACTGAATGTCCCTCATCTGGAATCTTGCTCCTTGCACTACAGCTGTGGAAGCAGCCATGTGCCCTAGGAGTTGCAGAAAATGCCTTGCTGGTCGAGAGACCCGCAGGGTAAAGGAGGATGCCAGGGCAATGAGTCTGTCTACCCTTTCCGAGGGGAGAAATGCCCTGGCTAACTGTGTTCAATTCTGCACCTATGAAAGTTAGTACCTGAACTGGTTCGAGAACTGACTTTGGTAAATTCAGCAGGAATCCCAGGAAGTGAGAAGCTGCTGGGTGACTTGCAAGTGGGATTTTACCTGATCTGGGGACTGACCCACTATGAGCCAGTCGGTCCAGGTAGGGAAACACAGCAATCCCTTGCCTTCTTAAATGAGCCACTACCACAGCTAGACATTTCGTGAATACCCTTGGCGCAGAGGTAAGGCCAAGGGCATTGCCTGAACTGGTAGTGGCCTGAGGGTAGTTGGAACCTGAGGTACTTTCGTGAGAAGGCCTGATCAGAACATGAAAATAGGCATCCTTGAGGTCCAGGAAGCTAACCAGTCCCCTGGCCTCAGGGAGAACAAAATCATTTCAGAGTTAACATTTTGAACTTTGGTTTCAAAAGATGCTTGTTCAGGTACCTTAAATCTAAAATGGGCCGCCATTCTCCTGTCTTTTTGGGGTAAGAAAGTATCTTGAGTACAGCCCCTTGCCCTGATGGCAGGGAGGGACCCTTTCTACTGCTTTGCAGTCAAAAGAAGAAAACCTCTGCTTCCAAAGCAAGGGCTTCTGAAGGATTTGCAAGTGAAATGTCTGGCTCTCATCTTCGAAACTGTTTGAAGCTGAGAACCAGACCCTGGCCTATTACCTCCAGAACCCACCTGTCCGAAGTTAGGGACACCCAGTTCTGGCTGAAATAAACCAACCTGCCCCCACTGGTACAGGAGAATCGGCCCTGGGCACCCCATCAGGGTGCCTGCTTGGCAGTGCTTAGGCTGAGGGAGGGGACGGTTTACTTGTGCCCGCCTACCTCTGCCTCTAAAGAAACCCCTGTGCAAATGCAGAGGAGGCCTGAAATTGGTAAAAAGGCCTGTGGAAAGGCCTGCCCCTATCTCTGGGAGCGTGCCTCTGTGGAGTGGCATGCCTCTCCTTAGCCTGGACACTTTTGTAGGTAGTTCTGTATTCATCCATCTTTTTCATATAGTTTTCTGTTTGTTCCCCAAACAGAGAATTACCCACAACAGGAAAATCCATAGCCTTTGACTGAGTATCTCGGGTTAGATTAGTGCATCTGAGCCATGCCAACCTACGGAAAGCTACAGAAGTGGCCATGACCCTAGAGGAAACATCATTAACATCAACAGCAGTATGAAATTGAACTTTAGAGGCTTCAATGCCATCAGCAGCCACCTGTTCCAACTCACTAGCCAGCTGGCCATGGGCCTGCTTGGCTAACTACAATACTATGTCCCACCTAGATTTCTGATATCTAGCCACATAAGCCATATAATTTGCCTGCCTGAGTCCCAAAGAAGCTGCCATATACTGTTTTTTCGCCATGGCATCAATCTTCCTGGAATCCTTATCAGGAGGATGTGAGGCCAGAGGAATATTAGCCTTGTCACAAGCTGCAGCTTGTACCACACCTACATGACTACACTGCTCAGTGAGGAAGTCTGTATCAGAGCCTGACAAGGTATATCTTCTGTCCATTTTTATCTACAGGAGGGACAGAATGAGGATTTTTAAAATCTTTGTTGTTTGCTTCCTAAATGACTTATGCAAAGGAATAGACAACCTCCTAGACTCTGGTATATCCATCATTTCTACATAATCAGGCTCCTCTTGCTCATCCACAGCTTCCTCTAAAGGAAGCTGGAGGGTTCTGCAACCTTTTGTAAAACATAAAATGAGAAGGGACTCAGACAGAATAGGAGGAGATTCTAAAGGTCTGTCTGGAGAAATGTCGAGTTCAATGGGCACGTCAGACCCTCCCAGCCACACATGTAATGATCAAATTCGTCCTCACTCTCCTGTGGTTCATAAAATTCCTCAACATCATACTTCTGAACCACTGGCACTGAACGAACCAACCTTTTACCAACTGTAGGTGGTTCGGCAGGACCCTGAGACAGTGACTGGACAATCTGTATGGCTTTAGCTATTTCTGCAGCAGTTGGAGAGACAATTTTGGACTCCAAACCTACTGATTCCTTAGTCTTTTTCACTGAGACTGGTTCCCCTGAACCAGCCTTCCTTTGCCGAGGAAGTCTCCCCTGGTCAGAGGCACTCCTCTGGTCCAGTGGGTACTGGACCGGGCCTGCTCCATCCGGGTCAGCGGACTTCTTGGCCTCTGTTCCCTGAGCCGGCCCAATCTCTTTTCCAGGGTGGCTGCAGAAATTTTTACACCTGGCAGTCTGACAGGAGGTGGTCAACCCCAGACAATAAACATAAGTGTGTGTGTGGGTCAGCCTTGGCAAGGCTTCCCCACAGACATCACAGTGTTGAAACCCAGTGGGCCGGTTTTCTTTTGGGTTTCTCAGACATAATGCCAGCCTAACCAAAACTTGCCCTTTTGATGGCAGTGCCAGGCAAGACACCATTATGGGTTCCTAACCGTGTCACGGTATTGAAAAACCTATTTTAAAAGCAAGGTTTTTTAGAACCGATAAGAACGAGAACCGCACTCTAAAAGCCAAACCACACTTTAAAGCGTTAAATTAAGCAAACTGATCGGTTCAAAACCGAACCGATATTTAATTTCCACACAGACTTTAAATTTTCTACTCACGGTTTACCAGATAGAGCTTTTAACGAAATGCGGTAAAATAAATACTTTGCGGTTCAAATGAACCGAAAATACTCACTTGAACCGAGAAATGAACCGATGTGAAGGAGCTGATCTCGGGCGACTGTTCAGTGAAGCGGAGTAAAGAATCTGACAGTTTCATTTGAAACTGGCCAGATACAGCTTTGGTATAGCGCCCTCGCGCTGTGGAACTCCAGACTCTCTGGAGTTAACTCTTTCCTCTCCGAGGCAGTTCAGCTACAGTGGCTGACTGCATATAGTCATAATATAGCAAGACTTCATGGTGTTTGAAAGAGCTGCTCTCGTGCCAAAATTCTATTTTGGAATGGTTTTAACCATTTCACTCCGGGGCAGTTCTAGAGCTGGATCAAACTGCTAATGTCTATAATATAGCAAGACTTCATGTTGTTTGAAGCATCCCACATGTCTAGGGTGCAAAACTAATCCCCTTGACAAAAACAAAGGGAAGAGTGACTGAAGAGAGACCATACAAAACGTTTTACATGAAATGTATTTGTTCAGGTCTCTGAGGTCTAAGACAGGCCGCAGATCATTTATCTTCCTCAGTACAAGGACATACAGGGAGTAGAAACCTTGGTTTCATTCCACCAGGGGTAAAGGCTAGATAGCCATCTTATCCAAGACAGTGTGCACTTCAGGCTTTAGGACAAAAAAGTGGGTCGGGGTGTAATATTTATTTATTTATTGAATTTTGTTGACCCAGCAAGCCCCCTGGGCCTAGAAGTCCCTTTTTCAGGGGGGAGGGGGGGATACAGATGGTAAACAACTGAAACTGAACCAGATTAAGCTGTTGGTGGTAATTTTTAGTGAATGGGAGAAATTTGGCCAGGACACTGGAGAAATTCCCCTACTCTTTTTCAATAAGTGCCATGGAATCTTTAGCATCCACCTGAACTGTCACCAATCCAGGCAGATGGGACCTCGGTTTAACGTCTCATCCGAAAGACAATAACAAGAGTCAGCAGGACGCAGAGGATTCCCAAGCAGTACAATACTGCAGAAACGGAGCAATACCACCGACGACAGACTTAAAGGCCTTAAAGTGCCACCGACACCTCGAGAAAAACTTAACCACAACATCTGGACACAAAACAGCTTATATTTCTCAATAGCTCTGTATCACCATTACCTATCACTAGCATCACGTGGATGAAAATAGGATAGCTGTTCCTTAAGTGTTCATCAGTTCCTAATGCTTCATGCCAACCTGGTGTCGCAACACTCTGCTTGTGACATCACAGTTATTCACGTGACAACAGACAATGATGTCACAACACAGCATTATAACTCAAGGAGGGAATAAGCTATAGAAGCAGGTGAGCACTAAGGGGTGAAGATCTTGTTGTTGTGGGAATTTCTTCACAAATACAAAATGCAGGAGAGAAATCTGTAGAAAATATATGAAATGCAAGCTGAAATTTCTGTTTAAGTATTATGTTTTCCAAAGTTTTTCCAAAGGCATCAGTTGCTCTTTCAGACAGTAGGTCTTAGAAGATGGAAAGGCTGAAGTCAGCTCACTTATGGGACACTAGATCCGGATTGTAGTGTTTAGCAAAAGTATGGACAGAACTCTATGTGGTGCCAGCGCAGATGACAACTGCAGAGACTGAACGTAAACAAGCTGCAGAAGTGGTGCTGTCACAGATGGCATGTCCACGGGCAGGGCAAGGAAGCTCCTTATTGTGCTTTTGGTAACAAAATCAAATGTAATATGCCCATTTTGAAAGAACCTGCTTAGAAACAAGTTTGCCCACCATCCTGGGGGAGAATGAAACAAAATGCTGTAGACTTTCTGCAGACCTTTTTGTAGTCCAAATCAAAACATAGAACTCTATGGCTGCTGGTTAACTAGGATCGGCAGCTTATCCTGTAGGTAGGGAAATGGGCATACTAGGGGGGCCAAGCGGTCCTTATCTGCCATCAAAGTCTATGTTTCTATGTATGGACATCTGGAATGCAGGAAACTTCTCCCACACTGAGGGAAGGAAAAAATATAGGAAGATGGACATTCTGATTCAGTGTGAACTCAGAACAACTTTAGGAAGCAACAGAGCATGGATGCGCAGTGAAACCCAATCCTGGTGAAAAATAATGTAGAGTATTCACAACCAAATCCTGCACCTCAGAAACTCAGCAAGCTGAGGTAATACTATAGCCACAAGAAAAACAGGTTACTCACCTGTAACAGTGGTTCTAGGAGTGGTATATGGTGTACATCCACACTTCTGGCAGTGTCCTGTCCCCTTTAAGGCTTGCCAGAAAGTCTTCAAGCTGGCTCCTCCCACCCACTTGGGGGGGGGAACTCCCTCGGCACTGCCCTGTGACGTCAGATCTTGCCCACTGGAAGCGCCACTTGCCAGGGGAGGTTGGTGGGTCAATGTGGATGTACACCATATACCACTCCTAGAACTACTGTTACAAGTGAGTAACCTATTTTTCTAGGGATGTGGATATGGTGCACTTATCCACACTTCTGGCAGACTCCCAGCAGTTCTCTGGGACGAGGGGGGCAAATTGCACACCCCTTATTTGGGAAACAGAGATTGGAGAACTGAGGCCCCAAAACCAGCATCTTGGCGTGACTCAAGATCAATGTGGTAGAGGGAAATGAAGGTGTGTGCTGACTTCCAGATAGCAGCCCTGCAGATTTCCTGGATAATGATGTCTCTGGAAGCAGCCACCAAGACAGCAGTATGGTGGGTGGAATGAGCCCTTAGCCCTACAGGAGGCTCCTTACCCGACAACCTATAGCAGAGGTCGATACAGGATACAATCCACCTGCCAATCATCTGCTTAGCTTCCGGTCTTCCAGGCATTGCTTCAGCGTAGGTGACAAAGAGCTGGCGAACTTCTCCCTAAACTCCAGTCATGCGCTTCTTATAACAGGCAAGTGCTTGCTGCAGGTCCAAGGTATGGAGCCTGTGCTCGGCCTCCGAAGTGCGATTGGTGAAGAACACTAGGAGATGCATCACCTGATTAAGGTGAAACTCAGGCACAACCTTTGGGAGGAACTTTGGGTTGGGGCGAAGGACAACCTAGTCCCTATAGAAGACCAGGTAAGGAGACTCCATCGAGATCGCCTGGAGCTCACTGATCCTTCTGGCTGACGTGATAGCCACCAGGAAGGCGGTCTTCCATGACAGGTGAGACATTTCACACCTGTGCACTGGTTCTAATGGCTTGTCCATGAGCTTTGCCAACATCAGCAACAAGTCCCAAGGTGGTGGTGGTTCACACACTGGAGGGGAAATGTGGTCGAGGCCTTTGAAATAGTGCCAGACCACCTTCTCCTGTGCCACAGACTGCTGACCAGCCTGAGGCCCATATGCAGAGATGGCTGCCAGGTGCACCTTAAAGGTCACTGACCGAAGACCCAACTGAAAGAGGGACCAATGGTAGTCGAGAATGCTAGCCACTGAGCAAGATAAGGCGTCAAGCCCCCTGCCCTGGTACCAAATGAAGAACCGCTTCCATTTTAAGGCATAGCATTTTCGGGTCGACTTCTTCCAAGAGCCTCGACCACAGTGAGGACATCTTCAGAGAGACCCAAAGCCCGGAACTCTAGCTGCTCAGGAACCAGGCTGTCAGGTGCAGCAACTGAAGGTCCAGATGGAGCACCTTCCCCTGACTGCAAGAGAGCAGGTCCAGCTATAATGGAAGACACCATAGAAGCCTGCTGCTGAGGCTGAGGAGATCGGGGTACCAGAACTGGCGGGGCCAATCCGGAGACAGCAGGATCATCAGTGGCTTGACCCTCCTGGCCTTAAGCAGCACTTTGTGGATCAGGGAAATGGAAGGAGGGCATAGAATAGGCCCGGGATTCAGGGCCTCAATTAGGCATCCCCCTGAATGGTTGTCTGCTGGGGGGGGGGGCAAACAGATCCACCAGCGGAAAGCCCCATGGGGAGAACAGGCTGTTTACTACCTCCGGATGGAGAGACCACTCATGAGACACCTCTCCCAAACGGCTGAGGATGTCCGCCAGCTGGCTGGAGATGCCGACCACATGGATGACCAGGAGATCGGCGTTCAGGCTAAGCAAGAAGGTCCAGTTGTGGAGAGCTTCCCTTCCCAGAAAAAGGGAGTGCTTTACGCCCTGTTTGTTAAGGCAGTACATAGTAGTGGTGTTGCCCATCTGGACCTGAACGACCTGACCCCAAATGTATGGAGCAAAGGCTGTCAGTACTAGTCGAACTGCCCGAAGCTCTAGTAGGTTGATATGGCATTGGAACTTCTTGGTGGTCCAGAGCCCGTGGACTCTGTGGCCCCCCAGGAGGACACCTCAGCCCATCAGGGTGGCATCAGTTGTCAGGATGACCGTCAGCTCTGGGCAGACAAATGGGATCCCTTCCTACAGATGTTCCAGGGACTAACCACCACCGGAGGGCCTCCTACATCAGCTGGGTCACAGTGACTAGCTGGTTGGCGTGGCCCTTGTGCTGAGACCACTGGTGGGTAATTTCCCTTTGAAGTGAGCGCATTCTCCATTGGGCCCAACAGACCATGTTAGTGCATGCCGCCATGTATCCCAAGAGGTGCAGAAAGTCCCAAGCAGGGTGCAACTGCCCAACCCAAAATGATCAGGCAAAGGAGGAGAGGGCCTCCGCCCAGTCCGCCGGAAGCTGAGTCCTGGCTCTGCAAAAGTCGAGCTCCGCCCTGATAAAATGAATTGCTTGCGAGAGGATGAGTTCCAACTTGGCCTCATTGACCAGGATGCCAAGGGAGACGCAGGTCTGGAGGGCCAGATTCCTGGACCGCTCCACCTCCTCCCTGGAGGGATCTGCTAAGAGCCAGTCACACAGGCACAGGTATACCCAGACTCCTCGGCACCTCAGGTAGGCTGCCACCACTGCAATGCATTTGGTGAAGACTCTGGGAGCTGAAGAGAGGCAGAAGGGCATGGCCTGGAACTCATATAGAATCCCCTCCGCTTGGAACTTGAGGAACCAGCAGTGGGCCAGACAGATAGGGATGTGAAAGAATGTGTCCTGAAGATCCAGAGAGCAGAACTACATGAGATAGTATGATCTGAGACAGAGTGACCATCCTGAAAGTGCGTGGCTGAAGAAATTTGTTCAAGTTGTGCAGATCTAAGATGGTGCGCCAGCCCCCATTCATTTTGGCACCAGGACGTACCTGGAGACAAACCCTGGATGCACTGGAGGGTCCAAGACAGGAACCATAACCTCCTTCTGGAGGAGCTGGGCAACGTCTTCCCAACGGGCTGACAGAATGTCAGTGAACACTATGTCCTCCCGTGAAGCACGGGATTGGCAAGGCAGGTAAAGCCTTGAATTCCAGAGACAGACCCTGATCGACCACCTCGAGGATCAACCTATCCGTAGTAACAGCTGACAAGGCGGAAAGGAAGTGGTGGAGCTGGCCCCCCACAGGAGGACCCGGGGAAGTCAGGACAGGCATGAGGGAGACATCCCCCATCCCATCACTTGACAGGCCTGGAGATGGAGCAGGGATCGGCTGAAGAACCAGCGGGACCTCGACCTTCTGTTTTCTGGATGACCAAAGCAATGGACTTCGGCCGGGGACACCAAGCCTGAGCCTGTTGCCCAGCTGGAGGCTGGAACAGCTTGGTCGCAGGGGCAGAGAGGGGCCAAAAAGGCTTCTTCTTTTGAGCCTTAGAGCCTTTGGGATTCCTCTGGGCGGAGGTAAAGTCCAAGGTGGCACTGAACTTCTTGATGCGAGTGAGGTGCCCTTCGACCCCCAGCCCAAACAAGTTGCTACCAAGGAGGGGATATCCGCCAACTTATGCTGGGTATCCGCTGTAAAGGTCGAGATCCTCAGCCAAGCCCTGTGGTACATGGCAACTGCAGCCAACAAGGACCAAGCGCAACAGTCGCCAGTGTCCATGGCTGTCTGGAGCTGCTGCTTAGCCACAGCTGGGCCCTGATCCCGGACCTGCTTGACCGTAGTCTGTAAGTCAGTCAGGGAAACACCTCACCAAGCATGCTTAAAAGGGCATGAGCAAAGTGGGCCATCATAAGGGCCGAACTTGCCTGCCAAAGGCCAAGATAGGAGGCAGCATATACCTTTTTGGCCATATGATCCAATTTCTTAGACTCCTTGTCGGGAGTCTTATCCACGTCCCTGATATTGCTGGTGTGCTGGAAGACAGAATCGGCCACCAATCCCTTGGCTGAGTGGTGCTTGGTGACTCTCGAAAGAGAACCGGTAGGGACCGCGTACTTGTGAGCCATCCAGGCTGAAGGCACAGGGCAAGAGGCCAGTTGCTGCCAAAGCTCGAGAGTGAGGCCAAGAATGGCCCCAGTGACCAGGAAGGCCTCCCCAGGGGAGTCACTCCGGATGAGAATCTCAGTATTTCTGGACGGGCTCCATCGGAAGACACGTCCACTCCAAGATAAGTCGAACATGGCCCAAGAAAGAGGTAGGACCTTGCGCCACCGACAAATCCTCTCCTAACTCGGCGTCCAATAGATGGGAGTGTAGGGAACAGCCCTCTGACTCTGAGGATTCAACGAAAAGTGGTCGACTGCCAGAGTCCCCGCTGACCCTACAGGGTCTATTGGGTGTCATGTGACCGAAAGCTGCCCCAGAATCCTGACAGCAGTACAGGCATCCTTAGGGAGCGGACCAAAGGGTGACTGTTTGGGTGGCAGCTCCACCTGCATCGGTGGAGAGGCTGGAACAGGCCAAGGCTGATCCGGTGGAGCCGGAGTAGGTTGAGGCCTGAGTGGCAGTAGCCATGTAATAGCCGGGGTGGGAGCTGGAAGCTGCTTAACCCCAGAGAACATGAGCTGGTGCAACTTGAGCTCCTCACAGCGCCAATGCAGTCTGCACCAGAGCCTCTCCTCATCTGAGGAGGAAGAAGAGAAGGAGTAGTGGTGACGCCGCTTGCCCGAATGTCAAGAGCGTGAACACCGATGCCGACATGAACTGCTCGACTCGGGATTTCAGGACCACAACCTCAACCGTTGGGGCTACCACTGGTGGGTCTCAGAGAGAGCTAGCAAAAGCCGAGGATCCTCCAGGTTCTCCAGATCCTGAGGAGGGGAGAGCGGATTAGCATGCTGGTCCAACCCTCCCTGGGAGGTAATAAGCAGGACAGGAGTCTTAGAGAGGGAGGTATCTGCCTATCTGGTGATGACAGGTCAACCGGTTCAAGACAATTCTTGACAGACTGGTCGATGGGCATCTCAACCAACTGGCCCGATGGGGAGATCATGGAGCCAGCGGCCTGGGACGAAGGATCGACCACAGCCAAAACTTGTGTAGAAGCGTGGGAATCCGAAGCCCCAGAGCATTCACGATCCCACGATCGATGGCAAGACTTGTTTTTAGTCTCTTTTTTAGACTTTGATTTTGTGCCTGAAGAAAGGTCCTGCCAATGGATGGGAATGGCCTGGCACAGATCTCGAAACTCCCTGAAGGTGGCACCTAAAGGTAGCAGCAGAAAGGCCTAAGCCAAAGAAGCATGCTCCATGACCTGAGCCGCAGCTTCTTCAAATGCTGCAAGTTGTTCAGCGGACCACACAGCTATGGAGATCGCCCGAAGGGCATCTTTAGATTTAACGGAAGGATCCAGTTCATCAGGGCACCGCAGAAGAGGTCGAGCATGCTGGTCTTCCAATGCTGTAGGATGCAAAGTGCGACAAGCCACACGCCTGGGGATCATGTTCGTGGCCTAGGCAGTAGATGCACATAGTTTGTGGATCCATCCGGGACATCTGCCCACACGCACATTTTTTGAATTCCAGTGCCGACTTCGAGCTGTCCATCATGGATGAAAGAATCACCAGAAGACAAAATATTCACAATGCAAAAGATTTTAGAAGCAAAGGGCCTACTCGGCATGAGAGCAGTAAGGAAGGAACCTTCTTCCAGCAAAAAGGAAGATCTGACATCATGGGCGATGCCAAGGTAGTTACCACACGGGTGGGTGGGAAGACCCAGCTTGAAGACTTTCCGGCAAGCCTTAAAGGGGTAAGGACACTGCCAGATGTGTGAATAAGTACACCATATCCATGTCCCTAGAAAAAGCATTTTCCAGGAAAGGAAATGCTTATTACAAGTGGCAGCAGGTCTGTAAAGATCCTATGAATGAGACTTCAGAACTAAGTTAAGATCCCACACTAGAACCAATCAAAGACCAGACGATGCAGAAGCTGGGGCCCTCTGAGGAACCTATGGAACACCTTCAACTGAGCCACAGTCTTGGTCTCAGAGGGCAGGAAAGGCAGAAACGCCAAAAGGAGTACAGGAAGCCAGAGTCTGACAGAGATAGAAGGCAATCAAGACACTTTGTATCAGACACCAAAAAGGGTCCCAGGAAAAAAAGGCACACCCTATACGAAAACTTTTCTATTTCAAGGAATAAGTGTGCCACATAGAATGCTTACAAACAGCTTACAGAATGTTGGAAACCAGCTGGAAAATGCCTTAGCAGGACAGTTCCAAGTCTTTAGGAGCCAGGCATGAATATGCAGGGTGGAAAATCCAGGTGCAACAGATGCCCTGTGACTGGAGCCCCCACTGTAGAAGGAGCGGGACAGGAGGTTCCATTGCAAAGTGCCAGAGCAGAGAAAGACAAATATGCCTTGGCCAGAAGGATGTGTGTATGTGGGGGGATTAACCAATATCATCCAGGTCCTGTCCACCCTAAGCTTGACAATACCCACTGAATCAGTGGGACTGAAGGAAAAGCAATAAAGAAACCTCCCCTCCGAGGAGAGAGACAACACAGTTCATGAAAAAGCCTCAGGCCCTACAGCCAGAAAGCAGAAATGCGGCAGTTTTGTGTGGTGTGGGGATATATACATATGTCCAACTCTGGATGACCCCAGTGGGCGAAGAGGTCTGCAACCACATCATCCAAGAGCTCCCAATCATGGGACCAGCAAATGACCTGCAGAGACGGCCTTCTAGGACACTCAGAGTGCACATGTCATATGTCAGGGCCCATTCCCACACCCACTTGGCATCTCTGCAGATGGGGTGGAAGTGGTTAATTCCCTGTTTGTTCGGGTACTGCATGACATAGAACTTGCTGTCCAGCTAGACCATCAGAGAACTGCCCTGAATGTGTGGGGCAAAGATCTGCAGGTCAAAAAGAACAGCCCTCATCTCCCAAATGTTGATATGTAGAGAGCAGTCTGATGGGGACCAAACATTCTGGGTCTTTACTGTAACCAGGTGAGCTCCCCACCCTATCCTGAAGGCATCAATGGCTAGTACCTCCCTAGGGGACTGATGGGAGAAAGGAGACTCTCGAGGAAAATGGGAGTAGTTTTGACAGAAGCAAAGGCCCTGCACCAGGAGACTGAGCCAGAATAGGGTGATCCAGGTATTAGGTAGCCTGGGTCCAATGGGCACAAAGTATCCACTAGGAAAAGTCCATGTGGATGCAGGCAATGAAGACAGTCACAAAGGCCACAACCACTAGGCACAGGAAACAAAGTGTGGAACTTGCAGAAACCTGGGTGCTAGAGTCTATCAGTGTCTCTTGAGCGATCAGAGCATTGGTAAAGGGTTCCCAAAAGGAATGCCTGACCTTTCTCTTATCCATGACAGCACCTATAAACAGATGGCGCTGGCATGGGGTCAAGACTGATTTGGGTTCACTGACCAGGATACCCAGTTGGTCACACAACTGGAGAGTTTGGCAGAAAGTCTGTATTGCCACATCCCTGGTAAACATCCTGACGAGCAAATCATCTTGGTAAGGCAATATGTATAGGTCTTTCCAGTGCAAGTCCACAGCCACCACTGTTAAACACTTGGTGAATACCTGTGGCTCTGAGGATTAGATAAAGGACAAGACAAGAAACTGACAGCGCTGGCTCTCCAAAGGGAAGTGTAGGTATTGTTGATGCCAGCAGCAGATCTTGATGTGCAGATAAATATCCTGCACGTCTAGGGTACAAAGCCAATACCCTTGTGAAACCAGAGGGAGCGACTGAAGACACCATACAAAATGAATAGTTAAGCTCTCATAACAATAGATCTTTGAGAGAATCTCCTCCTTTGAGTTACATCACGAAACTGTAAGCTTCAGGTATCAAAACCACCAGGAAACATTTGCTGACTGGGGCCACCCATGCCAATGTGCCTCATCAGCACCTACATAACTCTGCAGAAAGGGTATGAATGGTAAAAGTGTGGACAGTACTCCATGTGGCAGCAGCACAGATGCCCGCAGCTAACACATTCTAGAAACAGGCCACAGAAGTGGACATACCCCTGGTTGAATGGCCCTTAACAGTATCAGGAAGTTCCTTATGGTACTTCCTAAAAAAAAAAAAAAAAATTATACACTTGGCCAACCATTCAGATTAGCACTGCTTAAACTGGGGCGTACTCTCTCCCAGGGGCAAAGAACGTCTTGGACTTTTTGCAGTCCCTAGTATGTGTGTATAGTAACATAAAATTCTATGGACATCTAGGGTATGGAGCAATGCTTCCCCTGGATTGGCATGCTCTGGATAATAAACTGGTAGGTGGAGACCACCTTGGGAAGGAAACTGAGATTAGTATGTAAGGAGATCCTGTCTTTATGGAAGACTAAATAAGGCTGCTCGTACGAGAGCCTGCAGTTCTGAATTCCTTTGAGCCGAAGTAATAGCTCGCAAGATGTGGCCGGTTCAAAGATAGGCAGGGTCACCTTCTCCAACACAAAATTCAGGTCCCACGGGCGGGAGAGGACAGGATTGTGAACAGTGGGCTTCAAGTGAAGCATGCCCGAAGAAAAGTACAAGCCACATCTAACTGGGCCAATGTGCGGCTGTCGACGGGTACATGGAAGGCTGAAACAGCAGACAGGTGCACCTTGATGGAGGAATAACTCAGGCCCAAGTCTGAAAGGGCCAGAATATACTCTAGGACCTGATTCACCTAGCATGTAAACGGGTCCACGTGATGGGCTTTTGCCCAAATGGCAAAATGCTTCCATTTCATTGAATATGTGACTCTGGTGAAGGGTTTCCTAGCAGCCAACAAGACATCAGTCACTATCTGAGAAATCCCAAAGTAAGCTATGGCTAAGTCATCAGGAGCCAAACATGCAGATGAAGGGATCTGAGGTCTGGATGGACCAGTGTCCACTGAGCCTGTGTCAATAAGTCTCTGCAAAGAGGGAGAGGAACCAGAGGTTCCACTGCCAGCTGCTACAGTAATGGAAGCCAAATTTGCCGAGGCCAGAATGGTGCCAACAGGATGAGAGAGGCCCCCACCATTTGTAGTTTGAGGAGCACCTTCTGGATCACAGGGAAGAGAGGGAATGCGTAAAAAGAAACCTCCCTTTCCAGGAGAGGGACAACCCATCTGACCAGAAAACTCCAGGCCCTGGATCTAGCAAGCAGATATGCAGCAGTTTTGCTTTGTGTGGGGACACAAAAAGGGCAACTCTGGGCGTCCCCACATTTCCATCAGGTCTTCTACGACTGTGACCAGCAGTTCCTATTCATGTTTCCTGGACTGCGACCTGCTGAAGCTGTCTGCCAAGATGTTTTGGTCACTTGGAACACGGATGGCTGAGAGCTCCAGACCACGGTCCAGAGCCCAGTACCAGACTCTCATCGCTTCCCCTGCACAGGGGATGAGAGTGTGTTCTGCCCTTCTTGTTGATGTAATATGCCACACTGAAGTTGTCTTACTGCACCTGCAGAGGGCTCGGGGACAACTGGTTCTGGAAGGCCTGTAAAGCATACAGCACTGCCCTCATTTCTAGCATGTTTATGTGGAGGTGAATTTCTACCGGAGTCTGGAAAGGACTGAGGTGGGCTCCCCACCCCATACTCAATGTGTGATAAGGATCTGCGTAGGAGAGGGAATGAGAAAAGGGACACCCCGCAAAACATTAAGTGGCTTCTGCCACCACTGCAAAACTTTGCAAACTGGGGAAGAAACAAGGATCAGTTGATCCAAGTCGTCCAAGCACTGGTCCTACTGAACCCGGAGGTTCCATTGGAGTATGTGTATATGAAGCCTAGCTAGGGAATCAGTGGCTATAGCTGCTGCCATGAGGCCCAGGAGTCTCAGATAGAACCTGGCTGTAAAACATCTCTCGAGCCACTAGAGAGGCGTGAGCCATCAGGTACTCTGCCCTGTCCTGAGGCAGGGAGGCCTTGCGCTGGGTTGTGTCCAGAACCACGCCAATGTACTGTAGGTGATGGGATGGAAAAAGGATAGACTTGGGCAGACTGACTGTAATTCCCAGGAAATTAAACAACTGCAGAGTCCTGTGCAGTGTGGCCAGCAAGAGGTCCCTGGATGGGTCCTTTAACAGTCACTCATGGTAATATGGGAACACGTAAAGGCCCTCCCATCTAAGAGCAGCCGTAAACTGCTGCTAAGCACTTGGTAAAGAACTCCGGTGCAGAGGACAAGCCAAAGGGCAAGACCCTGAACTGAAAATGGTCATTCTTGAACAGAAACCTGAGATGCTGCCTGTGCGGGGGACAGATCAGGATATGCAGGTAAGTGTCTTGCACATCCAGGGAACATAGCCAATCTCCCTGTTTGAGCAGGGGCAGTAAGCCGTGCAGGGTGACCATGTGGAATTTCTTGTACTGAATGTACTAGTTTAGTCCCTTGAGATCCAGAATTGGACGCAGGATCTCATATTCTTTTGGGTGTCAGAAGTAGAACACCATGCTCCGCTGACCCCGTGGGACAGGCTCTATGGCCTGTTTGCGCAACAGGGAAATGACTTTATCCCAGAGTAAAGGAATGTGGTCCAGGGGGTACAGGTTGGAACAGGCGGAAAATTTGGAGGCTGTTCCAGAAGCTATAGAGTGTGGCCCCCACTGTATTATTTGCAGAATCCAAGCGTCTGCAGTAACAGTCTTCCACTGCTCGAGATGGAAGGAAAAAGACCCCCTACCGCTCCCTTCTGGCTTGGAGCAAGAGAAGAGGGGTCAGGCGAGGAGTCATGGTGAGGCAGGGCCAGGGGTAGAGACAGCATCACTGACTCTAGGGCTTTTGCAAAGGGGCCAGTGGTTGAAGAAGGGGTAGGAGGAGAGAAGGTAGCTTTGTGCTTCCCTTGAAGATAGGTGCCCGACCCTGGTTTCTGGGAGACCTTGCAAAAGGAAGGTCTTTTGCGGCTTTTGGACTGAGTGTGGTAAAGGGAGTGGACTGACCTGATGGCCCTTCCTGAAGCCTGCAACTCATTAATAATCTTTTTCTTTATTTTTATTTTTCAACAGGATAAAACTGTTAGGACTTTGCAGCCCTGTTTACAAAGTTGTCCCGCTTATGTACAGTTTGTTATATACAAAAGAGGAAAACAAGGAGTTACTGACTGACAGTATAACATACCAACATATGACAAAAATAAACATGCAGCAAGCGTAATAGTCGAAATCATACAATTAGTGACAGGTGAATATTATCATGCAGATATTGATTTAACAATGTTTTAAATGCTTTCTCAGTGGCCGATTTCCTAACATCCGGGGGTAGCCTGTTCCACTGGATTGCAGCCCACCAGTTTGAGTTAATTTCTCCATAGGAGTTTGATATTCCTGGCAAGACAACTCCCCTGTTTTTTACTTCCCTTGGACTGTGTTCTTGTATTCTAGTGACACCCTTACTGATCTTTGATGGTTTAGTGGGGGTCCTTATACAGTTTGTAAGCAGTTAAAGCTCATGATTTTTCTCGTCCGAGTTCTAGCAAATCCCATTGTAGTTCTGTACACATTAAGAGGTGATGTTTGTCGTATTCACATCCTAGTACAAATCTTACTAGGCTACTGCATGTTTTGTCTAGCTTTTTCAATGTTGTTTGGGCAGCATGCTGATGTGCCAAGTTACCATATTCTAGTATGGCTAATAACAATTGGGCCGGTACTATTTTCCTAGTGTCTTTGGGAATGTGAAAAGCCTTCCTTCTAAGTGCTCCTAGATGTTTACTTATTTTGTTAATAGTGTTATTAATGTGTATGTCAAATTTCAGCTCATCGTCTATTGTAACTCCAAGGTATTAGTATTCTTTCACACTGGTTAAAGTTTGATCGTTTATTGACCTAATGCTTAGATTTAGATCTGGGTTATTTTTCACCCTGTTGTTCCCGAACAGGATCATCTGTGTCTTCTTAGTACTCAGGACCGCGTCTGAATTTATAAACCATTTCTGTAAACTAATTCTGATTGTAGGGTATGTTCCAGGTCATTCATGGAGGCTGCCGTACCTGTTAGGACAGTATCATCAGCATTCACTTTTATGTCTACCTTATTAAAGTGGGTGAGCAAGTCATTTATGTAGATCAAGAACAGTTAGGGACACCCCTTTGCAAAGGTAGTGGAGTTGATAGTGCACCCTATACAGAAACTTGTCATCTACTGCTTAGGCACGAATTGAACCATGTTAAAGCTTCACCAGAGAGACCTATCTGTTTAAGTCTTCCCAGTAGTTTCTGGTAGTCCACCATGTCAAAGGCTTTGGAGAGGTCTAAGTTTACTACCCAAAACTATCACCACCCGCAGTTCTTCAAAAGTCAGTCTGTTAGTCCCAAGTCTTAGAATCTCCCTTGGCTAGCGCTCCTTTATATATATAGCCCCCTCCTGGCTCAACTCCCTACCCAGTCATATCACCCTCGAACCCAAACTCAGACGTTTCAAGTCCCTCCTTCGGGCTCATCTTCTCGCCTCCTGCTCATGTAACTGCCCTGGTTAACGCTCCCCCCTTCCACTTACCCCTTGACAAAGGACCTCTGTCCCGCCCTAGACCTCCTCAACTACCTCTACCCTCGCAGCTTCTTGAACGCTGCCAGAACTTGCAACAATCTTGATGCCTAATGCATTTCTTCTGTTTGAATGTAATGCTGACTTGATGCTTAATGTATTTCTCCTGTTTGACTGCATCGCTGACTTATTGAATGTACCCTGTTCATTTTGTCTTTATTGTATTGTTCACCATGACGTCGCACCTTTGTAAATAAGTCTCTGACTCAAAGGATTGTAATTCCGATACTTTAATGAATAAATACTGTACCCACGTGTTCACCCTTGTATAGTCCTGAGGATACAATATCCACAAAAATCCATAAGTGCAGTAGACGTTGACCTCCCCATTCTGAAGCCATATGACCAGTGGCGACAACGAAGGCCCAAAGCCCACTGACGATGGCCCCACTGGAACTGAGGGTGATGGCACTGGGGAATAACCAGCTGTCGACAGCCCAGCCACAGAAGAAAGCAACGGGGCCAATGCCAGGCCAGCTGCTTCCAACCCGCTGCCCATGACGGGAGCAGCAGGGCCCGTCGCCATGGAGCCCTGCGAAGAAGAAAGCAGGGTCAGCGGGGCGGAGGCCAGCGACCCGGAGGTCGATGGCCTAGCATCCACTGACGCTGGAAAAGGACCCTTCACCCAGATCGGCGTGGAAGAAACAGAGGCCAAGGGGGTGGAGGAAGTTGTCCCCGAAGGCACCGACGACGTGGTCCTAGAGAACTGGGGAGAAGCCAGCAGGGACTAGGACCAGTGACCTGGGGAGTGGTCCCTATCCCTACGCTTCCCCAAGGATTTTACCCAGGCCTTGGACGCCTGCAAGCCCAATGAACGGGTCGGAGAGGGGGAAGAAGAAGCCCCCCCCGTTCTATACTGGCTAACTTTTGCTCCATTACAAATACCTTGAGGGCCTGTTTTTGGCACCAGAGAGTGGTGAGATTAAACTTCTGGCAGCACTCACAGGCAAGGGCATTATGAGAGGCCCAAGACAGCAGAAACAGAGTTCGTGTTTGTCCTCAAGATAAATCTTCTTTCTGCAGCCACAGTCACAGAACAGAATGGACAACTCGACAGTTCTAGGCATAAAAATAATGAAAATAAAAAACTTGAGAAAGGTTTGGTGGTCGACTAAATGACAAAAGCTTCCTATGGAGTCCATGTGAGAATGGTTGACAGCAGGGAAAAAACTGAGCAGGGAGTGGGGCCACCTACGCCTTTATATGGAGAAGGACATCGGCGTAGGCGGCCCCTGATAGACTGCTACACAAAAAGCTTCCGTGGGATCCTAGCGTCTGACAACTAAGTTCCATAGGTGTGACCTGATGAAAAAGATATCCCCGAAGATCTGTAGGGGAAGCAGACACCTCCAATAACTCAAAGATTTTTCTTGGCAGAATCCTCCTCCTCTGCTTGAAACCTTAGTTTAGCCAGTACCTGTTTAAGGAAGGCCTTTAATGAGGCATCCTCAGGAGGAGACCTAGAAATGTTTTTCAAACACTCCTCTGAGCAGGAAGAAAGTGTACAGCTTGAGCCTACTACATCAATTACGCCCTCTTTTTCATTCATGGACTCCTTCTCCTCTTCCATATATTCTGGACTATATTCCAGTTCATTACAGATGTTGACCATCATCGGTAGAGGGTTGACAATTGAGGAGATAATGGGCCAGCACTAAGGAGGGAACTGAGAACCGAACTGTCAACAGTAAGGTCGATGATGGCACAGTCAGAAGCACTGACAGAGGCGGTGATGATGGCGGCAGCAGCAGTAGGTTCCAAAAGAGCTCCAACATATCTGATAAAGCAGGTGTGCATCCACTAACCCCGAAGGGGTTGTCAGTGGTGGAACCGTCAATGCAACTGTCCCTGACAGCGGTATTGGCTGCGTATCCCTCAGGGGGAGAGGTAAGCCAGTGGCAGACCACAGCCTTGGTGTCAGAGAGACAGTCAGTGGGACCTGGCAACTAACTTACCTCTTCTTAGAGGTGAGTGAGAACAGTCTGGGGAAGTGGCATTTTCTTGACGCCACTTCTCCTTCTCAGAGTGGCAGTGTTTCTCCGCCAACTTAGAGGATTTGTCCTTTTGTTTTCAATGAGTCAGCAATGGATGCCATCAACCTCGGGGAAAAGCGAGTCGGCGGTGAACCAGGAACAGATGCGGTTCATCACAGTGAAGCCACCTTTGAGGCAACCTGTTTCTCCATTTCTTTCAGCTTTAGATAAATTTCTAAAGCTTTCTTGCTAGGTTTTCTAGTTGCCTGATTAACGTCCTGGCAAACTGTGCAGGCTTTAATGTTGTGATCCTTGTCAAGGCAATGGATACACATGGATTGGTTGTCATCTTTATAAATTTTAAACACAGCCACAGTGGCATTAGCAGAATAACATATACAGTAATGCATGGGGTGGAGTACATAATGAGAATTTAATGCCCACCCTCGGTGTGGGATGCTGCATAAACCCAGAGGGTGAAGCCCAAGGGGTTTATTAAAGCATCCCACACCAAGGGTGGGCATTAAATTTTCGTTTATGCACCCCACCTCATGCATTGTTTTATGTTATTGCTGGCTTACGTTTTTTCTTCAGACAGATAAAAAAAAGGTTCTGTGACACATCATTTATGTTACAACATTTACTTGAACTGATCATTGAAGTTAACATTTTTTAATTATTGGAACTTGAAAAAGCTTTGGAACACTGACGTGATTAAATGCATTTGTTTTATATTGTTAACTTTTTTTTTAAACTGTGGTATGGTAGTCCGTGTGAAAGTGCCACAATGTAAGAGAAGCGAGGAAAGAAATCAGTGGTTGTTGAGAAGATTATAAAATGAACTAACCGTGGTAGAGAATGGCAGTCGATCAGAAAAATTTGTCTTGAATCATTAGTTTTTGAGATATTTGAGTTCTTTTCAATGTTTCTTTACTTTTCTTCCATTTCATGACCTAGTGTTGCCTTGGAGATATGCAAATGAATGGTCGGTCATTTGCATATCTCCGAGGCAACACTAGGTCATGAACTGAAAGACAACTAAAGAAAGATGAAAAGAACTCAAATATTTCACAAACTAACGATTCAAGGCACATTTTTCTCAAAGACTGCTGCTTACAATAAAAGGTACTGTTTTATTTTAAGGATGCCCGTTGTTTTCTTGGGACTGCAAGTTCTGTACCATAAAGATGTGTAAGGAGATTCTGCCCGACTGCTGTGTTTGTGGCGCACTGAGGTGCAGCGCGAGCCAAGAGAAGAAGCAGGTGGTGCGTGTTCGCCATTATAACTCGCAGGTTATAATGGCGAATTATAACCTGCTCCTTCTATGTCAGAAAACGTAAGCCAGTTATAACAGTTCATTATCTGTCAGTGATAGTACAAAAGGAAAGTTTAAAATAACAAATCTGAGATAGCAGTGACACTGAAACATTGCAAGTTCAATAGCATTCTTCAGCAGCGATGGACCGATGAGCAATTGACATAGGGAGAAAGAACTGAGGCATGCTGGGGATGCCCATGTTATATAGGGGTTAAGAAGAAAAAATTACTCACCTTAGTAATGTTGTTTCTTCTAATGGAGTCTTGCTATATTATGACTGATGCAGTTTGTCCCACCATTAGAACTGCTCCGGAGGTGAAAGAGTTAACTTCCATGCAGTGCATGGAACTTAGAGAGCGAGCTCGGTTAGAGAAGCTCTGTCAGGGTAATTTCAAACCGAAACCGTCAGATCTTTACAAGCAAAACTCACTAAGGCTCTGTGTGGAAGCTGTAACCTACACTAGCCAACTGGCTACTAAAATATTCACACATATTCCTGGTCCCAACACCAAGACTCAAGTCAGGGGACCAGAAACAATAAGATAAAATAAATAAAACACAACACCCAAACACCCCATCAAGAAGGGGTGGAAAACATAAAAGGGGCATCAATAAATGCCAACAGTGTACTGCCCACCCCATACCCAAAGTAGAAGTTCTGAGAGGGGCAGGTTGGGGAGGTCATAAATAGCAAGACTCCATTAGAAGAAACAACATTACTAAGGTGAGTAATTTTTTTCAAACAACATGAAGTCTTGCTACATTATGACTGATGCAGACTACACAGCAGTACCTCCATGGAGGAGGGACAGAACCTACTTAGGAATAGGCTCTGAAGCACGGTTGTGTTAAACCAGCATCCCTCCTGGCCTGGATATCCAGGAGTAATGCTGGTGAAAGTGTGTACTGTTTTCCAAGTAGCTGCTTGACATATCTCCAAGATAGGATGTCTCTGGCAGCAGCTAGAGATGCAGCTGTACCTCTGGTAGAGTGAGCCTCAGGCCTGAAGGGGAACCTTACCCAGTTTTTGATAGCAAAATTGATACAAGAGACAATCCACCTGGCAATGGATCTCTTAGTGGCAGGTCTCCCTTTCCCAGCCTCACCATAAGTGAGAAATAGTTGGAGGAGTCAAACCTGTGACCCTGGTACGCCTATGTAGTAACTTAGGGGCCCTTAACATCTGTTGTGCAGCCTCCTCTCACCAGAGGAGGAATGGTCAGTGAAGAACACTGGAAGTGAAATAGATTGGTTAAGGTGGAACCGAAACCACCTTAGGCAAAAACTTCCTGTTAGTCCTGAGGACTACCTTATCCCTTTGAAAGGAAATAAAGTCAGTCTCCACTGATAAAGCCTGTAACTCGCTTATGCGCCTGGCAGAAGTGATGGCTACTAGAAATACAGTTTTCCAAGTCAAATACTTAAGCTCTGCCGAAGACAGAGGTTCAAAGGGGGGTTGCATCAGCAGAGCAATGCAAACATTAAGATCCCAAGCAGGGGCAGGGTCCCTGAATGGAGGATTGGTATGAAGCAATCCCTTAAAAAACTTGGAAAATACAGGGTGAGTAGAAAGAGAAGAGGGCTTCCCTGCTGAAATGAAAGCAGAGACAGCTGCCAAATGCACTTTCAGGGTAGCTGGTCTCAGTCCCAAAGAATTAAGATGGACCATATAGTCCAAAACAGTGGGTAAATCAGCAGATTCCGAGGAAATATGCTTCCCAGAACACCATATGGAAAACCTTTTCCACTTGAAGTTATAGGTAGCCCTGGTGGAAGGCTTCCTAGAAGCTTTCAAGATTTCGAGAACACCCTGAGAAAGTTGTAGATCAGCAAACTCTAACTCCTCAAGAGCCAGGCCTTGAGGTTGAGGGATTTGAGATTCGGATACCAGACTCTCCCCTGAGCACAGGTTAACAGATTGTGGTTCCTGGGGAGACACAGGGGAAGATGGACTGCTAAGGACAGAAGGAGTGGGTACCAGGGCTGCCTGGCCCAGTCTGGAGCAATCAGGATCATCTTGCAGGGCTGAGACCTGATTTTGACTAGCACCTTGAACAGGAGAGGGAAGGGGGGCAAGGCATAGAGAAACTTCCCTTCCCAATCGAGGAGAAAGGCATCCAGGGGGACTGAGCCCAACACTGGGGGCCTGCAACAAAAAAGTGGAAGTTGATGATTGTCTGGGGCTGCAAAAAGATCTATCTGAGGAGTGCCCCATCTGGCAAAAACTATCCCAGTACTAGGGATCCAGTGACCATTCAGTGATGGCCCTGGGAAATCCTGCTGAGAGCATCTGCCAGGACATTGTCCTTGCCTGGGAGGTGAACTGCTATGAGGGAAGTGTTCAGGGAATAAGCCAGAGACCACAACCATCGCCGGTGCACAAGGTCAAGACCGAGTGCCCCTTGTTTGTTGATGTACCACATTGTAGTGGTGTTGTCTGTTCTGACCTGTACCACCTTGTTCTGAACAGATGCAGAAAAAACCTGAAGTGCTAGAAAAACAGCTCTGAGTTCCAACAGATTGATGTGGAGCAGAGATTCCTGAGGGGACCATAACCCCTGGGTGGAGAGGTCGCCATGTGAGCTCCCCATCCCAAGAGGGACGCATCTGTAGTAAGGGTCAAGGAGTGGGATAGAGGGATGAAGGGCACCCCTTGTCTCAGATTGCTCTGATCCTGCCACCACTGAAGGGCCTGGATCAGGGTTCGAGTCACTGGGATTAACTTGGATAGGGAATCTCTTCATTGAGACCAGAAGGCTCTCAAATGGGACTGAATGTCCCTCATCTGAAATCTTGCTCCTTGCACTACAGCTGTGGAAGCAGCCACGTGTCCTAGGAGCTGCAGGAAATGCCTTGCTGGTCGAGAGACCTGGAGAGTGAAGGACGAGGCCAGGGCCACCAAGGTCCTTACCCATTCTAAGGGAAGGAAGGAAGGCTCTGGCCTGCTTTGTGTCCAGTTCTGCGCCTATAAAGGTGAGTACCTGGACAGGTTCCAGAACTGACTTTGGAAGATTGAGAAGAAAGCCCAGAGAGGCAAGCAGCTGCTGGGTAACTTGCAGGTGTGATTTGACTTGGTCTGAGACTGACCCACAATGAGCCAGTCGTCAGGTAGGGAAAGATGGCAATCTTTTGCCTTCTTAGATGAGCAACTGCTACTGCCAGACATTTTGTGAATACCCTTGGGCAGAGGTAAGGCCGAAGGGCATTGCTTTGAACTGATAATGGCCTGAGGGCAGTTCGAATCTGAGGTACTTTCATGGGAGCGCCTGATAAGAACATGGAAGTAGGCATCCTTGAGGTCCAGGGAAGCTAGCCAGTCCCCTGGCCTTAGGGAGGGTAAAATCATTCCCAGAGTCACCATTTTGAATTTTGGTTTTAAAAGGTGCTTGTTCAGATATCTTAGGTCCAGGATGGGCCGCCACTCTCCTGTCTTTTTTGGGGTAAGGAAGTAGCTGGAGTACAGACCCTTGCCCTGGTGTAGGGGAGAAACCCTTTCTACAGCTCTGAGAGCCAGGAGGGTTGAGACTTCTGTTTCCAAAGCAAGAGTCTCTAAAGGGTTTGCAGGTGGAAAGGATCTGATTCTCATCTTTGGAAATTTTTTGAAGCTGAGAACCAGACCCTGGCTCACTACTTCCAGGACCCACTTGTCTGATGTTAAAGACTCCCAGTCCTGGACGAAGTAAGCCAGCCTGCCCCCTACAAGTAATGGAGAGCCGACCCTGGGTATCCCATCAGGGTGCCTGTTTGGCAGGGGCTTTAGGCTGAGGGGTGGGAGGAGGCCTGCTTGTACCCCGTCTGCCTCTCCCTCTGAAGAACCCCCTCTGAACATAGGCTGAAGAGAAGGCCTGGGTCTGGTAAAAAGGCCTGTGAAAAGGCCTGCCCCTACCCCTGGGGGGCTGCCTCTGAGGAGTGGCTTGCTGTTCCTTGGCTTGTGCACTCCTATAAGTGGTTCTATATTCATCCATTTTCTTCATATAATTCTCTGTCTGCTCCCCAAACAGAGAATTTCCCACCACAGGAAAATCCATAGCCTTAGACTGGGTATCCTGTGACAAAGTAGTACACCTGAGCCAAGCCAATCTACAAAAGCCACAGATGTAGCCATGACTCTACAGGATACATCATTAGAATCCACTGCAGCATGGAATTGCACCTTAGATGCCTCAATACCATCAACAGCCACCTGCTCCAGCTCCTTTGCAAGCTGGCCAGGGGCCTGTTTGGCTAAGGCCATGACAGTATCCCATCTAGATTTTTGGTATCTCGCAACATAAGCCATATAGTTTGCTTGTCTGAGTCCCAAAGACGCTGCCATGTATTGTTTTTTGGCCATGGCATCAATCTTCCTGGAGTCCTTGTCAGGAGGATGTGAAGCCAGGGGAATATTAGCTTTATCACAGGCTGCAGCCTGAACTACCCCAACATGACTGCACTGCTGTGAAAGAAATTCTGTATCAGGACCTGACAAAGTGTACCTCCTGTCCATCTTTTTATCCACAGGAGGCACAGAATTAGGAACTTTTAAAATTGTTATTGTTTGTTTCCTAAAAGATTTATGTAAAGGGATAGACAATCTCCTGGACTCTGGGATATCCATCATCTCTACAAAGTCAGACTCCTCTTGCTCATCCAAAGCCTCCTCTAAAGGAAGCTGGAGGGTTTCAGCAACTTTTTTATAAAACAGAAAATGAGAAGGGGACTCAGCAAGCCTAGGGGAGATTCACCTAAAGGTCTGTCTGGGGAGATGTCCGGTTCAATGGGCACATCCAGACTTTCAAAGTCACATTCACACTGATCATAATCATCCTCCCCCTCCTCTGGTTCATAAAACTCCTCTATATCATATTCTTGAACCGGTGGAACCGACCGAACCGACCTTTTGCCAACCGGGGAAAGTGAATGGACAATCTGTATTGCCCTGGCTATCTCTGCAGCAGTTGGAGAAGGGATTTTGGGCTCCACACCTGCTGATTTTCTAGTTCTCTTTGCTGGAACTGGCTCTTCAGAGTCAGCTTTACGTTTGCCCGAGGAAGTCTGGCCCTGGTCAGAGGGCACTCCCTCCGTTCGCTGGCACCAACCGGCTGGCCATCCGGTCAGCGGACTTTTGGCCTCTCTCCCCTGAGCCTACCAACTCTCTTATCTAGGGTAGCTGCAGGGAAATTCTTGCAAATCTGGCAGTCTGCATTGAGGTGGTCAAACCTCAGACAATAAACACATGTGGTGTGTGGGTCAGCCTTGCAAAGGCTTCCCACAGACACTACAGTGTTGAAACCCAGTGGCCCGGTTTTCTTTTGGGTTTCTCAGACATAATGCCAGCCAACCAAAAACTTGCCCTTTGTTGGCAGTGCCAGGCAAGAACCCCACTATCGGTTCCCAACCGTGTCACGAGTCGTGGAAAAACCGTAATGAAATCCGTTTTTTAGAACCGATAAGAACCGGAACCGCACTCTAACAAGCCTTAAACGCTTCAGAATGAAGTTTAAATGCAATCTGATCGGTTCAAACCGAACCGATAAACATTTACAAGTTCCACACAGAAAACCTATCTATTACTTACAATACCATAGACAGAGCTTGAACCGATCGGTTTGATGTTAAAATAAAGAATATCGCGTTGAATTTAACCAAGAAAAACACTTTAAACCGAGAAATGAACTGAGCAGCAGGAGGAATCTCCGAGCGACTGTACAGTGAGGCGGAGTAAAGAATCTGACGTTTTCAGTTTGAAATTACCCTGACAGAGCTTCTCTAACCGAGCTCGCGCTCTAAGTTCCATGCACTGCATGGAAGTTAACTCTTTCACCTCTGGAGCAGTTCTAATGGTGGGACAAACTGCATCAGTCATAATATAGCAAGACTTCATGTTGTTTGAAGGAGCAGTGACGTGGGCAGCCCCTGCAAGAGAAAATTTCCAGGTGGTCCTAACACAGGCGGTTTACACTTCCATGAGATGGCCCAATGAAGGGAGATATCCTTGAAGAAGATCTTTCTGTATGCACTGTATTCGTTCAGGTCTTTGAGGTCTAAGACAGGGCATAGACTGTCATCTTCTTCAGGACAAGGACATACAGGGAGAAGAAATCCCAGTTCAGTTTGGCCAGGGGCACAGGCTGACTAGTGATCTTGTCCAAGATGGTGCAAAATTTGGACTGCAGGACAGAGCAGTGGATTGGGGGGGGGTAATAACATATGTCGGTAGGATGTAAAGGAGGAAGCGCTACTAGTTCTAGTGTATGACCCTCCCAAATAATATCTAAGACCCAGCCGTCTCATGTGATATCCTGCCATTTTGTCAGCAACAGGGTGATCCTGCCCCAACCTTCTGAGGATCACAAATCCTCCACTGGCTCTTAGAAAACTAAAAACCATCTGCACTGGGTCCACATGGAGTCTGAACTCTCAGATACTGGGGATAGTGGGGTTTTTAATAATCCTTTTTGCCATGGACAGCACATGCTCACCCTACCATTTCCCCTGCTGTACAGGGATAGAACTGTTCAGCTACTGTAGGCCATAGTACCATTTACTGAGACCACTGGAGGTCTACAGGTATCTCATGTGGCCGACCTGCTAATGCAGGATCTATACAGAGTTCTTTGTGAAATTACAGTCCAAATCTGGGGTTTCCGAGAGATTTCTGGAAATTTCTGCAGGTTTAGAAAAAAGTATAATCCCAGAAACCCATATTACTTGTATAATGATGTTTTAGCTAGTAAGGATAACAAGAAAGATCTTGGTACTATTGTCAATTCATATTTAAATTTTGATCTTCATATTACAAGTATTATCAGTAAAGCCAATAAAATCTGGTGGGCAATCAGGTTTAATATAACTTCCAAAGATCCAAATATTCTGCTTCCCCTTTACCGTGCCTATGTTAGACCTCATTTTGATTATGTTTCTCAATTATGGAGCCCATTTATGCAGAAAGACATACTTAGACTAGAAAGACTTCAAAGAAGAGTTACGTTACACAATTGGTCTGCCTGGATAAAACTCTGTCCTATGATGAAAGACTCTCAAAATATAACCTAATGTCCCAGCAACGACTTAGAGGAGACCTTCTACTTACATGGGACATTATTCATGACCCCCACCTAACAACAGAGTGTGGACTTGATTTTAAACAAGTGGCTATCAACACCAGCAGTCATCCACTTCAACTGAAGAGAAACAAATTCAGATTAAAAAAAAGGGCTTATTTTTTCTCTCAAAGAACTGTAGGCCCCTGAAACAGTTTGCCAACATCAGTTATTGTCAGTCAAAATAAAAATATATTTAAAAACAGGTTGAATGGATTTTTGTTTTCATATAAAAACTTAACCTACTATATATAGTTTAAGGAGCTTCGATGGGCTACCTTGCCTTTTGCTCCTAATCAGTCCTTAGTAAGATAATTCAGGCCCATGTTTCAGTGGACCACAGGGTCAACATGCATCCTAAATTCCTCAATGTACACAGCAGGGCCAGCTTCCAATACAAAGAGATTAGAGATGCCGTCCTCCTTCAAACACAGAAGGCCCAACAGGAGTGGGAAACCAAGCTAGGTAATTTTGTCATAGAGGAGAACTGACTGCACTGGACATCTGACCTCCTACCCTCACCTCATCTCACCATCACCAATGGTGAGCGGTGGTGGGAGTGTAAGCTAAACATCTGATTTTATGTAAATGGAGGTCAACCAAGCCTCCTAGCAACCTGGAATGGAAGTCAACACTGGGAGTTTGGGCTAACCATAAATGTCTCTTCTACTCAGCTGTCAACAGACTCTAGGTTTCCCATCTCATCTGGCAACTGTACCTTGCCTCGAGTCATGGTTTGGCTCAACTGGAACGAGTCAGGAGGTGTCCTCCCCACTGGCAGGTCCATGGATACAGGCCATGCTTCCCAGAGTTGTTAACCTAGCAGTGTCAGTGGCTCAGCAGGTTGCACACTTGCCTCCGAGGCCGGAAGTTCAGATGGTTGTGGGTTCTGGTCCCACATTAGGAAACTGGGGTAAATCTCAATCCTGACAGTGTTATGCAACAAGGGGTGCTGCACTTCCTAGGTGCCGTCGTTTGGATGACACTTTAAAACTCAGGTTCAGTCTGCTTTTTCTGGTAATTGTTCAAGTGGATGTTAAAGATCCCATGGCACTTCTCGAAAAGACAAGGTGAATTTCCCCAGTGTCTGGCCAAATTTCCCTCAGTCACTAAAAAAAAATATCACCAACAGCTTAACCTGAATCTATATTTATAGTCAGTTTGTATCTGCATCTCCACCAGCCAGGATGAAGCTGGAAAAAGGCAGAATTGCCTAGCCCTCCTTTCCAGTCAACAAAATATAAATAAATAAATAAACAAACCTCTGGTTTCCTTGTTAATAGGTGGTGGGTTTCCCATTAATAGCTGGTTTTCCTGCCTTTGAGTCAAAGTATCAGCTGTGTGGGTGGATGGAGCGTCACTATATCACTGTGGTTACAGCGAGCAACTCAATTGTCAAATGCTGTGTATTGCAGTAGTGCAGGCTATGTCACTGCATCTTAACAATCCCTGTTTTGTCAGTTGATGAACTGGCTGACTTTGTTCTATGCACGCATTCAGTCGGCTTGCAAACATTCAATAAGGTGTAAAAATTCCTGTTATTTCTGCAAAGGAATGGATGAAATCAAACGACAGAAACAGTGCAGCTGTCCTGTTTTCCAGTCATGGTGGTGACCCAGGTTCAGGAGAAAGCCTGGCAGCTGGGGATGAGAGGGTGGGCAGCAGCTCTCTGCTAAGTAGGGGAGGGTCTGTGCTGCATCCACAGCAAACACTACCCCTCTGGAAGGCTGCACAGGTCTGCCTTAATCTGCAGGGGATGCAGGTGAAGGTGTGGCCAATGCAGTAGCACAGAGCGGAGGAGGCAAGAAATGTATTTATTTCAAATGTTTCACCAGGACAGATACACTGAGCTGTAAACAACCAGTTTCCAGAAGCCTCCTGGAGGAAGATGGTTGAGGGAGAAATACATATTGATAGATAGATAATTTTATTTATAGAGCACCCAATTCCAGGGACTCTGGGCGCTGTACAATACAATTCAAGAAAACTAGATACACATAGCAGCAATTCAACATAGACATTAAAATTCTATCCATCCCATTTAAATTAATCGTTAAAAGCCTGCTGGAACAGATATGTTTTCAGTTGTTGCTTAAAGGCTTCCATCAAGGGGGCCTCCCTAAGATATCCAGGAAGAGAGTTCCACTGAGTGGGCGCTGCCACTGAAGATGCCCTATCTCTAGAATGACGCAGCCTCACTCTGGGAACTCCAAGGAGGCCCCCCCCCGGCAGAACGAAGTGTCTAGGGTGGACAGTAGGGGCAGGACATCTTGCAGACAGACAGGTCCCCCTTTGTGTAGGGTCTTGTAGGTAAGGAACCCTACCTTGAAGACAATCCTCCACCTGACTGGCAGCCAGTGCAGTCCGCGGAGGACTGGGGTGATATGATCACCATGTCTTACCCCAGTCAGTAATCTTGCCATTGCATTCTGCACCAGCTGCAGCCTGTGGAGGTTGCCTCCAGATAACCCTAGGTACAGGGCATTGCAATAGTCCAGCCTGGAAATGACAACCGCATGTACCAGTGTGGTCAGATCCTCCAGCAGGATCAAGGCTCGGATTCGAGCAATGTTCCTAAGATGGTAAAATCCACTCCTAATGATGGCCAACACCTGAGCATCAAGTGTCAAACCGTCATCTAGGACCACGCCCATATCCTTCACCTGACTAGACGGAGTTAGGGGAACACCCCCAACATAAGACCAGGGCGTAACCCCTCACAACGCCCTCCGCCACAACAAACTGGTCCTAGCATGTACCTCTGTCTTGTCTAGTTAAGTTTAAGCCAGTTTTGAGTCATCTAAGCCTATGGATCTCCACATGGTGCCTGTTAAATACAGATGCCGACACCTGGAAGTATTGGGCGCACAGGACAGGTACAGCTGGGTGTCATCTGCATAGCAGTGAAAACCCAGCCCGTACTGCCTGGTAATGTCCCCCAGTGGCAACACATACTCTGCGAACAACAAGGGCGACAAGACTGAACCTTGCGGTACCCCACAGCACAGAGGCTTTGGGTTAGATGAAGCTAACCCCATCGTTGCCCTCTGCACTCTGCCTGGTAGGTATGATCTGAACCAGTTGATGACATTTCTGGACAGGCCACGCCAAAACTGCAGACGATCAAGTAGCACCTCATGGTCCATGGTGTCAAATGCAGAGAGGTCGAGAAGAACCAAGATGGTTCGATCTCTCCTGCCCCTCGCCATCAGGAGGTCATTAAGCACCCTTACAATGGAGATCTCTGTACTATGCCCCACACGAAACCCCGACTGGAAAGGCTCACAGGTGGAGGAAGAAGCAAGATGCCTCTCAAACTGTATGGCCACCACTTTTTCAATAAGCTTTCCTAAAAATTTGAGGTTTGAGACCGGCCTGTAATTGTTGAGGCAGTCCGGGTCCAGGGAGGGCTTCTTCAAAAGGGCTCTAACCAAGGCCTCTTCCAAGGCCACTGGGAAAACACCACTCCTCAAAGAACTCCAGACAACCCCAGCAATCAAAAGCCCAACCAGGTCCAAACATTCGACCAAAAGTCAGGTCGGACCTAAGTCCAGATCACACTGGATTGGCCGCAGCTTCAGAATTATCTTCGTCACGTCCTCCACCCCAACCAGCTCAAACTCAGCCCAGACAGCAGGAGTGTCTCGACGCATCTCAGGCTGGACCATGTATCCCCTTTGATTCCCAATACAGCGTAAAAATATTTACAGAGAATGTACACTCATATTAAGCCACGCTTTTATACAATATATCATGAATTAAACATTGAGTAATATACATTGAATGTACAAGAGCACATACATAGGAATTATTTACAGAAAATGCGGCATCAGCAATAACATTAGCCTACAAGAATAAGGGATGAACCAGGTTAGTGCAAGTAGCTAAGGGTAGTCTAGCAAAGGGTGAAGAGTAGAGAGGGGGAGAAAGGAGAAGGGAGAGCATAAGAAGGAGACAAGGGAGGTCCAGAATTAGGGTGGGTAGGTAGAGGAATGGGGAGAAAAGAAGGGATCCAAAAACCCATGGTGCTGGAGGGTCGCCTCTGAATGGGGGCGCCAACCTGCTTCTGTGCCAAGGCGGGTGGCACCAACTCCAGGGTAGGGGCCAAAAGCTCAATTAAAAAAGAAAAAAGATGGTGGCAGCCCAATAGGAAACCAGGGCACCATTTTTGGGACTCATGGCTGGGCCTTTTAAGGGACAAGCCCAGCCGCTCTTGGGATACTTGGGACTTACTCGCAGAGGAGCAGGGAGACTGCGCAGGCTGCATCGGTGGGCTGCTTCCTGGGGGTTCAGAGGTGCTGAATACGGCACAGGCCACAACAGCGGTGAAAGAGCTGTTGCAGGAGCTGTATCAGGAGCAAATTTGGAGCCAGGTGCGGCCACATCGGTAGCTAGGAGGAGTTCAGTGATCTGAGTTCGAGTGCTCAATAGAAAGCCAGGGCGCCATTTTTGGGACTCGTGGCTTGGCCGTTTAAGGGATAAGCCCACCCACTCTTGGGACGCTAGTATGCAACCCACCCGCCCTGGCCTTGACCTCTGTTAAATGCTCGGAGGAGGAGGAGCCAGGTGGAGGTAGGTCACTGATTGGTTGGGTGCCTATACTAGGATTTCCTCCAGTCATGACTCTGACTATTCTTGGAACTGTTAGGGGATGTAACTCTGTTCATGCTCTTTTATTCTGCTTAGTAGCTTGGTCCAAGAGCTGTGTTTTTAATTTCACGGGCTACATTGCCCTGTATGGCTGGCTGTAGAGGGTTGCGGGTAGGTCGACCTGGTCAAGGGTGAACATCCAAGAATGTTTGGAGAGGGCCTCTGGGAGTGGCCTCCAGCCACCAGGGCAGGCATCTTTGGCAGGAATGTAGGGTGCTCTGGCTTCAGACCAGCCATGGTCCTAAATTGGGCCTGGAAGGAGGTTGCCCAGTCTGTAGGCAGTTATTGCAGATCGGGAGGGAGCTTGACTGGGTATGGAGGAAACTGGAGTTGTTGGGGTGGGGAATGAACATGTCTGGGAGGGCCTGTGGGGAGCAGGAGGGCAGTGATAGAATGCAATCTAGATCCGTTTCATCAGGCAGGAGTGGAGAACCTATGGGGTGTGGACTAGTAGCAAAGGAGGTAACTACCTGGGAAGTAACCGGTAGAGGAAACAGGCTAAATCACAGGAGGCAGTGGGGGGTGGGACGGGACAGGTGGGTTGGGACTGACAGGGGGCCTACTAGAGTAGTGGACAGCAAGAAATCAGGACAAAAAAGGGAGATTGGTTTGAGTGCTATAATAAATTTGAGCCATTGAGCAAGTTGGTTGGAGACGACATGAGGGGGCAGAGGAAGAAAAGGAGGGTGGAGGAGGGAGGGATACAGTCAATCGGACGAGGGTGGGCATCGGTAATTCAAATAAGCATGCTAGCAGGGAAAGGGGAAATCAAGTGTCAAAGAAGGGGGGGGGACCAGCAGAGGAAAGGTGTGGAGGCTGCGAGCCAACTCGGTGAGAAAGGAGGAGAGATTGAGATGAGGAGGGCGTTCTTGAGGGGAGGATCATACCAGAGAAAGGCCCAAAGGTAAGGGGACCTGCAAGTGGGCATGGAAGGGGCAAGAGGAAAGGGGAGGAGGTAGGAGGGGTGATGGTGATGGGAATGCCATGTTCGGGGACTGGAAAAGTGGAAGCTGGAAGGGGAGGAGGTCAGAGAAAAAGGCTCGACTGGGGTAGGGAGTTGGGTGAGGCTAAACTGAGGGGCCGATGAACTCGGGTTATAAAGGGCATGACAAGAGGGTAGGGTGGCTAGGGTCCTTGTAGAGGATCCAGAGAGGCCAAGGGGTAGTGGTCTCGGGAGGGGAGGACGGGGCTGGTGGGGAAGTTCAAAGGAGGTGCACAAAAGATCAATGGGGACACTAAGGTTCTCCTGCTGGGGGACGCCATAATCAGGGGTGTTCACTGGGTGGGCAAGGTGAGGGAAAATCCAGTCCAGTTAAGGTAGTGGGCATTTCCTGTCTGACTGTGCATAGGGCGAAGTTCATGGTGTATGAACTGGCGGGGGACTGTGGAGGATCACCGGACTTCCTGGTGCGTCTGGGGACAAATGATATTGAGGAGAATAGTGTGCTGGAAATTCAGACAAGGTTCCGAGAACTAGCCAGAGTCTGTCATGACAATGGATGCATAGTCTCCTTCTCGGAAATCCTGCCAGTGCCAAGGGCCACTGTGGAGAACAAACAGAAGATTAGGGAGATTAATGACTGTCTCAGGCAGTGGGGTGAAGCACAGGGGACTGGGGTGTTGGGAGACTGGGAGGGAGTTTGAGAGGACAAGGGACTGTATGCCTGGGATAGGCTTCACCTAAATCTGGTAGGGAAGGAAGTTCTCAAACGGGGGATGACGGATTTCATTCAGACTAGATGGGGTTTAAACTTGTGAAGGGGGGCACTGCTGGGCTGATCCGGCCATCCATATCGCAGGCAGGACTGGCTTGCAACCTTATAGAGGGGGAACAGATGGTGCCCTAGAGGAGGAGTGTGGACGGATGTATGAAAGATCTGGGGAGGATGTGGTAAAGGGGGTAGGGACAAGGGTTGGAGGGTGGCTATAATAAATGCCAGGAACCTGGGGGATAAAATGCCTGAGTTCCAGGCCACCCTGGTTGAGGGTGGGGTGGATATAGCAGTGGTCACTGAAACTTGGGCCACTCCTGGCCATGGCTGGGACCTTAATCTGAATGGGTACCTTGTGTTAAGGAAGGACAGAAAGGTGGGCAGAGGGGGCGGAGTAGCAATGTTCATTAGGGATAACATCGAGATTATGAGAGTGGAGGAAGCAGAGGGCAACATGGAGGCCCTATGGGTCACCTTGTGAACCCCCGTGGGAAGGAAGATCAAGTTGGGGGTGGTGTATAGGCCCCCATGACTAACAGATGACCTGGAGGACTGCCTGTTGGCTAACATTAAGGGGCAGTGTGGACTGGAAGGGGAAGGAGTGATGTTGATGTGCATTTATGTACGTGGCCCCTTCCCTTTGTAATTCTCTACCCCATCAGCTACGGGAGTGCACGACTGTGGGAGGTTTCAAACAGGCGTTGAAAACCTTTTTATGGCGTCAGGCCTTTGGTGGCACCGAATAAGTATGACCCCTTAGACAGTTATTATTATTATTGTTGTGTTTGCTGATTTTACTATTGTTGTTTTTATCTTTTTGTAAAGCGCCTTGATGACTTGAAAGGCGCTTTTGTGAAATAAAATTTATTATTATTATTATTGATGGGGGACCTTAGTATGCCAGCTACTGATTGGGGTACTATGATGTCTACTGTAACCAGGGAGCAGAAGTTGCTGGATGGCTTCCTGGACGCGTTCCTCAATCAGCAGGTGATGGACCCAATGAGGGAGGGTCGTATCCTGGATGTGGTTTTAGCGGATGGGGATCTTGTATGAGATCTGGTTGTGGAAGAACCCCTGGCTGGGAGCGACCACAACATAGTCTGGTTTCGGCTTAAATTGGGGGGAAGGGATCGTTCAAGGACAATGATAGTTGATTTGAAGGGGGCAGACTTTCAGAACATGAGGGAAATTCACAAGGGGCATTTGTGGGAGATAAAACCAGGTTTGGATGTGGAAGGTAGGTGGGAGATCATAAAGTGGGGGCTACAGGAGGCCACTAGGACCTGTGCAAGAGTGAAGCGCAAGGGCGGTAGATCTCATAAATCATGCTGGTGGACCAAGGAGGTCCAGGAGGCAGTAAGGGAGAAGGAGGCTGCCTACAGTAGGTACAAAAAATGAGAGGAGAGAGGGATCGAGACAGTGGGGCAAAGGCCTGGAGGAGCAGAGGCTGGTCGAGGGATCTGGGCTGGGGAAAGGGACCTTGAGGCATACTAGTGAGAGGAGGAAGGTCAAGGGCCAGCTCAGTAGATTGAGGACAGCTGGGGGGGGTGGAAGGGGCTGGAGAGCAGGCGGAGGTACTGAATGAGTACTTTGCCTCTGTGTTCACTAGGGAGGAGACTGGAGAACTTCCAAAAAAGGGGTTGAAGGACACAGAAGACGCAACAGACCTGACTATTATAGTACCTACTGAAGAACAAGCTGCTGGGGAGATAGGCCAGAGGTGAGAAATCAGGCTGGTTCTGCTGAACGGGGGAGGGAGACAGATGCTGATATTCCTATCGGTCGGGTGGGAAGCCCTCAAGTCCCTAAAAGGATAAATCTCCGGGACTTGATGCTATTCATCCCAGAGTACTAAGGGAGTGCAGATGTTTTGGCTGCGCCATTGGCGGATCTCTTTAACTTGTCACTGCAGAGAGGGTGCCAAGGGACTGGAAGCAGGCGCATGTTGTGCCCATCCATAAAGGGGGATCAAGAGAATCGAGGGATAGTGAGGCTGAATAGAATGAACGGTGGGTGGGCAGAGGGGGACAGTGAAAATGCAGGGATACTGAACGAATATTTCTGCTCAGTATTCACAAAAGAGGAGGGGGAAGTGCCTAATCCAATTAACAGAAGCACTCTTGATAGGGGGGCCGATCCCAGTCCTTTCACAGAAGAAAGGGTTCTGCAAGAACTCCTAAAACTGAAGGTAGACAAAGCAATGGGTCCTGATGGAATTCACCCAGAATTCTAAAAAGAATTAAGGAGGAATCCAGAAACCACTGGCTACTCTTTTTAATAAATCATGGAGGGATGGTGTCGCATCTGACTACTGGAGGAAGGTGGATGTGATTCCCCTTCACAAAAGTGGGACCAAGACAGAGGCAGGGAAACTACAGACCTGTCAGTCTGACCTCTGTGGTAGGGAAAGGATGGAGTCACTTGAAGGAAAGAACAGTTGAGTACCTAGAGGCCAGTGGAGCACAGGACCCAAGGCAGCATGGGTTCACAGCGGGAAGGTCATGTCAGACGAATCTAATAGATTTCTTTGACTGGGTGACCAAAGTAGTAGACCAGGGAGGGGCTGTGGACATGGCCTACCTAGACTTTAGCAAGGCATTTGACACAGTCCCACACAAAAGATTAATAGTCAAATTAACCAGCCTGGGAGTGGGTCCCAGGGTGGTAGCCTGGGTAAAACATTGGCTGCACAACAGGACACAGAAGGTAATGTAAATGGAGTCCACTCTGAAGAAAGAGGGTTACTAGTGGGTACTTCAGGTCAGTACTGGGTCCAGTCCTTTTAATGTCTTCATCAGTGACATTGCAGAGGGACTGGAAGGAAAAGTATGCCTTTTGCAGATGACACAAAGATCTGCAACAGGGTTGATACACAAGGAGGCGTGGAAAGGATGAAAAGGGACTTGGCAAGGTTGGAGGAATGGTCAGAAGTATGGCAGCTAGGATTCAATGCAAAGAAGTGCAAAATAATGCACCTGGGAAACAAGAACCAGGGAAGAATACACAATGGGTGGGGAGGTAACAACAACAAAAAAGGAAAGGGACCTGGGGGTAATCATATCAGATGACCTTAAGATTAGCAATCAATGTGAGAAGGCAGTAGGGAGGGCTGGGGGTATACTGGGATGTATAAGGAGAGGCATCAGCAGCAGAAAACAGGAAGTTGTTATCCCTCTGTACAGACAGTTGGTGAGACCCCATCTGGAGTACTGTGTCCAGTTCTGGAGACCTCATCTCCGCAAGGACATAGACAGGATAGAGGTAGTCCAGAGGAGGGCAACTAAAATGGTGCAGGGTCTACAAGAGAAGCCGTATGAGGAGAGACTAAAGGAGCTTAATATGTATACCCTTGAGGAAAGAAGGGAGAGGGGGGACATGATAGAAACTTTTAAGTACCCAGTGGAATCAACAAAGTCCAAGAGGGTAGCATCTTTCAGAAAAGAGACTTACAAGAACAAGGGGACACAATTTAAAGATAGAAGGAGGGCGGTTCAGGGGCAATGTGAGGAAGTATTATTTCACAGAGAGGGTAGTGGATGCATGGAACAGCCTTCCTGAGGAGGTTGTGGGGTCTAAAACTGTGGAAGACTTCAAGAATGCATGGGACAGACATAAGGCAATTCTTGTGGGGGGTAGGAAGAAATAGGCTGTTGGTTAACTAGGATCTGTGGCCTATCCTGTAGGTAGGGAAATGGGCAGACTAGATGGGCCTAGCGGTCCATATCTGCCGTCAAAGTCTATGTTTCTAAGAGAAGAGCCAGGAAACTATAGACCCATCAGTTTGATGTCGGTGGTGGGGAAGGTATTGGAGAGCATACTTAAGGAAAGGCTGGGAGATTTCTTGGAGGAGATGGGTTACCTGGATGACCAGCAGCATGGGTTTATGCCAGGTAGATTGTGTCAAACAAACCATGTAGAATTCTATAAGTGGGTGACATCGGCACTCAACAGAGGGAGACCAGTGGATGTACTGTTCCTGGACTTCAGCAAGACATTTGATTTGGTCCCTCACACTGGCCTAAGGGAGAAGCTGGGGGGGGGAGGTAAGCCCATTGATGGTTAGGTGGATTGGAAATGGGCTTTCAGGTCACACTTAGAGGGTAGTGGTCGCAGGGGTGGTCTCGTTTCCTAGGGAGGTCATAAGCGGGGTCCCACAGGGATCAGTCCTGTGCCACTCCTGCTTAACGTATACATCTCCGATATCAAGGAAGGTATCGGGTGTGAAACGAGTCTCTTTGCGGACAACTCTAAGCTGGGGGCGGTGATGGAGGGGCAGGAGGGGAGACTGGCCCTGCAAGAGGACCTGGATACTCTGGATAGGTGGTCCTGCACCTGGAAATTGAAATTTAACTTCTCCAAGTGCAAGGTGCTAATCCTAGGGCGTGAAAACCCCAACTTTGTGTACACCCTGGGGAGGGGGAGAGTTGCAGGCCATGGCAACAGAAAGAGACCTAGGAGTCATGGTAGATGTTAACATGAATAATTTAGAGCAGTGCAGGAGGGCTGCAGTCAGGGCAAATAGGATGCTGGGATGCATCACTAGGGGGATTACCTCAAGGAACAAGGAGGTGATTTTGCCACTGTACAACAGCCTGGTTAGACCACATCTTTTTTTTTTTTTTAAATTTCTTGCGCTCTGGTCATGGCTCGTGGGGACCTCTCTCAGGCATCCAGTCCTTATCCTGGCCACCTGTGGAACCCTCGGACTATGCCTCCTCCCCTCCCACCCCCCGCGGTCGGCACCTCCGGTTTCACCACCCCGGGGAGGGCAGCTCTTCACCTTTTGGGCTCTCTTACTAGTCAGACTCCGACTGCAGGTGGGCCCTGGAGGGAGGAACTGGAAGGCCAGCCGAGGAGAACTTGGTGGATGGCATAGGGGACTGGTGCCATTGCCTGCCCCACGAGCCAGGTTTTCCTATGTTCTAGATGCAAATCCCCCGTGGGCACACCCAGGCCTGTATAGGCACACAGCAGCTTCTGCCAGCGTCGTCACGCTAATACGTGTGGCCCAATGCTCTGTGGCACCCCTAATTACCACCAGGAGCCGAGTGCTGGACTCCCCAATGACCTCCCCCCCCAGGATAGGAGAGCTGCTCAGTGGGTGCTCAATCCAATCCCTCCCCTGCCGACCCCCAGCACCCAAGCTCACTCCTGAACTCGGGTCGCCGGTGTGGCGTCCAGTTCCTCAACCCTCAGCGCCACCAGGCTGGCCTTTTCATACCACATCCTGAGTACTGTGTGCAGTTCTGGAGGCCGCACCTAAGGAGGGACATCCAACTCCTGGAGAGGGTTCAGAGGAGTGCAACCAGAATGATCCGGGGCCTGGGAGATATGACATATGAGGAACGACTAGGGGAGCTCAACCTGTTCTCACTGGAGGAGAGGTGGGACTTGGGGGACATGATTGAGGCCTTCAAGTACCTCAGGGGAGTAAACAAGGTTAAGTCAAGCTAGGATATTTCGACTGAAGGAGGGTGGAATCACCAGAGGACACAGGTTGAAGATTGAGGGTGGTAGGATTAGGCTGGAAAGGAGGAGGAGGTACTTCACCGATAGAGTGGTGGAACTGTGGAATGCACTGCCCAGGTTGCTGGTACAGGCAGCTATGGTGGAGGGATTCAAGAGAGGGTGGGACAGGTATAGGCATGGGGTGAAGCACAGGCTGGTTTGCCCGAGGCGGGAAGGCAGGACTGGGGGATGGAGTAACAGTGGAAGGAGACAGACAGACAGAGGGCTATGGTACCCAATCAGGGTGCTGAAGCACGAGCAGACTTGATAGACCAATAGGCCTACTCTGCTGTGGTCTAGTATGTTAGTAATTAAGAAGTAAGAAGCACTTTGACATCACTAATGGCGCGCTCTCTGTGCCAGTTTCTGTAAAGGCCACAACTACTGTGAGGACTGATAAAAAGGAATGCTCAACCAGCAGGGAACTAGCTTCACCTCCTGTACAGTGATCAGCCTCTGCCAGTTAGGAGTTCAATAACCCAATACAGTACTCAAGCCCTGGTCTCTTCCCTTCACATTGCAATACTACAGTGTTGTAGTAACACTGTACTGTAGTGGTGGAAAAAACTTAGGGTCCATCTTTTCTGCCTCTCTTGCCACCCAGCAGTGACCATATCCCAGTTTAAGTAAGGACACACATCTAAGTTTAAATGCTGGAATGCTACCTACTCATGCTGTGTAATTCTCAATGCAGTCTCCCGCTGGAATTAGTTTAGTCACGCAGTGAAAGCCTGAATAGTACTAGTTCGCACTACACATCAAGCAGACTATTCCTTGCACTAACCAGCCTCTGTCTGAAGTAATGCTTTCTGATGTTAACCCTTATTCTACCCCTCCCTCAAGTTTCAGTGCATGCCCTCTTAGTCTTTGAGCACCCAAAGAGCTGTGTATGATGCACTGTGTATCCCTTTGAACACCATGATTATGACCCCCCGGTCCTAAAATATATTTGTGCTAAAATTATTGTATGTGGGTAGAGATAGAAACATAGACTTTGACGGCAGATATGACCACTTGGCCCACCCAGTCAGCCCATTTCCCTACCTACTGGATAAGCTGCAGATTCTAGTTAACCAACAGCCTACTTCCTGCCACCCCCCACTACAATTGCCTTATGTCTGTCCCATGCATGTTTGAATTCCCCCACTGTTTTAGACCCAATAACCTCCCTAGAAAGGCGGTTCCATGCATCCACCACTCTCTCCGTGAAAAAAAATTTCCTCACATTACCCCTGAGCCGTCCCCCCTCTATCTTTAAATTGTGCCCCCTTGTTCTTACACATCTCTTTTTCTGAAAGATGCTACCCTCCTGGACTTTGTTGATTCCCTTGAGGTACTTAAACGTTTCTATCATGTCCCCCCTGCCCCTTCTTTCATCAAGGGTATACATATATTAAGCTCTCTCAGTCTCTCTTCATATGGTTTCTGACCCAGCACCATTTTAGTTGCCCTCCTCTGGACTGCTTCCATCCTGTCTATGTCCTTGCATAGATGAGGTCTCCAAAACTGCACACAGTACTCCACAAAAGGGGTCTCACCAACTGTCTGCACAGAGGGATAACCACTTCCCTTTTTCTACTTGTGATGCCCCTTCCTATGCATCCCAGTATCCCCCTGGCTCTCCTTACTGACTTCTCACATTGCTTACTAACCTTCAGATCATCTGATATGACTACCCCCAGGTCCCTTTCCATTTTTGTTGTTGTTAGTACCTCCCCTGCTATTGTGTACTCTTCTCCTGGGTTTTTGTTTGCCAGGTGCATTACTTTGCACTTCTTTGCATTGAATCTAAGTTGCCATATGTCTGACCATTCCTCCAACCTTGCCAAGTCCCTTCTCATCCTTTCTACCCCTTGTGTATCAACTCTGTTACAGATCTTTGTGTCATCTGCAAAGTGGCATACCTTTCCCTCCAGACCCTCTGCAATGTCACCTATAAAGATGTTAAAGAGGACTGGACCCAGTACTGAGCCCTGAGGTACTCCACTAGTAACCCCCCTTTCTTCGGAATGTGTTCCATTCACTATTACCTTCTGTGTCCTGTTGTGCAGCCAGTTTGTACCCAGGCTACCACCCTGGGACCCACTCCCAGGTTGGCTAACTTGATTATTAATCTTTGTGCGGACTGTGTCAAATACCCTGTTGAAGTCTAGGTATGCCATATCCACAGCCCTCCCGGTCTATTACTTTGGTCACCCAGTCAAAGAAATCAATTAGATTGGTCTGATTGACCTTCCTGCTGTAAATCCATGCTGCATTGGGTCCTGTGCCCGCTGGCCTCTAAGGTACTACAATTCTTTCTTTCAGAAGTGATTCCATCATTTTCCCTACCACTGAGGTCAAACTTACAGGTCTGTAGTTTCCTGCTTCTGCCTTGCTCCCACTTTTGTGAAGGGGAATCACATCTGCCCTCCTCCAATCCTCAGGTACCACCCCATCCTCCCATGATTTGCTAAAAAGTGTGGTCAGTGGTGTCACTAGATCCTCCCTTAGTTCTTTTAGGATTCTGGGGTGAATCCCGTCAGGCGCCATTGCTTTGTCCACCTTGAGATTTAGGAGTTCTTTCAGGACTCTTTCTTCTGTAAATCGACTGGTGTCAACGCCCCCTACCCAGAGTGCTTCCATTGTCTGGTTTAGGTAACTCCTCCTCATCTTCTTTTGTGAATACTGAGCAAAAGTATTCAGTATCTCTGCCTTTTCACTGTCTCCCTCTGCCCACCTCCCCTCTCCCTTATTAATCTTCACTATTCCTCCCTTAACCTTTCTATGCTCCCTAATGTACCTATAAAAGTTTTTATCCCCCTTCTTAACTGAATTTGTTATTTTTTCCTTGGTTTGGGCTTTTGCTATTCTGACTGCCTTCCCCACTTCTTTCTGCTTCAATTGATAAAGTTCCCTGTCGTGCTCCTTCTGTGATTCCTTATACTTTTTGAATGCAGCCTTTTTCTCCTTAACCTTCCCTGCCACCTCTTTTTAGAACCATAGTGGTTTTTACTCCGCTTTGTTTTCTTTATTTGTTTCACACAAAGGCTTGTTGCCTCTATGATGGCAGTTTTGATTTTTCTCCATTGTTCTTCCACCCCTCCTTTTGGCCATTTGCTAGTGTATTCCTCAGGTATTCACCCATTTTGCCAAAGTCAGCCCTTCTAAAGTCCAGTATCCTTGTTTTTGTATGGCTTGTCTCCATGGTTGTGCTTACTGTGAAGCACACTGTGCAGTGGTCACTTGTTCCCAGATGTCTACTGACGTCTAAATTTGTGATGCTCTCTCCATTTGAGAGTACCAGGTCTAGTATTGCTCCCTCCCGAGTGGGTTCCAACACTAGCTGTCTAAGGCCTGCACCTTGCAGGGCATCGAGAATGACCCTGCTCTTGGATGTGGCTGCAGTACATGTCATCCAGTTAACATCTGGAATATTCAGGTCCCCCATCAACAGTATCTCCCTTTTTTCAGCCATTTTGAGAATGTCCTCTATCATTTTCTTGTCCATTTCCTACCCTAGAAACGGGGGTCTGTATACAACCCCTGTGCGGATTGTGATGCCATTCCCTGTCTCCAAGGTGACCCAGAGTGCCTCTTGTCCTCCCCCTTTACTTTTTAGTTCTGTAGCTTTGATCCCTTCCCTTATGTATAGAGCTACTCCACCTGCTCTTTTCCCCTCCCTGTCCCTTCTGTAGACTGTGTACCCTGGTATGTTGACATCCCAGTTATGGTTCTCTGTGTACCATGTTTTCGTGACTGCCACAATATCCAATTATTCATCTTCCATCAAGGCTACTAGCTCAGGAAACTTGTTTCCCAGACTACGGGCATTGGTACTCATTGCCCTCCATTTAATGTTGGCTTTATGGGAGATCATGAGTTTGTTGGTTTAACATAGCTATAAACTGACACCAATATTTAGATACAAGTTCCAAGAATAATAATTTCTTTTTATTTATTCAGATTGCACACTGAGGTGCAATACCCCATTTATGGGCACGTCCTACGGACGGCTGCAGCTCGTTACAATAAATATATGAACAATGTGATTTAAGAGTTGCAGAGGGCCAGCATGTGCAGCTAGCCACCAGCAGGTGGAACTGGTGAGTCTGCTTCAAAAAGGTCCCTGGATGAGGTCAGCTAGAACAGTGTCTGACAAGGGATTAAGATGTCACAATGCATTACCGTGCTGTACTGATGACTGGAAGTGGCCATGACAAGGGATGTCACACTGGATCTGTATCCTGCACATCACAATAAGGTCTGTAACAATCATATCTCTCACTCTCACTCACACACAATCCATTAGCACACTTTTTGGCGGATAATATTTATTTGGAAAATGTTCCACCAGGAAAAACAACATGAGCTGTAAACAGCTCATTTCCAGGAGCGTCCGGGGGGTGGGGTGGAGGGGGTGAACAAGAGTTGGGAGAACAAGCAAACACATAGCAATACAAGTACAGGTTCTAAAAACAAAAGAGTGTAGTAGAATTACACAATAACCCAGAACAACTAATATCTTTTATTAGACTAACTGAAGAATTTTTACACAAGCTTTCAAGACCTCCTAGGTTCCCTTTATCAGGTGCACAGAAAACCAACAGGCATTTCAGAATATATACAGAGTTTGTGGATCCCAGTACGTTTAACCAAGGGGAAGGGGTAGAGGAAGCAATTAAGCATATCAACTTACTAACTGATGATGGAACATCCACAAAACAATTCACTAAAGATTGCTGTCAGATATACCAAACTGCTCTGAAAGCACACATAACAAGGAAATCAAAGAACGTGAAACAACTACTGCCAAAAAACAAAACAAACAAAAAAAAAACCATAGATTACTCACCTGTAACCGTAGTTCTAGGAGTGGTATATGTTGTATACATCCATACTTCTGGCAGGATCCTTTCCCTTTAAGAGCTTCAAGCTAGCGCATCCCACCCACACGGATGGTGCCCTAGTTGGCAATGCCCCATGACATCAGATCTTGCACACTGGAAGCAAAGGGTGTGCCACTTGTCAGGGGAGGTCAGGTAGGTTGTGTGGATGTACACTATATACCACTTCTAGAACTACAGTTACAGTTTAGTAACCTATTTTTTCAGGGACGTGGACATGGTGTACTATCAGTACACACTTCTGACATACTCTTAGCATTTCACTGGGAGGAGAGGGCATAGTGCACATCCCCTATTTAGGGAACAGAGATTGGAGAACCGAGGCCCCAAAATCAGCACCCTGGCGTGACTCAAGGTCATAGAAACATAGAAGTTGATGGCAGATAAGGACCGCAAGGCCCATCCAGTCTGCCCAATTCTTTTGCTACCTTATGAATGTGCCATAGGCCTTTGCTCTGTCAATGGCCTATCTATTCATACTCATCTGTATTGCTCCCTTATGCCTATCCCATGCCGGTTTGAAGCCCTGCACTGTATTCATGTTCACCACTTCCTGAGGTAGGCAGTTCCATGCATCCACCACCCTTTCTGTGACAAAGAACTTCCTCACATTACCCCTTAATTGGCCTCCCTCTAATCTCATGCTGTGTCCTCTTGTCCTGCTATTTTTCTTATACTGAAACATGTCAGACTCTTTCACCTTGTTAATGCCCTAAAGGCGTTTGAATGTTTCAATCGCATCACCTCTCTCCCTCCTCTGCTCTAGGGTATACATATTGAGTTCAGTTAATCTGTCCTCATATATTTTCTGATGCAGTCCCTGCACAATTTTGGTTGCCCTTCTCTGGAGTGCCTCAATTTGGTTAATGTCCTTGTGAAGGTGTGGCCTCCAGTACTGCACGCAGTACTCCAGATGGGGCCTAACCAGTGTCTTGTAAAGAGGGATTATTACCTCCCTCTTCCGACTTGTGATACCCCTACTAATACACCCCAACGTCCCTCTAGCCTTGCCTACTGCTTTAGAGGTCTGCTTCAATGATTTCAGGTCATCGGTGATGATGACACCCAAGTCTCTTTCTTCCCTTGTGACTGCCAGCAACTCCCCTCCCTGTCTATAGCTGGCTTCAGGGTTTCTCTTCCCTATGTGCATGGTCTTGCACTTCTTTGTGTTAAACCCACATTGCCACTCTTCCGACCATATTGCTAGTTTATCCAGATCTCTTCTCATTCTGCCCTCACCATCTGGATTATCTACTCTGTTGCAGATCTTGGTGTCATCTGCAAACAGACAAACCTTACCCTCCAGTTCATCTGCAAAGTCACTGATGAAGATATTGAAGAGGACTGGCCCCAGGACTGATCCCTGAGGTACCCCACTTGTGACTTGCATCTCTTCTGACTGTATACTGTTTACCACCACTCTCTGTTTTCTGCCTGTCAACCAGTTTTCCACCCAGCTGACCAACGTCTGACCCACCCCGAGCCTACCCAGTTTATTAATCAATCTTCTATGTGGAACAGTATCGAAAGCTTTGCTGAAGTCAAGGTAGGCAAAATCAACTGCTTCCCCTTGGTCCACCACTCTGGTTACCCAGTCAGAAAAATCTATGAGATTAGTTTGACAGGACCTTCCTTTTGTAAACCCATGCTGTCTTGGATCCTGTGCTCCTATGGATTCCAGGTGTTGCACTATCCTTTCCTTAAGGAGTGTCTCCATAATCTTGCCCACTACTGAGGTAAGACTGACTGGTCTGTAGTTCACTGCCTCCTCCCTGCTACCACTCTTGTGGAGCGGGATCACATGAGCCCTTCTCCAGTCTTCTGGGACCTCTCTTGTGCTCAGAGACTCACTAAACAGTTCTGATAATGGTTCTGCTAGTTCCTCCCTTAGCTCCTTTAGTACCCTGGGATGTATGCCATCAGGTCCCATTGCCTTGTTCACCCTGAGCTTATTGAGCTCTTGTAGGACCCTTTCTTTGTGGAAGGGACCAGTGCACACCTCCCTCCCCTGTGTCCATGATGCAGAGCTGTGGGGCCCTGCCTCACTGCTTCTTCAGTAAATACTGAGCAGATGTATCTATTTAGGATAGATGCTTTTACATGGTCCTCCTCCTCACATGCCCCTTATCTCCTTTGATCTTAGCAATACCCCTCTGGACTTTCTCCTTTCACTAATGCATCTATAGAAAGTCTTGTCACCTTCTTTTTACTGTTAGTAGCATAGTGTTCCTCAGTTTGGGCCTTTGCCTGCCTTACTGCTTTCCCTGCTTCCCTTAGGGAAGTTTGGTATGCCTCCCTATCTTCATCCTGCTGCGTTCCCTTATACTTCCTGAAGGCCAGCCTTTTGGCTCTGACCTCTTCTGCAACTGTGTTTGAGAACCAAAGTGGTTTCTTTCTTCTTTTGCACTTCCTTTTCTCACTAACACAATGGGATGTTGCTTCAAGTATTGCATCTTTAATGCTTGCCCACTTTGCCTGTACCCCCCTCACCTGTATTTCTTTTTGCCAGGGATGGCTTAATTCTGTTGGCCATCTTATCAAAGTCAGCTCCTCTGAAGTCCCATATTTTTGCCGTTGAATGTGATGATTTTGTTCTAGTGGCCAAATTGAACCATACCATATGATGGTCACTGCCCCCCCAGGTGACCTTCTACCTGGAGATCTGTGATCCTTTCCCTGTTAGTCAGTACTAGATCTAGGATAGTCCTGTCTCTAGTGGGCTGTTGTATCAGCTGTCTGAGGCCCTCCCCCTGCAGGGAAACCACCATGTGTCTAGTTCTGGCAGATGTTCCTGCTGGTATTGACCAATCTGTATCTGGCATGTTGAAGTCTCCCATTATCAGAACCTCCCTTTAGCTGTCATGTTTTGTATACCTTCTTACAGTAACGTGTCTATGTCCTCCCCTGATCTGGAGGCCAGTATACAACCCCAGTTCGTATGGCTGTCCCATTTCCTGTTTCCAGGGTGACCCACAGTTCTTCTGGCTCCTTATGTGTATTCTGAATTTCTGTAGCTTTGATATTTTCATTGACATAAAGGGCCACTCCACCCCCCCTTTTTTGCACCTCAGTCTCTTTTGAAGAGTATATAGCCAGGTACTGAAGTCTCCCAAGTGTGGTTACTGGTAAACCATGTCTCGCTAATGGCTACTATGTCCAGTTTAGCCTGTTATTATTGCCTGCAGGTCTGGGATCTTGTTTCCTAGACTGCGAGCATTTGTGTACATGATTTTCCATTGGTCAGATTTTGGTGTGTTAGTTGTTGGGCAAGGTCCGGCGTTTTCCCCTGTGCATCGTATGGGGAGCCGGATCTTTTTCTTTACCTGGTGATGCAAATGAACTACAAACATGCTGAACTCCTGTTTGACCACTAGCTGAGGAGGGAGGGGTGTTCTTCCCATTCGATGCTTTGGGTGCTGCACCCCTCTCCCCATTTGCTAGTTTAAATATTCTGCAAAGACAACAAACATCTGCCCCAATGCACTGAGTCCCTCCTTAGTCAGATGCAGTCCATCAAATTTAAAGAACTTTTGCTCCCTAAACTTTTGCCAGTTCTCTACAGATCTGTGTCCTTTTTCCTGGCACCAGCCCTTGAGCCACATGTTTAGCTCCCCTATCTCCCCTTCTCTGACCATCTGTCCCCCTCTCCCTGACTGGTAGGATCTCAGAGAAGGAGATGCCAGACGAAATGGATGATAGTTTGTCACCCAGCCTGGTCAGGTGTTCCTTGGGCTCCACAACTGACCGGCTGGCGAGATCATTAGTTCCTATGTGTACCAGGACATCAATGTTTTCTGCTGCTTCCTGAACAATTTTAGCAATGCGGTCAGTGTCTCTTCATGCTGATGTACCTGGGAGACATCTGACCATTACCCCTGGCTGGAGATACGTATCAACTCCCCGAACCATGGAGTCTCCTATGATCAGAAGTGTTTGGGATTTTCTTTTTGCTTTTTTTGTTTTGGTTCCTGTTTTGGGTGCATTTTGTTGTGCTAGCTCCTGTGCTGCAGTGTCCTCTGCCCCTTTGTTTGATTTTGGAGATAGAGGCCGATACCTGTTTGTAGTTTTTATATGGTTTGTGGAGGTGATATGTTGGAGAGCATCGAGTGATGGGGCACCCGATTTGGCCCTCCTAACCACCTGCTAACCTCCCGGACCAAATACCCTCTGCGGTCGAGGTGCTTCTGTTGGATGTTGGGGAAATGGCGGGCGGTTCTTATAATATATTTCCTCTTGAATATGCAATTTGAGACGCGCAATCTCTGGCCATGCTGCCTGGAGCTGAGCCCTTAGATCTCCAATGGCCCAGCATGTACGACAGTGTCCTAAATCCTGTAAAACTGCCCTTCTGAAAAGTGTTCCACAGTACCTGCAGTTAATGATATCCATTCCAGGTAAATTGCTGGGTTTATAACCTGATCAGAGTCATTAGAAGAAAGAAAATGAAAGAAAAAGTTTGATTTTGTGTTGTGTATTGTTTGTTTTTATATAACTGGTTATAACAAGTTAAATTACTAGTGCCCCTGTAAATGAGGTCACTGTGTGGATACCCCTCTGAACTGCCCCTTCCTGCTTTGCTACAGAAAATATCACGACTGTGCTACCCTATAAAAGGAGTGTAGTGTGGGGTGATTGGGGAAGGGGGTAGGCGGCTGGGCCCTTCCCCTGCTGAAAAAGAAGAACCACAGACGAAAGAAACAAGGAGGTAAGAGCAGAAACAATCAGCCAGCAACAAATGCAGTAGCCCTGAAAGCTTATCCTAATGACAGCTAAAACTGTGAAACCTGTAAAGCTCCACCTGTAATAATTTCATAGAAGATATACCCTGTAAGAAACACTTTGCTACAGAGATAAATAAAGCAGTAAGAAAAGATACACCTTGCAAAAGACAATTTGAATCAGAAGATTACAGCAGTAATCTGTAAGCACACACCTGTAGGCACACCCTGTAATAAGGCAGCAGAATGTATACCCAGCAACAACAATTTGAATCCGAGAAAAATTAAGCAATACAATGTTAGCAACAAACAGTAGCAATCCCTTGTGAGTACAAAATAAAAATAACAACACACAGTAAACCTGCCTAGCCAAAAGAAGCCTTAATCCTTATTGTTGCTCTGGTAAGGTTATTTGCTCTGTCCTTTCAAGTAACCTAGAAGAACAGAGCTCAGGTGAAGCTAGGTGCCTTGGCCAGCAAACCTAGGTCGATGTGGTAGTGGGAAATGAAGGTATGTGCTGACTTCCATGTAGCTGCCCTACAAATCTCCTGGATAGGGACATCCCTGGAATCGGCCACCGAGGCAGTAGTATGTCTGGTGGAATGAGCCCTAAGCTCAACGGGAGCCTCCGTACCAGCCAACCTATAGCAGAGGTCGATGCAGAAGACTATCCACCTGCCAATCATCCACTTAGCTGCCGATCTGCCAGGTGCAGGTTCAGTGTAAGTGACAAAGAGCTGGCAAACCTCTCCCCGAACTCCAGCCGTACGCTCCTTATACTAAAGTGTTTACCTCAGATCCAACGTATGAAGCCTCTGCTTGGCCTCCGAGGCTGGGGTGGTGAGGTACACCAGGAGATGCATCACCTGGATAGGGTGAAACTCGGAAACAACCTTCGGGAGGAACTTCAGGTTGGTGCGGAGGATGACTTTGTCCTTATGGAGCACAAGATAGGGAGTCTCCACCTGGAGCACACTGATCCTTCTGGTGGAGGTGACAGACACCAAGAAAGCGGACTTCCATGACAGGTGGGAGATGTGACACTTGTGTGTTGGTTCAAATGGCTTGCCCATCAGCATCGCCAAAATCAGCAGCAAGTCCCAAAGTGGTGGTGGTTCACGCACCAGCGGGGACAAGTGGTCCAGGCCTTTGAGAAAGTGCCTGACCACCTTTTCCTGCACCACCACCACTGGCGTACCCGCCCAAGCTCGGTATGCTGAGACGGCTGCTACGTGCACCCTGAGGGTCATCGATCCGAGGCCGACTGGGAGAGGGACCACAGATATTCCAAAATGCTTGCCAATGGACAGGACAAGGGGTATAGCTCCTTACCCTGACAACAAATAGAAAATCTCTTCCATTTCAAGGCATAGCACTGGCGAGTCAACTGCTTCAGAGAGGCCTCCACAAGATGGAGGACCTTGTCTGAGAGACTCAAAGCTTGTTTACGAACCAAGCTGCCAGGTGCAGAGATCGAAGGTCCAGGTGGAGTACCTTCCCCTGAGAGCAAGAGAGCAGGTCCGGGTGGAGAGGCAATCTCCACGGGGGCCTGCTGCTGAGGCTGAGGAGATCTGGGTACCAGAACTGGCAGGACCAGACTGGGGCTACCAGGATCATCCAGGCCTTGTCCCTCCACACCTTGAGCAACACCTTGTGGATCAGGGGAAAGAGAGGGAAGGCATACAAGAGACCTTGAGATCAGGGTCTCATGAAAGTATCCCTGATCAGTGTCCTGCACTGATGGGAGTGAGCGCAAAACAGCCTCAGTTTCCCATGCTCCCTGGAGGCAAATGAGTCAATCAGAGGGGAGCCCCAGAGAGAGAACAGCTGACTGACCACCTCCTGGTGAACAGACCACTCATGCGATGCCTCACCCACTCGACTGAAGGCATCTGCCAGCTGGTTGGATACACCGGCCACATGACTTGCCAGAAGGTCAGCATTCAGGCTGTGGATGAGGGTCCAGGTGCAGAGAGCTTCCCAGCGCAATGGAAGGAAGTGCGTCCTACCCTCCTCGTCTAGGTAGAGTAGTATATGGTGATCGTGCTGTCCATCTGGACTTGGACCACCTGATTCCATACTACAGGAGCAAAAGGCCATCAGAGCTAGGTGCACTGCATGACGCTCCAGCAAGCTGATGTGGCATCAGGACTCCTCGGTGGTCCAGAGCCCATGGGCCCAGTGATCCCCCAATTGGGATCCTCATGCTGTCAGAGAGGCATTGGTTGTGAGCATGACTGTCAGCTCTGGGCAGACAAACCGGACTCCTTCCTACAGATGGGCTGGCAGGCACAAGCCACCACTGGATGGCATCCTACATCTAGGGTTGCCACCTATCCGGTTTTTGACCGGATAATCCGGTTTTCAGTGTCTTTATCCGGTCATCCAGATTTGATTAAATGCAGTCCGGTTTTTGGGCCATTTTGAGTACTCATATACTCTTAAAACTAATGTATCAAATCATTCACTGTTTTGGCTGCAATGCATGTTCAGGTTACAAAGAAGTTCTGATGTCACAGTCATTCAGACCTGCCTTTGTTTGTAAAACCAGACAGTCTGAGAGGTGTAAAGTATGGCCATTAAGTTCATTAGCAGTAAATTAACCTAATCTTTTCCACTCTGAATTTCAAGTATGGTCTTTTACTGCTACGACAGGAAACAGCTTTTACACCTTTATATGCTCTCTTGTGTTTCTTTTTGTTTGTCATATATTCTGGTATGTTTTAGACCCATTTTTGTTAAATTAATAATCTAACTTTTATTGCCTTTATCACCACATTTGCTCTAATTTTTTGTATTACCTGAACACTCCATGATATTAGCTACACTTTTACGGGTCATTCAGACAAACAGCACGGAATGGTGTATCTGAAATTGTGGAATGTCTTAGAAATATGAAAAGAAACAGCAGCAGCTCCTGAGGTAAAGGGGAACACAGTGCAGTACTAAGGGTACCTCAAGCATCGATAATCAAGTTATTAGAAAATGTGTCAAAGCATCAGAATACACGACTGATATGGAAAGGAAAATCGGAGAGTGTTTAACAGAGGGCTGAGCAATAAGCTGTGGATGAGCTTGGCACATCCAGCAGATCTGAGTTTGATTCCCACAGCCTCCACTTACATACTGTGTGACCCTGAGCAAGTCACTTAACCTTCCTATGCTCCTGGGTCTCCCGTGTAAAATAGGCCATGTGGCCTATGGGAGTTAACCTGGTTGCCAAAGAATAAAAATAAATAACTGAATAAATAAATCAAATAAATAACAGTATAAAATTATTTCCTATCACTAGTAATGTCTATTTCAACATCACAAATGGCTTTGGAGGAGGAGTGATATACTCACCTGTCATAAAAAAGGGATGGAGCCAGAGACAGAGTTTGGGGTGTGGTTTAGCATCCGGCTTTTACCTCATCCAAAGGTGGTGACCCTATCTACATCAGCTGAGTCACCTTGACTAGACAGTCCAGGTGACTGAGGCGCTGAGATCACTGGAGAGACAGTTCCCACTACAGGGTGTGCATCCACCAGCAGGCCCACCGGACCACGCTGGTGCAAGCCGACACGTACCCCAAGATTCGCGGGAAGTCCCAGGCGGGATATGAGTGCCCAACCCGAAATGAGCAGGCAAAGGAGGAAAGGTCTTCCACCCTATCCGCCAGGAGGTGGACCCTGGTGCGAACTGAGTCGAGCTCTGCCTCAATGAAGTGGATCAGCAGAGAGGGAGTGAGCTCCACCTTGGCCAAATTGACCAAGAGACCCAAGGCTGAGCAGGTTTGGAGAGCCAGGTCCCTGGACTGCTCCACCTCCCCCATGGAGGAACACGCAATCAGCCAGTCATCCCGATAAGGATAAATCCAAATCCCTCTGCACTACAGGAAGGCTACCACCACTGCGATGCATTTGGTGAAGACCTGGGGCTGAGGAGAGGCCGAATGGAATAGCCTGGAACTTATGAAGAGTCCCCTCCGAGCAGTACCTCAGGAACCACCAGTGGGATGGATGGATGGATGGATAGAAATATGGAAGAAGGTGTCCTGGAGGTCAAGACAGCAAAACCACACGTCCAGTTCCTGGTTCGGAATTATACGATTCAGAGAGACAATTCAAAATTTGCACAGCCTCAAATACTTGTTCAGGTCGTGCAGGTCCAGTATGAGGCACTAACACCATGTCCTTTTCGGAAACAGAAAATTTCTGGAGACAAATCACAGACTGGCCTTGAAGGCCAGGACACAGAAAACAGCATCCTTTTGCAGAAGCTGAGCAATGTCCTCCCGAAAGGTGGACAGCATGTCCACAAGCACCACATCCCCCCATGGGGCATGTGCTCAGCTGGGCAGGGACCCTTGAATTCCAGAGGTGATCTCCAAATTACCACTGTGACCACCCATTGATCCAAGGTGATAAGGGGCCAGGTGGAAGGGAAGTGGTGGAGCCGGCCCCCCCATAGGAGGCCCCGGGTGAGGCTGGACAGGCAGGAGGGGAATACCCCCAGACCGGCACTGGGCAGGCTTAGAGGCGGCCCCAAAGCCAGTGGTTAGGGATGACCCCAAACTCCAGCCTCCAGACCTTCTAGCGCCAGCGAGGGCTGGCTTGGGCTTGGACCACCAGGTCTGATGATGATGCCCCTGCTGGGGTTGCGGTGGGAAAGCAGTGAGTGTGGAGTAGGGCCGAAACTGAAAGGGCTTCTTCTACTGTTTCTGCCCCTTAAGTGTTCTTTTGGGAGGATGCGACAGAGTCCAAGGTGGCACTGGACTTCTCAATGTGCATGAGATGCCCATTAACACTGGGACCAAAAAGGTCAGTACCTAAGATGTGGACATCCATCAACTTGTGCTGAATGTCGGCAGTGAAGATCGACAACCTCAGCCATGCTCGGTGCCTCATGGCCACTACTACAGCCACGGACCTGGCAAAGGAGTCACCAATGTCCAGGGCCATCTGGTGCTAGTGTCTGGTCATAGTTCAACCCTGATCCTGGACCATTTTAACCTCCAGCTGAAAATCAGCGGGAAGGTGGGGTACAGTCTGATCCACGGTGCCCAAAAGGGCATGGGAGAAGCTGGCCATCATAACTGCAGCACTAGCCTACCGAAGACCCAAGGATGAAGCGGCACAGACTTTCTTCACTCCATGGTCAATCTTCTTGGACTGTTTGTCGGGGGGGCTTGTCGACATCCCCAATGCTGCCCAAGTGCCTGAAGACTTGAGTCCACGACTAAGCCTTCAGCTGAAAGATGATTAGTGAATCCAGACAAAGATCCGGTAGGTACTGCATACTTGTGGACCATATGGGCTGAGGGCAATGGGCAAAAGGACGGACACAACCACAGCTCCAAAGCTGGACCCAGGATGGCCTTAGACATAGGGAAGGCAACCCCAGGGGAGTCATTTCATTCCAAGATCTCCGTGAAGGTATATTCTGCCCACTTCTGAACTGGTTCTAGTGGGATCTCTGTGGATTCAGAGATCAGGTGGAGTAAAGCCCCAAAGGAAGAGGGGCCAGACTCCAAGGCAACTTCCCCACTGGACTACCAGTTGAACCCTGGAGTACGGAAAGAGTGCATGGAAGAGCCCTCAGAATCCAAGGGTTTCTTGAATACTGCCAACCCCATGTTCCCGCTGACAATACCAGGCACCTCAGTGCGGGACATCTGCACCAAGATCCTCCGGAAAGGCCTGTGGCAGGGTGTGCCAAGTTTGATGGGGTGCATTCTTTGGGCTTCGGAGGTGAAGGCGCCACCCTAATTGGAGGATAGGTCGCCTATGGGGGAACTGGCACCAGCTGAGGGATCAGTGACCAGGGGAGCAACAGACTAGGCAGTGGACCACGGCCTTGGTCAAGGATCCACTGCTGCTACATGAGCTCTTCGTATCTGCACCGCATTTTAAAGCAGAGACATTCCTCGCCCAAAGACGAGGAAGCAGATAAAGAGTATCTGCAGCACCTCTTGACTGAAGGCTGAGAGCAGAACCACTGAGAACGGCGAGAGTCCCAAGACCGCGATCTAGAGAAAGATCGGGACCTCGACCTTTGACAATTTGATCAACAGGGAGGCAAAGCAGGGGCAGGTGTAGGATGCCCTGAGGCCCCAAAGGGAATAGGCTCCTGAGGAGAGACTACTGGCTCAGTGGAATGAACTGGCCCTTCTTGAGTAAGAGCATCCAGAACTGGGGTCCTGGATTAGGAGTCTTCTCCTTCATCCTACAACAACGCGTCAAACAGGACGAGAAAAATCTTGACCGGCAGATCAAACTGCATCACGGCTGACAAGCCCAACGGGGTTACCATGAGGCCAGCAGCCTGGACTTGAGAAGGAGCATTGGCCGAGGGCTCGACAGCCATCGAACACACAGAAGCGTGGTAACAAGAGGAATGGGACCTCTCTCGAGCCCACGACCTGCGGCGCGGGTAGGTGGTAGGAGCCAGCTTGAAGACCTTCCAGCTAGCTCTTAAAAGGAAAGGATCCTGCCAGAACTGTGGATAGTACACCATATCCACGTCCCCAGAAATGGCACTTACTGTCTACAAATAACTGATGCTGAACATCCCAGTTACAGTTCTGACCAGAGTACTACACACCACACTGAAACTAATGTGCTCAACCTATCGGAATATGCACTCTCACCAGCAGAAACATATTTACTTTCTAATTTTTTTTTTTGTAAGTATAGTTTTTATTGAGATTTTCCATTTCTGCATATCCTTCAGTGTACATAATAAAGGTAGTATAATTAAGCAATAAGGCATGATGGGGCATTGGTCATACTAGGTTTATCCCACGGTCAGGGGGCATAGTAAAGCACTAGGTGAAGCAGGGTGCCTTTCAGCCTCTGACCATGGGGTAAACCTAGTACAACTAATGCTCCCACAGTGCCTTATTGCTTATCTAAAATGGCTCACCATGTTAAAATAACTGACACACGCACAGGTTTTTTAAAAATTTAAATAAATAAATAATTTATTGCATGTATTCCTATGCATGAAAAAGTAGTTCCCAAACTCAGGAAGGGGCAAGACAATAAAGCTCTAATACTACAGGATACTAGTGACAGTTGAAAAAATAATAATGGCCCCCATATTCACAAGTCCACTGCAAACTCACTCAAGTACCTGCATTGTGCATCTGAGAAGCGCCAGCATAAAATAATGAGATATTCAGAAGATGCAGTGTGAGATGCGCTTGCGCTTGTCTGGCTGAATATCCTGAAGATGCGCAACTGCACAGTGGGAGATGCACAATGCAGCAAGTAACCTGAGCCCCATACAGATCATGGGAAAATGAGTGATGCAATACCACTTCTGCGGTGTGCAAAATTGCAATATTCAGCCTAGATATGCAAATGACCTCACTGCACATTCCAAGCCCATCTCCCACATGCACAGCTCATTACTGAAATGTAATTCAGGCCATGTGCATAGCCCAGGCATGCTTAGTTCTAGCTGTGCAGGGCTACCCCACTGTGACAGGGCAGAATAGGACCCCGTCCTATTTGTTATGGAGAAAGTGTCTAAAATGCAAGGAGCTGTCCTTTCCTATTTGTCTGTCCGGTGAGGCAAACAAATTTTCCTGTCAGACTTCGGACTTGATCAACCCGAACGGTCTCGCAATTCTTTGCCTCTCTCTGTCTCTCTTTTCCTCCTTTGCATATCCACTGATATAAAAATATATGCAAATCAATATGTGGAAATGTAACTGATGTTGGGATCTCTTTTGTTTAGAAAATACATAGTGGTACTGTTCAAATGTCTATATTTATAATTTGAGATGACTGCAAAAAGCTGTTGGAAGCTAGAGGTTGCCAGCATTCAATTTATAAGACTTTTGCAAGAGCTGTGCAAAGGGGCACCTCAACTCAAGAAGCACACTGTGTTCTAGTAGCTCCTGCCTGATATTTACAAATACAGGATGCTTGTTAAGGATGGGGTTGAAAGGACTTATAAGAGTTAAGCTGCAACTGCAAGAAAGATTAGAAGAAAAGGGACAAAGAGACAAAGAAAAAACTATTTCATTTCTCCTCTGTGCACAGTTATTCTAAACAAGTTTATTTCTTTTTATGTTACTGCTACTGTAAATAAATATTTTTGGTGAATTCTACAACTGCTCCTGGTTTTCCCTATGCTTCCTGACTTGTGCCTCGACGACAGATGGTTTTAGAAGTGGGATTTAAGCCGTGCATACCCTAAGACAGAAGTTTTGTGCATGGGTAATGGACCTACTACCAGGGAAGCACAGAGGAAGGTATGGATTCTGCAGCAGCAAGTCCAGGAGTGATTACCAGGAGAATGGCAGCCAAATTAGCAGAAACCAAAGTCCAGTCTGAGATTGTATAGCCAGCACAAGTTATGGAAAAAGAACAGGCAGTGACAGAACCTGAAAGCCTGATGGACTTTTTCAAATGGTGGCTTATAAAACAAAAAGAGAGGGAGAAACAGACAGAAAAAGAGATTCAATGTTTAGAAGTGCAGAGGAGAGAAGAGACGCAGTAACAGGAGCAGCAGAGGACAGAAGAGATGCAACGACAGGAGCAGCAGAGGAGAGAAGAGATGCAGCGACAGGAGCAGCGATGACCAGATGCCTTGCAAGCTATCAAGGGCAGACGATCCGGCACAGATCCAGACGAGCAACAAAATTCAAGCAACTTAAAAGCCATTAAACTTACAAAGTTGTGTCCCTCGGATGATACAGAGGCATACCTGTCAACTTTTGAAAGAGTTGCCACAGCTTGCCAGTGGGCAAAGCAGCAATGGACAATCAGACTGGCACCCTACCTGACAGGGAAAGCCCAACTTGCCTACAGCAGTATGGACACTGCACAGTCAAAAAACTATGACCTGGTGAAAAGCGAAATCCTGAAAAGGAATGACATCTCCGGAGAGACATACAGGCAAAGATTTCAATCTCTGAGGTATAACTCTGTTGACAATCCTTGAGAAGCCTTCACCCTACTCAGAGAACTTCTGATAAAATGGATCCAACCCAAGAGCAAAACAGTCCCACAGATCATTGATACATTTGCCATGGAGCAATTCATCAACATCTTGCCTACAGATGTGCAGCTGTGGGTAAAGGAACACCGACCAGAGAGTGGGGAAAAGGTTGTTTTTTTGGCCGAGGACTACCAAATGGCCAGACAGATGCCACAGCAGTGAGGTAACAGCCAAGCACCGGTAACACACTCTTTTTCCCATTTAAGCTCCAAGCCTGATAAGAACTCTGTGGGGGTAACCGATCTGTGCCCAAATACGTTATCTGCCATAACTGTAATAAGCCAGGCCATTTTGCAAGAAACTGCCATAGTAAGGAGAGTGGCACTGGAGCAAATTTGCCCTTGGCAAATTAAGGCAAGTACTTAACAGATGTGAAGGTGGGGGATAAGACTGTGAAGGAACTCATTGATTCGGGAAACAGCCAGACCTTAGTGCATGTTAAAGTGCTGGAAAAACACTGCAAAGGGACCAGGCACTGGTGTCACCTGCATCCACGGGGACACTCGATACCATCCCACCACCCGTGACTCTGACCGTTAAGGGTGTGTCGCACCAAATGAAAGTGGGTGTAGTACCTAAGTTACCTGTACTTGTGATTCAAACAACATGAAGTCTTGCTATATTATGACAGATGCAGTTTGTCCCACCATTAGAACTGCTCCGGAGGTGAAAGAGTTAACTTCCATGCAGTGCATGGAACTTAGAGCGCGAGCTCGGTTAGAGAAGCTCTGTTAGGGTGGTTTCAAACCGAAACCGTCAGATTCTTTACTCCGCCTCACTGAACAATCGCTCCGGAGATTCCTCCTGCTGCTCGGTTCATTTTCTCGGTTTAAAGTGTCTTTTCTCAGTTAAATTCAACCGCGATATTCTTTATTTTAACCGCAAACCGATCGGTTCAAGCTCTGTCTATGGTATTGTAAGTAATAGATAGGTTTTCTGTGTGGAACTTGAAAATGTTTATCGGTTCGATTTGAACCGATCAAATTGTACTTAAACTTTATTCTGAAGCCTTTTAAGGCTTGTTAGAGTGCGGTTCCCGGTTCTTATCGGTTCTAAAAAAAAAAAATGGATTTCATTACGTTTTTTCCACGACCCGTGACACGGTTGGGAACCGATAAGGGTGTCTTGCCTGGCACTGCCATCAAAAGGGCAAGTTTTTGGTTAGGCTGGCATTATGTCTGAGAAACCCAAAAGAAAAACCGGGCCCACTGGGTTTCAACACTGTAGTGTCTGTGGGGAAGCCTTTGCCAAGGCTGACCCACACACCACATGTGTTTATTGTCTGGGGTTTGACCACCTCAATGCAGACTGCCAGATTTGCAAGAATTTCCCTGCAGCTACCCTAGATAAGAGAGTTGGTAGGCTCAGGGAACGAGAGGCCAAAAAGTCCGCTGACCCAGATGGCCAGCCTGGTTCGGTGCCAACCGAACCGGAGGGAGTGCCCCTGACCAGGGCCAGACTTCCTCGGCAAACGAAGCTGACTCTGAGGAGCCAGTTCCAGCAAAGAGAACTAGAAAGTCAGCAGGTGTGGAGTCCAAAATCCTTCTCCAACTGCTGCAGAGATAGCCAAGGCAATACAGAATGTCCAGTCACTGTCCTCGAGCCCTCCGAACCGCCACTATCTAGCAAAAGGTCGGTTCGGTCGGTTCCACCGTTCAAGAATATGATATAGAAGAGTTTTATGAACCAGAGGAGGGGAGGATGATTATGATCAGTGTGAATGTGACTTTGAAAGTCTGATGTCCATTGAACGGACATCTCCCCAGACAGACCTTTAGGTGAATCTCCCCAGGCTTGCTGAGTCCCTCTCTCATTTTTGTTTTATAAAAGTTGCTGAAACCCTCCAGCTTCCTTTAGAGGAGGCTTGGATGAGCAAGAGAGCCTGACTTTGTAGAGATGATGGATATCCCAGAGTCCAGGAGATTGTCCATCCCTTACATAAATCTTTTAGGAAACAAACAATAAAAATTTTAAAAGCTCCTAATTCTGTGCCTCCTGTAGATAAAAAGATGGACAGGAGGTACACTTTGTCAGGTCCTGATACAGAATTTCTTTCACAGCAATGCAGTCATGTTAGTAGTTCAGGCTGCAGCCTGTGATAAAGCTAATATTCCTGGCTTCACATCCTCCTGACAAGGACTCCAGGAAGATTGATGCCATGGCCAAAAAACAATACATGGCAGCGTCTTTGGGACTCAGACAAGCAAATTACATGGCTTATGTTGCGAGATACCAAAAATCTAGATGGGATACTGTCATGGCCTTAGCCAAACAGGCCTCTGGCCAGCTTGCAAAGATGCTGGAACAGGTGGCTGTTGATGGTACTGAGGCATCTAAGGTGCAATTCCATGCTGCAGTGGATTCTAATGATGTATCCTCTAGAGTCATGGCTACATCTGTGGCTTTTCGTAGATTGGCCTGGCTCAGATGTACTACTTTGTCACAGGATACCCAGTCTAAGGCTATGGATTTTCCTGAGGTGGGAAATTCTCTGTTTGGGGAGCAGACAGAGAATTATATGAAGAAAATGGATGAATATAGAACCACTTATAGGAGTGCACAAGCCAAGGAACAGCAAGCCACTCCTCAGAGACAGCCCCCAAGGGGTAGGGGCAGGTCTTTTCACAGGCCTTTTTACCAGACCCAGACCTCCTCTTCAGCCTATGTTCAGAGGGAGTTCTTCAGAGGGAGAGGCAGACGGGGTACGAGCAGGCCTGCTCCCACCCCTCAGCCTAAAGCCCCTGCCAAACAGGCACCCTGATGGGATGCCCAGGGTCGGCTCTCCATTACCTGTAGGGGGCAGGCTGGCTTACTTCGTCCAGGACTGGGAGTCTTTAACATCAGACAGGTGGGTCCTGGAAGTAGTGAGCCAGGGTCTGGTTCTCAGCTTCAAAAAATTTCCAAAGATGAGAGCCAGATCTTTTCCACCTGCAAACCCTTTAGAGACTCTTGCTTTGGAAACAGAAGTCTCAACCCTCCTGGCTCTCAGAGCTGTAGAAAGGGTTTCTCCCCTACACCAGGGCAAGGGTCTGTACTCCAGGTACTTCCTTACCCCAAAAAAGACAGGAGAGTGGCGGCCTATCCTGGACCTAAGATATCTGAACAAGCACCTTTTAAAACCAAAATTCAAAATGGTGACTCTGGGAATGATTTTACCCTCCCTAAGGCCAGGGACTGGCTAGCTTCCTGGACCTCAAGGATGCCTACTTCCATGTTCTTATCAGAAGCTCCCATTGAAAGTACCTCAGATTCGAACTGCCCTCAGGCCATTATCAGTTCAGAGCAATGCCCTTCGGCCTTACCTCTGCCCCAAGGGTGTTCACAAAATGTCTGGCAGTAGCAGTTGCTCATCTAAGAAGGCAAAAGATTGCCATCTTTCTCTACCTGGACGACTGGCTCATTGTGGGTCAGTCTCCAGACCAGGTCAAACCACACCTGCTAGTTACTCAGCAGCTGCTTACCTCTCTGGGCTTTCTTCTCAATCTTCCAAAGTCAATTCTGGAACCTGTCCAGGTACTCACCTTTATAGGTGCAGAACTGGACACAAAGCAGGCCAGAGCCTTCCTTCCCCTAGAAAGGGTAAGGACCTTGGTGGCCCTGGCCTCATCCTTCACTCTGCAGGTCTCTTGACCAGCAAGGCATTTCCTGCAGCTCCTAGGACACATGGCTGCTTCCACAGCTGTAGTGCAAGGAGCAAGATTTCAGATGAGGGACATTCAGTTCCATTTGAGAGCCTTCTGGTCTCAAAGAAGAGATCCCCTATCCAAGTTAATCCCAGTGACTCGAACCCTGATCCAGGCCCTTCAGTGGTGGCAGGATCAGAGCAATCTGAGACAAGGGGTGCCTTTCATCCCTCTGTCCCACTCCTTGACCCTTACTACAGATGCGTCCCTCTTGGGATGGGGAGCTCACATGGGCCACCTCTCCACCCAGGGGTTATGGTCCCCTCAGGAATCTCTGCTCCACATCAATCTGTTGGAACTCAGAGCTGTTTTTCTAGCACTTCAGGTTTTTCTGCATCTGTTCAGAACAAGGTGGTACAGGTCAGAACAGACAACACCACTACAATGTGGTACATCAACAAACAAGGGGCACCTGTCTCGGCCTTGTGCATCAGGCATGTATGAAGTTGTGGTCTCTGGCTTATTCCTGAACACTTCCCTCATAGCAGTTCACCTCCCAGGCAAGGACAATGTCCTGGCAGATACTCTCAGCAGGATTTCACAGGGCTATCACGAATGGTCACTGGATCCCCTAGTACTGGGGATAGTTTTTGCCAGATGGGGCACTCCTCAGATAGATCTTTTTGCAGCCCCAGACAATCAACAACTTACTTTTTGTTGCAGGCCCCAGTGTTGGGCTCAGTCCCCTGGATGCCTTTCTCCTCGATTGGGAAGAGACGCTTCTATGCCTCCGCTCAAGGTGCTAGTCAAAATCAGGTCCCAGCCCTGCAAGATGATCCTGATTGCTCCAGATTGGGCCAGGCAGCCCTGGTACCCACTCCTTCTGTCCTCAGCAGTCCATCTTCCCTGTGCCTCCCAGGAACCACAATCTGTTAACCTGTGCTCAGGGAGAGTCTGTATCCGAATCTCAATCCTCAACCTCAAGGCCTGGCTCTTGAGGAGTTAGAGTTTGCTGATCTACAACTTTCTCAAAGTGTTCTCGAATCCTGAAAGCTTCTAGAACGCTTCCACCAGGGCTACCTATAACTCCAAGTGGAAAAGATTTTCCATATGGTGTTCTGGGAAGCATATTTCCCGAATCTGCTGATTTACCCACTGTATTGGATTATATGGTCCATCTTAATTCTTTGGGACTGAGACCAGTTACCCTGAAAGTGCATTTGGCAGCTGTCTCTGCTTTCATTTCAGCAGGGAAGCCCTCTTCTCTTTCTGCTCACCCTGTATTTTCCAAGTTTTTAAGGATTGCTTCATACAATCCTCCATTCAGGGACCCTGCCCCTGCTTGGGATCTTAATGTTTGCATTGTTCAGCTGATACAACCCCCCTTTGAGCCTCTGTCTTCAGCAGAGCTTAAGTATTTGACTTGGAAAACTGTATTTCTAGTAGCCATCACTTCTGCCAGGCGCATAAGTGAGTTACAGGCTTTATCAGTGGAGACTGACTTTATTTCCTTTCACAGGGATAAGGTAGTCCTCAGGACTAACAGGAAGTTTTTGCCTAAGGTGGTTTCGGATTTCCACCTTAACCAATCTATTTCACTTCCAGTGTTCTTCACTGACCATTCCTCCTCTGGTGAGAGGAGGCTGCACAACTTAGATGTTAAGATGGCCCTAAGTTGCTACACAGAGCGTACCAAGGGTCACAGGTTTGACTCCCTCCAACTATTTCTCACTTATGGTGAGGTTGGGAAAGGGAGACCTGCCACTAAGAGATCCATTGCCAGGTGGATTGTCTCTTGTATCCAATTTTGCTATCAAAAACTGGGTAAGGTTCCCCCCTCAGGCCTGAGGGCTCACTCCACCAGAGGTACAGCTGCATCTCTAGCTGCTGCTAGAGACATCCCTATCTTGGAGATATGTTAAGCAGCTACTTGGAAAACAGTACACACTTTCACCAAGCATTACTCCCTGGATATCCAGGCCAGGAGGGATGCTCGGTTCTGGCACAGCCGCGCTTCAGAGCCTATTCCTAAGTAGGTTCTGTCCTCCTCCATGGAGGTACTTCTGTGTAGTCTGCATCTGTCATAATATAGCAAGACTTCTGTTGTTTGAAGAAAAATTACTCACCTTAGTAATGTTGTTTCTTCTAATGGAGTCTTATATTATGACCTCCCCCAGCCTGCCCCTCTCAGAACTTCTACTGAATGGGGTGGGCAGTCCACTGTTGACACTTATTGATGCCCTTTTATGTTTTGGGTGTTGTGTTTTATTTATTTATTTTATCTGTTGTTTCTGGTCCCTGACTTGAGTCTTGGTGTTGGGACCAGCAAAATGTGTGAATATTTTAGTAGCCAGTTGGCTAGTGTAGGTTACAGCTTCCACACAGAGCCTTAGTGAGTTTTGCTCGAAAAGATCTGACGGTTTCAGTTTGAAACCACCCTAACAGAGCTTCTCTAACCGAGCTCGCGCTCTAAGTTCCATGCACTGCATGGAAGTTAACTCTTTCACCTCCAGAGCAGTTCTAATGGTGGGACAAACTGCATCTGTCATAATATATCAAGACTCCATTAGAAGAAACAACATTACTAAGGTGAGTAATTTTTTCTTACTGGAAATGACTTTCCAGGATTTACTGAATTAATCAAAGCAGGAGTAAATCCTGATGTTTCAGCAGCTGTGCTGACAAGAGCTCAGGCAAAGAAAATTTCAGACGGTGGGGACACTTTTCCTTTCAAAAATTTTGATTTGGACTTGTTTGAGCACAGCTCCAAGATCCAGAAATCCAGGAAAGAAAGATGAAGCCAGAAGAAACTACAGCAACAAATGACTGATGGACATAAAGGGTTAACATATGAAAATGCTTAAACTAAATTGATAACCGATTGTGATTTTCTTTCAGAACAAGCGAACAATGTTTCTCTCCAGGGTTATTTTAAGCAGCTGGGGATGAAATAAAAACATGGTGGACCAATGTTTAAAAATGTAATGGGTTACTGTACAGAGTTTGGGTTAAACCTTAGACACAGGAACAGACAGAACAATTGGTTATATCACAGGATTATAGAACAGAGTTATTACAGATAGCACATGATAGTCCTATGGCTAGTCACTCAGGGAGTGATCGCACCCTTGCCATATTGCTGTATAGATTTTACTGGCCTGGAATTCATGAAGATGTTGCTACCTATTGTAATTCTTGTGCTGAGTGTCAGAAAGTAGCCACAGTCAGTAGAAAAGACAAGGTGCCCCTGGTGCCCCTACACTTGAAAGATGTGCCCTTTGAGAGAACTGCAATGGATGTGGTTGGTCCTTTAGACAAAAGTAAAAAGGGTCACAGATTTATCCTGGTAGTATGCGATAATGCTACTCGATACCCAGAAGCAGTTCCAATGCATACTGTTACAGCCCCAAAAGTTGCAGCAGAGCTTACCAACATTTTCAGCAGAGTGGGCATACCTAAAGAAATTATCACTGATCAGGGTAGTAATCTTGGTGCTGCATTGCTTAAGGAGCTGTACAGACTACTAGGTATCACTGCCATAAGAACCTCTCCCTATCACCCTCAGACAGACAGTCTTGTTCAGCGTTGTAACCAAACCCTAAAATGCATGTTAAAAAGGTTTGTAAAAGGGGAAGAGAAAGATTGGGACCAATACTTGCCTCACCTACTTTTTGCTTACAGAGAAGTGCCACAGGCATCAACAGGATTTTCACCATTTGAAATACTGTATGGTAGGCAGCCAAGAGGTCCACTAGATGTGATAAAAGAAACGTGGGAAGATAACCCCACTCAGAAACAATCTATAACATCTTATATGTGTGCCCCAAGAAAGAAGCTGGCAAAATATGTTGAAATTGCCCACAGTAATCAGGAAGAGGCCCAAAACCAGCAGAAAATATATTATGACCATGGGGTAAAAGAAAAGGTTTTTGAGCCACGTGAAAAGGTTTTGCTACTGTTACTCACAACAGAAAATAAACTGTTAATGAAGTGACAAGGGTCTTATAAAGTTCTTAGACGTACTGGCACTGTTAACTACAAGACTGAGACCCCTGACAGGAAAAATCCTAGTAAGATATACCATGCTAACCTAACTCAAGAAATGGGTTGAAAAAATGCCAAAAGCAGCCTTGCTAGTTTTAACAGCAACCCATAAGGAAGATATTGATGTAGCTTATGATAGACTGGAACAAACCGTAAATGCTGATGCTGTAAAGGTGAATAGTTCCTTAACCTCAGAACAAACTGCAGGCATTCCTAATGTGTTAAAGACATTTAACAGTATTTTTACCACGGTACCAGGCCGAGCAAAAGGGCTTGAGCATGTAATAGTGACAAGGAATGCTCATCCTATTAGGCAAAATACATACAGGTTGCCAGAGCAGTTAAGAGCTGATGTGGTTACGGAAATACAAAAAATGAAAGAATTGGGTATCATAGAGGAGTCGAGGAGTGCTTGGTCATCTCCCATGGTAACTGTAAACAAAAAAGAAGGGAGTGTTAGAATCTGCCTTGATTTTAGGAAATTTAATCAAGTGTCAGAATTTGACAGTTATCCTATGCCCAGAATAGATGATTTGGCGGACAGACTGGGAAGTGCAAAGTATATCAGCACGCTCGATCTCACCAAGGGTTACTGGCAAATACCTTTAGCTAAAGAATCCAGAGATAAAACTGCATTTGCTACCCCTATAGGATTCTATCAGTTCACCACCATGCCATTTGGTTTACATGGTGTGCCAGCTACATTCCAGTGGTACACGGATGTAATTTTATCCCCTCACATCGGTTAATGTGCTGCGTACCTGGATGATGATGTGGTGTAGAGTCCAGACTAGAAAAGCCAAATGGAACACCTACGAGTAGTTGTCCAAGCTATCAAAAATGCAGGTCTGACAATTAACCCTACTAAATGTGCATTGGGCATTCAGGAAACCAAATATTTGGGTTACGTGTTGGGAAATGGAGAAGTCAAGCCAGAGGTTTCTAAGATAGAAGCTGTAGCTAACAGTCCTGTACCTAAAACAAAGAAACATGTCAGGTCATTTTTAGGGCTGGTTGGTTATTATTGGATATTTGTTCCCAACTTTGCAGAGTTAGCTACTCCCCTCACTGAACTCACGAAAAAAATGGCACCTAAATAATGTGAAACGGACCCCAGAGTATGATGAAGCTTTTCAAGCCATAAAGGCTGCCTTATGTGCAGCCCCTGTTTTAAGAAGCAAAGACTCAGAGAAACCATTTTTGCTACAAACATATGCATCAGAGGTAGGCCTAGGTGCTGTCCTAAGTCAAAATGTAGATGTGACAGAACATCCTAATCTGTACATAACTAGGAAATTGCATGACAGAGAGAAAATGTACTCCACTATCGAAAAGGAATGTTTAGCAGCAAAGTGGGCCATGGAGTCCCTTAAATTTTATTTGCTAGGAATGGACTTTGTTCGTATAACAGACCACAATCCTCTTCGCTGGTTTAACCAGATGAAAGATCAAAATTCCAGAATCACACGGTGATACCTGTCACTACAGCCATTTAAATTCACTGTGATACGCAAATCTGGCAAAGAGAATAGCAATACTGATTTTCTGTCAAGATATGGATCAGGAATTGAGGGTACTGAAGGTTGAAAACAAATGTATGAGTTTAAACTTGGTTTGCTGTGCTGTTACAGCAAAACTGATAACGTACATGTGCTTAATGTCTGAAAGCAGCAAATGTTATTTGAGCATAAAAAGTTTTGGAAACCTGTTTAATAAAACAGGTTCCCTCTTAAGGAGGGGGGGTGTATGTGACAGGGTAGAATAGGACCCTGTCCCATTTGTTATGGAGACAGTGTTCAAAATGCAAGGATCTGTCCTTTCCTGTCTATCTAGTTGCGCAACCAATTTTCCTGTGAGACTTCGGACTTGATCAACCCAAACTGTCTCACAATTCTTTGCCTCTCTCTGTCTCTCAGTCCTCTCTTGCTTTCTGTCTTTTCTTCCCTTGTATATCCGCTGATATAAAAATATATGCAAATCAGTATGTGGAAATGTAACTGATGTTGGGATCGCTTTTGTTTAGAAAATATATAGTGTTACTGTTGAAATGTCTATATTTATAATCTGAGATAACTGCAAAAAGTTGTTGGAAGCTAGAGGTTACCAGCGTTCGATTTTTAAGCCTTTTGCAAAGGCTGTGCAAAGGGGGGCCTCAACTCAAGAAGCACACTGTGTTCTAGCAGCTCCTGCCTGATATTTACAAAAACAGGATGCTTGCTAAGGATGGGAGTTGAAAGGACTTATAAGAGTTAAGCTGCAACTGCAAGAAAGATTAGAAGAAAAGGGACACAGAGACTGAAAGAAAAAACTATTTTATTTCTCTTCTGTATATAGTTATTCTAAACAAGTTTATTTCTTTTTATGTTGCTGCTACTGTAAATAAATATTTTTGGTGAATTCTAGAACTGCTCCTGGTTTTCCCTATGCCTCTTGACCTGTGCTTCGATGACACCCACCACTCCACAAAGGTGAACATGAGGTATTGCAGCCTATCAGGCAGGTGTGATAGACTGTTTGTGTGTGGGTGGGTTGACTGCATTGGCCTGGGTACAGTGTTATTACCCATAGCCATGTAGAGGGTCAGACTGGGGTACAGGGGGCCCACCTGGACAGTGGCCATTGGGCCCACCTGGACATGCAAGGTAATGATAGGCATGGGAGGGCAGTGTAAGGAAAATGATCTGGCATAGTGAAAATATATAACTTTGGTTGTGTTGGCATTTAACAGAAGTCTGGAGTGGAACAGGTTAAGCTGCATTTGATTAAAGTCTGACTGAAGCTCAGAGGAGGCATCCTGCAATGTACAGTAGGTCGAGAGATGTAGAGGACATGTTGTCTGTGAAAAAATGAAGTTTTGAGTGGGTAGTTACTGACATATATTAAAAAGAGCAAGGGGCCCAGTATTGAGCCTTAAGGAGACCCCACCAAGGGACGTAAGGAGGATACAGTCTTATTGGCCTTAATCTGCTGTTTTCCATCCTCCAGGTAACTGGCTAACCAATTTGATACAGAAAACCCAAGGCCATAATCCTTTAATCTGTCCAGAAGAAGACAACGATCGACTGTGTCAAATGCCTTGCTTAGGTTTAAGAACATGGCCCCGGTGACTTGCTTGTGATCCATGTCCACCAACCAATCATTAGACACTTTAGCTAAGGCGGATGTGGTACTGTGGTGGCTTCTAAAGCCAAATTGCAAAGGATTGACCAGCTGATGTTTGCCCAAGAATTCCCCTAATCTGAATGTTAACCAATTTCTCAAGAAGCTTGGACGGTACTGACATAATTGAGATAGGCCAATAATTATTTAAGTCGCCAGGGTCACCTGATTTAAAAAGTGGGAGTATATGGGCTACCTTCCATGCTTGGGGCACTATACCATCTGTCAGGGACAAGTTGAATAGACGAGCGATAGGGGCAGTCAGAAAAAGATATCCAAGTTTCAGAAAGAATGGGTTGCTACCGTCTGCCCCAGCACTCTTTTTAACATCCAATTTCAGTAACTGGTCTTTGACTTGTTTATAGGATACTGACTAGAAGGAAAAGGTATCCTGTATAAGAGGCTTAGTACTCGCTGAATTCTACATGATGTTATAGGTGAATTATACATGATGTTATAGGTGAATTCAGCAGACAACTTCAGAAGGGGAACACCTGTCTTGGGTAAGTATCAATCAGCCATCAAATCACAGCTAACAGGTTTAAATACTCAAAATCCAAGAAAAGGAATTATTTTATACACTCCCAAAGATATATAAACCAGGAATTCCAGGACAGCGACGATAATCTCTGGTATTTGCACTCTTACTGAGCAAATATCAGGCTGGGTTGAGAGCATCCTCAAACCAGTGGCACAGATAACTCCAAACTTCATCCTCGACACAACTGACTACCTAAACCGATTTCACAAGTTAAATGCACTTCATACCACCTCATTTCCGGTCACAGTGGATACAGTTTCTCTATACCAATGAACCGCACATGGATGGACTAAACACGTGCAAATCATTTTTACAAAGGGATACAAAGTTCAAAAGTATTTTTATTGATCGGCTACATGCCATTACAATATAGACTTAAATACACTATAAATCGAACTAATATCTTCGTTTACAATAAATACAGCTAAAATATTATACATATATCATACAATAAAGTGCAATCAATACAACATTCAGACCCCAATAAAAGTAAGTATTTTACAAATCAAAGACGCGTTGTTTGCAAAAGGTTTACCACTTTTTCCAAAATTTGTGTTTCGTTTGAGTTTAACAGATTGCAAAGGCACACAGACAACCAGGCAAGTACAGATGCAGTGTTGGAACTCACTGAATTCATACTGAAGTCTAACTACTTTACCTACTACAACAAACTATATCTACAGAAAACCAGCACAGCTATGGGCACAAGAGTGGCACCTCAATATGCCATCACCTTCATGACTGTATAACAGATCTTCCTACCACAGCGGAGAACAAAACCACTGATCTACTACCATTGTATTGATGACATTTTTCTTATATGGACAGAGAGGACAAACTACATGAGCCTTCAATAATTTCCATCCCTCACTCAATCTACAAATGAAGTACTCCCAGCAAAAAAATCAACTTTCGGGACACCACAACTGAAATGCAACAAGGCAAAATAAAAACATTAAAAATATACAGAAAACCAAAAAGATTGTTTCTTCTACCTACACCATTCTAGTGCACACTCAAATCATGAAAAAGAGCAATTGTCTCCAGCCAAGCCAATTCAACACACATGGACTGATGAGTCAGACAGGGACAACACTTTGGAAATACTACTAGGAGCCTTCTCCAGCAAAAACTTGCCCTCACGTATAATTGGCAAACAGATTGTACAAGTTAAACAAATGCCACAAGAAAAGCTACTGACATACAAAAAATTAAAAATAATCAAAATGCACACCACTGGTTGTGATACACAACCCATCAGTAAGACTACTACAGAAGATCAGAGAACTGCAACCAGTCCTGCACAGCGATGACAGACTGTCCACTTTGTTCAGTGAACCACCTATAAAACCATATAGACAACCACCAAATCTGGTACAAACATTGGTCAGGAATAACACCCCATAATTCAAAATGACACATAAGGAACAAAACTGTGCAACAAGCCCAGATGCAAAACATGCAGCATGATTAACACATGTGACACTGTCTATTCTCCATTTACCGAAGAGGAATACAAAATAAAAGGGACTTTCTCAAGCAACAGCAACAATTTTACTTATTTGTTAAGATGACAAAAAATGGCCACGTGGATGGTGTGTGGGTGAGATGGGACAAACACTCCATAAATGCATGGATGAGCACAGATCCACTGTCAAATACTCTGACAACCAGACACCAGTGGCTGAGCACTTCTCCCACAACAACCATTCTCTGAAGGATCTTAAAGCGACAGTTCTGAGAGGAAACTTCAAAGACATTCATACAAGACTTCTACGAGAAGCAAAATTTATGAGGGTTTTTTGGAACAAATATATGTGGACAGAACAAACATTTAGGCCTTCTCACATATTACCAGCTACCACTCTGAGTTCTGACAGTTTCCAGTGCAGCTATGAGCCCTACCATTTAGAATGAATGAATTCATTTCTTTATTCATTTATACAGTTAGTTAATTTAAATCTTCCTCTGTTGTTGGGACATAACTGACTTCAAGGATCCACCTATTCAGGCACAGTTTAACTTTCTGAACTGGCAGTATTACACATCGTGCATACTTAGGGACCTCTTTCCGTAAATGATCCTTTTGTTATGGTACAACACAGCTCTGTTTAACCAAACTACTCAGGTGGCAACTTTAACAAGAGTTTGCAATATCAGGGCCACTACTGTTTTTAATGGGACCTTTTATTTTTGTTAGTGACGGAGGGGGGTTTGTTGTAAAATGAGTTGATCAATGGTATAGTGGGGCTTTCCTTGTGCTTTTCACACAAAATACTCTAATTTGTGATGGTATGTGAGGGTGGTTGACGAGGGTTGGTGAAGGTTATACATATATATATATATATATATATATGTATATATATTTTTACAACGTGTTTTGGGATAAACACAAAACTAAAAAGTGATATCTCAATCAGCGAGTGAAGATATCATTGATATCTCCATGTTTCTATACGTCATTTTGATATCTTCACACTCCCATACGTTATATTGAAACTGATCCTGCCAGTCTCACACTGCCAATTTTCACTTTTGTTCTCCGACGTAGCGTGACTGAGTGCCATTAGTACTAGTAATGTGCTGCCTCACACTTAAAACAATGTACAATCTGTGTACCTAATAGGAACATTTAGTGTGTATATTAAAACTTATCTGGTTGATCCTGCCATCTTCATTCTGCCCCCATTCACTGTCCCGAATGCAGTCATTGTGCCCCAAAAGTTCCATTACTATAGCTACTGTAGAGTGACCAAGCGCTGACATCCTGACAAATTCAAAGCAAAATTCAGCACCTCACATTTATATAGTAAAAAAAGTGTCTCCCTTATCTTTTTAGAGTATCCTTAGTTTCCATGTCTGAAAAGAACTGAGTACACGTCCAGACAGAGCGAGTGAGCGGTTTCATCTCACGACGAAAGCATAAGCATGCATTGCTACAGCAACTGCTTCTAGGTCAGAAACTGCTCATTCGCTCTCTCTCTCTCTCTCTCTCTCTCTCTCTCTCTCTCTACACAGTGCGCACACTTCTTTTCATACAAGCAAACTAAGGATATGCTAAAAAGATAAGAGAGAGACTTTTTACACTATATAAACCTGACATGCTGTATTTTATTTTGAATTTGTGTCAGGATATCAGCACTGTCACAGCTGTTCGGTCATCTACAGTAGTTATGCTAATGGAACTTTTAGTTCTGGGGCATAATAACTGAACTCGGGACAGTGAATGGGGCAGAATGAATATGTCAGGATCAACCAGATAACTTTCAATATATATAAAAAAAAAAAAAAACATTTTCTCACTATTTGCACAAATTCAGTTGCTTTTAAATGTATCCCAACACCTCACTAACAAGTACTAATGCTCTGTCACACTACATTTTTAAACATACATTTTTTATATCCCAAAACACATTGGCCAGGATATTCAGACTCCGCCAGGCTGTGGCACAAGCCTGAGCGCAGCACAACTGGGATGCGCCAGGGAGTAGACAAGGTGATATTCAATGGTGCTGTGCCATGGCTCAGCACCGTTGAATATGGCACTGTGGCCACCCGCATTGCGCATGGTGCAGTGGCACTGCACCAGTGCAAGTGGCCAGAGAGGAGAAGGGGGATATGTCAGCGCAAGTGCCATTGTGCTAGGCGCAGCAATTGCGATATTCAGCAGTGGATATGCAAATGGTGCCATAATGCATGCAAGGTGCAAATGGGGCTATTTGCATGTTATTATTGCCCCATTTGCATGCAGGTGCACCGATCACCGGCGACTAGTGCCTGACGCCCTGCCAGGCAGCAGCCGTCGGGGACTGACACCCCCTGCCGCTCAGCAGCAACGCGCCCCAACGCCCGATCACGGGCTTTCAATAATAACATTAACCCTGGTGGTCCAGTGGACCCTCTCCCCAGCCTGATTGCGGGCTTTCAATCATTATAATAACCCTGGTATTCCAGTGGACCCTCCCCCCAAGCCCGATCGCGGGCATTATGATAGAATAACATCCCTGGTGGCCCAGTGGCCACATCCAGCCCGATCGTGGGCAATCCGATGTAAACAGTACCATGGTGGTCTAGCGGTACCCCCTACTAACCCGCCCTCAGTCCGCCACCCGCTCCCCCAATCAGCAGCGGTACGCAGCACCCTCCCGATAAGCCACAGCGACGGCAGGCGTACGGGTGGCTGTCGCCCTGGTCCACAGCATGGGCCAATGGGCGTGCAGACCGTACTATGCTACATAGTCTAGCCATGGATGAATGGATTCATTCACATGTGAGACTGTTGACTAATATAGTCTCTGCACCCATGGCCCTGTGAACCAATGGCTACAACGCATCGCTATCAGCGCGCCGGCGATTAACCAGTGCCCTGCTGCTGACTGGGGAGCAGGTGGTGGGACAGGTGGGCGGGCTGGGAGGGGACATGAACCAAGGTACCGATTGCCCGTGATCGGCTGGATGCGCCACTGGGCCACCAGGGATGTTATTTTTTCATAATGCCGGTGATCGGGCTGGGGAGAGGGTCCACTGGACCACCAGGGTTAATATTAGTATTACAAGCCCACGATCGGGCTGGGGAGAGGGTCCACTGGACCACCAGGGGCCTTAAACATGTACAAAGCCCGTGATCGGGCATGGGGGGGGCGCAACACCGACAGACGGTGATGCCGGAGCTCGGGTGCCCACCCACATCTGGCAGCTGCCATGTTGAGCCCTGCAATACGGCAGCTCACCTGTGGGTGGCCAGCTGTTGCTCCTTTTTTTTTCGGCTCAACTGTGTGCGGCGCACGTAGGGGTTGCGCCTGCATATGCTCAGCACATCCTGGGCTGAATAGCGGGATGTGCAGGTATGCACGAGCACGCCTCTACTTGCACTTGCATACATTATTGATGCGCCCAGCGCATCGGGATTTGTGCAGCGAAATCCCTTTTGAATATCGTGCCATGGTGATCAGTGGCTCGCATGGCGCCATGCACAACCCTTTTTAATATCCCGGCCCCATTGTATAACCAGAATGATACGGCCCGATAGAATCATATTTATCTTCACAAGAGGCCACGACATCAAGATATCTCATTGTGGCTTAGCCACTCGTGAGATATCAAGGTATCATTGGCCTCTCGTGAAGATAAATATTATAGCTTCAGTCAGGCCATGTCATATCCCTATTTTTATATGTATATATATATATATATATATATATATATATATATAACATTATCTGTGTGTGTGTGTGTATATATATATATATATATATACACACACACACACACATACACATATATACATATATACATACACAAACACACATATATATACAGTATATATATATATTTATTTGAAATCTAGGAGATACATTTGAGCTGCAAGCTCATTTACAGAGGTTCCACATCAGGACTAAGTAACACAGTGTTTCATATACAAAAACTACAGACAAAAGTTGAGACAAGGCAAGTACAATAAAAAAAAAGTTTTACAACCGATACAATAAACATTACAGTCCAGAAGATTCAAAAACAGGTTATATATTTGGGTATAGGGCATAGAAACACAGAATTTGATGGCAGATAAGGACCGCTTGGCCCATCCAGTCTGCCCATTTCCCTACCTGATGGATAAGCTGCAGATTCTAGTTAATCAACAGCTTACTTCCTCCTGTCCTCCACTAGAATTGCCTGTTCCTGACTCTACAACCTCCTCAGGAAGGCTGTTCCATGCATCCACAACTCTCTCTGTGAAAAAATACTTTCTAACATTATCTCTGGGCCGTCCCCCATCTATCTTCAAATTGTGCTCCCTTGTTCTTGTACATCTCTTCTTCTGAAAGATACGACCCTCTTGTACCTTGTTAATTCCCTTGAGATACTTGAAAGTTTCTATCATGTCCCCTCTCTCCCTCCTTTTCTCAAGGGTATACATATTAAGCTGCTTTAGTCTCTCCTCATATGTCTTCTGGTGCAGACCCTGCACCATTTTGGTTGCCCTCCTCTGAACAGCCTCCACTCTGTGTCTTTGCGGAGATGAGGTCTCCAGAATTGCACGCAGTACTCCAGATGGGGTCTCATTAACTGTCTGTAGAGAGGATAACAACTTCCTGTTTTCTACTGTTGATGCCTCTCCCTATGCATCCCAGTATCCCCCCAGCCCTCCTTACTGCCTTCTCACATTGCTTGCCCACCTTTAGGTCATCTGATATAATTACTCCTAGGTCTCTTTCGATTTTTGTTGTTGTTATTAACTCACCCCCATTGTGTACTCTTCCCTGGGTTTTGTTTCCCAGATGCATTACCTTGCACTACTTTTGCATTGAATCTGAGCTGCCACGTGTTGACCATTCCTCCAACCTTGCAAAGTCCTTTTCATTCTTTCCACCCCACCTTGTGTATCAACCCTTTTGCAGATCTTTGTGTCATCTGCAAAGAGGCATACCTTTCCTTCCAGGTGCTCTCCAATGTCACTTATAAAGATATTTAAAGAGGACCGGTCCCAGTACCAAACCCTGCGGTACCCCGCTAGTTACCCTCCTTTCTTAACTGTGGACTCCGTTTACTATTACCCTTTGCGTCCTGTTGTCCAGCCAGTTTTTTATCCATGCTATCACCTTGGGACCCACTCCAAGGCTGGCTAACTTGTATATTAATCTTTTGTGTGAGACTGGGTCAAATGCCTTGCTAAAATCTAGGTAGGCCATATCCACAGCCCCTCCCCGGTCTACTACTTTGGTCACCCAGTCAAAGAAATCTATTAGATTTGTCTGACATGACATTCCTGCTGTGAAACCAAGCTGCCTTGGGTCCTGTGCCCCACTGGCCTCTAGGTACTCAACAATTCTTTCCTTCAGAACTGAGTCCATCATTTTCCCTACCACTGAAGTCAAACTAACTGGTCTGTAGTTTCCTGCCTCTGCCCTGCTCCCACTTTTGTGAAGTGGAATCATATTTGCCCCCCTCCAGTCCTCAGGTACCAGTCCATCCTCCCATGATTTGTTAAAGAGAGTAGTCAGTGGTGTTACTAGTTCTACCCTTAGTTCTTTTAGTATTCTTGGGTGAATCCCATCAGGCCCCATTGTTCTGTGTACCATCAGTTTCAAGAGTTCTTTCAAAACCCTTTCTTCTGTGAATGGACTGGTATCGACCCCCCTATTCAGAGTTTCTACCTTGTTTGGTTTAGGCACCTCCCCCTCCTCATCTGTTGTGAATACTGAGCAGAAATATTTGTTCAGTATCCCTGCTTTTTCACTGTACCCTCTGCCCACATTCCCTTCCCTTTATTAAGTCTCTGTATCCCTCCCTTGGTCTTTCTTCGCTCCCTAATGTACCTATAAAAGGTTTTATCCCCCTTCTTAACAGAGTTGGCTATCTTTTCCTCAGTTTGTGCCTTTGCTATTCTGACTGCCTTCCCTGCCTCCTTCTGTTTTAACTGACAAAGTTCTCTGTCCTGCTCCTTCTGTGTTTCCTTATATTTCCTGAATGCTATCCTTTTCTCAACCGTGCCTGCCACCTCTTTTGAGAACCATAGTGTTTTTTTCCTTCGTTTTGTTTTATCGATTTGCTTCACACAAAGGCTTGCTGCCTCTGCGATGGCTGTTTTGATTATTCCCCAATTTTCCTCCACCCCTCCTTCTTGCCCATTTGCTAGTGTTTTTCTAAGGCACTCTCTCATTTTCCCAAAGTCAGCCTTTCTAAAGTCCAATACTCTTATTTTTGTATGGCTTAACTCCATGGCTGTGTTTATTGTGAACCACACTGTTTGGTGGTCACTTGTTCCCAGGTGGCTACCCACTTCTAAATCTGAGATCCTTTCTCCTTCCCCATTTGAGAGTACCAGGTCTAAGATTGCTCCCTCCCGAGTGGGTTCCAACACTAGCTGTCTGAGGCATGCCCCCTGTAGGGCATCAAGAATGACCCTGCTCTTGGATGTGCCTGCAGCGAAGGTACTCCAGTTAACATCTGGCATATTCAGGTCCCCATCAACAATATTTCCCCTTTTTCTGCCATTTTAAAGATGCCTTCTATCATTTCCTTGTCCATTTCCTCCCCCTGAGATGGGTGTCTGTACACAACCCCATGCGGACTGTGGTGCCATTTCCTGTCTCCAGGGTGACCCATCAACTTCCTGTTTACTCTTTAGTTCTGTTGCTTTAATCCCTTACCTTATATAGAGAGCTACTCCTCCTCCTCCTTTACCCACCCTGTCCCTCCTGTAGACTGTGTATCCTGGTATGTTGACTTCCCACTCATGGTTCTCTGTGTGCCATGTTTCAGTGACTGCCACAATATCCAGGCATCCCTCTTCCATTAAGGCCGCTAGTTCAGGGAGCTTGTTGCACAGACTGCGGGCATTGGTACTCATCATCTTCCATTTATTTTTTATGGCCTTACCCCTTTTAGCCCCATCCCTGTCCTTAACACCTATTTCTGCATTTATCCCTGTCCTGCTCCCTACTGACTTCTCTGCCTTGGTGTTTACTTCTCTAACTACTGCGCTTTGTGGGGGGAGGCTGGGATTTCCCTGCTCCTTTTCAGTGCCTCCCCCCTTGGCTAGTTTAAATGCTTGCCAATGAAGCATTTAAACCTGTCACCTAGGATCCTGGATCCCCGGACAGATGCAGACCACCATCGTCCAGTATAAGTCTGCATCCCTCCAGGTGGCTCTCCAGTCGCCAATGAAGCCAAAACCCTGTGCACCACACCAGTTTTTCAACATTCATTGAATCCCATGGTGCGGAATACCCTAGCATCATCCTTGCCATAGACAGGCAGCACCTCCGAGAAGGTGACCATACATGCTACTTGTCTAAGGCCCCTCCACAACTCCACAAACTCCTCTTGCACCACTCTGATCCCATTTACAGCCAGGTCATTTGTCCCTAGGTGGACAATGACATCCAGCTCCCTCCCCTGTGCAGCTGCTCCCGCGATCCTGAGGATTCGCTTCCTGTCCCTCCAAGAAGTGGCGCCAGGCAGGCACCTTACCTCCCTATCCCCTTCCTCCCCCACGTCTACCCCCCTAATGACTGAGTCCCCCACCAGGAGTTGTTTCCTTCCCCTGTGGGGTCTCGTGCCACCCTCCTGTGGGTCTCCTTTGTGGAGGTTACCAGTATCCTCCTTGGTCTCCACTGCACGCTACTCCATAGAGGAACCACTCTTTGCCAGAACAGCATATGAATTGTGGAGAGCTACAACTGGGGGGATGCACCTCTGTTCCACCACCCTCTCCCTCCCTGAGCCCACCTTGGTCCAACCGCTCCTCTTTCTTGGCAACCTCTGAGGTAGCGGTGGTGGCCTGGTGGTCCCTGGGTGGGGAAGAGGTTTCCACAGTCCTAGCCAGGTCAGCCTGGAGGCGGGCAACCTCCTCCCTCAGACCAGAGAGGTGCCTGCAAACAGGGCAGCATCGCAGCCTCCAGAATGTCTCCCGGAACACTGCTGCTCCACAGCCATTGCACTGCACCGCTCCCATCTTGACTTATTTTGTGTCCCCTCTCCTGTTGCTTTATATGCTTATTGTCTCCTCCCTCTATGTATTTTTACACTTACTTTCCTACTGCTTATGTGCCCTTACAACTCTCACCCTTCCTGTTCTGGGACAGGAACTTCCTGTAGTCTTCAGTAGTCTCCTTCCTCCGTGCTTGGATTCAGACCTCTAGCAGCCGGGGGGGGGGATAAAGAGTTATTTTTTTTATTTTTTATTTTTTTGGGTTCCTTCAAGGTTGCTGAAACTAACGTGTCTCAGTGATCCTTCCCTTCCTACTGCCAAACAGGAAGTTCCTGTTGTCAGTCAAATTCAGTGGCTGTAAAACTAGAACTGGCTTTGGGTGGGAGAGTGGAGGGGTGGGAAGGAGGGCAATTAGTAAAAAATCTGTAGTTCTGGACTTCTGTTTCTTGCTCTGCAACCAGTTCTCTGCTGCCAGAAACAGACAGAAGCTGTAATTGGAGACAGCTGCTTTTGTACACCTAAGCTGCTAAGCCACACCCCCAATGAGATTCACTCTCTGCTCTCAGTAAATTAAGCTGATACTGCCCCTTCCTCAGAAAAAACACGTTTTGTAAAACAAATTCATTAAAGTGCAAAATAGAGAGACTGGGAGGGGGAAAAACAGAAAGCAGGTAAAACAGGAGAGCAACTGGTGCCAATAGATACAATTGGGAAAAGGGGACAGTAAGGAGAGGAGCATTTGCAGGAAAGCAAGAAACAGGGGCATGGGAGTGCCAGCCAGTGAGTGTCAGCCAAATAGGCTTCATCAGAAGTTAGTGGGGTGGCAGAAAGGAGGGCAACAAGGAGGAACACAATTAGGAAAGTGGGATACAGGGGCAGGAGTGTCCGTGAAGAGTTGATAGGGTGGGAGGATGGGGGGCAGCAAAGGGAGTAAAAAGAGTGTAACTTGGGGAGGGGGATAGAGGGACTGGTCCTGCGTTAAGTGCAGTAAGCTTTTAATAAAACTAGCTGTTTGGGCAAAGGTCCAGAAATTAGTTAATACAGTCACAGCAGCTGAGGGCTGTAAGATGTGACTGTAGTTTACTTTTAAATTGGCCTAACTTTGTGGTACCTAGGATTTCACCAGGTAGGGAGTTTAGCCGAAATGGAGCATGATATTCAAAAGTCCGTTGCCCATGTGTGGTACGACGAAAGGGTACCTTAAAAGGCTGGTTACAAGAGCCTCTGATAGGTTTGGAACTTTCCGAGAGGGCCAGCAGGTTCTGAACACCCGTTGGGGTTAGCTTCAGGGCTGCTTTTTTGTCTAGCAAGCATGTTTGGTATTTCAGTCTGCCTTTCCAGTTTAGCCAGCTTGTTTGGGAATATAGCTCACAGGTGTGAGTGTATCTGTGAGCTCCCGTGACTAACCTACAAGCCTTGTTTAGAGCAATAGCAAGCCTTTTTAGAGTTGAATCAGATGCTGCACCATAGATGACCAGGCCGTAGTCTAGAGCAGAAAGCACTGAGCTACTAACAGCCATCCTTATTGCCTCAGGGGTCAGGCAGTGCTTGTGTCTGTACAGGATGCCTATTTTCTGATCGATTGACTTGACCACTAGGTCAATATGGCCTGAGTACATAAGGGCACTGCCTAAAGTGATCCCCAAATATTTAAAAGAGTGGACCATGTCGAGCATTACATTTTGGTTGTTACATATGGACAGTTTGTAGTCCATCTGTTTACTGTGAGAGGAGGCAGAGAGCATAGTTTTGGTTTTCTTATAATTCAATATCAATTTTTGGGAAATGAACCAGTTTTCAATATTGTTGAAGTTGTGCTGTAATATTTTTCCAAGTGTTGGGGGTCTTGGTGGCTGGTGGAAAGCACAGCATCGTTGGCATATAACAGCACTGGGTTAGGCCATGCTAGGGGGAGGCAGTTCAGGAACAGAATATAAAGTAGCGGACCGAGTATGGATCCTTGTGGTACTCCTGTACTGTTCTACTATCGGACAGGACACCGCAGATTTTTACCTATTGATGCCCATCAGATAAATACAGTAGCTATTAAACCACCCAGCAGCGTCCAATGAGAGACCAGTGTTGGCCAGTTGCTCAGGGAGTAGGGGGGCATGGTTAACGGTGTCGAACGCCTTGGTGAGGTCAATAAAAGGAGCTCCCACAAGTTTCCCACTGTCAGAGACCCTGTGGATGTAGCTAGTGAACTCTAGCAGAGCAGTGGTGGTACTGTGCCCTTTTCTGAAACCGTGCTGCTATGGGCATTGGATCTTGTATTTGTCTAGGCAGTCGACCAGCTGGTCGGATCAAGGTTATTGATTGTGCTTGTGCCTACAACAAACAGTGCTTGACAGCTCAAGTGCAAAGTGCAGTTTCTTTAATTCTTTGTTTTTCTATTTGTTTCTATATATTTTTTAAATCATTCTTATTTTTTAAATAATTTCACGTTGACATCCTTCACACAGGTTTGTTGGAGAGCACCTAGACATTTTTGTTTGGCTTTCTTCTCAGGCTGCGAACCAGCATTAGGTGTATCAGGTCACAGTCTACTTGGTGCTCCATCCATAGACGGCACTCTGTGAAACATTCAACAGCATTACAGTGTGTTGCTATGGGTTCAGTGTCAGCTTCAGCCCCACTACCACTGTCAGAGTACTAGGAAGTAGCATCAGCTGAATTACACTGGCTCTGACGAACTTGATCAGGGATACGTTCAACTGTTAGGAATGACTGACCACCCTCCTTGATGCCGCAGTACACCCAATCCAACACACTGTCACCACTGAGTCAGATGCTGAGTTTAGCAGTTAGGTTTTCTGCCAGAGCCATTATCTTGGTGTTTATGTCCATCTCCCATAACTCTGAGACTGGTTCTTGCTCCCCCTTGTTCGGCCTATTGCATTTCAGTCTCAGTCACCAGCTCCATCTATATTTTTTTGATCAGATGCAATAATTTCCGATTTTCTCTGCGCCTTTGCTATTGTCTCGGCACAAACACGATCCCACACCTCACCACCCATGTAAATGACATCCTTTAAAGAAACTCATTTCATGATATCCTGCAATAGCATGTCCTCATTTGTGTGAGACAGGACAGCCTGTAAATAAAAATTACGTACTTACCGTAATTCTTGATGTTCTAGGAATATCTTCACCATTTACTCACACTAATGGGTCTACATCGGAGGCACTAGGACCCTGCGGGAGTCAAAACTTTCGAGGGGGGCTGGCACCAAGGCAAGCGGTGTGCATGAACGGTGCCGCGAGAATGGCTTGCAGCACTAGGCTTACCTCGGCGCCAGCCCCCAACTGCCTCAGTTCCTTTTTTGCCAAGGAGGTGCAGTATAACCTAACTGCTGGTCATGCACGTATGCTAAGGGCATAAGGAGCCCTGAAGACCTGTGTAAGAGTGGTCAGTTTGAGAGTACTATAGTGTCTTCACAGTTCAAGCCTTGAACAAGGGAGAAGAGCAATAAGATACTGGAGTGAGCTCAGGGAATGGCAGGGTAGGCGTGTGAATAAATGGTGAAAATATTCCTAGAAGATCAAGAATTATGGTAAGTACGTAATTTTCGTATCTTCCAGGAATGTATCTTCACCATTTATTTGCACTAATGGGTCAGACTACCAAGCTGAGATAAAACCCCTGGGGTAGGGTGGTAGGAGTGAAGAGCTCACTCTGCACTGAAGTCCATTCAGGACAGTCCTGCCAGTGGCATACCACCTGGAAGTGACATGCAGGGTATAGTGCGCAACTAAAATGTGCACTGTGACCCCAGTTATAGCTTTGCAAGCATCACCTGACAGACAGAGAACAAATCCCTGCTAGAGACGTGATAACTGCAATGATGAAGTTGGCACGTACTTGACCTTTCAACCTGACCTAGGCATGGCATAGCAAGGTGAGGTACCTCACAACCCAGGCAGAGTGCGCTTTGAGTGGAGCAGGCTGACTCATTCAACTGAAAGCAAGGCAGGCCAAAATCCATTTGAATTGTTTGAAATCTTAGTTCTGCGCAGGTGAGAAGTGAGGACCCCCCCTGAACATTCAGAGAATGGGGAGAGAGTGCTCTCTGACATTCTGGAAGCTGGCAAATAGGTGGACAGCATAGTGGCAGATTCAGAGAGAACTCTGAAGCCACTTAGGATGGATTTTATTGAGCGCAGAGCACTACCTGGCTGGCAGTATAACCCAGAGGTTAGAGTAATGAGCTGTGATTGAGTTTGGTACCTGCAGACCTGGGTTTGATTCACACAGCCTCCACTTGCATACTGTGTGACTCTCAGCAAGTCACTTAACCAGCTCAAAGCTCCCGGGTCACCCCTGAAAACAGGCACTTGTGCCTAGTGGGCCTTACCCAGTTAACAAAGACTAAATAAATAAATACCTTTTCCTGTGGGAAACAGCATAAGGGGAATCTGAGATCAGGAGATAATATCAGACAATCTGCAAGCAGAAGAGATAGCCACTAGAGGTTGCTGTCTAAGTAGAAACTTAGCTCACAAGTTACAAATGGCTCAAAGATCTTGTAAGGGGCATGTCCAGCACAATGCTGATATCCAGGCAACTACCAGCTTCCAGAGAGGGGCCTCGTGTGTAAAAATGCCCTAAGTATTGCAAGAATGGAACAGAAGACCCTGACACAACTTGTCCAGTCTGAGAGGAAAGATGCTCTGTTGGCTGAGTGAAAGCCTCATTAACAGAGAAGTACATCTGTCAAGGCATAGGGTGCAATCAAATGTGCCAGTGTATAGCAGATGCCTGGCAAATAATTAGCTTGAAGTAGGTTCCTCTGCTCCAGGCCCTGTCTCCACACTCTCATAGCTTCTCAGGAAACAAGGGAAGAGAGTGCTCTGCGTTGTTTGTTCGTGAAATATGAGGTAGACTGCCATCTGTTCGGAAAAATACTGTTTTGTACCTGTTGAGATCCAGCAGGGCTGGCAGGCTACACAAAAACAGCTTGCGTGTCCAACCTACTGAAGTGGGGATGGCACTCTGATGAATGGGTTCCAGATATCTTGTGATTAAAACCCTGGTAGTGGTTAAGCTGGCCCAGTGGCGTGGAGGGCTGAGGCATCCATGCCTTACCTCCCGCCATGCCGGCAACCAGTGTTCAAGGTGCGAGCGGGCTGCCAGGGGTCGACTGGGGGCAGAGAGAGGATTGATGGTTCAGAAGACAGCTCTCCTCTCCCGGGGAGAGAGGAATAACACTCCTGCCAAATGACTGCCCCCAGGTGGAGGCCTCCGGATAGAACAGGTCTGTGGATGCCTGAAAAAGGGAGGTGCTGTGGGACTTCCGCTGACATGTGCACACCTCCATGCACGCACGCATGTCTGGCAACAGAGAAAGAGGGAGAAAAATGGAGGAAAAAGCCCAGCGGCAGGGTGATGCCCGACCCTCCGCAGGCTCCGCACCCGGCAACCATGCTGAAGGTAAGTCCCAGTGATACCAGGGTGATGTGACGGGTGGGTCGGACAGAAGGGGCAGCCGGGACGAGGAGTACAAACACCTATATGGTAAAATGCCCTGGTATTGGGCTACCCCACAGGGAGGCCTCCAAAGAGAGAATTGCCCAGGGTTTTGGACAACTTGGAATCAATATCTCAGGCGCGCTCTGAGAGTGCAGATGGCAGTACATAGAAGCTTGCATATCCAAGGGGCAAAGCAATCCTGGAGAATAAAAGAACTAATGACTGCTTGGAAAAACCTGTATATGGCAGTCGGCAAAATCCCCCTCTTTCTTTTTTTTTGGTTTTTAAACCCTGTGCCAGGGGCAAGCCAAGCCCCAAAGGGGTAGCGGAAACTTTACCCTTGGAGCCAGCAAGAGCACGAGCAGGTCCTGAGATACATCAGAAGAACCTGGGGTCTGGAGAGTCCAGGGAAGAAGTCATAAATGGCACCCCTAGCAGAGATGAGGAGGGGGTGGAGTTATCTTCCTTGATATCCCACAGAGGGGAGAGGAATAGGGAGGTTCCCCTAAACTAATAACATCTGGCATCATCTGGGTTCCACACGGAACACCACAGAGGGTGCCAGAGTAGGCACCAGGGACAGTGCAGACCTGATCCAGATTCAGCGCCAAACCAAGCCAGGCAGGACACTGACCCTGATGCCGGACCCGACACCAAACACGGCACCAGACACAGCGCAGAATATGGTACCCAACATGGTGCCTAACATGGCGCCAGACAGGGCACTGGACATGGCGCCGGAAACAACGCCAACCAGGCGCCAGCTCAACAGCAGGCACCAGCTCAACAGCAGGGCCTCCACTCCACACACTATTGGCACTAAACTGACACCAAAGCAGGAGAGGGAGAGAGAGAGTCTGGCACCAGGAAAACCAAAGAGCTGAACCAGCACTAGCACCAGGGCTAGGAAGGCACCAAGACAGGCCAGAAGGCCGAACCCAGAACCAAAGCCAGGCCCACAGCACCAACGACCCTGGCAGACCTGAGGTGACCAGAGCAGTACCCGACTGGTCCTACCAAGAGAAATAAGGTAGGGGGGTGGCCAGCGGGGCAGAAGTCGGTGGCACGGTCACTGGCTATGGCAGAAGGCTGTTGCCGAAGACACCTGCTCTACCTGGCTTGGAGGGCCCCACCAGTGGGTTCAGTGCTACCAACCAACAAGGGCCTGGGACCAGATCCAACAGCAGCAACACCCGCTGCTCCGAAGAGCTGCCCATGGAAGACTGCCCACTGGGACCCCCCCTAGGGACAGAGGGGGGGCTACAGGCCCGAGGTCTCAGTGTCCTGGTGCCAAGGCCTATGGCAATGAGGAGCATGCCAACGGGCCCATGGCCCCAGGAACCGAGGGTCTCATGGAGTCTTCTCGTAGGGCGATCTCGAGTGGTACTGTTTCTTCTCCCACTTTAGAGTGGGAGAAGAACTTGAGGGTGAGCAGCACCAAGATTCCAACCAGAATCGGGAACCAGCCTGCTCCTTCATGCTCCAGAGATCTGTGCTTCCCTTGAGCACAGGACCGCCCGTGGTCAGAACCCTTCCCTCACAGGAAAGTGGACCGGACACGGCCTCCGCTGCAGCAGCAGCCTGCCAACCACGGCGTCAGGCCGGCACAGCACCAGCCCGAAAAGGCCCCGGTAAAACACAGTGCCAGCCTAACACAGTGCTGGGCCAAACATGGCACCAAGGCAAACATAGCGCTGGGCTGAACATGGTGCCAAAGCAAACATGGCGCCAAACACAGTGCTGTGCCCAAACATGGCACTGGGCCAAACACAGCACAAGGCCAAAACACGGTGCCAAGCCAACATGACACCGGGCCCAAACACAGCGCCAGCCCAAACACAGCGCCGGGCTAACACGGCGCCAGGCAAACATGGCACTGAGCCAAAACATGGCGCTGAGCCAACACAGCGCCGGGCCAAACACTAGGTATTTACCTTGGTAAATCATCCTCTGCTTCTATGCAAGCTTAAAGCATAGGTGCCTCCAGGGCCCGGCTGGGGATTGCCTGAAGGGACAACCAGCATTGGCTGCAGCTGTGGCGACCATGGCTGGGGTGTCATCGGGGTCGACACCAGTAGAACAGGCATCAGCTGGACTGGCAAGACAGGTGCCACCAGCCACAAAGGGGAAGCAGGCATTTGCACAAGGGAGCTAGCTCCCGATGGAGGTAGAGGCGATGCCTGTGTGGATGAGGCAAGCACTTGCTCTGGGCATTGCTTAGAAGTGCCGGTCCTGGAGTCAGGGACGTAAGTAGGCAATACTAGAACCAGGGGAGCAATGGGCAAGGACCTGCCGCCCACAGAAGAAATCCCGGTCGAGCCACCTGACTGAGGACCCACTAGAAGTAAGGGCCGAAGCATCAGGGGCTGAGAGGCAGAGGACGAAGTCCAATGCCCCGAGGAGCCGCCGCCCGAGACTGAAATAAGGGCAGGCAGCTGAGAAACTGGCAACCCCGAAGGGGTAAGGGCTGCCAAAGGAGGAGTGGCCAACATCCCGTGGAAGGAAGATCCAGAGGCGGTCACCATCTTATGCGGTGACCAAGAACGGGAAGTTAACCAGGGCCAGTCCCTGTGCTTGTCCTGGTGCTCGTGCTTCTCATTGGACTTCTTCTCCTTTTGGGTAGGGGAAGAAGTCAAAGCCCCAGAGGCTGCGGAAGAAGAGAAACTTTTACCCTGAAGCTCCTTCCCCATCTTTGCTAAACTATTCTGCAGCAAGAAGCTCTGGAAGGTCTTCAAATGGCATCTCCGGGTGGCCTGGTTGAAGTCCTGGCAGTGCTGGCAGGCCTCGGTGTCGTGGTCAGGGCCTAAGCAGAGCAGGCAGGAAGAATGGCCATCCTTGGAGGGAAGCTGTTTGCCACAAGCACACTTCGTATGCCGGCCGGAAGATGACACTGGAGAAGAAGACATGCACAAATGTAAAGAAACACTGAAAAAAGAATGTATTTTTGACATAAATTAAGAAAAAATCTTGAGTAAAGCGCGAGCAAAATGGCGGTTGACTAAAGCAGGCATCTGTGAAGGTCCGATGTGCATGGGTCGACGGCGAGAAAAGAACTGAGGATGGGCTGGGGGATTGCCCTTTTTATACCATACATGAATGTCGACGTGACGACAATTGGGGGCAGTCCTCCACTGTAGACTGCTAGCTAGAAGTTTTCGGTGTGGTCCTAGCACCTGGTGGCTTAGTCCTACCGGTGTTGTCTGCTGCAAGAGCCCCCCCGAAGCAAGATCTTATCTGACTAAGATCAACAGGGATCGTTACCCCAAGGTACTTGAGAGCAGGAAGGTCCCAGCAGAACTGAAACTGCTGCTTAGTATGCATGCTAAATGTGTAATGAATCTGCAGCACTTCAGTTTTTGAAGTATTAAGCTAATATCCTGCAAATAAACCAAATTCACTAAGGTCTGCCAAAGACTAGGCAGAGAATTTTCTGGGTGTCGCAGGAAAATCAGTAAATCATCTGCGTATAAGGCTAAGGTTTGATGTCTACCACCCAGAAAGGGGCCTTGCATGTTGTGGTACGATCTAGGAGCTTGGGCCAGGGGTTTCAAAAGAGGGCAAACAACAAGTGAGATAGGGGGCAGCCCTGGTGTGTGCCTCTGTGCAGGGAAAAGGAACTAGAGATCTGTTTACTTTAAAATAGGTTTTAGGATCACGATGAATCGAATAGAGAAACTTAATAGAGGGGAGAAGAAATTGCATATGTTTCATGGTGCCAAATAAGGAATTTCAGGCCAGCCAGTCAAAAGCCATATTGGCATCGAAGATGAGCACCAAAAAAGGATCTTTTGATTGGGTGGCATGGTAGAGGATATGCAATGACCTTTTAATGTTGTCTTGGGTCCGTCTCTCTCTAACAGACCATCTCTGGTTTCCATCTACCAGGGTAAGGAAAAGTTTAGCCAATGGTCGAGCCAAAATTGTGGCAACAGTACCTATCTTAATGTGATAATTTTATAATGAAAGTCTGCCAGTAGCTGGCCATGTCCAATGCAATTCATAATGGCTGCTGTAAAACAGAGAATAATGGATAGGTAAATGTGTGTTATGGATTTCATTCACACACCAAAGGTGTGCGATGATCCATAAACCTCAAGAGCAAAGCTCGAGAGGTTTATGTTGTCATCACACACCGAGGGTGTGTGAAAAAAATTCATAACATAGAGGATAATGTATGGTCATCGATGGTTAACCGGTTTGTTAACCATCGAGAGGTTGCCAGGCGACCATGTAAAACACACGAGATGGCTTCGAGAGGTTTACATCACCATCAACCTCACATTGGTTAAAACAACGGTTAATCATCGATGTACCATACATTATATTTTACAGTGTATGGTACCATTTAGGTTTTTAAGAAAAGAAAGCAGTTCCTTACTGCAGTTTTTTTTAAGTCACCACTGCTCTGCCCTCAATGCTGCGGCCGTTTCAAGGCTGTCCCATCCAGTTGTGCGCATGCCCAGACTGTTCCCGGTTGTTAACCTATCAATGTGACGTACCATCGATGGGTAACAACATTGTGACGTCACATCAATGGTAAAACGTTGTTATAAAAAGGTAGATTACTACCTATAACAACGTTCTACAATACATTATATCAAACTGACCTATCCTTTATTTTTTATAATTGCTGGTTTGGAGGTTTAGACTGTATTTCTAGCAGCTTGAAAGAAAAACACATTTTTTAGCTAGAGTACAGTTTTATTTTTGAAGAAATTGAACTGTACACGAATAAAATACAGTTGAAAATACTGCAGTTGAAATACTTTTTGTGAAACAATGGAAAGCAACAGTTCTAAAGTCTTTTCTTTGTGGAATGTCATATCAACCGGATTTTGGGTTATTATGAAGTGTCATAACAACCATATTTCAGGTTATTATTGCCATTGGAGCATAATAACCCAAAATCCAGTTGATATGCATTTTTAACAAACAGTAATCCAGTTGATATTTATGGTCACCAGTAGTTATATCAGTATACTGCAGAGACCCGGGGACATTACAAACAAGGATATCATGGCACATGTGCACGCTGAGCATGCATGCGTGTGCTGCTGTCTGGCAGCGATGGTCACCAGTAGTTATATCAGTATACTGCGGAGACCCGGGGACATCACAAACAAGGATATCATGGCACATGTACCGCTGGGCATGCATGTGTGCTGCTGTCTGGCAGCGATGGTCACCAGTAGTTATATCAGTATACTGCAGAGACCGGGGACATCACAAACAAGGATATCATGGCACATGTACAGCTGAGCATGGTGCTGCTGTCTGGCAGCGATGGTCACCAGTAGTTATATCAGTATACTGCAGAGACCCGGGGACAGTACAAACAAGGATATCATGGCACATGTGCACGCTGAGCATGCATGCGTATGTGTGCAGCTGTCTGGCAGCGATGGTCACCAGTAGTTATATCAGTATACTGCAGAGACCCGGGGACATCACAAACAAGGATATCATGGCACATGTACACGCTGTGCATGCATGCATGTGTGTGTGTGCTGTCTGGCAGCGATGGTCACCAGTAGTTATATCAGTATACTGCAGAGACCCGGGGACATTACAAACAAGGATATCATGGCACATGTGCACGCTGAGCATGCATGCGTACGTGTGCTGCTGTCTGGCAGCGATGGTCACCAGTAGTTATATCAGTATACTGCAGAGACCCGGGGACATCACAAACAAGGATATCATGGCACATGTGCACGCTGAGCATGCATGCGTGTGCTACTGTCTGGCAGCAATGGTCACCAGTAGTTATATCAGTATACTGCAGAGACCCGGGGACATCACAAACAAGGATATCATGGCACATGTACACGCTGAGCATGCATGCATGTGTGTGTGTGCTGTCTGGCAGCGATGGTCACCAGTAGTTATATCAGTATACTGCAGAGACCCGGGGACATTACAAACAAGGATATCATGGCACATGTGCACGCTGAGCATGCATGCGTGTGCTGCTGTCTGGCAGCGATGGCCACCAGTAGTTATATCAGTATACTGCAGAGACCTGGGGACATCACAAACAAGGATATCATGGCACATGTGCACGCTGAGCATGCATGCGTGTGCTACTGTCTGGCAGCGATGGTCACCAGTAGTTATATCAGTATACTGCAGAGACCCGGGGACATCACAAACAAGGATATCATGGCACATGTACACGCTGAGCATGCGTGCGTGTGTGCTGCTGTCTGGCAGCGATGGTCACCAGTAGTTATATCAGTATACTGCAGAGACCCGGGGACATCACAAACAAGGATATCATGGCACATGTACACGCTGAGCATGCGTGTGTGCTGCTGTCTGGCAGCGATGGTCACCAGTAGTTATATCAGTATACTGCAGAGACCGGGGACATCACAAACAAGGATATCATGGCACATGTACACGCTGAGCATGCATGCGTGTGCTGCTGTCTGGCAGCGATGGTCACCAGTAGTTATATCAGTATACTGCAGAGACCCGGGGACATCACAAACAAGGATATCATGGCACATGTGCACGCTGAGCATGCGTGTGTGTGCTGCTGTCTGGCAGCGATGGTCACCAGTAGTTATATCAGCATACTGCAGAGACCCGGGGACATCACAAACAAGGATATCATGGCACATGTACACGCTGAGCATGCATGCGTGTGTGCTGCTGTCTGGCAGCGATGGTCACCAGTAGTTATATCAGTATACTGCAGAGACCCGGGGACATCACAAACAGGATATCATGGCACATGTACCGCTGAGCATGCATGTGTGCTGCTGTCTGGCAGCGATGGTCACCAGTAGTTATATCAGTATACTGCAGAGACCCGGGGACATTACAAACAAGGATATCATGGCACATGTACACGCTGAGCATGCATGCGTGTGCTGCTGTCTGGCAGCGATGGTCACCAGTAGTTATATCAGTATACTGCAGAGACCTGGGGACATCACAAACAAGGATATCATGGCACGTGTACACGTTGGGCATGCAGTGTGCTGCTGTCTGGCAGCGATGGTCACCAGTAGTTATATCAGTATACTGCAGAGACCGGGGGACATTACAAACAAGGATATCATGGCACATGTGCACGCTGAGCATCCATGCGTGTGCTGCTGTCTGGCAGCGATGGTCACCAGTAGTTATATCAGTATACTGCAGAGACCGGGGGACATTACAAACAAAGATATCATGGCACATGTGCACGCTGAGCATGCATGTGTGTGCTGCTGTCTGGCAGCGATGGTCACCAGTAGTTATATCAGTATACTGCGGAGACCCGGGGACATCACAAACAAGGATATCATGGCACATGTGCACGCTAAGCATGCATGTGTGTGTGCCGCTGTCTGGCAGCGATGGTCACCAGTAGTTATATCAGTATACTGCGGAGACCCGGGGACATCACAAACAAGGATATCATGGCACATGTGCAAGCTGAGCACGCATGTGTGTGCTGCTGTCTGGCAGCGATGGTCACCAGTAGTTATATCAGTATACTGCGGAGACCGGGGACATTACAAACAAGGATATCATGCACATGTCACGCTGAGCATGCATGTGTGTGCTGCTGTCTGGCAGCGATGGTCACCAGTAGTTATATCAGTATACTGCGGAGACCGGGGGACATCACAAACAAGGATATCATGGCACATGTGCACGCTGAGCATGCATGTGTGTGTGCTGCTGTCTGGCAGCGATGGTCACCAGTAGTTATATCAGTATACTGCGGAGACCCGGGGACATCACAAACAAGGATATCACAGCACATGTGCATGCTGAGCATGCATGTGTGTGCTGCTGTCTGGCAGCGATGGTCACCAGTAGTTATATCAGTATACTGCAGAGACCCGGGGACATCACAAACAAGGATATCATGGCACATGTACGTTGAGCATGCATGTGTGTGCTGCTGTCTGGCAGCGATGGTCACCAGTAGTTATATCAGTATACTGCAGAGACCCGGGGACATCACAAACAAGGATATCATGGCACATGTACACGCTGAGCATGCATGCATGTGTGCTGCTGTCTGGCAGCGATGGTCACCAGTAGTTATATCAGTATACTGCAGAGACCGGGGACATCACAAACAAGGATATCATGGCACATGTGCACGCTGAGCATGCATGTGTGTGCTGCTGTCTGGCAGCGATGGTCACCAGTAGTTATATCAGTATACTGCAGAGACCCGGGGACATTCACAAACAAGGATATCATGGCACATGTACACGTTGGGCATGCATGTGTGTGCTGCTGTCTGGCAGCGATGGTCACCAGTAGTTATATCAGTATACTGCAGAGACCCGGGGACATCACAAACAAGGATATCATGGCACATGTGCACGCTGAGCATGCATGTGTGTGCTGCTGTCTGGCAGCGATGGTCACCAGTAGTTATATCAGTATACTGCGGAGACCCGGGGACATTACAAACAAGGATATCATGGCACATGTGCACGCTGAGCATGCATGTGTGTGCTGCTGTCTGGCAGCGATGGTCACCAGTAGTTATATCAGTATACTGCGGAGACCCGGGGACATCACAAACAAGGATATCACAGCACATGTGCATGCTGAGCATGCATGTGTGTGCTGCTGTCTGGCAGCGATGGTCACCAGTAGTTATATCAGTATACTGCAGAGACCCGGGGACATCACAAACAAGGATATCATGGCACATGTGCACGCTGAGCATGCATGTGTGTGCTGCTGTCTGGCAGCGATGGTCACCAGTAGTTATATCAGTATACTGCAGAGACCCGGGGACATTACAAACAAGGATATCATGGCACATGTACACGTTGGGCATGCATGCGTGTGCTGCTGTCTGGCAGCGAGACAGCAATGCCTGGCTTGACAAGGGAGATACCACCTTCTCGTTCCCAAAGCAAACCTTGTGGGGAGTCTACGAGGATTATGTATACATATATCCTCGCCTCCTGCACAGGATCATCTAGGTGCCAGTGCAAGCAGTGGTGCCACTTGGTGAAAGGAGAAAGAAAACCAGGGGAAATGCCAGTGTGTGTTTATCTAGGTGAGGGGTTTCTGTGTGGGGGTGTGTGTGGGCGTATACATAGGTATGGGTATAGACTGGCCAAGATAAAGCTATCTTATCTATCTAAATTGTTTACTGTATTGTATTCTATCCTACCCTACCCAGGGCCACCCTATAAATGAGCTTTACTCAATGGAGCGTTTTCCTTGTAACATAAATAGCTACAAATACAAAGCTTATGACCAACTTGCAAGACAGTACCTACCTTGCAAACCTGGGTGTGTAATAATGGAATACATGACCAACTTGCAAGATAGTGCTACTGTCTTGCAAAGCTGGGTATGGTACAATGGAATACTAAACCAATCAGAGAACAGCTTCAACAATGCTGATGACATCACAATAGCAATGTGCAACACAAAAGCCAGCATATGTGAGATGCCGTATAGACTTATTTGCTTTCTGCTTTGCATCACCTTTTGATAGCACTGACTTGTAATGCATTGATTGTATTGATTTGTACTGTACTGATTTGTTTCTCTTGTGCTCAGTCATTGATCAGACGGGCACAGTTTACATTTTGTACTTCTTTCTTTTTGTAAATTTCGATCCTTTTTATCACAAAACCACCTAAACACCTGTTGTACAAATCAAATATGACATGGGTGAATAAGTGAGCGAGTACAAAAAACAATGACTAACCGCATAATGCAATGCTACCTTGTACCCAGTCTTGAATGCCTCACTGTTTATTGATTTTTTGATTCTGTACGGTAGAAAACGCTGAATTTCTCTGATGCTTGTCTGTATTCCTCATTTATAATTTGGACCATATTTAAATGTTCGATATGCCTTGTTGCTTACTGTATGTTGATAGGTTCATAGGTAACTACGAATTCGAGGGACAAGCCCATTATGAACTCACCACCATTAACTAATGGTGGGTAAGATATTTATTGTTGCCTATATATATAATTATCAAGGTTGGTCTTAAACTGTTCCAAATTTGCACTTAGGACTACTTCAGGTGGTAAAGAGTTCCAGATCAGTGTTGCCCATAGTGTTATAAACATATTTCTTTTCAGTTTTATTAATGTTTTTTTTTCCTTCAATTTATGAGACCTAGTGTTACCATGAGTTATATGCCACTCTAAACAAATACTTTCAAACAGGGCATTATCCCTTGTAGCCCTGTACAGCAGACAAAGATCCCTTCTCAATGAATGGTACTCTAGAGAAAATAACCCCAGTGTTTTCAGTCTATTTCAAAGGTAAGTGGTCCCAGGTTGGAGATATTTCTGGTCAGTCTCCTTTGTACCTTCTCAACTGTGGCTTTTCCCCGCACTGATGTGGGTGCACAGAAGGAGGCGCAGAAATCTAAATGGGGTCTAACCAGACTACAATATAGAGGCACAAGTACCTCTAGTTACCTGCTTTTAATGTTTTTTAAAATACAAGTAATCATGCTGTGACATTTCTTAGCTGTTGATAACTCTGAATATCTCTGTTGGAATTGTTTCTACTTCAAAATGCTGTATGTACTCCTCCCAGATCGTGCCTGAACATAGGCAACTGTTTGTCTAGTGTACCTACCTGGTCAACAAAAAATAAATAAAATATCTTCACGCGCTGTACTTGACCTTTTTTTGACCTCACTTGTGGCTAGTATAGCTCGGAAAGATATTTTGCACTAGCTCACTCGACCATATCCCATATACAGTGGCATTCTGTGTAATTGTTAACATCATTTTTAATTGTTTCATCATATTTTATGTAATTAACTTGTTTGTATGCAACTTTATCTATATATGATGTACACTACATAGGACAGCCCTAGAAATGGGCTTTGCCTAGTGCCTTATCCTAACTTGAACTTGAGGGTTGAGCAGAAGATTTCTACTTTAAACCTCAAAATTTTGCACTTTAATAGCTTCACAACCGTTCAATGGATTTTCACAAAATTTTGCACACGCAGTCTCAGAGGATAGTCTCTTGACGTGCCAAGTTTCGTTCTGGTTGGCTGTGCGGATTCTGAGATCCAGACACCGAAATAAGTGAAACAAATTTGTTTTTTTGCTGTCCTTTTGTCATCGCCTAGCACCCAGATAGTTTGGAATTGTGGTCTGAATGTTTCAGGGTAGGAAGGGCTTGGTCCACAGTGCTGCCTTTCGCTGGTCTGGTGAAAAAATATTAATCCGTTCCAAAATTGTTAAATTTAGAAATTTCGGTTCTGAGCAAGTTTAGTACAGCCTTTTGGGTAGCTGCTTGGAACTAAACAAGAATTTGGTCCATACAAAAAAGGATCGTTTTTATGTTTGCTTGTGTGCACGTGCTGCAACAAACATCTTGTAGCAGTAGCACATTTCAAAGGTGTGTCAGTGTTGCGGCCAATGCAGCGGATGCTTTATTGGGTGCATCCCTCAGCCATCAATCAGTAAGCATGCTGCACATGACAGCATCTTCAAAGAGAGCCAAATAGTTAAAAGAAATCTGCTGCTGCAATCAGGTACAGTTTCGTCACTGCAGCATCAGATGACAAGACTCCAGCCATGTGCATTACAGTGCACAGTAGGCCATGCACTGTAATGCGTGTGGCCAGAGTTACAAGCAATATGTTTGCTCAGTGTGCCTTTCCTGGTGAAACATTTCAATAAATAAAGTAGTCATGGCACTGCTTTCCACAATGGCGGCTCCTGCCGCCCACCACACAGTCCTGCAAAGCCGACATCGGGGTGCCCAGTCCCAGAGTCCGCATGTATCCCCCTCCGATTGATGTGGCATAGTGGGAGCCCACCCCAGTGTGCTGAACAACTGTTTTATTTTATTTACAACACCGAGATGCCCACTGCCGGTGTTGAATGTGCCCCTTCCCCCCAAACCACTCTAAAGTATTTGCTGACACTGAGGTGTCCAATCCCCATGTCGGCATGCCCCCCCACACTACTGTGGCACACTTGAAGCCCACCCCAGTGTGCAGAAAAACGTTTTAGTTGATTTCCAACACCGACCATGCGCAGTACAGTGAACAGTAGGCCATGCACTGTAATGCATGTGCCCGGAGTTACGGGCAACATGTTTGCTCAGTGTGCCTTTCTTGATGAAACATTTCAAGAAATAAAGTAGCCGCAGCACAGCTTTCCACAGTGGCGGCTCCTGCCGACCGCCACACACACTCCTGCAAAGCTAACATCAGGGTGCCCAATCCCTGTGTTGGCATGTGTCCCCATTAATGTGGCACAGTGGGAGCCTACCCCAATGTGCAGAACTGTTTTATTTTATTTCCGACACCGGGATGCACCCCCTTCCCTTCACTACTGTGCACACTGGGAGCCCACCCCAGTGTGCACACATTAATAATTTGATTTTCCTGTGAATGAAGAACACCGTCTGCTGTTTTTTTTCCTGTAAAAAGAAAGACGGTGCATCGTGTCTCCCCTCCCCTCCTCTGCACACCCACCTCCCCCCACCCCCAGCCCCCATACTTACCTCCGGAGGTCAGGAGCAGCGATCTTACCTGAACCAGGGCGCATCTGCACTCTTCAAAGCCGACCGGCAAACTGAAGATTTCAAGGTAAGCCGTATAATGGGAGTCATTCAGGGGTTTCAACTTAGGTTGGTATCTTGACTATTTTTAGGAATTTTGGCCTCAAATTTTCAACATGGGATTCTTGGGACCCCACCTCATGAACACTGGCAATGTCATTTCGTTTCTCTGTCCTGAAAGGTGTTTTCGTGGTCACTGCACAGAATCACCTTTTGGGACCAATTAATTACACAACAGTGCCACTATTCATGAGAGGAGGTCCCAAAAAGCCCATGTTACTAATCTGGTGAAAATATTCCAAACAATGACTGCGTTACGAGTGTGCATTGAGCAGTTTATACGCAGATTTGTAACTTCACCAGTTTTTCAATACTTTCACTCCAGATTTTCCATATTGCCATTTTTTCACACCTCCATACGAACAGTATAGCTGCCATTTTTCACATCCTGCCCAAAATATGTTTTCGCACCAGTGGCACAGAATGACACGGTCACTGTGGGAAATCAACTTTCGGGACAAATTAACAAAATCACAGTGCCACTTTTCAAGAGGGGAGGTACCAAAATGCCTATATTGAAAATTTGGTAGTAAAATTCCACAAAATGATTGCATTATGGGGGTGCATTGCGAAGTTTCTATGTACACTCTTAAGTTGGTTAATTTTTCATATTTTCCCTCCAGATTTTCAAAATGGCCATTTTTTCCCACCTCCTCATGAACAGTATAGCTGTCATTTTTCACACCCTGCCCGAAATGCGTTTCCGCACCTGTGGCAACAAATGGCACAGTCGTTGTGCGAAATCACCTTTCAGGATTGAGTAACGAAATGACAGTGCCACTGTTCATGAGGTGGGGTCCCAAAAAGCTCATGTTGAAAATTTGGAGTGAAAATACCAACAAACGTCCAGGGCATTAGGGTTTCCAACTATAATGCCTACCCTGTAGAGACTGACAGGCGTCAGGGGTGTGACTTGGGTTCGTCGGTCATAATGCTCATGGCATTCCACCCCCACCCTACAGCCACTGACAGGCATCTTCAGGTTTTCGGCCCTAACGTTCACTCCATTTTCCTATACTGCACCCATCTCAACTTATTTCCTAATGGAATGGGTGAGCGTAAGGGCCAAAGATCCCAAAGCACACTACGGCACCTGTCGGTGTCTGCAGGGTGGGGTAAGGTGGACTAGCATAAGCATTATGGTCGACGACCCAAAGGTGCATCCCAACACCTTCCACTCTCTGCAGGGTGCGGGTTGGCATTAGTTCAATACTTCACTGCCATTCCTATTATGCATCTCTCTAACTCCTGCACTACCAATGCCAATACCAGCAAGCAAACATTCGGCACTGACAAATGTTTGTTCATATGGGAGTAATGCTTTTCTGTGAGCAAAAAATGTTTTTTTCCATGGCGGTCACCTTGTTTCCATTTTTTACTTAAAAAACTAAAAAAAAAAACCCACAAAAATGACATCCTGCACACACATTAATACGGTGCATGTATCTTGCTAATCGGGACCCTGTTAGGTAGATTCTGCACGTAGTTTTTGGAAAATTACCCAGAAATGTAATTTTTTATACATTTAAAAATCCTTTTTCATGAGCCGATTTTCTTTTTTCGTATGGCATATGCAAAATTATCCCTTCACATGAAAAAATAATGTGGACTCATTTTTTTCCGATTCTTTTTCGCATGAAGGCATCCTTTTTCACATGAAAAAAAAAGTACAAAAAAGAACTAGAAAAAAACTGTCTAAATTCTTTTTTCATATGGATGGATCCTTTTTCATATGTTTTTTTCATTCATACAAAAAAGGATGCCCTCATAAGAAAAAATAATTTGGACTTAGTTGTTTTTTCTAATTCTTTTTTCGTATGAGGGGATCCTTTTTCGTATGCTTGTTTCATGCATATGAAAAGGCTGGTCTTACAACTGAAAAAGACTTTGGACTTAGTTTTTCCCATTTTTTCGTATGTGTTTTTTGTTCATATGAAAAAGGATGCCTTCATACGAAAAAATATTTTGGGCTTCATTTTTTCCCCATATTTGAACTTAAATAAGCCATAATTCCCTCAACATTTGGACTTAAGGGACAATCCATATACCAAAACACGGGTCTTAAGGAGTACTACGAGAATAACACATAACCCCCCCAAAAAAACAAAAAATTATGGGCTACATTAAAATAAAAAAAAAAATAAAAAAAATCCCATAGGATAACACTGGAACTTTAACAAGCCATACAATGAAACAAATAAATTGCTGTTTTGGAAGAAATGGAAGCACAGGACCCACAGGGCCCTGCTCTTCCACACCTACACACATGTATGTTTCTATGGAGGGAAGGAAGTGCAGGGCCCAGAGGGCTCTGCGCTCCCACAGGCAACTGAGGATATGATTATACTATCTCCAAAAGTAAGGAAATTAATTGCAAAAAATGTTGCTAGTGCACTAGTTAGGGTTAAAGCAACAAAAGCAGGGAAATGTGATGTTAGGGTTCCCAACCCTAACCCACCACCCTCACCCTGCAGGCAGCAACAGGAATAACCATTTCGATTTGACCTCTCCTATCGCTTCGAAAATCAGCCATGGCATGGTCAACCCTAACACTCACCCCATTCTTATATACTCAACACATCTCAGCTTATTTACTGATGGAATGGGGTGAGTGTTTGGGTTAACAACCCCAAGGTACACCCTATGACTGATTTGCAAAGCCACAGAAGAGGTCAAACCAAAATATTTTTTCCCTGTTGCTGCCTGCATTGGGGCGAAGGGTGGAGTGTTAGGGTTTGGGAACCCTAACACCACATTTCCCTAATGTTGTCACTTTAACTCTAACAAATGCGTTAAAGTGTTTTTGCATATATATATATATATATGTGTATATATAGATATATTCTCGGCAAAAAACTATGTTAATGTACCATTAGGGTTAATACAATAAAAGTAGGGAAATTATACTTTCTTGAAAAGTAAGAAAATTCTCTGCAAAAAAAAAAAACAAGTTAATGCACCATTAGGGTTAAAGCAGCAAAAGCTGGGAAATGCGACCTTAGGGTTCACAAGACTAAGACCCCACCCCAACCCTGTACGCAGGAACAGGCCTGAGGGGTATGCCTTGGGGTTGTGAACACTAATTCTCACCTCATTCTATGAGTAAGTAAGGGAAGACGGGTACAGTATAGGAGAATGGGGTGAGCATTAGGTTTCACAACCCCATGGGGTATGCACAGCCAAAGAAACACCTCACATTTACATGTTATCCTACAGGAAACACTGGGAAATCCCAAACCTGTGTAACTCAAAACCAAATTAATATACTTTCTCAAAACCAGCAGAAGGCACATCGGTGGGCAAAGCCCTTTGTACCCTGAAAATTTAAGAACAAAATTGCAAACCATTTCTTCACAGTGGAGTGACAAAGAAGCAACTGAGTAAACCTCTGTTATCCTATGGGAAACAGAGCAAAATTTAACCCCGCAGAACTGTACAGACAAGTAATATATTTTCATCAAACCAGTAAAAGGCACATCTGTGGGGCAAGCCCTTCATACGCTGAAAATTTCAGCCCAAAATTCCAGTTTCTTTGCTATGAAGTGACAAAGAAACAGCTATACAAAAAAAACCTTTACCGAGCTTCCTTTTCTGCAATTTGCAGGAAAAGAAAAATCCTTTTTTGCAAATTGCGGAAAAGGATCCTGTTTCATGGTAAAAGATTTCCGCGATTTACGGTAAAATATTTTAGGTGGATAAAATAAACGCATTTCTGAACATTTTTTTTTTTGTTTTAAATGGACCCCAGAATCTGATTCCTCAGGCCCCGATTAGGTATACACAACTACTGGTGTTTACCAAATCCCTATATTTTTAAAATGTAAGTTTGTTTGCCTCACTAAGCAAAAACAAAATGGCGGCAGCACAAAACAGGATTCCGCATTTGCGGAACAGGATTCCACGTTTGTGAAGTAGGATTCTGCATTTGTGGTCAAGAATCCTTTTTTGAGCCTCGCATCTAACTTTTCCCATAGGAAATAATGGGAAATTTAAAAATGTAATAATTTTTGAATGGATTAATATTTTTTCACCAAACCTTCAAAAGGCACTATAGTGACCCAAGACCTATATACCCTAAAAAATTTCACACAAAATTCAACACAGGTTTTGCGTAACGCGGTGACGAAGAATTTGATAAAAAGTAGTAAATTACACATTTTTTGACACTCAGATCTCTGCACTTACACATCCGACTGGAACAAAACTTGCCACGTCAAGAGATGTCTGGTCCCTGATGGCACATGCCAAATTTCATGCGAAGCGCTTGATTAGTTGCAAGGTTATTAAAGTGAAACGTCCACATCCTGTTGGGCCCTGCCTCTGTGTGAAGCAGGGCCCAATTAGTAGTTACATAAATACTGCTAATTTCTTTACTTATTGTGCATTATTTTATTTTTTAATAGTATCTGGTTGATCCTGCGCCCTCCCCTCCGGCATTTTAGAATGAACACACCTTTCTGGAGCACCCGCAACCACCCGCGGCTGTCCCCAGTATGATGTGTCGGGTGGGGAACAGCTGGGGTGCCTCCATAAGCTTACTATGCAGCAATACTTTCAAAGAGCTCTGGTTTGGACACTACGCATGTCCACAGTATACCGATACCAAGCACAGAGTGGCAGGGTGCCAAACCAGAGCTATTTGAAGCTACCGCAATACAGATGTACTGTGGTTGTTTCAAATAGCTCTGGTTTGGAGCCTACATGTGTCCATGCTATACCGAGACCAGGTACAGACTGATAGGCACCCTGCCACTCTGTGCCTGGTATCGGTATATCATAGACACGCGTAGTGTCCAAACCGAAGCTCTTTGAAAGTATTGCTGCATAGTAAGCTTACGGAGGCACCCCGGCTGCTCCCCGCCCAACACATCATACTGGGGACAGCCACGGGTGGTTGTGGGCGTACGGAAGGGGTGTTCGTTCTAAAATGCCAGTGGGGAGAGCGCAGGATCAACCAGATACTATTAAATCTAAAATAATGCACAGTAAGTAAAGAAATTAGCACTATTTATGTAACTACTAATCGGGCCCTGCTTCACAAGGAGACGAGGCCCGCCGGGACGTGGACGTTTCCCTTTGAAGTCCAAATTTTCAGTTTAACATAGAACCCTAATATAGGGTCGCAGTTGTGTGTGTTTGTCTGTGTGTTTCCCTGGTACCCTTGGGCCCCATGCCTCCCTTGACTGTGCTGTATAAAGATGACCCTACGTGCCCCATCTCAGGGGAAGGGGCATAGGGAATGCAGGTCAAGACATGAGGTGTTGTGGCTGGGAGATTACCAGAAAGGTCAGATTTGAAAAAGCCAAAAGGAGAAAAAAGGTTGATTAAACAAAGGGGATGAGTTCAGGGGCACCCAGTGGTTCAGCAGTTAGAGCTTTCACTTACCCTGCTGGGAAGCCCATGACATCAACCATCAGGCTACAGTGGCTATCCAATTTTCACACTACATTCCTCACAGAGATTGAGTGGCTGCTGTCACTACACCACTGCTCCCTAGTATCCCATAAGGAAGGAGTCATATGAGCAGAGATATGTGACCCACTACAGGACTGTAGCTGCCGTCACAACAGGAGGCGCTGATGCTTAATCCAAAAGCAACAGGATGTCCATCCTCACATCATGCAAAGGTTTTGTGCATCACAGCTGGACTTGGTCCCATACCAGTCCAGCCGGACAGAAACCCCCTACTACAGGCCTCACCACAATGAGAGGGGGATTTAGAGATTCAGAGGTGGCCACAGCTCTCTCCCTCCTCTAAAGGGTAGACTGTGGAAACAGCACGGAGCTACTGCATTCACTTGGGGGAAGGGAGAGCTGTTGAATGCAGCTTAACCACATCAGATATAGACTGATTTAGAAGCATGACTTCAGCTTTGAGGAACCATCCCCCGCCATGTCCAACTACAGGTAACAGCAATGTAGAGGGAGGAAGGGGAGAGGAACAAAAAAGGGGAGGGAAGGAATAATAAATAAAAACATGCTAACAAATTCCACTGTGCTCCCCTGCAAAAGCAAACCCTCCATAAATGAAATTGCCAACTAGACACACACACAGAAGCACACCTGCAAGCTCAGAGAAGGAATTCACATGAAAATGTGGAATTTTACTGGCCGGTGGAATGAGAAGAAAACTGTGCACTCCTTATTTGTAAACACCTGTGTGCCTGGAATGCTAACAACGGACATCCAGAGGCCAACAATGGTTACCATGACAATAGGTATGCATTCCTCCATACCTACCCCTTCAGAATTTTTCTTACTATCCTTGCCTACTACTGCAGGTACAATACGGTCACTGATCTCTGTCACTCACTATGTCCATCAACCACAAATGGTTCCCACAAGCTTCATTTTCCCACAGTCAGCTCATGGTATGAGGAAAGGAGGTTAATAAGCAGTTGGCAAAAGCCATTAAGCACAGACAAAGAGATTCAGTGAAACGGAAGGAGAGCAAGCAAAACTGGGGGTGGTAAGTACACAGAAGGAAAGCATCGCAGGCAGGAGGTTAAGTACTGGGAGGTACAACAGAGAAGCAGTGTCATTGTAGCACAAGTTTGGAGCATAGAAAGGCTACGTTCAAATCCCACCAGTGCCCCTCACGCAGTGTGACCATGAGCAAGTTAGACCCTCTCTGACCTTCAGCTCACCCAGGTGTAAAATGCAGGGGGAAGGGGATAGTTAAAAAGAAGCCTGTGCCTCATCCATTGTACCATCCAGACCACTGAAATGCAATGAGAGGCAGAGCAATGAAAATGCTAAGAGTACAGGATTCTGAAACAGGGTGCACAGGCTGAAATCCCACTAAAGCCACTTCCATATTGTGTGACCTTGAGCAAGTCACCTGACCCCCAGCGTTCCACTTCTCTCAGCTCTAAACTTGGGTAAAAGCCAGATCCCACTATAAATTAAATGCAGCATCTCAGGCAATCCCGAGTAATGAAACTAAAAATTTAAAACAAAAATGAATCAGGACAGTCTAAGAATTCCCATTAATTAAATCTGCAGGGCACAGGTGGCAACTCTGGCTCTACAGTTTCAGAGGAGACTTCCAGCTTTCACCTTCATCAAATGTGGCAGCGAAGGTTCCATCAGAATCTCCCCTCTCTCAGAGAAGGTGTCTCGAATAATCGAAAGAGACAGCTTTCTGGCAATCTCATCAAGAAGAAAGCGGAGGAAGTCCCTTGGAGGCCTGAGCTACCATGCAGAAGAGAGAAGTGAGGACTTCAGTCAAATGTTTGCCTGACTTTGCTCATTAGCAAAAAGGGAAAAAATGAAAAGGTATTCATATACCACAGGGAAATTATTGATAGGAAATTATTGATATAGGCTACATCTAACAAAATATCATGATTGTTTTTGACTTCTGCTTAGATTAATACGCTCCACTCTTGAGAGATGAACATTCTGTGCTCTCTAATAAGGATAGGGTGTAGAATCAAAGATGACCTACAAAACTGTTGTGTACAGCCATCTTCATTTGGACAATATAAGACTACTCAATTAAGCTGCACCTTCTCCCTGACATTTCATAGGCCATAACGCCCCTTGCCCTCAGCATTACCTCTAACCCGCTCATACCTCATGTAGAGCTGCAACAGCTGATGCTCTAAGAGGATGACCTCATTCACTTAACCAAATACCAAATGTGCTCCATACCAACCATTAAGACAGCACAGAGATGGCCCAGTGGCGTGGCAGGCTGTGGCACCCAATGCCCTGCCGGCAATTTGGGTTCAGGAATGAACCAGGGCCAAATGGGGAAAGGAGATCAAGCATGCACAGACGTCTCTTCTCCTTCAGTGGGTGGGGGAGTTGATAGTGTGTGCTGCTGACACCTAGTGGAGGCCAGCTGCCACAGCAAGTAAATTAAAGAAAGCAAGCAGCCGCCATCAGAGGGCTGGGTGCAAATGCAGAGTGTGTGCGATGTTTTTTCATCACACATTAGTGTCATAACACACATGCCACCCTCAGAGAAACGGAAATTAGAAGGAAAGCACCATGACTGGTGGAATGAAAACGGCAACCCCACAGGCTACGCACCACTGCCTGTGGCACCCACCCAACGATAGTAGTCAGAAACAGAATGGGGCAAGTCCCAAGGCAGTGACTGATGGAGCTAGGGGTCGTGGTCAAATGGGGGCCAGTTGACAGTAAAAGGCGGACAAATGAATGATGAAAAACTTAAAAGACTCCATAGAAATATTAGCAATCATCCTGGGTTAACAATGAGAAATCCAAGATACCTCAGGCAGCCAGAGCTAAGTGACTGGTGTTGGTGGTGGGGAGAGGTGACAAGTACAGGCTATTTACTGTTAATCGTAGTTCTACTACTAGTATTTGATTCACATCCACACTTAAGCAGTCTACCACTAATCATCCTTGGACAGTGGAAACAGACTTCAAGCTTGACATCTACCACCCAATCATGTGCCCTCCGACTGTCACCCACTATTCTAGATCTACATACTGGAAACAGGTATCAAAAGCAAGCTTTGCCACAGAATTATGGGCGGGTCATAGAAACATAGACTTCGACAGCAGATAGTCTGCCCATTTCCCTACCTATTTGATAAGCTGCAGATCCTAGTTAACCAACAGCCTACTTCTTCCTACCCCCCACCAGAATTGCCTTAAGTCTGTCCCATGCAGTCTTGAATTCCCCCACTGTTTTTGACCCAACGACCTACTCAGGAAGGCCATTCTGTGCTTCCACCACCCTCTCCATGAAAAAATGCTTCCTCACATTGCCCATGAGCTGTTCCCCCCTCTATCTTTAAGTTGTGCCCCCTTGTTCTTGCACATCTCTTTTCTGAAAGATGATACCCTCTTGGACTTTGTTGATTTCCTTGAGGTACTTGAAAGTTTCTATCATGTCCACTCTCACTCCTTTCCTTGCGGGTATACATATTAAGCTCCTTTAGACTCTCTTCATATGGCTTCTGGTGCAAACCCTGCACCATTTTAGTTGCCCTCCTCTGGACTGCCTCCATCCTGTCTATGTCCTTGCAGAGATCGGGTCTCCAGAACTGCATGCAGTACTCCAGATGGGGTCTCACCAACTGTCTGTACAGAGGGATAAAAACTTTCTGTTTTCTACTGGTGATACCTCTCCCTATGAATCCCAGTATCCCCCCAGCCCTCCTTACTGTCTTCTCACATTGCTTGCCTACCTTTAGGTCATCTGATATGACTACCCCCAGGTCCCTTACCATTTTTGTTGCTGTTAGTACCTCCCCCACCCACCCCATTGTGTACTCTTCCCCAGGGATTTTGTTTCCCAGGTGCATTACTCTGCACTTCTTTGCATTCAATCTAAGCTGCCATACTTTTGACCATTCCTCCAACCTTACCAAGTCCCTTCTCATCCTTTCCATTCCCCCTTGTGTAATGACCCTGTTGCAGATCTTTGTGTCATCTGCAAAGAGGCATACTTTTCCTTCCAGTCCCTCCACAATGTCAATTAATAAGACATTAAAAAGGACCGGTCCCACTGCTGAACCCTGCGGTACCCCACTAGTAACCCCCCTTTCTTCATTGTGGACTTCATTTACTATAACCCTCTGTGTCCTGTTGTCCAGCCAATGTTTTACCCAGGCTACCACCCTGGGACCACTGTTCAGGCTGGCTAATTTGTATATTAATTTTTTGTGCCGGACTGTGTCAAATGCCTTGCTAAAGTCTAGGTAGGCCATGTCCACACCCCCTCCCTGGTCTACTACTTTGGTCACCCAGTCATAGAAATCTATTAGATTTGTCTGACATGACCCTCCCACTGTGAATCCATGCTGCCTTGGGTCCTGTGCTCCACTGGCCTCTAGGTACTCAACAATTCTTTCTTTCAGAAGTGATTCCATCATTTTCCCTACCACCAAGGTCAAACTAACAGGTCTGTAGTTTCCTGCCTCTGCTTTACTCCTGCTTTTGTGAAGAGGAATCACATCTGCCCTCCTCCAGTCCTCAGGTACCACACCATCCTCCCATGATTTGTTAAAAAGGGTAGTCAGTGATGTCACTAGTTCTCCCCTTAGTTATTTTAGAATTCTGGGGTGAATTCCCGTCAGGCCCCATTCCTTTGTCCACTTTCAGTTTTAGGAGATCTTTCAGGAGCCTTTCTTCTGTGAATGGACTGGTATTGACCTCCCAATCCAGACTGCTTCTAGTGATTGGCTTAGGTACCCCCCCCTCTTCTTTTGTGAATACTGAGCAGAAGTATTCGTTCAGTATCCCTGCTTTTTCACTGTCACTCTCTGCCCACCCACCCTCCACTTTATTAAGCCTCACTATCCCTCCCTTGGTCTTTTCCTGCTCCCTGATGTACCTATGAAAGGTTTTATCCCCCTTCTTAACTGAGTTGGCCATCTTTTCCTCGGTTTGGGCCTTTGCTATTCTGACTGCCTTCCCCGCTTCCTTCTGCTTTAACTGGTACATTTCTCTGTCCTGCTCCTTCTGTGTTTCCTTATACTTCCTGAATGCTATCTTTTTCTCCCTTACCTTCCCCGGCACCTCTTTTGAGAACCAGTGTTTTTTTTCCCTTTGTTTTAATTTAGGCCCTGTCCACACTACACCACTTACAGTCTGTAACAGTTCCAAACCATTACAGACCAGAACCGTTACAGTGTATCCACACTGCCAACAAACAGTCTCGATAACGGTTTGGAACCATTACAGCCCGTCCACATTGTGGGTGCCATGTAACCGTTATGGCTGCACCATATCCCACAATGCAGTTCATGCTGCACTGGGGGAATGCTGGAGCTACACGCTCACGTGTCCACACTATGGCTGGTAACGTTACAGGGGCACAACCGTTTTCGTAACCGTTGTTCAAATCACCTCATAAGTGGTTTCAACAACAGTTACGAAAACTCCTTTTGTAACATTACAGGTGTAAACGCAAACCGTTGTGGTAAAGGTTTGAGCCCTCTGTAACGTTACAGAGGCATAGTGTGGACAGGGCCTTATTTGCTTCACACAAAGGCTTGTTGCCCCTGTGATGGCAGTTTTGACTTTTTCCCACTGTTCCTCCACCCCTCCTTCTTGCCCATTTGCTAGTGCTTTTCTGAGGCACTCATGGTTGTGAACTGAATATTGAAAGTAGAACTATGGAAGTAAACAGAAATTGCTGACTGGTACCATAGTTCTGCTACTAGCATTCAGTTAAAGGACTACAGTCAAAATCTGCAAAAAACATGATGTCCAGAGTGTTTTGATTTTTATGTTTAATCCTGGTGTGTCCTTCTCTTTGTTTGCTGTTAGAAGTTTTTCTAAATTTGCCTACTAGTTTTATGGCCTCTGGGGACAATGACTTAAAATCGCAGTTGTACTACTATAAAATTGAATGTAAACCAATACTTGCTGAACCAGATAATATCAATCCCAGATTCCTAATTGAATCTGCTGCAGCTATTATTAAACCCCCTTACTATTATCTTTAATAAATCCCTATATGAAGGACTCATTCCCCAGGACTGGACATTGGCTACAGTAATCCCAATTTTTAAGAAGGGAAATCACTCCAGACCTGAAAACTATCGTCCAATAAGTCTAACTTCTGTTGTAAGTAAAATCATGGAGAAAGTTATTAAGAAATTACTAGATTGTGAAACTACAGAGGGTAACATGATAGATACTACACAACATGGCTTTAGACAGGGGTATTCCTGTACTACTAATTTGGTTTCCTTTTATAACCATGTCAGTTGGGTATGGACAAAGGTACACCTATGGATGTAATACTTCTCGATTATAGTAGAGCCTTCGATAAAGTTCCTCACGACATACTACTTGATAAAATGAAACAGATGGGTTTCTCACACTACATAATTAATTGGGTGTCAGGTTGGTTAAATAATAGATATCAACAAGTCAGAATCAACGGTACACTTTCCCAGCCATTGAGTGTGACCAGTGGGGTCCCACAGGGATCTGTGTTGGGGCCAACCCTGTTTAACATTTTTATTAGTGACTTGCAGGTTGGCCCTGAAACTGTTCTTTCAAAATTTGCTGACGACACAAAGTTGTGTGATTCTGTTCTAACAGTGTCAGACAGAGAATCTATGAGGAACAGTTTAAAATCTATTGAAAAATGGGCAGCTCTAAACAAAATGACACTCAACTCAGATAAGTGTCATGTTATGCATTTTGGTAAGAATAATCTGAGGCAGACCTACTTATTGAATAATGTGGCCCTTCATGTGTCACCACTGGAATGAGATCTTGGAGTAAACATTAACAACAAATTATCTCCCAATGATCACAATGATAGCGAGGAAAGCCAATGCCTTGCTCACCCGAATCCAGCGTTCATTTGTGTCTAGGACTCAGGAATGTGTGATCCCACTATATAGAGCTTCCATTAGGCCTCACTTGGACTATGGATCTCCCTGCTGGAATCCCTGCTTAAGGCAGGATGTGGATAGAGTTGAAAGGGTGCAGAGAAGAGCCACTAAAATGGTGTCATATTTATCCAAACTAGACTATGAGGAAAGGTTAAAGGTTACGGGGTTACATTCTTTACATACAAGGCGCACAAGAGGTGATCTTCTCCTCCTGTATAAAATTCAGAATTCTCAGGAGTTAATGCATCACTGTGGCTTACATTTCTCAACCGGTTGGAATTCCCCACGGTACCATAACAAACAGATATTTGTTTCTAAAACTAGAACAAAAAGGTTAAATTACTTCACAGTAAAAACCCCTAAACTATGGAATATTCTTCCACAACATTTAGTCGACAGCAGCTCCATTCTTGCCTTTAAGAAAGGGTTGGATTATTGGTTGGAGTGGAATAGCCCTGGGGTATAATTGTCCCACCAATGTGGTGGGGGACAATCTCGATGGGCAGTAGCCTTCCTTTGTCCCTTGAAACCAAGTAAACCAAGTAAACCTATGGTCCCAGATGCATACCTGTCACATGGGTCAGAAGGTACTGTACTAAAAAGAGCAATAAACCATGGTAATACAGAGATTCCCAGATGCCATAAAACTAGTAGAAAAGGTCATAAAACTAGCAGGCAAATGGAGGGGGAAAAAACTCTTAATAGCAAACAAACATAGAACATAGAAACATAGAAGTTGACGGCAGATAAGGACCGCAAGGCCCATCCAGTCTGCCCATTTCTTTTTCTACCTTATAAATGTGCCATCGGCCTTTGCTCTGTCAGTGACCTATCTATTCATAGTCATTTGTATTGCTCCCTTATGCCTATCCCATGCCTGTTTGAAGCCCTGCACTGTATTCATAGCCACCACTTCTTGTGGTAAGCCATTCCATGCATCTACCACCCTTTCTGTGAAAAAGAATTTCCTCACTTCCCCTTAATCGGCCTCCTCTAATCTCATGCTGTGTCCTCTTGTCCTGCTATTTTTCTTATATTTAAACATGTTAGACTCTTTCACCTTGTTTATGCCCTTAAGGTGTTTAAATGTCTCAATCATATCACCTCTCTCCTCCTTTGCTCAAGGGTATACATATTGAGCTCCGTTAATCTGTCCTCATATGTCTTCTGATGCAGTCCCTGCACCATTTGTTGCCCTCTCTGGACTGCCTCAATTTGGTTAATGTCCTTGTGAAGGTGTGGCCTCCAATACTGCACGCAGTACTCCAGATGGGGCCTAACCAATGTCTTGTACAGAGGGATTATTACCTCCCTCTTATGACTTGTGATACCCCTACTAATACACCCTAACACCCCCCTAGCCCTACCTACTGCTTTAGAGGTCTGCTTGGATGATTTTAGGTCATCAGTGATGATGATGCCCAAGTCTCTTTCTTCCTTTGTGACTGCTAGCAACTCCCCTCCCAGCCTATAAGTGGCTTCAGGGTTTCTCTTCCCTATGTGCATGATTTTGCACTTCTTTGCATGAAATCCCAGTTGCCACTCTTCGGACCATTCTGCTAGTTTATCCAGATCTCTTCTCATTCTGCCCACCCCATCTGGATCATCTACTCTGTTGCAGATCTTGGTGTCATCTGCAAACAGACAAGCCTTACCCTCTAGTCCATCTAAGTAGGTCACTAATGAAGATGTTGAATAGGACTGACCTCAGGACTGATCCCTGAGGTACCCCACTTGTGACTTGCATCTCTTCTGACTGTATACCATTTACCACCACTCTCTGTTTTCTGCCAGTCAACCAGTTTGCCACCCAGTTGACCAACTTCTGACCCACCCGAGCCTACCTAGCTTATTTATCAATCTTCTATGTGGAACAGTGTCAAAAGCTTTGCTGAAGTCAAGGTAGGCGACATCAACTGCTCCCCTTGGTCCACCACTCTGGTTACCCAGTCAAAGAAATCTATGAGATTAGTTTGACAGGACCTTCCTTTGTAAACCCATGCTGTCTTGGATCCTGTGCCCTATGGATTCCAGGTGTTGCACTATCCTTTCCTTAAGGAGTGCCTCCATAATCTTGCCCACTACTGAGGTAAGACTGACGGTCTGTAGTTCCCCGCCTCCTCCCTGCTACCACTCTTGTGGAGGGATCACATGAGCCCTTCTCCAGTCTTCTGGGACCTCTCCTGTGCTCAGAGACTCACTAAACAATTCTGCTAATGGCTCTGCAAGTTCCTCCTTTAGCTCCTTAAGTACCCTGGGATGTATGCCATCAGGTCCATTGCCTTATCCACCCTGAGCTTAGCAAGCTCTTGTAGGACCCTTTCTTTTGTGAAGGAAGTAGTGCTCACCTCCTCCCCTGTGTCCATGATGCTGAGCTGTGGGCCCTGCCTACCTTCTCTTCAGTAAATACTGAGCAAAAGTATCTATTTAGGATAGATGCCTTTACAGGGTCCTCCTCCTCACATGCTCCCTTTCTCCATTAAGCTTAGCAATACCCCTCTGGACTTTCTCCTTTCACTAATGTATCTATAGAAGTCTTGTCACCTTCTTTTACTGTTAGGTACTAGTGTTTCCTCAGTTTGGGACTTTGCCTGCCTTACTGCCTTACCTGCTTCCCTTAGGGCAGTTTGGTATGCCTCCCTATCTTCATCCCGCTGTGTTCCCTTATATTTCCTGAAGGCCAGCCTTTTGGCTCTGACCTTTTCTGCTTCTGTATTTGAGAACCAAAGTGGTTTCCTTCTTCTTTTGCACTTCCTTTTCTGTCTAACACAATGGGATGGTGCTTCAAGTATTGCATCCTTAATGCTTGCCCACTTTGCCTGTACCCCCTCACCTGTGTTTCTTTTGCCAGGGCTAGCTTAACTCTGTTGGCCATCTTATCAAAGTCAGCTCCTCTGAAGTCCCATATTTTTGCCTTGGAATGGGATGATTTAGATGTAGTAGCCAAATTGAACCATACCATGTGATGGTCACTGGCCCCAGGTGACCTTCTACCTGGAGATCTGTGATCCCTTCTTTGTTAGTCAGTACTAGATCTAGGATAGCCCTGTCTCTTGTGGGGTTGCTGTACCAGTTGTTTGAGGCCCTCCCCTGCAGGAATCCACTATGAGTCTAGTTCTGGCAGATGTTTCCTGCTGGTATTGACCAATCTGTATCTGGCATGTTGAAGTCTCCCATTATCAGAACCTCCCCTTTAGCTGTCTTGTTTTGTATATCTTCTAACAGTAATGTGTCTATGTCCTCCCCCTGGTCTGGGGCCTGTAGACAACCCCAGTTCTTATGGCTGTCCCATTTCCTGTTTCCAGGGTGACCCACAGTTCTTCTGGCTCCTTATGTGTATTCTGAATTTCTGTAGCTTTGATATTTTCATTAACATACAGGGCCACTCCTCCCCTTTGCACCTCGGATCTCTTCTGAACAATACAGCCAGGTACTGAAGTCTCCTAGTGTGGTTACTGGTAAACCACGCCTCACTAATTGCTACTATGTCCAGTTTAGCCTCTGACATTATTGCCTGCAGGTCTGGGATCTTATTTCCCAGGCTGTGAGCATCTGTGTACATGATTTTCCATTGGCCAGATTTTGGTGTGTTAGTTGTTGGGTGAAGTTTGGCATTACCCTGTGCATCGTATGGGGAGACAAACCTTTTTCTTACCTGGTGATGCAAATGAGCGGCAAACACGCTTGAATTCCTGTTTGACCACTAGCTGAGGGGGAGGTGTTCTTCCCATTCGACGATGGGGTGCTGCACCCTCTCCCATTTGCTAGTTTAAATATTCTGCAAAGACGTCAAACTTCTGCCCCAATGCACTGACTCCTCTTTAGTCAGATGCAGTCCATCAAATTTAAAGAACTTCGCTCCCAGAACTGTTGCCAGTTCCTACAAATCTGTGTCCTTTTCCTGGCACCAGTCCTTGAGCCACGTGTTTAGCCCCTCATCTCCCTTCTCTGACCTTCCGTCCATCTGCTCCCTTCTCCCAGACTGGCAGGATCTCAGAGAAGGAGATGCCGGACGAAATAGATGATAGTTTGTCACCCAGCCTAGTCAGGTGTTCCTTGTCTCACAACTGACCGGCTGGCGAGATCATTAGTCCCTATGTGTACTAGGACATCAATGTTTTCTCCTGCTTTGTGAACAATTTTAGATGCGGTCAGTGTCTCTCCATGCTGATGTACCTGAAACATCTGACCATCACCCCTGGCTGGAGATGGGTATCAACTCCCCGAATCATGGAGTCTCCTATGATCAGAAGTTTTTTGGATTTCCTTTGTGCTTGTTTAGTTTTGGTTCCTGATTTGGGTGAGTATTGTTGTGCTAGCTCCTGTGCCGCAGTGTCCTGCTCTGCAGTGTCTTCTGCCTATTTATTTGATTTCAGAGATAGAGGCAGATACCTGTTTGTAGTGTTTATATGTTTTTGGAGGTAATGTGTTGGAGAGCAGAGAGTGATGGGGCACCTGATTTGCTCCTCCTAACCACCTGCCAACCTCCTGGACCAACTACCCTCTGCGGTCGAGGTTTTCTGTTGGATGCTGGGGAAATGGAGGTGGTTCTTATAATGTATTTCCTCTTCAATATGAAATTTGAGGCGTGCAATCTCTGCCCATGCTGCCCGGAGCTGAGACCTAAGATCTCCAAAGGTCCAGCATGTAGGACAGTGTCCTAAATCCTGTAAGACTGTCCTTCTGAAAATTGTTCCACAGTACCTGCAGTTAATGAAATCCATTCCAAATAAGTTGCTGGGTTTGTAACCTAGTCAGAGTAATTAGAAGGAAGAGAAAAAAAAATGCAAGTAATGGTTTAATTGTGCTTTAACTTGTTTTAACAAGTTAAATTACTAGTGCCCTGTAAATGAGATCACCTTGTGGAGGCCCCACTGATCCGCCCCTTCCTGCTCTGCACAGGAAATGTCCACAACTGTGGTACCTATAAAAGAATGTAGCGTGGGGTGGTTGGGGATGGGGGTGGGTGGCTGGGCCCTTCCCCTGCCTAAAAAGAAGAACCACGGATGAAAGAACAAGGAGGTAAGAGCAGAAACAATCAGTCAACAACAAATGCAGTAACCCTGAAAGCTTATCCTAATGTTAGATAAAACTGTAAAACCTGTAAAGTACCACCTGTAATAATTTCAGAGAAGATATACCCTGTAAGAAACACTTTGCTCCAGAGAAAAATAAAGCAGTAACAGAAGATATACCTTGCAAAAGACAATTTGAATCAGAAGATTACAGCAGTAATCTGTTAGCACACACCTGTAGGCACACCTTGTAATAATGCAGAAGAAGGTATACCAGCAACAACAATTTGAATCAGAGAAAAATTAAAGCAACGAAATGTTAGCAACAAACAGTAGCAATCCCTGTGAGTAAAAAATAAAAACACCACCACACTGTAAATCTGCTTAGCCAAACTAAGTCTTAATCCTTCTCCCTTGCTCTGGTAAGTTTCTCTACTCTGCCTTTCAAGCAGTCTTAGAAGGAAAGAGCTCAGGTGAAGCTAGGTGCCTTGGCCAGCAAACCAAGTCTTCTACCTCCGAGATATCAACTAACCTGACTTTTTAACCCTTCTTTCTGTTGGAAATTACTGACAGTTTGCCAGCTCCACCCCCACATACACACCTAATTCTTTGGAAGAGCTGTGGGAGGAAAAGCAATTAGCTCCTTCAATGTGAGAAGGAGACTGAAACACCTCTGAGACAACAAACCTTTTCAACAAACAAGAATAAAATAAAACACAGTGTCAAACAGTAATTTTGCTTAGCCCAATGATAAAAAAGTCACAAAAATGTAAGCTCCACCTGTAATACTGCAAAGGGAAGGACATACCAGGACTAAACACACAAATCAAAACACTCTGTACAACTTGTTTTTGCAGATTTTGACTGTAGTACCCCTTTAACATCCACACTTAGGCAGTCTTCCAGTGAGCATGCTCGGTCACCAGAACAGTCTTCAAGATCGACTCCTCCTACAACCCAATCATGTGGTCCTCTGGTTCTGCCCTCTCTGCATACTAGAACAGAATCCGCTGCAAGCCTTGCAAGCAAAGGCTTTAAGTAAGATCAGGTCTCGGGAGGGGGGCTGTCTCAGACTGCAAGGTTGTTTCTCTTACCATGACTTCAAGAGGGCAGTAAGAAGCCCAAAGTGGGACATTTCCTCCAGAAACATGATATTTTGCAGTACAAGATAAAATCTTGACCAATGTAACATACTTGTTTTCTCAAAATAATCAGAACTGAGACTAGGTGTTGTAGTTTTTTAGTTGTTTCTGTTGTTTCTTATCATTTAAAGGTATTTTAGTTAAGGTATTATAGTTTTCTACAACATTAAGAGGAAGTTAGAAATATTTTTTTCCACTATAAGAATGTTTTTTTGATGGACACAGCTGCCCAAATCAGGACAGGTGGTAACCCTACTCACAGTATCTTCATGTTTTGTGCCTGTATTTTGACATGGTATAGACAACTGGATAATAATGAAATGGCAAATTCTACACCTTGTAGTAAGAAAAGGACTTCCACAGTAGTAGCACATGCATTTTTTTATAATTATGATCGTTAGAGACCTAGCACTTTATGCACTTCTTGAAAGGGGAGGTCAGGTGGGTATAATCAGGAATTTTAAACTTGTACTCAAAACTGATGCACTGTTGCCCCATTATGTAAACATAAACCAAAACATGTACTGCCACGTCACACCAACAATAGGCCTGCCCCCTACCCCACCCGTTTGCCATGTCAGAGTTCAAGTAATCAGTTTCTTCCTGCGATCCTCTGTCCTTTGGTTTTCTGCCTACCTGGCAAGTTGTTCTTGTTTGTATATTTGGCTGGTGGCATCAGTGCCCCACAGCGAACAATGAAGGCAGACGGGCTCAGTGCGACACAGACACAATGTGACTCACAATGTCTGCTTTTTTCTTTTTGTTGCCCCTGCCTGATTTTTTTACTGTACTCTGCTGAGTACAGTGCGTATGCCTGCCGATACCCCTGGGTATAGTGTGGATGTGAACTGAATACCAATAGTAGAATTATGGTTAAAGGTAAGTAAATATGAGTTACTCACCTGTAACTGTAGTTCTACCAATTGTACACGGTTCACATTCACACTCTGGCAGTTTCCTAGAGAGAGGCAAGACATAGGAAGTCTTCAAGCTAAGCTCCTTCAACACCCAGGTGGTACACCTTCTGGCTCTACCCCATTACATCAGATCTTGCTGGGGCAAGTATCCGGGTGCCATCTGCCGTGGCAGGTCGGGTGGGTTGTGTGGATGTGAACTGTATACCAATAGTAGAACTACAGTTACAGGTGAGTAACCCATAGTTCTAACAACATGGATACCATTCATTAGCCACCCTCTGGCATACTGTAAGCAGTATTCTGGGAGGAGGTAGCAAGGTACGCACCCTTATTTGGCGATGAGAGATTGGAGGACCCAAAGGCAGCATCCCAAAGACTCCTGATTCAATGATCTAATTGGGGATGAAGGTGGGTGCCTTCCTCCATGTTGCAGCCCAGCATATCTCCACAACAGGGATGTCCCTGGAAACAGCCACCAAGGCAGCAATATGTCTAGTGCAGTGGTACTCACTCCGCAGCTCCAGAGTCACTGGTGGCTCTTCAGTGTATCATTTGTGGTTCTTTTTGTGGCTCTTTAACCCTTTATTAACTCCTTACAACCCGTGGCTCTTCAAGGTATAAATCCCTGGCTACAAGTCACATATGATGAGGGGAACTGTAAGCAAGGCAACTGAGTCAGAATCCGTGCCAGCTAAGACAGCTCATAGAAGCACAGAAATTGACAGCAGAAGGGGACCACAAGAGCCACCTAGTCTGCCCAAGAACCTACCTCCCCTCCCTTAACTGCTACTCATTGTTATAATGCCTTTGTATTTATCCCAAGCCTTCTTGCAAGCCACAGCCGTTTTTGCCTCCACCACTCCTTGGTGGAGGATGTTCCACGCGTCGGCCACCCTCTCTGTGAAGAAGAACCACCATCTCTTCAGAAGCAGGTAAGCAGCAAGCTAGAGATCTGTCTGGTGCTGCTAGTAAGGGTGTCTCATGAAGGATCCAGTGTGGAATTATGCTGTATAAACTTACTCTGGAAGCTGTTGAGGAATTTATTTTTAAACGGAACCCCTCTAGGCAATATTTAGCATGTGACATAGAGTTGCTTGTTTTAGAGGCTCATAGTGCTAAGCAGTGCAGTCAATTGTATAATTTACCTTAGTTTTTATGTTTGGCCCTCAAAAGTGAAATTAGTTACGTTCTAAACTTAAAACCCTGGTCTCAGTCCTTCATATACGATTATGGTATGTAGAGAGACCCAGCAGAGCTAATATTCCTTAACCACAAAGCTGGATCCCCCAACTCTACTACCCTCAAGGTGGAGGACCAGCTCTGTGAGAAATTTAGATTCACCTTTTAGAACTGTCTGACTACCTCAAATTATAATGCTGCAGGACTGTTTCTTTGGATTGCATGTCTGAAAAGTTTGGACTCTATTTTGAACTGGGTGAGACTTTTCTAGCAGCGCCATTGCTGTTGATAATGAATTGCTGGGTGACCAGGTGGCTGGCAAAACTATGCGAAGTCCCCTTTGACGGCAACAGTACAAGGATTAGCTGGGGATGTAGTTTAGGGTCCCTGTGTCTAGTTATAGAGTGCTTTTGCCCCTGTTGGTTGGTGTTACTCCCAGGAGGTCAGGGGGAAAGAATGCACAAATCTACCCATGTACTGCTCTGTGGTGTAGCTGGCTGCCCCATTCACAAGGGGGTTAATGGTTTTAAGGGGGGAAGAGTATAAGCACCCCCCTGTTGGGGATGCTTACTAAAACAAAATCTTCCCACCTTTTCTTCCTTTTCAGGGTTCTGGGGCCTGACCTGCCTGCTTTGCAGGTGAAGCCTGCACCCTGCTGGGGATTTAAGGATTGTTGGCACACTTTCGGGGGGGAGGCCGGCGGAGTGGATGATCGGGGAACTGAGGTGGCAATTAACCTAGCCCGGTCGGAGTCTCAACAGCCATCACTGGATGTCCTCTTGGGGAGAGCTGGTGACCAGTAGATGGAGGGAATTGTGACCGTAAGCTGTAGCTGGGTTGGTTTTGGGAGCCATGGCCCAGGGAAGAATGCATGATCCACCTTTGTGCACCATGGCACTGGGGTGGTGAGGCCTGGATCCAGTGGAAGTGAACTGGGTGGTGAGATAGTGCAGTGGTGGCAGCCTGCATTGTGGGGAATGCTGTGGTGGCAGCCTGCCTCCCCTTTACTGTGTGGCACTCCTCCCTGGAGTATGATGGCCTGCAAGGAGTGAGACAGTATGGTCAGTGGGTCTACCAGATCTCCTATGCCATGGATGTGTAGGGATGCCAGGAGCCCAGCTACCAAGGCCTTATTGTGCAGGAAGAATGAATAGGGCAAAGCGGGGAGCGTGACTAGCCAGCATCTGTAGATTAGGCAGCATGAAAGAGTGGAGCCTTGGATAGAGCGTGAGGCCTTGGGATTAATTTGTGTAGGCCTGGTGAAAGTGCTGCTTTAGGTCAGTTTTAATTCTTAAAGTAAATAAGAACACTTAAAACAGCCAGACTATGTGTTGTAGTAATTTTATTAACCACTATAATGACGCCAGCTGCAAAAATAAATTGGCTTGAGCATACAGGAAAATCTACAGGAATTTCACCAAGGTTTTACAGGGAAAATACAGGAAAAATGAGGGTCTGCTACAGGAAAATGCTTTGGCCGATCTGGGAGCACTGTCTGCGTCTGTTAACAGCACAGACACAGAGCACTGCCATGTGGATGCCGCCACTCCGTGGCACTAGGGTATATAAAAAAAAAAAGCAAAAAGTTGCGGACATACAGAGTAAGCAGCAAAAACTGCCCCTGACAAATGCTCACGTAATGAAAGGAAAGGGGGCACTCCAGAGTCAGGTAACCCGAAAAATGATGTCCTGACGTCAGGTGGCCGGGTAAATGAGATGATGCCAGGCACCCTGATGTCAAACATCCCGGTGTCCGGTGCGCCCAGGTAACCATTTGAGCAGGCCAAAAGTGGACCCGACAGAGGGCCAAGGGGCTGGCAGGGGGTCTGAAGGGAAGGATCACATGTCCCGATGCGGGGCCCACCGGGTCGGTCGACGGACCTGGAAAAGGGTCAGGCATTGGAAGGCCTGGTGTAGGCCCAGGCATCGGAACCCCGGGCGTCTGGGGAAAAACAGTACCAGACGGGGGATTAGTGGACGTCTGGGGATCCACCAGCTGAGACAGAGGAACCTCTAGTATCTGTGGACTAAGAGGCCCAGATGGAGGAACCTGAAAGTCTGCAGGATGCTGAGGATACTGTGATTCCAATGGAAGGCCCCCGAGGAGGTTCTGAAGGCCCAATGGGCAGAACTGGCAGACCAGGTTCTGGCGTGGGAACAGTAACGACCACGTCCAGAGAGACAACATCCTCTACCGGTCCCGGAGAGATTGGGGAACCAGGGGAACCACCTCGGGAGGTGGAGAGGAAGATTCCCCAAGAGGGAGAACCCTCAGGGAAAGACTAACGCGGAAACAGCAGCAGGCGCTTCTCGATGTTGGGAGAGACGTTGGCCCCCAATGGGAGTGCCGTGTCCGGGCGGTCGTCAGATGAGTGACTTATCAGCTGGGGCGAAGGAAATAGCCCCATCCATGCAGACATCAGCAGAGTTGGTGCTCCACTTACCAGTGGTGACCATGCCGACACCAGTGAAGCTGGCGTCCGTCTTACTGGCAGTGACCAGGCGGGCGCAGGCAGGACTGAAGTCCAACTTACCAGCGGTGACTGGGCGGACATCCAGCGGAGCTGGAGTCCGGCTTACCCGTCGGGCCCTGCACTCTCTGGCAGAGTCGGGGAGTGACTTAGTGGCCTTGCTACTCGGCTTAGACCCTGGTGTTTGAAGAGGCCTAAGGGCGGCAAGCACACTGGTGTCACCAGAGGGACCCACCTTAACCATTACCAGTTCAGGCAGGGGCGCCGAGGCCCAATCCATTACAGTGGGAGGAGGCTTGGCCAGAGGGGCACTTCCAGATCCAACAGAAGGCCTCTCACCATCCATAGTCCCCGAAGGTGGCCGCGGGCAGGAAAGGGACCCCGGTCCCGGTGCTTATCCTTATAATTTTTCTTCATTTTGTGCTCCGCAGTGGGGGAGGAAGAGTAAGTAAAGTAAGTAAAGTAAAAATTTATTTTTAAGCGCTTTTCAAAGCCAAAGCGCTGTACAAATAGAAGGCAATTAAAATACAAACATATAACACTAACAACAACAATAACAGAGGAATCCCACAGCCTCTGCGACTCCTTCTCCATGTTTGCCGTCTTAATCTTCAACAGATGTGCATCCAGGACCTGTTGCTGCCGTTTCCGTGTGGACTGATAAAAATCCTTGCAGGCCGCACAGCCCTCGGTATTACGATCAGGGTTTAGGCAGAACAGGCAAAGGGTATTACTGTCCTTGTATGGGATTTGCATGCCGTAGGAGTTGCACTTCTTTTTATACAGCTTGGTCGTAGGAGAAGACATCAAGAAGAAAAAACAAACTTTCCAAATTAAAAGAAAATAAAAGAATCGGCATTCGACACTAGCAGGGTTCACCGCAAGGTACAACGCGCGCAGGTCAACAGTGGGAAAGAACTGGAGGGCGGGCATGGGGACCGCCCACTTTATAGGCTCACGTAACGTCGGATGGGTGGTCCCCAGCCAGAGATTGCTGACGTAACCCCTAGGAGGTGCTACTCCTAGAGTTACTACTCCTGCCTGTTTTTCTGACCACAGGTTGAGGGGCCTGGATTCAGTATTAAGGTGCCTCCACCCAGAGTAACAGTAAGAGGGGTGTCTGTCTAACCTGCTATAGCCCCTTTATTTATTTATTTATTTATTTAAAGATCCAGACATTACCTTTGAGCAAAAGCTCTTTTACAAAGGTTCCACATCAGGTACAACAACGTGTGAACAACTGAGAACAAGAAAACAAAGGAGGGTGGAGCACCAGAGTAAGCACATTACAACGGTGAAACATTACTAACAGGGACATCACCTATCTGGTAAGTGCAAAGAAACAAGACAAGGCCAAATACTGTCAGGCTCACAGGTATAATTTACAACAGTCAAAGGCTGGGCACAAAGGTATAATCTTTAGTAGCCAGGGAGCTAGATCCATCTACGTAATGGAACTGATGTAGAGAGTTGGGGGTTGGGGATCTGGGATGTGGGCAGCAGCCCAGTGGGAGCTTTGTTAAAAAGGGTGTTGGAGATGACTTGATCCATGTTGTCTGGAAAGCTATAACCACCCACCAACCCCCCCTAGTGGCTTTGAACCTTTAACAGCAGTTAACACACAGTCAGATAACAGTAACAATATGTACACTCCCTTCACACTTACGACCAGGGTCTGGCCTTCAGCAGTGTCCTTGGACACCCCTGCAAAGGCAAAGTAAGCAAACAAATACACACTTCTAGTACTGTGACCCACTAATAATATGCACACAGGCCAGGTTAAACATGAAACAAGAATCAGGTTTATTCAGGGGGTCGTGAACAAGGAAGGGGCGTGAATTTAGTTAAATGATTTGTATTCTGATTAAATTCAGATTCTTGGCATGCACCTCCTAGTCCCAAATAAATAGTTCTGCAACTCTGAGTAATCAGGATGGAATGCTGGCTAGCCAGAGGCGTTGCCTGGGGGTGGTCGGCATTGCAGCTGTTGTTGGGGCCCTTGAAGCAAGGAAAAGGCAGTTAGCATGCACAACAAGGTGATTATTTGTAATCCTGGCCGGTTGGCCCAGTCTCGAGAAACCCAGAAATTTAAAGTAGAAATCAGATGGTACCACAGATAATTAAGTGACTTTTTGAAGGGTGCTATCCTGGTTGTACTCATGTTACCAGTTGGCTGTGATGTGGCTGATGATATGGAGACCTCGTGTTGATCACCATTAAGCATGGGGAAGCAAAACCATCATGACACACCTCATCTTCGAGGCCTTTCCCTCCAGGTGGCCGCAACTTGCAAGTTGTTTCTTCACAGGGGCTGGATCCCCAAAGCCGGTCTCTCGCTGAGGACAGTCTTTGGTGCAAGGCAGCTGATCTGGGCTGGATGACAAAGGCCCAGGTGTGATGAGCATGTTGGCAAAGCCTCCAGCTGGCGTAACAATCTGGTTGTGAACAGACGGGCCTCGATCCACGAGGAACACTCATCACATTTAAATCAAACAGCATTAACTTTTCCACAGATCGGATACAGTCCGGTTGCTATTACGGTAGATTCACTGAGCAAACCTCTTGATCCAATATCAGTCTCACATACTAGCTGGGCTGAACGCTTCACAGGAGCAAATATTCACTCCAAACCACAAGCAGTGCTTTTAAACTCTCTGATACTTTCTGCCGCAGTTTCAGTCATAAATTGGATTATTCCAACTTCTGCAATCAGGCAGTCCAATGCAGGACAAACAGTGGCAGGGAGGTAAGTTAGGCTTCTTCCTGCCGATTCCCCTAAGCTCTGTTCAGGGAGCCGCTGCTCGAAAGCTTGAGCTGTTCCCTCTTCAAGCTCCAGCTCTAACTGATCCATCGTCTCTTACATTAGACAGGATGGAGGCAGTCCAGAGGAGGGCAACTAAAATGGTGCAAGGTTTGCACCAGAAACCAAAGAGAGACTAAAGAAACTTAATATGTATACCCTCAAGGAAAGGATGGAGAGGGGGAACATCATAAAAACATTTAAGTACCTCAAGGGAATCAACAAAGTCCAAGAGAGGAACATCTTTCAGAAAAAGAGATGTGCAAGAACAAGAGGGCACAGTTTGAAGATAGAGGGAGCGGCTCAGGGGCAATGCGAGGAAGTATTTTTTCACAGAGAGGGTGGTGGACGCATGGAACAGCCTTCCTGAGGAGGTCGTGGGGTCAAAAACAGTGGGGGAATTCAAGAATGCATGGGATAAACATAAGGCAATTATAGTGGGGGGGTAGGAGGAAGTAGGTGTTGGTTAACTAGATTCTGCAGCTTATCCAATAGGTAGGAAAATGGGCAGACTGGGTGGGCCTAGCGGTCCTTATCTGCCATCAAAGTCTATGTTTCTATGTACAGTTCTGGGTATTTCTCTTGGATTCCTGAGATCGGGTTGGCTGGGGAAGCTGTCACTCACAGGTTAGACTCCCCCTTCAGTTCAGTTTAGGCGCCAACCGAAAAACTAGAGTTTTTCCTTCCCACAAGGCACGTGGGCTAAGGACCCTTTCAGATCCCTGCAGTCCTACTGGCCCACTTACTGGAAGTCCTGGACAAAACATGGTGGCTCCCATTCTGAAAGGCAAACTGCAAGGAAAGCAGGTTAAACAAACTTTTCTAATTCAAATATAACAGTACACTAGAGGTAGATAAGTACAGTTCCCATTCAGGCTCCATCTACACTATTATCGACTGCAGAGTGGAGCAAATCAAAGCGGTGTCTGGCTGGTCACCAGCCTTAAATCACTTGGACCTAGCCCAGACTATTCACTATACACACATTGGCTGGATTCTTAAGGGACTGACGTGGAGGTGCTACATGGAACTCTCATGTAAATAAATAGAAACTAACAGATACCCATGGATCCATTACCTCTACAGGACGTCAGCCTGGCAGTGAGCATGAAAGAAGCCCAGGAAGACAAAAAGATAAACCCCAAATTTAATGGGGGGGGGTTACACGCTTCCCTGCCTGGAAAAACTTGGCGTCCACGTCAAGTCTACACTTTATAAACAGTTCTATCTATAGAATATACTGTACATGAATATGTACGTGTATATGTTGCAATCATAACCATTACATTCATATGACACAGACATCCATATCTGATGCATCATTTATAATTAAACATGCTTATCCTTACGAAACAATACTGCTTAAGCATTTTACATTTTGCATTTACCATGGAACTAAAACATTTCACTTTTATAAAATTAGCTCAAGTAGTTAAACACATTACCCTCGTCTGTATTACCTCCTGTACACTAACCCACATGGTTGGAGGTCTGACCCTATCAGCTAACCTTGAGCTGTGTGGGGAGTGGTCACTAGAATACTGACTAGAGGGCTTGATTATTAACTTAGAGGCTGCAGTGTAACTTATTTTTGAAGAGAATTTGCTGAGATGTAAACCCCTGTATGAACTACATTCATGGGAAGATCTGCAGGTCTTCCTGGGGAATCATAACTAAGGCGTGCCACAGGTTTACTGGCTCTTCCAGACTTTCTGGGAGGGGCAGGCACAGGCTCAGTCCTTCCAACACTGGCATTTGGGTTGATCAGTCCTGGCTCATTGTCCAGCAATAAGTCAGCTTCTGATGAAAGAGGCACCTCTGCACTCACTGCTGGTTTGGAACTAGAAGGAGTACTTGCATTGGCTTGTTCTGTAGACTCTGGTTCAGAAGAAACACTTGCCTTTGCTTGCTCTGAAAATTCAGGTCCATCATCAAGAGCAGACTCCATGGAATTTAAATCACGCAACACATTGCTGATACTCTCAGTATCATCATTTACATTAGCATCATCATCCATCGTGATATCAGAGTTATAATTTTCAGACATTTCAGCTTCATCTGGTGTTTTGCCATTCTGACTCTCGTGGTCAGGTTCCACCTCTTGAGGTTCAGTCAGTTCCACGAGTCATAAAGAGTCAGCTGTGTCAGACGTTATACTTTGTACTTCACTATCAGGGGGTACAGGGGTAGTTGAGAGGCTGGATAACTAGACAGCCCTGAGGGTCCAGCCTCCTCTCCCATGTTGCATAGAGCATTTCCTTGAAATAACTGACTCAGTTTGTAAGAAGGATATTTGGACCCACGCTCATGATCATCAGATTCAGATTAGTTGTTGTCATCGATAAGAATGTTACTGGTTGAAGGCTTTGGATACGGAACAGCAGAATGGGAACTCAGATGTCTCTTTTTAGCTGCAGCCCGGGTCACAGGCCCAGTGGGGGCTTTCTCTTGAGGTATGCAGTCTATGATGATTTGCCCAATGGGTAAGAGGTGATTTCTGTGCATTGTCTTTACAGCTCGTGCGTCATTCTCTGGACGCACTTCGTAAACTGGCAGGTCCTCCAGCTTGCTGACAACAATGTATGAGGTGTGATATCACCTGTCAGCTATCTTGTGTTTCCCATGCAATCCCAAGTTTCTTAACAAAACTCGATCCTCAGGTTACAGCTCTTGGGCCTTAACATGTTTGTCATGTCTTTCTTTCTTTGCTAAGTTTCTCTTGGCAGCCATCATGTGGGCTAACTGATAGGCATGATTGAGCTGAGCTTTGAGTTTTCGTACATACTGGAGATAATTCTCTGCTTGGACTCCATCAGGGGATACTCCAAAACAAATATCCACAGGTAGCCTTGCTTCTCGATCGAACATGAAATGGTAGGGGGAAAACCCAGTTGCATCATTATGAGTACAGTTATATGCATGAACCAATGTACTTATTTGCTGACTCCATCTCAGCTTGTCTCTGCGATGAAGTGTGCCCAGCATGTCCAATAATATTCTATTAAATCTTTCAGGCTGTGGGTCCCCTTGAGGGCGATAGGGAGTGGTTCTTGATTTTCTTACCCCCCCAGAATGACAGCATCTCTTCAATTAGATGGCTTTCAAAGTCTCTCCCCTGGTCAGAATGAATTCACTGTGGGGCACCGTAATTTACAAAGAATTTCTCTACAAGCACTTTGGCTACAGAGGCTCCTTACAGGTCCTTGGTTGGACAGGCCTGGGCATAGAGAGTAAAATGGTCAGTCACAACCAGCACATTTTCAATATTCTTTTAATTGGGCTCTAAACACAAGAAGTCGATGCATACGACCTCCATGGGCACACTGGTGGAGATGTTGACTAAAGGCACTGCTCTCCGAGGCTGAGCTTTTCTTTGAAGACAGTGGCTACATGTTTTAATATGAGCGTCAATGTCAGCACCCATCTTGAGCCAATAAAACTGAGCACGGGCTAAGTCTCAAGTTCTGTCGTAACTCAAATGTCCCATCTGGTCATGAAGAGCAAGTAAAACCACACATTTAAATGCAGAAGGCAGCACCAGCTGTTGTCTGACGACCTGGCCTTGTCCATTCATGGTCTCTCGGTAAATTAGCTTGTTGCGCAACTTAAGCCTAGGCCCCTCTCGGAATAACAAAGCAGTTCTCTGATCTTTACAGCAAAGCTTGGAAACACTTCTTCCAGCATTTATGGCATTCAACACAGACTTGATCATGGGGTCGTTGTATTGCTCCCTTTGGATGTCGGTTGGGGTAAGTTGAGGCAGAGTACTTAGATCTAATGTTGCAAAATTGCAGTAGGCTGCAGGAACACAGGTGTCAGGTGAACCTAGGCAATCGACTGTTTCAGAGGACAGGTGTTCATCTTTGTCAAACTTGTGGCAAAGTGCTTTAACAGATTGTTCGGACATCTTCACCCACTCAGAACTGGATACCGGCCTTCTAGATAGGAAGTCGGCGTGAATGCGATTCAGGCCTGGACGGTACTCTACTCAATAGTCATAGGTTGAAAGTGCCGATAACCAACAGTGCCCAGTGTCATCTAACTTGGCTGAGATCTGAATATACATGAGGAGGTTGTTGTCAGTCTTTACCAGAATTTTTGCACTGTAAAGGCATTCATGGAACTGATCTACTATTGCCCACTTCAATGCGAGAAATTCCAGTTTGTGCACTGGATAGTTTTTTTCAGAGGGTGTCAGGCTTCTGCTGGCAAACGCCACTGGGCATAATCCTTCCTCATACTCCTGGTACAGCATAGCTCCAAGTCCCTTTAAACTGGCATCGGTGTGTAACACGTAAGGCATAGTTGGAGCTGCGTAAGCAAGTACAGGGGCATGGGTAAGCTGATGAATGATACTGTAAAAGGCTGCATCACATTCTTTGATCCACCTTGTCCCGAATAGTTCATTAATTTTGAAATAGGCCTTATCCCCCTCTTTTACAGCACTCTTTTTATATTTTTTGGTTTGTTGGTGGGTACACTTGAGTGAGATTAAGCAGAGGATGAATGACTTTGGTATAATCTTTTACAAAATGGCGATAGTAGCTGCAGAAACCCAAGAATCTTTGCAGTTCTTTGAGATTGCTAGGTTAGGGCCAGATGGTCAAGGCTTCCATTTTGCTTGGATCAGTTTGAATGTCCTCCGAGGACACAATGTAGCCTACATATTTTACAGACTGCTGGAAAAATTGACATTTATCCATGGACAATTTCAAGCCGAAATCTTCTAGCTGATCCAAGACCTTGAACAAGCGAGTCTCGTGCTCTTCATGTGTTTTGCCAAACACAATGACATTGTCCAGATAAACTAAGCTGGCAGTATAGCCTAGAGGTTAGAGGAACGAGGTGTGAACGAGCTTGGTACATCCAGCAGACTAGACCAGAGTTTGATTCTCACAACCTCCACTTGCATACTGTGTGACTCTGAGCAAGTCACTTAACTGCCCAGTGCTCCCAGGTTGCCCCTGAAAACAGGCACTTGTGTCTAGTGGGCCTTACCCGGTTACCAAAGACTAAAATAAAAAAAAAAAAACATTCAAGTAGGTTCATGTCTCCTACAGCTCGTTCCATTAACCTTTGGAAAGTGGCAGGCGCTCCAGAGATGCTCTGGGGCATGCATAAGAATTTGTAAAAACCCAAAGGACAGATGAATGCAGTTTTCTATCTTTTGGTGCCATCGGGATTTAGTAATACCAGCTCCTGAGATCTAAAACAGAAAACCACTGGTTCCCATTAGGGCAATCAACAGCATCCTGGATGAGAGGCATTGTATACTGGTCTGGTATAGTTCTTCGGTTGAGGGTCCCGTAGTCCACACACATCCTCACTGAGCCATTTTTCTTTCGAACTACCACAATGGGAGACGCAGATGGGCTACGGGATTCTTGTATGATTCCAGCTGCTAGCATCTCTTGAAGCTGGCATCTCACATCGTCAATGTCTGCTGGTGCCAATCAGTGGATCTTTCGCGAAATGGCCTCTCGTCATGGAGCCTGATGTAATGCTCTGCACCAGAGACGCATCCGACATTCCATTCGCTCAAGGAAAACATTTTGCTCTGCTGAGCCAGTTTTCTACTGACTTTAGCTTTCCACTCTTCAGGAATGGGAGAGTCCCCAAAATCGAACAAATCAGGAGTTACTTCATCATCCTCTTCGGTATGGCATTTACTAGGTAGGTAGGTACAAATTTATTGATCAGCCTATAAGCCATTACAAATACTACACAAAATAGATGATAAATACAATCTTGGAACAAACCATTAAAACACACTGAAACTTGATTTGCCAGCAAAGATAAAAAAGAGCATTCTGAGAAGTAAGTACAATCAATATCCAAGTAATCATAACCACAGAATAATCTGTGTTACTATAGATGAGTAGTCAGCAAGAATTTAGCTGTAGCTTCCAAGATTAATCTATCCCTGGAGGTAAAAAGATACTCTATGATCTTTACAGGGGGGAGACTGAGACCACCCAGCAACCCACCCAACCACTTTTTCCTACTAGTCTTGTAGAGAGGGCAAATTAGTACCACTTGTTTGATATCATCAAAAACCTGTGACCCACATTTGCGGTATGGGGAGAGAGACCCATATTTTTTGCCTATACAAAATATATTGTGCATTGTACCCTTCTACTCTGAACCTTGTAAAGATTCTTCTTAGTTTTAGACAGGTCAGTTGAGTTAGGTAACCCTCATAGCTGCATATCACATTGAAGGATTCATAATAATCATGCATTTTGAGCAGTGAAAGTTGATTAAGAAGATGGTTGTTATCCAAATCTCTAAGCCTTAGCTGGATATCATGGGCAATTTCCCTCATAGGTCTGATGTAGATCATGAGAAGGAGATGTCCCAATCCAGCTGGCATAAGAGTCTTTTGAATAAGATGGATAGATGGATGGGCAAATCCTAATGATGCAAATCTAATACTTTCCTCCAGGCACATTCTAGGGTGCCTTTGTTCTGATAACAAGAAAGTTTTAAGCAGGACAACTATATGTCTTTCCTTGATTGATGTTATTAAGGAATGCCGTCCCAACTCTAGCTTAAGTATACAATTTGATGTACCCTTGGGTAACATCAAAATGTATCTGTATGTTTTATTGAGGATCGTCTCTAACAAATTAATGTTACAGTAACCCCACACTTCAGCCGCATAAATCATACTTGCTTTAATTTTAGCATTTATTACTCCCAAGATACCCTTAACAGAAGTTCTCCCCATTTTAGCGTAAAAATTTTTTAAAGCATTTACGGAAGAGATCATTTTATTTTGTACCCATTCCAGATGTTTAGTCCAGGAAGAATTATATGCAAATCTGACTCCCAAATAATCATAACTGTTAATATGTTCTATTTATTTCCCATAGATCTTGAATTTAGCTGGATTCCCTACTTTGTGTCCAAAAATCACAATATTGGTCTTGCCCAAATTGATTCTATGCTTCCTTTGATTGCACAGAGACTCGAAAAGGCACAACTTTCGTTTGAGGCCCAATGCAGATGTAGAAAGAAGCACTAAATCGTCTGCATATGCAAGAGTATCAAGTCTGGAATTATTAATTTTCGGAACATGAAATTCAAGATCAGTAATTTGTGTCAATATCGCATTAATATATATATTAAACAATGTCAGTGCCAAAATGCATCCATGTCTCACTCCCACATTAGTACAAATTCTATCAGTCACATGTCCAAACTGAATATACTGAATTCTTGCCCAGGTATTCTCATGTAGCCTAATGAGAATATCTAGCAAGGTCTCTTCTATATTCAGATCCTCAAGAATACCCCAAAGTACTTTCCTACTGATGCTGTCAAAGGCTGAGGAGAAGTCAACAAAACAACAGAACAATCTACTTTTCCTGATCGTGACATACTTCCAGACCAGGTGTTGTAAGACATAACAATGTTGCACTGCTGATCTGTCTCTCCGAAAACCATTCTGAGATTCATGAAGAATGGAGTTCTCCTCAGCCCAGTCCAGTAATCCTCCCAAGACTATCCTTGAGAAAATGTTCTGAGATACATCAATACGGCTAATAGGCCTGTACATTTTGGGGTTATTCGGATCTTATTTTTTAAATATCAGGAATATGATACTGCCTGTCCAACTAAAACAAAGCCTCAAATTTTGGACAAAATCATTAAATGCGAAAGTCAAGAAGTGGACCCACCAATGTTGAAATGATTTAAAAAGATCGCCTATGATTCCGTCGGGTCCTGGGGCCTTGTGAGATTTTAATAAATTTAAAGCCAAATAAACCTCCTCTTCTATAATTTTAAATGGTCTGGGATAAAATTATCCTAATCGGATGTTTAGACCTATGATCAAAAGCCCTATTTTCTTCATCCTGAGAGTAATAAAGGTCTGTAAAGTGTGATATCCAAACCTCTGGAGTAATATGTGACTATCTTAGTAGTGTATTTACTAAAACCTTGTGCTACAATTCTCCGGAACTGTCTGTCTGAGTTTTTCCCATAAGCTTCTAGAGTATTTATTTCTTTCCTCTTTTAAAACTTTCTTATAATTTCCTCTTTCCTTCTTTAATAGCATATGGTCTGTAACATTTTTGTCCCCCTTTTTCCTAAATTGTCGGAACATTTTGCCAAACTTTCTTTTAGCTTTTCTACAATTATCATTGCACCAGGATTTTGTATACGGTTCTCGTTTAGAATTCTGTATTTTATTAGATTTGCATAGGGGTTTCAATATTGTGAATGTATTATCCCAGATCTCATAAATATTTGCTCGGATATTCAAAGGGTTTGCTTCGCGCCAGCTCCGCGTGCATAGCCAGAACCAAAAGGCTGCCCAGCCGGCGCAACTCCTGATGCGCTGAGGCGCAATGTAATGGTATGCAAGCGAGATGCAGGGGCACGCCAAGATGCTGCAGACATCCCGATATTCAGCCCGATGCTGGCGCAACCCTGCAGTGCACCACAAAGGGGGGCTCAAAGTTGAGCCCTTGCAGAGATGGAACAACTCCTGGCAACCCAAAGGCAGGCTGCAGTATTGCAGGGCGCAACACAGCAGCCTGGCCGTGGGTGGCCACCTGTCCACCCAGAACACCGTCCACAAGCACACACTGACCCCGGAACCCCTCCGCCTGTAGCCGCGATCACACGGAATATGTATACAATGAAACCCCTGGTAGTCTAGCGGCCCCCCCCAGTCCCCGATTCCCCAATGAATATAATATATGACCATCCCTGGTGGTCTAGTGGTCCCACCCGGGTCCCTGATGCAGTTATATGTAATGATGCATGTGCCTGGCGGTCTAGTGGAATTCCCCATTGCTGCAATCGCGGTAAATGTGTATTATCACATTCCCCGGTAGTCTAATGGACCCCCTCCCTCCCAAGTCTCAATAGCGGTAACGCAGATACATCAAGCCCTGGTGCTCCAGTGGCACCCCCACCACAGGACTCCTTTCCCACCCACCCCACCCCGGTCATGGCAGGCGGCTGCATCCATCCGCATAACACTTGGCCGCCTGCCCGTTCACATACAGTGTGGGCTGTAAGCCCATTGGTCCCCTGTGTGGACCAATGGGCTTGCAGGACATACTGTACTAGACAGTCCCAAATATCTGAATGATTCCTCCCCATTCAGGCCAGATGCTATAGAGGTAAATAAAGACTTCCCTTCCTTTACCTAAGGGTCATCTGAGACTATGCTTCTAGGTACCATAACAGCAAAGCTGACCTCATAACCTTTTTGCTTCAAATGTTCAATCTTCCCTAAAATATGTTCAGCAGTATCCCTTAGCAAGCAGTGTATCAGAGTAATCCGGGTTAAGAGATCTCATGGTAAACAATTTTTCTTCATCATTATTCTGATTAATCTCAAGAAGCTGCAAAATCCATTTAAGAAGCTTCTCATTGGATTCACTTTCCAGTCTTTGTACTCCCTTTATCTCAATCAAAAATTCTGCCTTTTTATTGCCTTGGACTGCCTCGGTGGCCTCCTTCAATTCCCCAATATTCAAATTAGTGGGGGGGGGTTGCTAGTGGTCTCAGTCTCCCCCAAACCCAATACCTGAGAATCACCACTGGATACTTCCTCATGAGAGAGTGTCATCATACCATTTGGATCAGAACTAAAAGTGCCCAGACCTGTCTTTAGAACCCTTCTCAAAGTTCCATTTCCTTTAGGATCTTTCTCTAATATATTTGATTGTTTAGTATTTTCTTTTGAGGCCCTTTTATTTATTTCCATCTTTAATTTTCGTCCTACCTCGAGTGCTTTTAAATTGCTGATTTTGGTTATTGTAAACTGCTGAGTGTGGAAGTTACTGTGTCAGAATTCAGCATGTAACATGAGCAGACTTTGCTTTTATCAAATAGAGGTGGGAGCTGTACCTGTATGCTTTTATTCAGCTGACTTTTAGGTTCAGATTCCCCCATCTCAAGATCAGAGTATTGATTTTTCCTTGATTCCAATATGTTTTCCAAAAGAACTTTATTATGGAAAACATCAGATCTGAGATTACAAATCTCATCTTTCAATACTGAGATATTCTCTAAAATTACAATGTCTGCATAATATCTATTCTTAATTATCTCCAACATTTGTCTGGAAATCGAGGAACTTGCAGCAAAATCTCCTTTATCTAATAAACAATCCTCATCATCGGGAAGTATGTTAATTTTTTCCCTTAAATGTATGGCTTTCAATTTGGAATTATCCAGTCTACAGGGAACACCTTCTCTCAACAAAGCGTTATGTTTTGATTCCATTTTCTTTAAACCCTCTATGGTTACACTCATTTCCTGTATTATTTCCCTCAACTCTTGGTTTTCTCCTGTTGTCTGTACAACTATCAGAGAATGCAGTGAGAAAACATCACCCTTTACTAGGTTAGAAGGAACCTGGAGATCTTGTTCAGGTCTTTTGCCTTGAGTGGATATATTATCCAGGTATGAGTTGTTAAAGTATGGATCAAGGGAAAATTCTGGGGAGAATTCTGGCTCTCCATTCTCTCCTGAATCTAACTCCTCTACCCTACTCTATCCCTGAGTTGATGTTTCACATTCATAATGCTCTAGAGAGTTCACTCTATAACTTCTTGAGAGAGCTCCAGATCCAAATCTACTGCTGTTGTGACCTTTACACCTTCTGGCTGACTCAAAAGTCCATTCGGGTATAAAGTGGGTATAGAAAGATAATTGGGGACTAGCCCATTAACTGCCCACAGATCTGTTATTTTAAGTTATCTATTCTCTTTAGCAACCTCCTTATCAATGCAATGGTTACCTTCAAAGAGTTTTGCACCAGATTTCTGATTTAAAGTTTTATTATTTTTCCGCTGTTTATTTTTAATAGTCCTATAAGACTTTGAGTTAATACCCCCTTGGGGTTCTGCTTCCTGGGTATCTGGTATAATTATAGTGTGAATTTTGATTTCCTTCAGAGATATCTCCGATGGGGAGTTCTCTCTACCACTTCTAGTAATAACCATGTTAGAGCCAAAAACAATAAAGCCACAATATTCCCCCCCCAACAAATCTGAATAGATCTGAGTAGTAATATGAAAGCAAAGGAGTAATCCAAAACCTTTCGCTTCGACAATCACACAGTTTTCAAGGAGACAGAACTTCTTTCATACAATGGCAGTCTCAGCATCTTTAGCTAAGCATCAAAACTATGCTTCTAATAAAGACAAATAGCTATTCTCAGCGTCCCTTTATCAATAGGTACACCGCTTCTTCCCTCAAGCCAGTTTCTTTCACAAGCCAAGATCTGCAAAAATCCCTTGATGACACTGCCAAGGCAGGACTAACGAGTCAGAATTTTTGAAAAAGGAACACAAAGTTCTTCCAAAGTCCAAATTCCAGGATCCAAGCTAACACATAGCCAGCTGTAAGAGGCAGGTTCTAATAGTGTCCAATAGCCAAAGTTCCTTGGTACGATCCTCACAAGAGGGACAGCAGCCTCGATAAATGACAACAGTAAAAAAAAAAAAGAAAAAAAGGAAAAAGAAGATAGGCCAAGGGGGGGGGGGGGCAAGCCTCAAAGAAGACTCTTTGAATATACTTCAATATACTTACCTGAATTTAAATATACTCAAAATGCAATTGCTGCTTCCAATCTATAATAACAGTAAATTCTAAAACTAACACCTTAAAAATAATAAAGTAGCAGAATAGCTGAAACTAACTCTGAAATTTAAAGCAGAACAATAGCAAGCATAAGTAGAAATAATTAATAATACATGTTTTAAAACTTACTCTGCGCTTGGAGAAGAAACACACATCACAGACCAGAAAGGACCCATCCACATATCTGCCCATTTTCCAAAAGCCTTCGTAGCTCTGCAGGCACAGGAATCAGAATTTAAAATTTAAATATCAGTGCACACAGACCAGATTTCATGTAGGAATCAATAGCACCATTTCAAAAGGGACTAAAAGCCCTATGTGCAGATCACTGCTATTCACGGCTTTTCTTCTGAGAATTAAATTACAACTCAGCATAAAATCAAAATCAAATCGACTAATACCGGTACTAGTACGGTCAAAATACACAAAGCTCTATATCAGCTTTCCTCAGTTCAACTTATGCTTTTGCCGACTGCTAGATATCAGATACTGCAACCGTGAACGCTGAGTATGTGCACTTCGATGTTAAACCGTTTAGGGTTGTGCCAAAAAATCAAGAAGTACCTCTCTTAAAAGCAGATCCGAATATCACCTGAGAGCAATCAGCAGTCAACCCACTGATAAGCTGTCAGGCTATTAAGCCACAAGATGGACCAACTAAGGTTCCAATGCCAGTAACTCCCACAAGAATTAAATCAGATCTACTTATGCAAACTTTAATCAGATTAATCAAAACACAGGTTAATATTGTAGAGGTAGCGGCATTCAGCAGGCCACTTATGGGCATTTTGGGATGAAAAGATTCAGCCACTAAATCACTAAACTCCAATAACAAGCCCAAATGGCTGTCTCATCTAACAAGCGAAGAGTAAGATAACAGTTATGCCAGAAAAATAATAAAGGTTTAAATCTACTCGGAAAAACACCAGCATAAAAAAAAAAAACCTAGAAAATACAAATGTTGTGCCAGCTATAATATTCACAAGCGCTTCTTTATTATATAAGGAACTAAACAGACTTTAAAATCAGTAAAAAATGCAGACCAGATTTTTAAAAAATAAAAACAAATCGGGATGAGGGGACTGAAATAAGAAAACTCTAGGGATGTGAGTGCACCAGTACATCAGTACAAAAAAGATCAGCTATATCATGTCCTCTGTGTCCTCTATATCCAGAATATGTTCAAGAGATTTTCTGAAAGTTTTTTTTTTTTTTTTTTAATAAACACAAGCATTGGTCTCGAGAGTCACAGCCCTCTGCAGGGCAGCTCCAGACCCCACCTCCTCCAGGGCGGGCTCCCCACCTAGACTCCAAGCACTGGAAGAGGAGAGAATGGAAATCTCACGACGCTGTGTAAAAAAACATGCAGCACAAGAAATTCTGGAAAGATGAAAGAGTGCGGGTTGCTACTGCAAACCCTCTTTCTCCTTGAGTTTGGTGCTTAAGCTGACAAGATTATCCACCAACACACAGGCAACGGTGACATACCTGTTCAAGAAAAAAGGCAAGCTTCTCAGATGTCCTGCTGGAGAGCTTCTCCTCAGCGTCTCTACCGTGCAGCTGCGCAGTCCCCACCGAGTCAAGGTAGGCAACACAGCAGTATCTGTGCAATGTGCAGTAGCCAGGGTGCAACCTCGGTTTACTCTAATATCCCGGTCAGACATATTTCGAATTTGAACCACCACGCACTGAGCATAGGCATGAGCTCAGGCAGGCAGGATGCTATGCTTAACTAGAAGGCCTTCTGGAAGCTTCGCTTCTTCTGGGGTGCCCAGCATAAGGATCTTATTTTCGACATCTTTCTTTATTCGCACTTCACCACTAACGGTACACTGAGCATTGGTGTGGCAATACAAGTGATGCTGGATCTTTTTTTCTATGTAACTCCCACCGGCTCATCCTTGACCTCTTTGGCCTGCATCTGTAGGTCATGCGCTCTGCGCACCATGGCAGGGATGTGTAAGGCCCGGCCAGTCCCCCTTGCTTGTTTCTCCTGGCACAGCTGGGCCAATCTGCCAAACATGTGGGCATTAGTGCCAATTAACAAAGGGATACCATCATACATTCCAGTCAGTGGGCATACCAAAGTCAATGTCTCTACTGATTCATCCACGCCAGCAACAGTGGTAGGGACGATAACCACAGTCATACATAACCCAGGTACGGGTAGGATTTGTCACTTAAACCCCTTACATGAAGTCATTTAAGGGGTTGAAGCGGGAGGTCAGTCAAGTGCTGGTCAAACCAATTTTTAAGCACAACAGTAACCTGGGATCCACTATCCAACACGGCTTGGGTCGAGATGCCATTAATGTTCACTGTGGTCTCCATAGAAGGACCCACTATCTCTGACCAGTCCGGAGGCACAGGCTTAGCGGGTTTATCCACTGCGGTCTTAGAGGAAAAATATTTTCATGATGGCCCCTGTTGCGGCTTTTTGTTGTTTTGGCAAACCTGGTTGAGTAATCTGGCAGTGATATGACGCAAGTCTTCAGGAGCATTGCAAGTTTGTTTGGTGTGCCCATCCTCCCCGCACTGATGATAAAACACTTTAGTCCTAGGTTCAACGGGATGGGTCAAGTCTTTGTAAGGCTTGTAGTGCTCGGGGGGCTGAGGCCTACACTCTTCTTTCGGCTTAGGTTCAGGCTCGGCTCCCACAGAGGGCAGACGGTCGTCCGGCATAAACAGATCTCTCACCACAGCTCGCAACTCCCTCATTTCCTCTACTATGTTATTGTCAGATTGGAACTCAGCAGCGTGGGCATTGGCCCCTGTATAGACAGGTTGAGTCTCGCAAGTGGTCTCAGTATTGGTGGGGCAAGGACCATGAGTTCTAGCTGAGTCAGCTGCAGCTTGCATGCTGGCCTTTAGTTCTTTCAATTTCTTTAGCAGTTCACTGATTTGCTGTAACTCTAAGGTGCCCTCTTTCTCATTAGGCCTATCCAGGGTTGGGGAAGTTTGTGCAACTCCAGCATAGGGGTCCCAACTATCATCTTCGTTCTCAGCTTCCCTGATTTCTTTCATTAACCAACAGTATTCAGGAGGGTGGTCTTTGCGATCATGAAATTTTAAATTCAACATAAGCACACTTGAATAGTGGGCAGACCTGAAGACATGTTCTAACCTCACTCAATTCAGCTCACTAGCCGGGATTCCCCCTTTTTGGTGCTCCCTTTGCAAAGCCCGCTCAACACGAGTCACAAAAGCAGACAGTCACTTATTCTTTGACTGCTTGGTGGACTTAAATTTCCACATCAAATCCTCTCCTGACTCGCTGCTACCAAATACTCCTTCTAAAGCAGATAAGTACTCAGCAGCAGAGGCCTCTGGGTTGGTGGACCGGAGGAACTGGATGGCCTCCAGTGCAGGGCCCCTTAAACTTTCCATAAGTCTTTTAAGTTTTTTCCACCTCAGAGTACTGCCACTCTTGCACCAGTGGGGTGGCATAGTCCATTCAGGTTTCCAAATCATCTTCCCCCATAGGGACAGGGATAGCACCTGAAAACAACCTAAGCCTGCGATAAGAGTCCAGGTGCACAGAGGGTACCACTATAGGGGTCGCTGCAATGGAAGACAACCTGGGCAAAGGTGGAGAGGCCGGGGGAAGAGTGTATGGGAGTGACCCCCTCAGAATCCTCCATAGATCGGGTTGGCTGGAGAAGCTATCAGTCACAGGTTAGACTCCCCCTTCAGTTCAGTTTAAGCGCCAACCTAAAAACTACAGTTTTTCCTTCCCATGAGGCACTTGGGCTAAGAACCCTTTGAGATCCCTGGGAGTCCTAGTGGCCCTCTTACTAAAAGTCCCAGACAAAACATGGTGGCTCTCATTCTGAAAGGCAAACTACAAGGAAAGCAGGTTAAACAAACGTCTCTATTTCAAATATAACAGTACACTAGAGGTAGATAAGTACAGTTACCATTCAGGCTCCCTCTGTACTATTATCGACTGTAGAGTGGAGCAAATCAAAGCTGTGTCTGGCTGGTCACAAACCTTAAATCACTTGGACCCAGCCCAGATCATTCACTATACACATATTGGCTGGATTCTTAAAGGGACAGGCGCAGAGGCGCTACTTGGCACCGTCACATAAATAAACAGAAACAAACAGATACCCATGGATCCATTACCTCTACAGGACGTCAGCCTAGCAGTGGGCAAGAAAGGAGCACAGGAAGACATTAAGGTAAACTTCAAATTACTTGGGGGGGGGTGGCACTATCTAGAGTTTTCCGTGTGGTCCTGACGCCAGGGAGTGCAGTCCTATATGTTATGACCTACTGCAGGAAACCTCTCAAAATAAGAGAGATCTAACGATTACCACTGTATAAAATAGTGGCAAAAGGCTGAAGAAATATAGGACATAAATTTAATTCAATGAATTTATTGGAAAGCAAATTGAGAGTAAACTATCCTTTATAATTGCATCCAACATTTAACAATAGGCTATAAATAATTAATAAATGAAATACAGGATATAAATAAAATAAATAAAAGCCTGAAGAACTATAGGATAGTACATAGGGAGTGGCATACATTTAAATTTAAAATAAAAATATATTAAATTTAGTGTGACGTGTATCTTGTGGCTCCTTGGCTACCGTTGACTGCTCATGCGGCTCTTGAGCCAGTCAGGACTATCACTCATCTACTGGAATTAGCCCTAAGCCCCTTGGGCAACTCCCTACCAATCAACCAATAGCACAGGTTGATACAGGATGTAATCCAACTGGCAACTATCTGCTTTGCTGATGGTCTGCCAGGTGCAGCTCAGAAGCAGCTTGCAAGACTCATCCCGAACTCCAGCCGTGCGCTCTTTGTAATACAAGAATGCCCACCATAGATCCAGAGTATATAGCTTGCAATTAATCTCCAATGTCAGGTTGGTAAAGTATACCAGCAAGTTAATCACCTGGTTAATGTGAAACTCCGATTCGACGTTTGGCAGGAACTTCGGGTGGGGGCGAAGGATGACCTAGTCCTTGTGGAAGAACGGGTAAGGAGACTCCACTGATAGCACCTGGAGCTCATGAATCCTTCTGGCTACTGTGATAGCCACCAAGAAGGCAGTCTTCCATGACAGGCGTGACATAGCACAACTGTGCAATGGCTCAAACGGCTTGCCTGTGAGCACTGCTAACACCAGTAGTAAAACCCATGGAGGCAGAGGATTGCATAAAGCATTGGACAATGATTCAGGCCTTTGAAAAAGCACCAACCACTTTCTCCTGGACCACCATCGGCATACCAGCCCACACCTGGTATGCAGAGATGACAGACAGGTGCACCTTAAGGATCATCACTCACAGGCTCGACTGGGAGAGAGACCATAAGTAGTTGAAGATGCCTGCCATGGGACAGGTAAGGCAATCAAGCTCCATACCCTGGCACCAGATCGAGAATTTCTTCCACTTAAATGGACTGCATTTACGAGTCGACTCCTTATAGGATGCCTTCACAATGTGAAGGACATCTCCTGAAAGGCCCAAAGTCCAAAACTCTAGCCGCTCAGTAACCAGGTTGAGAGGTGCAGGGGTTGAAGGTCCGAGTGTAGGACCCTTCCCTGTTGTCTTGTCAGCAGGGGAACTCTCTGGCCCAGTCTGGGGCTACCAGGACCATTCACACTTTGACCACAACCCTGTGGACCAAAGGGAAGGGAGGGAATGCATACAGGAGGCCTGGGGTCCAGGGTCTCACGAAGGTATCCCCCAACAGTGTCCTGCACCGTGGGGGTAGCAGAGAACAGCTACAGCTTTCTGTTTTCCCAGGAGGCAAACAGGTCCACCATAAGGGTGCCCCATTGGGAGAACAGGTGGTCCACCACCTCCTGATGCAGGGATCACTTAGGCAACATCTCCCCAACCCAGCTGAGAGTGTATGCCCACTGACTGACTACTTCTGCGACATGAATCACCAGGAGGTCTGCACCCAGGCTGCACATGGGTGTCCAGGTGGGGAGAGCCTCCTGACACAATGGAAGGGTGTACATCCTGCCCTGCCTGTTTAGGTAGAACATGGTCGTGGTGTTGTCTGTCTGAACCTGCATGACCTGACCCCAGATTAATGGAGAAAACTCTGTTAGATCAGACGCACTGCATGGAGCTCCACCAGGCTGATGTGGTGACAGGCCTCCAGAGGTGACCAGAACCCATGAGTGCCGTGGTCTCCTATGTGTGCTCCCCACCCAACTAGAGATGTGTCCGTTGTGAGCGTAACAAACGGGTTGGGGCACACAAATGGGATTCCCTCCTCCAATGCTGCAGATCCAGTCACCATTGATAGCACCCCACATCAGTTGTGTCACCACATCCTGGCACAAGTGCCAGCTGTGAAATGTCTCGCCCACATGTCTGAGCATGTCCAGTAGCTGGTTGTACTCCCCAGATACATGTACTGCAAGGAGATCCACCTGTTGGCCATGTAGCAGGGAATGGGTGCAAAGCCACTCCTGACAGAGGAGAAAGTAGTGCATCCCACTATGTTTGTTCAGGTAGAACACAGTGGTCATGTTCTCAGTCTGGACTTGGATGATATGACCATGAATCAGTGGAGCAAACGCCATCTGTGCCAGGTGCACTGCATGTGGCTCCAGCAGGTTGATGTGCCGGTGGGTCTTGCTGGTTGACTAGAATCCACAGGCTCTGTGGTCAAACTGGTGAGACCCCTATCCCACAAGAGATGTGTCAGCTGTCAAGGTGAGGGTTGGCTCTTGGTTGATGAATGGAATTCCCTCCCACATCAGCTGTGTCACCATATCCTGGTACAAGGGCCACTTGAGAGATGTCTCGCCCATGTGTCTGAGCGTGTCTGGTAGCTGGCCTCCCCAGCTACATGCACTGCAAATAGAGCCACCTGTAGGCTTTATAGCAGTGATCAGGTGCAGAGTCCCTCCAGACAGAGGAGAAAGAAGTGTGCCCCACTATGTCTGCTTAGGTAGAACACAGTGGCTATGTTCTCAGTCTGAACTAGGACTACATAACCATGAATCAGTGGAGCAAACTCTGTCCATGCCAGATGCACTGAATGGAGCTCCAGCAGGCTGATGTGCTGGCGGGTCTCGCTGGGTGACTAGAATCCATGGGCTCTGCGGTCAGACAGGTGAGACCGTCATACCACAAGAGATGTGTCTGTTGTCATGGTGAGGGGGCGGCTCTGGGTGGACAACCAGAACACCCTCTGCAAGGTTCCTGAAACACAGCTGCCACTCAGTGGGGTCCCACATCAGCTGTGTCACTTGAACCAGCTGGTCCAGGTGACTGTTGAGTTGAAACCACTGGCAGCTCAGCTTCCACTGGAGGGACACATACATCAGTGGGCCCAGCAAAACACGCTGGTCAAAGCCACAAAGAACCCCAGCTGCTGGAGGAATTCCCAGGTCAGGTGCGATCGTCCAACCAGAAATGATCAGGTGAAGAAGGTAAAATCATCCCCCCCCCTGTCCATCCACAAGTAAGCCAGCCCTGGCTTGGAAGAGTCTAACTCCACTCTGGTGACAAGGATCACCTACTTAGGGACCAGTTCTAACTTGGCCGGGCCGACTAGGTGGCCAAGATCTTGAGAGGTTTGGAGGACCAGATCCCTGGACCACTCCACCACTTTCCTGAAGACACCGGCAATGAGCCAGTCTATCCAGGTAAGGATATACCGTGGCACACCGGCACTGGCTGTAGGCTGCTATGACTGAGAGGCACTTAGTGAAGACCCTGGGTGCCAAAGACAAGCCAAACAGCATGACCCTGAACTGTTATGATACTGGCCTATGCGTAGCTGGAGGTACCGCTAGTACAATGGAGAGACTGGAATGTGAAAGAAGACGTCCTGGAGGTCCATGGAGCAGAACATATGCCTCTAGAAGGCTGTTTGCTAGCCTTCTCATAACAAAACTTGATATAAGAGACAATTCAATAAGGGGTAGTCTTTTTCGCTGCAGATTTACCGTTACCCTTACCAGTCTCTCCATGAGAGACAAACAATTATATGCTGTCAGTTCTGGTGTCTTTGGGTCTGTCAACGTTGTAGCTCAGTGCTCTTCTAGAGGGTGTTCTCAGGTCCAGTAGCTCAGTGTTGTTCTGTAGGGTGACCTCAGGTTCAATCGGTTCCCCCTCCTCCTCCTCCTCCTTATTCAGCTCCTCTAGTACAAGTTCTGGAAGTGTGACCTGAGCCTGGGGAAGGGGGGGGCAGCAACAGTGACCAAGCTCCCCATAGCCTGAAAGATCTGGAAGAACTGCCACACCTTAGTAATGTCCTCTGAGGGAAAAGCTGTGGTTTCTACTGTCTGCTCCTGGTACCTTGTGGGGGAGCAGTTGTAACATGTTTTCTTTTAGGTTTTTTTTTTTTATTGTGAGACATTAAAAGCAACCAACAGATGGTCTAAAACGTTCTTGTTCTTTCTGTAATCAACATTATTAGACTCCTCTATCAGACACCCAGTGTTCAATACAGGGATCAGAGGGTGGCTTAGCAGCTTTTCCAGTCTCCTTTGGCAGAGACTGCTGCTTGCAGCATTTTTCAGCCACCTTTGAATTCAGTGACCACTGTGAAGGTGAGAAACCTCCCGATGCTTCTTTCCACCATCAGCTGTAACTCCCTCCATTTCAGTTTTTTTTTTTTTTTTTTTTTTTTACAGGACAGCTTCTAGGTGATACAGAAGCAGACAGGGGAGCTGAAAAAAGGCTCCCTTAATTTATAATTTAGCCCTTTTCTTTTGTGTTTTAAGGCAAAAATGTTTACATAAATCCTAATTTTCAAAATTGTTGTCAGGACCCATACACTTAAAAGCACAGCTTGTGGCAGTCTGCCTATGCCAGAAGCGTGTGACAGGATTTACAATTTTTAAATCTTGTAGGCCCCTATTTTCTTTTTAGGTCTATCAGTCATGACAACTGACTGAAGTCACCTCAGAATAAAAAAAAAAAAATCAGTTCCAAAAAGATATGCAGTCAAAACCACTAACAAAGAAGGTAATCAGAAGATTTTGAAACACTTTTAGATATGTTTTTACTCAGTTCCCCACTCTAGACAGGAACCGCACATTACTGTGATGTCTCCTGTTCCTGAAACCAACAAGGAATCCTGGGGGGAGGGGCATGATTTAAACATAAAAATAAATAAAACTACTCTAATCTAATGCAGAGTATGAACAAACTAATTAAACTTCATTTTGCAGCTTTTAACTTTATAAAATAACAAAACTTAGCCAGAAAGTCTGGGACAGGGCATCTGCTCTCTTTCACAGGGAAACAAATCTGACCAGTAGAGGGAGCATTCCACACAGCATAGTTTGATTTGGATTCTATTCCATATCTAAGTTCTAAAATCTCCAGTGCAACATCTCAGGCTTGAAATGATGCTACTTGTATAACATCATTATAGAACTCCTGTTGTTAGAACTAGAGGGAGACCTCGAGGCCAGAAAGCAAAAAGACAACAGCACCAAACAAAGACCAGAATATTGACAAAAAAGCAACAGGATACCGCCTAAAGAAGGACATCGACAAGGCAAAGCCCCGCGACTAGCAAAACAGGTGCGAATGCTAAATAAGGCAATGAGAAACTAGAGACAGACTACGATGGAGAACACAGGCTTTGTAGAAGCAACCAGGACATTGAAAAGGTGAATGCATCACCAAGGCACACATCAAAGGTAAAAACTGCGATAAAGATGCGACTGAGGCACTGAAAAGGCAGAAGGCAGCACAGAAAACCGGGCATTGACAGGACAAAGGCAAGAAATGACCAAAATGGATGCTGATGCTAGAATTCATATAGAGAAGCACAGACCCAGTCAGACAAGACAAACAGAGGCAATACCAAGCAACAAATGATGCAAACGGCAACAAAGAACCCAGTCTTTCATTTTATTTATTTTTTTTTTTTAATTCAAGTTTATTAACATCAATTGGGTACACTTAAAATGAGAGGGTTACAGACATAGTCAATTATGCTTTCACGTATTGTTCCAGTATAAGTTATAATTCATTACCACACATCTTTTATGTCTTTCCAAATATCAATTATTTACAATTATTACAAGAAACTATTCAAGAGATCCCCACAACCAATACAACCACCCTCGAATCAGTCAACTGATTCTATCCCCCGAGCTGGGCCAAGAACCCTCGATTTTAGGAAGGTAAGTCAATGGAGTCCCCCCCCCCCGGGCAGCCTGGTGAAGATTCGATCGGGACCGGCGTCTAACCATATCTGCCATCTTGTCCATCTGCGAATATAAATTTGCATTTTCTGGCTGAACTTAAATGTCAACTCTTCAAGTTCCGCAATTCCTGTACCACTCCTATCCAGGTATGTATAGTACGGGACTCAGCCTTTAACCAATGACGGGTACTGGCTTTATGAGCTGCTGTTAGGAGAATGGCCCATAGGTAAATTGAGTCTCCATCCCGCAGGCCTTCTGGGAGTTCTCCCAAAATTACATTAGGCCAGTCCAGGGGGATGTCCAGAGCAGAGAGATCCCTCAGTGCAAAGATCACATCCCTCCAGAAGGACCCAATTTGTGGGCAGAGCCAGAAGACATGCAGGTGACCGCTGGGGCTTCTCCGCACAACCTCCAGCAGGTCAGCTGTCTTGTTGGGTCTCTCTTGTTTGGAACTAAGGGAGTGAGGAAGAAGCGCACCCTGACTTTCCAACAAAATTCTTGCCAGAGTGGGGAGCAGGTAGTCCTGGAGGCAACATGAAATACTGAACTCCAGTTGACCTCTCCCAGGTCCGTGCCTGCCTCCCTCCCTCCGCCAGCTCAGCTTGATTTTCTCTATGGAGTCGTTCTTTAGACCAGCCAGGGACTTATAAATTGCCGAAATTAGACCCTTTGTTTTCTGGGTGGACAGAATTGCTTGGAGACACTCAAGAAAAGGGGCAGCCCTGACTGGGTCCCAGTCTGTCCTCAGACAGCTGTTGATGTAGGCCCTAGCCTGTAGATATCTGAAATGGTCAGAGTTCCATAGCTCAAATGTATTTTTAAGGGTTACAAAGTCCTGTATTGTTTCCTTGAAGGAACAGATTCAAATAAACTAGGCCCAGTCTCTCCCAGGTCAGGAAAGTGTGGTCAAGTACGGCCGGGGGAAAATCAGGATCCCAGGCTAACCGGTGAAGAAGCCAGAGTGAAGTTTTTAATTTATATTTTTGCCAGGCCCTACAAGTGGCTTTTATGGTGTCTCTGACACTGGACAGCAGTGGGGGTGGGTGGGCTGTGTATGTATTGGAAAAGTACATGAATCAGATCTCCAGCAATGAGCCCTGTTCCTCCCTCCTCTCCCTTTTCCATTTCTTTCTAGTTGGAGAAATATGTTGGAATGGACCACTGCAGGACTATTTTCAACTGTGTGGCTAAATAATAGTCCTCGAGATCTGCCTCCTTTAGTTTTGTGTGTCTGGAGGACGTGTATGTTTACTCTGGGTCTCTTATTGTTCCATATGAATTTAGAAATTAACCTTTGCCAGGCCTGAAAGTGCAATTTGTGAATAAAGGATGGAAGGCACTGGAAGAGGTATAAAAACCTGGGGAGGATATTCATGGTGATCGTCTGGATCCTTGAGTACAAAGCGACGCTTATTAAGGCCCACCTGTCAAAGTCACTCTTCATTTGGTTTGCAAGTGGGATATAATTTGCTTTAAATAGTTGGGAGTTATGTTTAGTAACCCAGGTCCCCAGGTATTTCATCCTCTCCGAAGACCAGTTTAGGGGTAGAAGGTCCAAGATTGCTCAGGAGGGGGGATAATAAAAGCTAATTACCTCGGTTTTGGTCTTGTTGAGAGAGTATCCGGAATGTTTTCCGAATTCCAACAAGACCAACTAAACTTGGAGGATAGATTGTTCTGGATGAGACAGGTAGAGCAAAACATCATCTGCATATAGTGATATATTTCGCTGTTGGCACCCCCACTTCAATCCCATGAATGGAATCCGAGGTGCGAATGGCTTCCGCCAAAGGCTCGATATACAGGGCGAACAAGAGAGGGGATAGAGGACAACCCTGACGGGCGCACCTACTTAATCTGTTGGAAATCCCCCCATTCACCCTGACATATGCCTGTGGGCCAGAGTAAAGTGTCTTGATGCTATCAGTAAAGACCTGTGGGAAACCCATACGTTCCAGAACGAGGAATAGGAAACCCCAGGAGGCCTTGTCAAAGGCCTTTTCAGCATCTAGGCTCATCAGGCAAGCAGGGAGGCGAGTACGGTGGATGGAATCAATCACATTTAATGCTGAGCAGACACCACCTGGGGCCTGTCGGCCAGAGATGAATCCGGTCTGGTCCATGTTGATTAAGTCGGGAAGCAAGAAGTTTACTCTGGAGGCTATAATCAATGTGAATATCTTATAGTCTGAGTTAAGGAGAGAGATGGGGCAGTAGGATTCACATTGGGTGGGGTCTTTATTTTCTTTATGTAAGAGGGAGATTGTAGCATATTACCATGAGGGGGGGACCGGGTTCCCTTCCTTCCAGATTTCCAAACAAACTTCTGATAACAGGGGCACTGTCTCTGTCCAGAAAGCCCTACAGAATTCAGCACTAAAGCCGTCTGGACCGGGACATTTCCCCGGTTTTAGGTTTTTAATGGCATTTAGGATTTCTATTTGTGAAATTGGCCTAGTCAGTGCTTGGCTCTTTTCCAGTGTGAGGGTAGGGAGCGGCAAAACTCGAGATATTTCAGTTTATCTTCAGGGGTTATGTCGGTCTGAGGGCTGTAGAGCTTAGAATAGTATGAAACAAAGGCCTGTGCAATTTGTTCTGACTTATTGACTGGGAGGCCAGTAGATGGAGACATTACTTTGGTAATAGTAGCTCTAGCTGCGTATTGTCGAAGACGAAATACCAGGATTTTGGTTCCTCTGGGGCCTCCCTCATAGTACTGTTCTGTTTCAGATAGAAAAGAGACCTTTCTAATTCTTCCTTCTGGAGTTTCTGCAGGTCCCCTGAGGCCTTTTAACTTGGAATCCCTGTGTCCCTCCCATTTAATTTTCTGCGAGCTCTTGAACTCTCTAATCTGAGCCAGAAGTGCCTGCTGTTGTTGCATTTGGGCTTTTTTCTTCTGAGAGGCTATGGAAATCAATTTTCCCCTGGTAGTGGCTTTAAGAGTGTCCCACAGAATCTGGGGTGTCACCCCTGCTATTGTATTTTCGGCTATGGTGTCTTTAATATGCTGTTTGAGTTTATCTAACACCTCCTTGTCCCGGAGCAGTGATGTGTTCAGCCTCCAGTGAGTGTTTTTTCTGGGGGGAGGGAGAGAGAGAGCAGCCTCTAGGAAAATAGGGTTATGATCAGAGAGGGTGGAAGTTCCTACCCACATAGAGGGTAAGCTGGAGAGATTCCTAGAAAATGTGACGTAGGTATCTAATCAGTAGAACATTTTAAATCTGGGGGAGTAGTAAGTATACTCCCTAGCCCTAGTGTATGTCTCCCGCCAGATATCCACCAGACCTATTTGATTAAAGATCTTTTTAAGGGCACAAGCTTTCCGGAATACCAGGTTCTGGATACGGGAGGTAGTGTCTAGGTTTCTATCAAAGGTCAGGTTCCAATCACCACCCATTATGAGAATGCCCTTCGTCTTTTCCGCTACAAGTTGGGAAAGAGATGAGTAGAATGAAATAGAGGACCCTGGAGGGGGCGTATACATTGACCAGGGTCACCTGCAAGTCCTGAACCCTGCCCACCACCAAAATATATCTTGCACCCGGGTCCACCACCACCACCTCCTCCTGCTCAAAGGGGAAGGAAGCAGAAAGCAAAACAGCTACTCCCCTTTTCCTGCCAGAATCTAGTGAGGAGTAAAACAGGTGGGGGTGGGACCTGGACATCAGCTTTAAAACTTCAGTAGGAGACAGATGGGTCTCTTGTAAGAAATTCACATTGTACTTTTGTGCAGTGATGTACTTCAAAATTTGTTTCCTCTTAATTGGACTAGAACAGCCGTTGATATTATAGGAAAATACTTTTGCATATTGGTTAACCGTTTGGAGACAGTAAAGTTAATCCTTCTGGCAGACGATGTGGGAAATGACAATAAGACTTTGTCTGAAAACCCCAAGTTCTTTTAGTAATCGAGTACCATTTATCCTAAAAAACAGAAACATCAGCTGGGAAACCTATATACAGTTGTAACAAAACTAAGAAAGCCCAGTAATAGGCAAGAACTGTGTGCACTGGCCAAGTCAATGTTGAGGCCCAGATCATGAAGGATGTAGGGAGCAGCGGGGTTTTTAGGAGCTGACGCCACCACATCTGGGCAGGTGTAACTTGACTTCCAAGGGAAAGCTGCTGGGTGTTACCCAGCTGTAAGGCGATCACATGTGCAAAGAAAAAGAGGGAGCTCAAAAGTATTAAGAGCCAGCCCTCGAGCTTTCGGGAATTAACCTGTAGTGAGTTAGCCCTTTTGCCAGCAGTAGGCATGTACTAGAACTATCCCCCCCCTCCAAAAACCAACAACAAATTTCAAACTGTGTAGTATCACCCAAACACAACTTTGCTGACTAATAAAACTGTAAGATGTCAGAATAAGGTCATATGCCCTGGCAAGCCTATAAGGAGCATAAAATATTAATTAATATGAGAATTATAGAGAACATAAACTCAGATCCCCGCTATCTGATTGATAAGGCGGTGGTCAGGGTCCTGTAAGATCAAGTAATGACAACGCATATAAGTAGCGTGAATATTGAATATGATTGCAAAGTATCACGCAGTACATGTGCCCTGATCCACCCGTAGAGGGCAAAAGAGGTAAACAATATTGCAAACATTCTAGGAGCTATGTTTTTAACCTCTCTAGTGAAGCCTTATGAAGAACCCATTGCAATTGGTAAACAATGACCATTTCAAGTGACATTAAGGTTCCATGTAATCTCCAGGGTGAACCCCCTCCTCCCCCAGAGGATCCTCGAGAGCCCATAAAAAGCACACGCCCCAGAGGGGAAACTCAGCTCCAACTAAATTGTTGTCATGCCTCTATGTATACTGGTTATATTTTGCCTGAGCCTATTGTTCACCTTAATGTCATTACGTCATGATGTATCACTTTAACTTGTGGCACTTTTGTCTTGTGCTCGACTTGATTGTACCTGAAAATGTTATAGTTCTGCCTTAATCTCAATCTTTTTTCTGTATTGTCAGATGTCGTTATGTTACCACTGTAATTTGTGGCTCCTTTGTCTTGTACTCTCCCGGGTTGTGCTTGAAAATAGGCAGGATTGTTGCCTAACGCACTTACCCAGTTACCAAAAGCTAATAAATAAATAAATAAAATCTCTGCATTACCAGGAGTTTAGGATGCTCGTGCAGTCCCAGAGCAGGGCTGACTTAAGTTTTCAGCTCCGGGAGTTCGCGGCAGGCAACGAACGAGTGGGAGAGACCAGGGCATCCATTATCAGTGTATTTTGCCAGTGCTGCAGGTGCTCTCAGTGTCAATGCCCCCAATAAGCATCCCCCCCCCCGCTGCGTGGCCCAGTGGACTCAAATGAGGAGGTAGAAATTATTTCCAGCAAAGTGGAGATACTGACAGTGTATTGCTGCACAGATCGGCTGGGTTCCTTGGTCTTACCGATGATGCAATGGCAGCCCTGAGTATCCTGGGAACGCAGTCACTGGGGGATGAGACCCGGATAAAAGTGAGGTTAAGAGTATCTGGGAGGAACGTCTCAAAACAGTCAGGGAAAGCAAGAAAAAGGAAACGCTTCACTCCAGGTCTCTTCAGGTTTCCAGGTTAGGTGATGAGACGTCATTTGGGGAAGATCCCTCCTGCAGGTGTGCGGCTTTCTTGTTTACCTTCGCAGAGTCACCATATCGCCGGAGTAAGGCAGAGACATCAGCACACAGGTTTGTTTGCAGCAATTTCTGAGTGGACCCCAGTCTGGAAGTTCCCTTCTGAGCAACGTTCCATGCTGAAGTGAGTAAGTCTTTCTCAAGTTTCTCCTTTGTGAGGGGTGGTACATTGATTCCCATAGTTTCTAGGTATGAAGAGGCAGTCAGCAGGTCTTGGTAAACTTTAGGTCCTTGCTCCATGATGACCTTAAGCCTTGCAGGATATAGGATCTGAGCTCTAACATTTTGGGCTCGTAGTTGCTTCAGGACTGGCCACATAATTCTCCTGGCATCTTGCACGGAGGTTGTATGACCATAATCAATATTGATTCGGTGTCCAGAGAAATGTAGGGCACCATGCTGCCAGGCCTTATGCAGTAGTTCTTTGGCTCCGTATGAAGTAAACTTGGCAATGATCGAGCAGGGTCTCGCCTCAGCATTGCGGGGTTTGGGGCCAAGAGACCTGTGCGCGTGGTCCATAGCTTGGTCAAAATCTTGGGAGCATAAGCAGGTCCCAAAAGAATTCTTGCAGAAATGCTATAACATTTCGATGTTTATCTTTGGTTCCTTTGGGAACCCCGTAGACCCTTATATTTTGCCACCTACTTCTGCCTTCAAGGTCATCTAAGCGGTGAGTAAATTCACGGTCCTGGGCAAGCAGATAAAGTAGCAGCCTTTCATGTCTGTCAGCTTGCTCAGACATTTGAGTTACACATAGTTCTAACTGTTCTGTTTTATGGTCGACTCTGTTTAGGCCAAATCTGAAGTCAGTGAGGGTCTGGTCAATTTTAGATACCGTACAGACTGTTTGCATGTTCGTCTCAGTAAGGTCGGACTGTATTCCCTCGCAACTTGGCCCTGTCTGTAGTAGGCCCTCAGGCATCTCGCAGTCCTCCATGCCACCCGCCTGTTCACTCTGAATTAAATCTTTCAATTTTTGTGCCGGAGTGGATGGAGGCTTCCCTGGCTCGTTTCTCTTCGGTTTTGCTGGTGATGACAGCTTGTAAGCAGGTGATGCAAGAAGATTGCTGTCGGTAAGGAGACGGAGCTAAGAAGCTAGACAGCCATTAATCTGTTGATGTCACCAGAAGTTCCATTTATTTTGAATTTGATGACCGGGTAGGCCCACTGAGATGGACAAGTCCCTTTTTCAGGAACGACCCGGGGAATAAAACAATTCCATGAGATGGTACAATAAACATCTGAATACAAGTGGTAAAACAATAAGGATAAAAAACAAGTTCAATCTGAGGATTTAGACAGTATATATACACAGAAAAATAATACAACAGTTTCCTGAGGGCATAGGGTCGGGTGCCTTAGAAGCCAGATGAGGATATCAGATGTGGTCCGGAGGAGTCTTGCATTGGTAATCCTTAGATTTGGCTAGTATCAGAAGACCTTGGGGGGGTTCTTGGTTCCCTTGTAAACTGGAGAGGTGGGATACTGCAGTGCCACACAGATCACTAACATAGTCTAAGTATATTACATGTTTACAAAAATATAAAAGTGGAAAAAGATTCTGCGGGAGTAAGGTGGAAGGGGAGAGATCATGAAAGGAAGGGGTTGGGGGAAGAGAGGAGGGTCCGAAGAGGTGAGGGAGAGGAGGAAAAAGCAAGGGTAAGAGAAAAGGGTCAGGGATAAGAAGGACAGCCGGGGAGGGCAGGTAGGTGTTAGGAGGACTTCAAAAAAGGCATGACTGTCGATGGGGCAAAGCCACATGATGACCAGCAGAAATGGCGATGCCCAAAATGGCGAGGACACATGGAACAGGAACAGTGTAGAAAACAGAGAGACAGCCGAAAAGCGAGAATGTTGACGAGGCAAAGTCAAACAAGGAATGAAGCAGCCAATGAGAAGAACCCAACGGAGATGTGAAGCAGCCTCTGCACAAAACAAAGGACAGCCCTTAGCACAGGAATGTTAATGACGCAGAGCTAAGCACCTCCCAAAAGAAATGGAGAAGCCATAAATAGGGATGCCAACCCAAACAGCAAGAAATTTGATGAGGCAAAGCCAAGGAATGGATCTGAATGGAGCCATGAGCCCCGTGACAATGAGGGTGCTGGACTGAAACACCAGGAACGGATCGTGATATGTCAGAGGATGGCTGGAATGGCAAAAGAGGCTGATAGAACAGCCAGACCTCACCCTTTTCATCAACAGCAACAGAATCCAGAGGGCAGGGTCCCGCAGACGTCAGAGGCCCCAAAGGGTGGAAGACCAATAGCAACCACGGGAGGTAGATCAACATCCAGCACAGGTCCAGAGACCAGAAGCATAATAGCCATGGAAGCACCGACAGGATGGGAGGTGGTGACAGCCCACAAGTAGCAGTATACAATGGAGGCCAGTGGCCCTTGCATATTGCAGGGAACTGAAAACATAGGCCCCAACACTGCTGAAGTTAAGTGTCGATAACGAAAGATAAAATAATAAAACAGCAACACACTGAAAGTTCCAGAAGCCAAGGAGTGTTTCTTCGGTCCAACAAAGAGTCGATAGGAGAAGAAAAAAAAAAACAGAGGAGTATGAGGCCAGCCATGATTTATAGGCAATGACAATGTGTGTCAGTGTAAGCTGCCTCTACCAGGGCAAAAGTTTCCCAGTGATCCGGACACCAACAGCATCTGTACTCTTCAGTTGTGGCTCAATGCTGGGAGAAAGATCTGTGCAGAACGACTTGTTGAGATGTACACAACATATACAATAGTGGATGAGTGACCATCTGAAACAAGGCTGTGTTTCCACTGAGGGAGTTGACATCATAGAGACCTCGAGGGTGAAGCTCGAGAGGCCTATATTATGTCATCAGTTCCATAGATGGAAATATAACCTTAGTAGTGGATTGTCACCCATCCACTGTTTTATATAGCATATGGTTTATTGTGCCTTTTTTTTTTTATTTTACATTATTTAGGCAGTTACTGCTCCCACTCACTCTGGTGCGCTGCTCCCGCTTTCTCCAGCTTCTTCCATCTGTGGCTGCACCGTGTTTTGCTCTTTTTTTTTTCTCCAATTAAAAAAAAAAGTGATTGACCTTTCCAACAGGGACCCATGTTTGTGTCCCAATTTCAAAGTACACAGGTCCGCTGCTCACCGCTCACTAAATTGTGCTGCCATGTTTAAGCTGCTTTTCTTGTAAGAGCTCCATTGTGTGAGCCAATCAGGTGGCAGTTCAAGGCTAAAAACCTGTTGTACTATCGATGTGATGTCAGATCGATAGTACAACTTTTTTGATCTTGGAACTGTCCTAAAACAACATCTTGCGAACCTCTGATTTCCGTGGACAATAAGTGGTAACCATATACTATAACAGAATTTGAAACAGTATTAAAAGTGGTAGTGTTTTCACAGCAGGTATCTTCTTGGCTAATTTTGCAGCCTGATTACTTATTTATGCAGTGTACCACAAATGTGGACATTTTCATTCATGTTTATTTTATCAGTGCTTATCACTGTTTGCATAGTCAGCTTTATTAAAGAATAAGTAGAGTTCTTTTAATGAATAACTGCAGCACTCAATCCAAGAGCTCAGTTCAAGAATGTAATGCTGGATGGGGGTGGGGGTATTCCCCAGTTAAGCACGTAGGCTTCAACTGTGAACTGCTTAACTGCTAGATTTTCACTTAAACAAGCAGCAATATCAGTTGCAGGGTGCTACCAGGAATAGTACTAGGAGCTGAAGTGTATTTCAATGCTAAGAAAGCATTGTCCTGGTATGGCTCTCCCACACATCAAGTGTTCAGCTGCTGGCAGTGGCTCCAACAGAAAGTAAATCTGGTTGTCAAATTAATAGTTATTCGATTCCTCGATCAGTATTAGTACGTGAGTCAGTCTGGCTAAGCAGTCCTGGATGGAGCTGGAGATTCCTATAGGATAGGCTCCAGGCAAGATGAGGTTAGAGATTCCAACAAGATAGGCTCTGTGACATCAGTTACAGGATGCTTATATAGTAAATGTGTGGTTAGATACAGAGTATCAAGAAGGAAAGGGTGAAACTGAAATGAGCCCAGGTAATGTACTGTATTTTGAAACCAAATGTGTGTTGACCGAGGGCTCCTTTTCCCAAACATTGGGCATTACACTCTTGTCGTGGTAACCATACCTCTCAACCTCTCAGCATTAAAAATCATAGCACTGGCCTGCAAAAATCATAGCAAAGGGCCAGAATGTGTAGCACTTTCTTATTTTAAACAATATTATGTCTACAGATAGTGGGTCCCATATCGTTAGTGATAAGGAATGTTTCTATCAACTTAATTCAATGATTTAATAGTTTGTGTGTTAAGAAATAACTCTAACATTATGAGGAACATCAGTAAACCTGTGAGGAGCAAGGGTAAATTTTAGTGTGAAAATCATAGCGCTATGCGGAATTCATAGCAGTTGAGAGGTATGGTGGTAACTTTGGGGTAATTGCCTCCATTTATTAGGAAATTGACTCCCTCCATTCTGAGTGCATTATAGTTTTAGATATACAAGTATGAAAATGCCCCCAAAGGTATAGTTTAATTGTGTTGAAATCTTGCCTTCACTATATTATGGGCCTCTAGCTCTAAGTGAATTTTTTTTAACTTAAATTTTATTAAGGCACTTTTGTAAGAAAGAATACATGACAATTTATAACACCGAGCCTAAGGACATGATAGTCAAGGCACAAACAGTGAACAACAATGCAGTACCTTTCAAGCAGGATACAGATTCGGTGGTAGTGTGAGAACAGGTCAGCTGCAATCTTCTAATGGAGTGACAACATATCATATCTCATTATGGGTACAAATAAACATCTCAAGGCATCCCAGCTTCACTCCATCTAGGGCATCAGACTAACATAACTCAGCCCAAGTATGCATGCCCCTTGAACCAGCTTGTCAGAAAAAAAGGTTACTCACCTGTAACAGTAGTTCTTGGAGTGGTATATGATGTTCATCCACACTTTCTAGCAGTGCCTTTCCCTTTAAGACTTGGCCAGAAACATTTTCAAGCTGGCTCCTCCTACCCACCTGGGTGGTAACTCCCTTGGTTCTGGCCCCTGATACCAGATCTTGCCCACTGGAAGCAGTTGCGTGCGCCAAACCCAGCGGAGGTCGGGTGGGCTCGTGTGGATGAACGTCCTATACCACTCCTAGAAAGTACAGCTACGTAAAAACTTACCGTAACAGTAGATTTTTGCGGGGTTATCTCTTGCAGCAGGTAATACACTTGGATCATCACCAGAGGACACTGTGGTGCACAGCTGCTATTCTAACAGTTTTTTTCCAGGGGCCGCCCACACATGACATCATCTTCCCGTTTCCTATATAACAGTGGGCGGTCCCTGGTATCCTCAGTTCCCCCGTTGGATTCAGCTCACTAAGCGAGGACTGAGGGAGAGGCGAGGTACCATAGGTATCCCATAAATAATTGGATCAGAAGTTGTTCTCCTAGAGAAGGAGGGGGATGGAGGGAGGGTCGTACCTGCTGCAAGAGATACCCCTCAAAGAAAGTACAGTTACGTAAGAACTTACCGTAACAGTAGATCTTCGAGAGAGGCTCTTGCAGTAGGTAATTACATATAGGACTGACGCCGGCAGGCGGCAGGACCCCACGGAAACATTTCTAGCTAGCAGTCCCTGGCAAGGGACCGCCCCCACGTCAGGTGACCGGCGTCAGGAGACAGCAGTATAAAGGGGCGGTCCCGGACGCCCGCCTTCCAGTTCTTTCCCGCCACAGGCCGAAAGAGGCCGGACGAAAGAGGAGCGGATATTTCCTTCAATGGAAAAGGAGCTTGGCAGAAGACACCAGGAGAAAGGACTGCTGTGTGACTGAACTTCTCTGCTGGGACTAAAGTAGAAGAACTTTTGTACTTGGACCTCTAATTTAGGGTAAAAAAACTAACATACAAAACAAAACAAAACAAAAAAAAAAAAAGTGTGTGTTTGGGTTAACTGAACTGAAAGGGTATCTGAAGAGTTACCTAGATGTAAATCTCAGGTGACTGAAAGGACTTAACTGCTGTGAGGTTTAAATTACTTGTAGAAAGATCTGGAAAGTAGGGGGAGTGGCTTAGCTAGAAGGAAGCTATATTTAAAGACTGCCTTAGAAAGATTCTGCTAATAGCTTGTCAGAAGACACCAGGAGAAAGGACTGCTGTGTGACTGAACTTCTCTGCTGGGACTATATTGCCCTCCTTCCCTTCCCTCCACTCCCCCACCGAAAGCTAGTTCTATTTTTATAGGCACAGGATTTGACTGACAACAGGAACTTCCTGTTTAGGGCAGGAAGTGAATGATCACAGAACCACCAAGGACCCACCATCCTAGAAGGGCAAGAGTAGCCTCCGCCCCCTCTAGCTGCTGGAGGTCTGCCTCTGAGCAAGTAAGTGGTCTACTGAGAAATATAGGATATTCTTGTCTCAGAAGAGGACAATCAGGAGCTTAAAGTGCACACAGGCAGAAAGTAAGGAGAGAGAGAAAAAAGAGAGGAAAGAGTAAGGATTGCAAACAGTTAAGGGGCCAGAAATAAGACATGATTGGAGTGGTGCAGTGCAGTGGCTGTGGAGCAACAGTCTTCCGGGAGATGTTCTGGAGGATGCGGTGTTGTCCCATCTGCAGGCACCTCTCTGGGCTGATGGAGGAGGTTGCTCATCTCCAGGCTGAGTTGGCCAGGATTTGTGGGACCTCCTCTTCCATCCAGGGACCACCAGTGCCACTGCCGTTGCCTCAGAGGTTGCCAAGAAAGAGGAGCGGTTGGACCACAGTGGGCTCAGGGAGGGTGAGGGTGGTGGAACAGAGGCGCATCCTTCCAGCTGTACCTCTCCACAATTCCTATGCCATTCTGGCAAAGTGTGCTTCCTCTATGGAGGCACCCACAGTGGAGACCAAGGAGGATGCTGGGAACCTCCACAAAGGAGACCCACAGGAGGGTGGCAGGGGACCCCACAGGGGAAGGAAACAACTCCTGGTGGGGGACTCCATTGTTAGGAAGGTAGAACTGGGGGAGGAGGGAGGGAGGTAAGATGCCTGCCTGGCGCCATGGCTTGGAGGGACAGGGAGCGAATCCTCAGGATTGCCGGAGCAACTGCACAGGGGAGGGAGCTGGATGTCATTGTCCACCTAGGGACAAATGACCTGGCTAAGAAAGGGATTAGAGAAGTGCAGGAAGAGTTTGTGGAATTGGGAGGGGCCTTAGTCAAGTAGCACGCACGGTAACTCGGAGGTGCTACCCATCTATGGCATAGGAGAGGTTAGGTGTTCCGACCATGGGATTCAATCAGTGGTTGAAAAACTGGTGTGGAGCTCAGGGATTTGCATCTTGGGGACTGGGGGTCCACCTGGAGTGATGCAAGCCCATACTGGCATGATGGGCTGCATCTGTCCGGGAGGGGAACCAGGATCCTAGGTGATAGGTTTAAATGCTTCATTGGCAAGCTTTTAAACTAGCCAAGGGGGGAGGCACTGTAAAGGAGCAGGACAATCCTAGCCCTCCTCCCAAATAATCACGTAGTAAGTGCGGCAAACACCAACATAGAGGTGTCGATAGGGAGAAGGGCAGGGGTAAATGGAGAAAGTGACAAAGGCAAGAAGGACAGGGATGGGGCAAAGGGAGTAGGCCATCAGGAAATGGAGGGTAATGAGTACCAATGCCGTAGTCTGGGCAACAAGCTCCCTGAGCTGATGGCCTTAATGGAAGAGGATGCCTGGATATAATAGCAGTCACAGAAACATGGTACACAGAGAACCATGACTGGGATGTTAACATACCAGGGTACATAACCTACAGGAGAGACAGGCAGGGGAGAAGAGGGGGAGGAGTAGCTCTCTATGTAAAGGAAGGGATAAAAGCAACTGAACAAAAGAGTAAACAGGGAGGAGAGGAGGCACTGTGGGTCACCTTGGAGACTGGAAAGGGCACCACAATCCGCACAGGGTTGTGTACAGACCCCATGTCAGGGGAAGGAATGGACAAGGATATGATAGAAGGCATTCTTAGAATGGCAGAGAAAGGGAGATACTGTTGATGGGAGACCTGAATATGCCAGATGTTAACTGGAGCACATTTGCTGCAGCCACATCCAAGAGCAGGACCATTCTTGATGCCCTACAGGTGGCAGGCATTAGACAGCTAGTTTGGAACCCACTCGTGAGGGAGCAATCTTAGACCTCGTGCTCTCAAGCGGGGCAGTGAGAGGATCTCAGATCTAGAAGTGGGTTGCCATCTGGGGACAAGTGACCATCAAACAGTGTGGTTCACGTTAAACTCAGCTACAGAGTCAAACCATACAAAAGTGAGGGTACTGGACTTTAGGAGGCTGACTTTGGCAAGATGGGAGAGTGCCTCAGAAAAGCACTAGCAAACAGGCTAGAAGGAGGTGTGGAGCAACAATGGGGAATTATCAAACTGCCATCACAGAGGCAACAAGCCTTTGTGTGAAGCAATAAACAAATCAAAACAAAAGAAAGAGCCACTATGGTTCTCAAAAGAGGTGGCTGTGAAAGTCAGGAAGAAAAAGATAGCATTCGGAAGTATAAGGAAACACAGAAGGAGCAGGACAGAGAGCTGTACCAGTTAAGGCAGAAGGAAGCAGGAGGGAAGTCAAATAGCAAAGGCCCAAACTGAGGAAAAGATAGCCAACTCCAGTTAAGAAGGGGATAAAACCTTTTATAGGTACATCAGCGATAGAAAGACAAAGGAGGGATAGTGAGGCTGAATAGAATGAATGGTGGGTGGGCAGAGGGGACAGTGAAAAGCAGGAATACTGAAACGAATATTTCTGCTCAGTATTCACAAAGAGGATGGGGAAGTGCCTAATCCAATTAACAGAAGCACTCTTGATAGTGGGGTCGATCCCAGTCCTTTCACAGAAGAAAGGGTTCTGCAAGAACTCCTAAAACTGAAGGTGGACAAAGCAATGGGTCCTGATGGAATTCACCCCAGAATTCTAAAAGAATTAAGGGAGGAACTAGTGAAACCACTGGCTACTCTTTTTAATAAATCATGGGAGGATGGTGTGGTACCCGAGGACTGGAGGAAGGCGGATGTGATTCCCCTTCACAAAAGTGGGACCAAGACAGAGGCAGGAAACTACAGACCTGTCAGTCTGACCTCTGTGGTAGGGAAAGTGATGGAGTCACTTCTGAAGGAAAGAATAGTTGAGTACCTAGAGGCCAGTGGAGCACAGGACCCAAGGCAGCATGGGTTCACAGCGAGAAGGTCATGTGAGACGAATCTAATAGATTTCTGTGACTGGGTGACCAAAGTAGTAGACCAGGAGGGCTGTGGACATGGCCTACCTAGACTTTAGCAAGGCGTTTGACACAGTCCCACACAAGATTAATAGTCAAATTAACCAGCCTGGGAGTGGGACCCAGGGTGGTAGCCTGGGTAAAACATTGGCTGGACAACAGGACACAGAAGGTAATTGTAAATGGAGTCCACTCTGAAGAAAGGGGGGTTACTAGTGGGGTACCACAGGGTTCAGTATTGGGTCCAGTCCTTTTTAATGTCTTCATCAGTGACACTGCAGAGGGACTGGAAGGAAAAGTATGCCTTTTTGCAGATGACACAAAGATCTGCAACAGGGTTGATACACAAGGAGGTGTGGAAAGGATGAAAAGGGACTTGGCAAGGTTGGAGGAATGGTCAGAAGTATGGCAGCTAGGATTCAATGCAAAGAAGTGCAAAATAATGCACCTGGGAAACAAGAACCCAGGGGAAGAATACACAATGGGTGGGAGGTAGTAACAACAACAAAAAGGAAAGGGACCTGGGGTAATCATATCAGATGACCTTAAGGTTAGCAAGCAATGTGAGAAGGCAGTAGGGAGGGCTGGGGGTATACTGAGATGTATAGGGAGAGGCATCATCAGCAGAAAACAGGAAGTTGTTATCCCTCTGTACAGACAGTTGGTGAGACCCCATCTGGAGTACTGTGTCCAGTTCTGGAGACCCCATCTCCGCAAGGACATAGACAGGATAGAGGCAGTCCAGAGGAGGGCAACTAAAATGGTGCAGGGTCTGCAAGAGAAGCCGTATGAGGAGAGACTAAAGGAGCTTAATATGTGTACCCTTGAGGAAAGAAGGGGGGACATGATAGAAACTTTTAAGTACCTCAGTGGAATCAACAAAGTCAAGAGGGTAGCATCTTTCAGAAAAGAGACTTGCAAGAACAAGGGACACAATTTAAAGATAGAAGGAGGCGGTTCAGGGGCAATGTGAGGAAGTATTATTTCACAGAGAGGGTAGTGGATGCATGGAACAGCCTTCCTGAGGAGGTTGTGGGGTCTAAAACTGTGGGAGAATTCTAGAATGCATGGGACAGACATAAGGCAATTCTTGTGGGGGGTAGGAAGAAATAGGCTGTTGGTTAACTAGGATCTGCGGCCTATCCTGTAGGTAGGGAAATGGGCAGACTAGATGGGCCTAGCGGTCCTTATCTGCCGTCAAAGTCTATGTTTCTCTGAACTGAAAAAGCCTAGGGGGATGGAGGGCGGGAAGGTATTACCTACTGCAAGAGCCTCTCTCAAAGATCTACTGTTACGGTAAGTTCTTGTGTAACTGTACTATCTTACTTCGAGAGGGCTCTTGCAGTAGGTAATTACATAGAGGACTGAATCCCAAGCAGTCTGGAACAAAGAAAGGCACCGGGAGGGGGAAAACTACTCCAAGGAGCAGTTCTAGCCGTGTAAGTCTCAAGATAGGAGGCTCCGAAAAACCGGGCAAAGAGCTGATAGGGATAGCATACTTCCTGGCCATCCTGGCCGAGGGCGCAGGACAGGAAGTAGGCCGCTGCCAAAGCTCCAAAACTGGGCCGACAATGGCCTCAACCACCGGGAAGGCCTCCGAGGGTGAACCCCCTCGGTCTAGGATCTCCAGCAGGGAATAATAGGCCCACTTGGACACGGGTTCGAGCTGCATCCCAGTGAACTCTGAGATGAGCCTAAGCAGACCCAGGAAGGACGATGGGCTGTTGTCCAAAGACCGGCCCAGGAAGGACTCCGGGCCCTCCCTCCCGGGGAACAGGGAAGAGTCATCGTCGGACTCCGAAAGGTCTGCAAAGAGCTGCCTCAGGCCTAAGCCTCTCCTCACCCGAGGGTGGGCGGGAGTGAGGGTGGCCGACAACCTGCGGGACAGGCCGTGACCCGACCGAGGTTCCACCGCAATCGGTGGGGCAGCAAGATATGGTCTAACAACCGGCCCAGAAATGGGCACCTCGACTGCAGCGAGCAGTTGCGTCGGCCATTCGGGCGGCAGCTGCTTGATAGACGGGGAATGAATCGGAGTCGATTGATTCCTGGACAACAGCAACTGCTGCCACATAAACTACTCGTAACGTCGACGCCATCTGCGTCGAAGCCTCTCCTCATCCGAGGAGGAAGACGAGGAGGAGCAGTGTTGCCACTTAACTCGGTGCCCCGACCGAGACTGCCGACGGCGGGAGCGGCTTGACCGAGAAGAGGACCGAGACCGAGACCCAAATCCTCGGTGAAACCGAAGGTGGGTCTGGGAAGGAGCGGGGGACACCCGCTCTTCCCTCAGCTCGGACATATTGGCCGAGGACTGCTGCCCCAGAGGCGCAGGCAGAACCTCGGCCTCCACCGGGGAAACCGGCGAAGGGTTGACGGCTCTGGCAGTAGACCGCCTGGGTGACGGGTCGAGGGAACCCTCGACAACGTCGACGGGAGTCTTGGCCGGCTGGCCTGAAGGGGACACCGTGAAGCCAACGGCCTGAGCCGCAACCTCGATCAAGTCAAGATCGGGCGGACCGAGGAAGGGAACCTCCCGCTCCCACAGACACCGACGATGGAACTACCTGGGACCCCTGGACCTGGGCCGAGGCAGTTCCGATGGCCTCCTTGAAGAGGGACTGGCGAGCTCCTGAGCGAAGCCGAATGAGAGGAACTCAAAGAGGAGCGGGATAAATGCCGCAACCGAGGAGGAGGGAGATGCAGCCTCAGCCGCCGTCTCCTCAGGGAGGAAGAGAGATCTAGCTGCCCAGCCGAGACAGCCGACGCGGACACCGCCCGACGAGCCTCGAAAGATTTTACCGGCACGGAAAAATCCTTGGGGCGCCCAAGCCTAAATCGGGCCGCACGATCCTCCAGGGCGTTGGACGAAAGGGCGCAGCATAGTTCGCAAACTTGCGGGTCATGGTCCAAGTCGAGGCAGTATATGCACGTGGAGTGCAGATCAGTCCTGGAGAAAACCCACCCGCCAGGGCGCCTCCGAGAGCCGGGGAACGAATTGCCCATCGCAGCCGCGAGGGAAGAAGACTGAAGTTTTGGAAAACTTCACCACTAAATTCAGACGAACCGAAGAATCAGGAACCAGTTGAAAAACGCAGAGCGCTAAGGAGGGAACCTGAGCTTCCAAGCGGTAAGGAAGATCTGGCGTCATGGGGCGCAGCCGAGAGTTTTACCACCCGGGTGGGTGGGAGAAGCCAGCTTGAAGAACTTCCGGCAAGATTTAAAGCGGCAAGGAACCTGCCAGATAGTGTGGATGAACAACATATCCATGTCCCTAGAATCTAAAAATATATGAATTTCAAGGTAAACAGAGTCTAAACATTGTGTTTTTCAAAGTTTTTACTGAGATGTTTGCAGCTGTTTAAAGCAGCAGCAGTATTTCTTGATAACCATATAGTTTTTTTTTTCCTGAAATAAGGTTTGTCTGGCAAAAATATCATGAAACACATTTTTCTTTTAGTTTTCTTTCATTTCTGAACCAAGATACGGGCTACTGAAGTTTTGTTCTCATGCACGTGCGATCCATAGTACAGTGTTGCGCTGTTTATCATCAGAAATATGCAGCAGCATCATCCTAATGCATCTACTGTGCAGCAGGGTATTAAAACAGCTGGTACAGCATAGCAAAATGTTATGCAAAATGGGGTAATGCTAACCATTTCCACAAATGCATAGCAGTACACTGCTATCCATTTTTAAAGGGGGGGGGGGTCCATACAACAGTGGGCAAAATGAATACATTTATATATAATTTCTTTAAATTTGCTAACCATCCTGTGTCAAGTGCTATGCATTTTCGCAGCTGATTAGCACTTTCACGCCTAAAGCTGCGGATCATTTTTTTTCGGCTTATTCAATACCCTGCACAGTATGAATCGAGCATTTACATTCAACAGGTAACCTCAGCAGAAAGGAGTTTTAAAAATGGCAAGTGGCGGCCATCTTTGATCACCTGAGTTATTCATTACAAAATTAACTGTAAAAGCTGTTAAAACATCTGGGAAAACTGAAAATATTCTGACAATCTTAGGATCGCAGAAAGAAATACATATTTGCTTAAAAACACCTGTATGATGATTTTTTTGCTAACTAACAAATACTGATGCTTTTATTTACTCCAGTGAAGTCTGAAAGAACATTGGCCTGTCATTCTTTAGTCTCTGCTTTCTTTCTCCTCACTCTGTCCCCCCCAACATATCACATTTCTGAACTACTCACCATCCCATTCTTCTTGTGGTAATAGCTGAGGACAGGGAAGCGCCCTCCCTGACGGAAGGTGGCAACCTTTCTGAGCAACTCGTCTTCGATTGACTTGGGCACAGTGACTATCGGAGGGTAGGACAGGCAGAGAGAGAAGTCCTTGTTCGCATAACTCAGTCGCCATTCATCAGTCTGCAAACAAAGACAAAAATCAGTGGGAACAGACTCCTAACACAGAACGATTTCAGAGCAGCAGGTACTCTGGGGGTGGCTTCCTTCACAGGCAACTCTGTGAGGAAAGCGCCTGCTGCAGAGGATGCCATTTTGTCAGAAACTCATTCCGCCATTTAAAGAGCCACTGGCATCCACAGAAACACAGAAACATAGAAACTGCTGGCAGATAAGGACCACTAGCCCATCCAGTCTGCCCGTAGGCCCTATACAGTGTACGTGACCACTGTGTGATCAATGGCTTTTCATCACTCCCTCCCCTCTCAAGGTTCCCCTGTGCCTATCCCAGGCATGCTTAAACCCCTCCACTGTGTTTGCCCCCACTACCTCTTGTGGTAGGCTATTCTACATGTCAACTGCCCTCTCTGTGTAGAAAAACTTCCTCACATTACCCCTTAATCTACCCCCTCCAATTGCATGCATATCGTGCCCCCTTGTTCTAGTACTTTTTCTCCATTGGAAAAGGTCCCCCACCTGCACCTTGTTTATGCCCTTAAGGTATTTGCAAGTTTCAGTCATGTACCCCCGCTGTCTCCTCTCTTCCAGTGAGTACATACTGAAGTCCCCTAATCCCTCCTTATATGTTTTGTGTTGCAAGCCCTGCACCACCTTTGTCACCCTTCTCTGCATAGGCTCCACCTTGTTTATGTCCTTGCGCAGGTGTGGCCTCCAGAACTGCATGTAATGCTCCAGGTGAGGCCTTACCAATGTTTTATACAATGGCATCATCACCTTCCTCCTGCTAGTGATACCCCTGCCTATGCATCCCAGCATGCCACTGGCCCTCCAACAGCCTTTGCGCATTGCTTTGATACCTTGAGATCATCAGAGATGATAACCCCAGGTCCCTTTCCTCTTTAGTGATAGTAAACTCCTCCCCCCAATCCTGCAGCTCTCCCCGGGGTTCCCTCTACCCAGGTGCATTATTTTGCTGTTCTTAGCATTGAACCTCAATTGCCACTTCTCTGACCATCTTTCAAGCTTCTCCAGGTCGCTCTACAAGATCCTACGAGAAACTCTGAACAAGGGCTGGTCAGTGCCAATGTGGCTGATAACACATTAGCCTGATAAGAAACACAGAATAATGTGTGGCTAGTTGTAATTTACTTGTATTATTTTGATATAAAAATATCATATTTACTGGAAAACAGGGAAGAAGTTTATGGGGCATGGATTCAGCTACCATCTGGGAGCTACTTAAAAAGGGGGTTAAGCAGCTAGTTACAATTGCAATACAGCTGTGCAGTGGTTGGCCTCACACTGACTTTTTCCCTGGGAGGGGTTAAAACAGCAAAGTTCACCTTTTCCGGTTTTGACCACATTCAGTGGACTGCTAACAAGAAGTCTGCTTTCAGTGTTGGAAATGGAAAGAATTCATTGAGGGAACCCATGGCCTTTAATCTGGCATCGAACATATTTAACAGGGCTCTGGGGGTATGTTTCTTCATTATACAGTATGTTGCATTTTTACACTTAGTTTTTGGCCTTTATGGGTGTGCACTTTACATAGAAGCAGCCCCCCGACCCTCATTTTACTCCTGGAACAGAGTCAGACTTTCAATTTCACTGCTGGAACTGGGTTCCCTCAAGTTCCCTCTGATTTCTACTAGTGTCTGCTTTAAAGGAGAACTGCACTGAACCCACAAGTAATTTTCCCGGTAGAACTTGTTTTTAAGAAATAATTCCAGTTTTGTTATTGATTTATCTTCACAAACCTGTGAATAACCACAGTGTGCATTTCTGATTTACACTCTGGTGGTAAGTGGCCATTTAAAACTGTATGATGTAGTTTATGTCCCTTCCAACCACAGAGTTCTATAGCAGAACACAAAGGCATTGTGCCAACAATGGAAGAGCAGAGTAAGGGACAGAATGTACATCATACACTTCTAAAATGGTCCTTTCCAGCTGTGTGTAAATCAGAGACACACATCGGGATAACCAAACATCCTGTAGAGATGTAACAATTACATAATTTGAACCAGTATTTAAAAATAGGATTCTAGTGTGAACTCGGTCCCAATAATGTTGACAGTGAGTCTTCTCCTTCTCTCTCTCGGACTCCTTCTTGCAAGAGCTGTGCAAACCCAAAGGGCCCTGTCCCTTGGTTGGGAGAGACTGGCACAGCTCCTTGAAGAAGCCCAAATAAGTACAGCCCAACCTGAGCGGAACAAAGGCTGTAGCCGAAGAGGACTGCGTGGTAGCCTGAACCACCTCCTCCTCGAAGGCCGTAAGTTGCTTCAGCTGCTCTGTGGACCCCACAGCCACGGAGAGCATCCAACGGGCATACTTAGATTTGACCAGCGGATGTCGTTTTTCTGGGTTGCACAACTTCAGGCGGGTGAGATGGTCCTTGATGACCAACACGTGAAACAACCTGCAAATATTGCAAGCCTGGGGATCACGCTCGTGGCCCAGGCAGTAAATACATGTGGCGTGGGTGTCGGTGCATGACATCTTCTGTCTGCATAGGCACTGGCAAAATCTGGGCAAAGACTGGTCCTCCATCACGGTCACGATCGAAAATCGACTTGAAGATGGAACTCTAATGAGTTTAAGTTTTGGAAGTACATCTAAAGATTTGAGCACCAGGGCCTACTCAACATGGAGGCGATAAGGATGGAACCTGTTTCTTCCAGCGGAAAGGAAGATCTGGCATCATGGCCTGCTGCTAGTTTTTGGCAGAGGGAATCTTGCTTTCAGAGCAAGCAGCTGACTAAAAAAGCAACAGATTTTCCTACTGATAAATCACTTCTAGCTCAGTAGGAGTCGGTGCCTGTTGGGATTAAGCAAACAGATACTTCATTAGAAGCAGGGGGTCTCATTTAAGTTAAAAAAAAAAAGGGAAGAAAGTCACTGCGCGTTTCTCTGTTTGGGAAAGGGGGCTGTATCAACTTAGTTTGCTAAATCAGGAGTAGAGGAGTTAATTGGGAGTGTGGCTTAAGCAGTCGAAAAGCAGCTGTCTCCAATTACAGCTTCCTGCTGCCAGTTTCTGGCAGAGGGAATCTTGCTTTCAGAGCAAGCAGTTGACTAAAAAAGCTACAGATTTTCTTACTAATTGCCCTCCTTCCCACCCCTCCATTCTCCCACCCTAAGCCCGTTCTACTTTTATAGCCACTGGATTTGACTGACAACAGGTTTGGCAGTAGGAAGGAAAGTATCACTGAGACACATTAGTTTCATCAACCTTGAAGGAAAAAAAAAATAGCTCTCTCTCTCTCTCCCCCAGCTGCTGGAGGTCCGAGTCCGAGGAAGGAGACTACTGAAGACTACAGAAAGTTCCTGTCCCAGAACAGGAAGGGCGAGAGTTGTAAGGGTACACAGGCAGTAGGAAAGTAGGTGGAAACATACGTAGAGGGAGGAGAGTAAGCATACAAAGCAACAGGAGAGGAGACACAAAATAAGTCATGATAGGAGTGGTGCAGTGCAATGGCTGTGGGGCAGCGGTGTTCCAGGAGACATTCTGGAGGCTGCAATGCTGCCCTATTTGTAGGTACCTCTCTGGTCTGAGGGAGGAGGTTGCATGTCTCCAGGCTGACCTGGCTAGGATTCGTAAAACCTCTTCCTCCACGCAGGGACCACCATAGCTACCGCCGCTTCCTCAGAGGTTGGACCAAGGTGGGCTCAGGGAGGGAAAGGGTGGTGGAACAAAGGTGCATTCCTCCAGCTGTACCTCTCCACAATTCATATGCCGTTCTGGCGAAGACTGGTTCCTCTATGGAGTCACCTGCAGTGGAGACCAAGGAGGATGCTGGGAACCTCCACAAAGGAGACCCACAGGACCATGGCACAAGACCCCATAGGGGGAAGAAACAACTCCTGGTGGGGAACTCAGTTATTAGGGGGGTAGAAGTGGGGGAGGAAGGCGAGAGGGAGGTAAGGTGCCTGCCTGGCGCCATGGCTCAGAGGGACAGGAAGCAAATCCTCAGGATCGTGGAAGCAGCTGCACGAGGGAGGGAGCACGATGTCATTTTCCACCTAGGGACAACCTGGCTGGGAATGGGATCAGAGCAGTGCAAGAGGAATTTATAGAGTTGGGGAGGGGCCTTAGACAAGTAGCACGTACAGCAACCTTCTTGGAGGTGCTGCCTGTCTATGGCAAGGATGACGCTAGGGTACTCCACACTATGGGATTCAATGAATGGTTGAAAGTCTGATATGGAGCTCAGGGTTTTGACTTCACTGAGGACTGGGAAGCCACCTGGAGGGATGCAGGCCTATACAGGCGCAATGTTCTGTATCTGTCCAGGGAGGGAACCAAGATCCTAGGTGATAGGTTTAAATGCTTTATTGGCAAGCATTTAAAATAGCCAAGGAGGGAGGCAATGAAAAGGAGCAGGGAAATACCAGCCTCCCCCCACAGAACACAGTAAATAGCGAGGTAAACACCAAGGTAGAGAAGTCATTCGGGAGCAGGGCAGGGGTAAATGCAAAAAAAGTCAAAGGCAGTAAGGACAGTGATGGGGGCCAAAAGGGGTAAGCCCATCAAAAGATATAGGGTGATGAGTACCAATGCCCGTAGTCTGTGTAACAAGCTCCATGAACTAGTGGCCTTGATGGAAGAGGGATGCCTGGATATTGTGGCAGTCACTGAAACATGGTATACAGAGAACCATGACTGGAATGTCAACATAGCAAGATATACAACCTACAGGAGGGACAGGGAGGGTAAAAGAGGAGGAGGAGGAGGAGTAGCTCTCTATGTAAGGGAAGGGATTAAAGCAACAGAACTAAAGAGTAAACATGAAGTAGATGAGTCACTATGGGTCACCCTGGAGACAGGAAATGGCACCACAATCTGCATGGGAGTTGTGTACAGACGTCATCTCAGGGGGAGGGAATGGACTAGGAAATGATAGAAGGCATCCTTAAAATGGCAGAAAAAGGGGAAATACTGTTGATGGGGGACCTGAATATGCCAGATGTTAACTGGAGCACCTTTGCTGCAGGCACATCCAGGAGCAGGGTCATTCTTGATGCCCTACAAGGGGCATGCCTCAGACAGCCAGTGTTTGAACCCACTTGGGAGTGAGCAATCTTAGACCTGGTACTCTCAAATACGGATGGAGAAAGTATCTCAGATTTACAAGTGGGTAACCGTCTGGGAACAAGTGACCACAAAACAGTGTGGTTCACAATAGCCACAGGCACAGAGTCAAGCCATACAAAAGCAAGAGTATTGGACTTTGGAAAGGCTGACTTTGGGAAAATGAGAGTGCGCCTCAGAAAACCACTAGCAAATGGACAAGGAGGAGGGGTGGAGGAACAACGAGGAATAATCAAAACAGCCATCACAGAGGCAACGAGCCTTTGTGTGAAGCGAATCAATAAAACAAAACGAAGGAAAAAAACACTATGGTTCTCAAAAGAACTGGCAGGGAAGGTTAAGGAGAAAAGGATAGCGTTCGGGAAATATAAGGAAACACAGAAGAAGCAGGACAGAGAACTTTACCAGTTAAAGCAGAAGGAGGCAGGGAAGGCAGTCAGAATAGCAAAGGCCCAAACTGAGCCAATTCTGTTACGAAGGGGGATAAAACCTTTTTAGGTACGTTAGGGAGTGGAGAAAAACCAAAGGAGGGACACGGAGACTTAATAAAGGGGAGGGAATGTGGGCAGAGGGTGACAGTGAAAAAGCAGGGATATTGAATGAATATTTCTGCTCAGTTTTCACAACAGAAGAGGAAGGGGAGGTACCTAAACCAAACAAGAGAAACACTCTGGATAGGGGAGGTCAATACCAGTCCATTCACAGAAAAAAGGGTTTTGAAAGAACTCTTGAAACTGAGGGTGGACAAAGCAATGGAGCCTGATGGGATTCACCCCAGAATTCTAAAAGAACTTAGGGTAGAACTAGTGACACCTCTGACTACTATCTTTAACAAATCATGGGAGGATGGGGTAGTACCTGAGGACGGGAGGAAGGCGGATGTGATTCCACTTCACAAAAGTGGGAGCAGGGCAGAGGCAGGAAACTACAGACCAGTTAGTTTGACCTTAGTGGTAGGGAAAATGATGGAATCACTTCTGAAGGAAAGAACTGTTGAGTACCTAGAGGCCAGTGGGGCACAGGACCCAAGGCAGCATGGATTCACAGCGGGATGGTCATGTCAGACAAATCTAATAGATTTATTTGACCGGGTGACCAAAGTAGTAGACCAGGGAGGGGCCGTGGATATGGCCTACCTAGATTTTAGCAAGGCATTTGACACAGTCCCACACAAAAGATTAATATACAAGTTAGCCAGCCTTGGAGTGGGTTCCAAGGTGGTAGCCTGGATAAAAAATTGACTGGACAACAGGACGCAAAGGGTAATAGTAAACGGAGTCCACAGTGAAGAAAGGAGGGTAACTAGCGGGGTACCGCAGAGTTCAGTACTGGGACCGGTCCTCTTTAATGTCTTTATAAGTGACACTGGAGAGCACCTGGAAGGAAAATATGTCTCTTTGCAGATGACACAAAGATCTGCAACAGGGTTGATACACAAGGTGGGGTGGAAAGGATAAAAAGGGACTTGGCAAGGTTGGAGGAATGGACAAATGTATGGCAGCTCCGATTCAATGCAAAGAAGCGCAAGGTAATGCACCTGGGAAACAAAAACCCAGGGAAAGAGTACACAATGGGGGGTGAGATACTAACAACAAGAAAAATCGAAAGGGACCTGGGAGTAATTATATCAGATGACCTAAAGGTGGGCAAGCAATGTGAGAAGGCAGTAAGGATGGCTGGGGGGATACTAGGATGCATAGGGAGAGGCATCAACAGTAGAAAACAGGAAGTTGTTATCCTTCTGTACAGACAGTTGGTGAGACCCCATCTGGAGTATTGTGTGCAGTTCTAGAGACCCCATCTCCGCAAAGACATAGACAGAGTGGATGCTGTTCAGAGGACGGCAACCAAAATGCTGCAGGGTCTACACCGGAAGACATATGAAGAGCGACTAAAGCAGCTTAATATGTATACCCTCGAGGAAAGGAGGGAGAGGGGGGACATGATAGAAACTTTCGAGTACCTCAAGGGAATTAAAGTCCAAGAGGATAGCATCTTTCAGAAAGAGAGATGTGCAAGAACAAGGGGGAATAATTTGAAGATAGAGGGGGGACGGCTCAGAGGTAATGTTAGAAAGGTTTTTTTTTCACAGAGAGGGTTGTGGATGCAAGGAACAGCCTTCCCGAGGAGGGTATGGAGTTGAGAACAGTGGGAGAATTCAATAATGCGTGGGACAGACATAAAGCAATTCTAGTGGGGGGTAGGAGGAAGTAAGCTGTTGGTTAATTAGAATCTGCAGCTTATCCATCAGGTAGGGAAATGGGCAGACTAGGTGAGCCAAGCGGTCCTTATCTGCCTTCACATTCTGTTTCTGTGGGGCGGAGCTGAGGGATATACCACCCGGGTGGGTGGCAGAAGCCAGACTGAAGTCTTTCAAGCAAGATTTAAAGGGGAAATGACCATGCCAGATAGTGTGGATAGAACAACATATCCACGACCCTAGAAAAAATGTTTTACTATGTCATATCTACATCAGTAGATAGAAAGGTTCTCCAGTCATTGACACTTATCACTGATATGTTAACTATTGCATGTAGTCAGCAGCATACTTCCAGCTGCAGGCATGGCAAAGAAAATAGAAAAAATAGTGCCAGTAGTGTAATAACAGTATTTATGTTTTACGGTCTTGAATTGGTGCAGTTCCTTGATAGGGCTCTGACGTGTTGCAATCACAGTTGTAACTGAACAACTTCTGCTGTAAAGTCTGTGGTAGAGTTCCTTCAAGGTTTCTGTCTACACTGGCACTTTCTGAAGACCTACGTACATTGGAGCCATCATCAGCATAATGATTTCTGTTGTCTGTCTTGGTCTCTCCACCATTTGTCTGTTCTCTTAGCACACACTATGGAGTTAAAAAAATGCTTCAGCTATGTCATATCTACATTAGTTTCAGTCACTGACACCTGCCCCAGCTATGTTATGTATTATGTGTAGTTAGCAACATTCTTCCAGCTGCATAGGTGGCACAGAAAACAAAAAGTGCCATCACCACAGATTCATGAATAAAGTAGATCTGCAAGGAGGAAGAAGGGGATGGGAGTACAGACAGACACAGAAGAGCTGGGATCTCATGCATTCCAATGAGGTGATGAGATTCCACTGTGAACGTAGGCCGTACTATAAAATGGATATGAAAAATCTTGCATCCTCATTGGTTAAGAGTTCCAGCCCTATGCTCTTATGGACAGACAACTGCAGAGTCCAGGACCCTTCCGGCAACCAGGATGAAGTGCACATACATATCTATGCCTGCCAGAAATGTTTTGAAAAAACATTTCTGGCAGCCATGTTAGTAAAAGAAAAACCCAACACAACCACTTGTCCTCACTTAACAAAATACATGAACAATGGTATACGTTCACACCCACCCTGCCAGCCCCACAGCACAGGTACTCCACAGTCAAAATTAAATGTGTTATGACTGCTCTTAACGCTATTTCTTTTTTTCTCTTACATTTCTATGTGTAGGTCTGTTTGCCTCCATGCCAGAGTTTAAATGAACCACCACTCAGGAAAGGGAGACTTCTATCTGAGCTATCACACGCCCATCTATAAGGGCATGGAAAGCTGATATAGCTTTCAGATGCACCTTCATTGAGGAATGCTGCAGACCATAGTCTGACAGTGACTGCAGTATTCCAGCACTGCATTGACTAGACAGGTAAACGGGTCCATATTTTTGAAAGTGGCCGAGAGAGTGAAACGTTTCCACTTCAAAGAGTACATATGTCTGGTGGAATGCTTTCTTGGCACAACCAGTACATCAGCTGCTTTTGGTGACACCCCAAACCGTGCTATGTCTATGTCTTCAGGAGCTAGGCATGTAGGTGCAGGGACTTCAGGTCCAGATGGACTAGGGCACCCCTTGTATTGTAATAACAGGCATCTGCACAGAGACAAGGGAACTGGAGGCTCCACTGCTAGTTGATGCAGTAATGGATATACCATATTTATCGAGGCCACAGAGGTGCAATGAGGATGGGGGTCACACTCTCCATCTGTAGTTTCAGTAATACTCTCTGTATTAATGGAATGGGAAAATGCATACAGAAATATTCCTTTCCAAGAGAGGGATAACTTATCTACCCAAAAAACTCCAGGCAGGCCCTGGAGCAAGCAAGCAGAAACACAGCACTTTTGTGTTGTGTGGGGACACAAAAAAGGTCCAACTCTGGATGGCCCCACCTTGCAGAGAGGTCATCCACCACTGAGGTCAGCAGTTCCCATTTGTGTATCTTGGACTGTGACCTGATCAGATTGTCTGCTAAGACATTTTCGATACCTGGAAGATGCACGGCTCGTAACTCCAGGCTGTGTTCTAGCGCCCAGTGCCACACACTCATTGCTTCCAGATACAGGGGATAGGGATCAGCCCCCCTTGTTTGTTTATGCAATGTATAAGTTTGACACTGTCCATCTGCACTAGCAAATGATGTGTAGTCAGATGCTCCTGGAAAGCCTGGAGACTGTACAGAACAGCTCTTGTCTTCAGGACATTTATGCACAATTTTGCTTCCACCGGAGTCCAGGACCCTTGAGTTTGATAAGGGTACAATGTGCTCCCCACCCAGGTCCTGATGCATCTGAGGTGAGAATATGAGTCAGAGCTTGGATTAAGAGTGAAACATCCCTCAAGAGGTTGCTGTGGTTTACCCATCACATCACTGTTTTGCATAAATGGGACGTGACGAGCATTTGTTGATCCATGTCGTCCATCAACTGGTCCCACTGCACTCTCAGTGTCCACTGTGGTATCCACATATGTAAGCGAGCCAGTGGCACAGTCACAACGGCTGCTGCCATGAGGCCTAGCAGGCCTTGTACCTCTTCTTTCAACAGGGACAGGTGTCCTGGGGATAAGGATGCTCTGAAGGGGTTTCTAGCAACTCCAGACCATGTTCTTTTCCAATTATCTCAAGGACCCACTTGTCTGTAGTAATCTTCCTCCAATGTGTTAGATGAAGGAAGAACTGATCGCATGCCACCACCTCCTGCATGTAAAGTGATTTGGGGGGAGTCCTGCACGAGTCATGCTGAGCCAGCGGGGCCAAAACCACTGGCTTTGGAATGGGCTCCTGGAGGGAGGGAGGTGGCAAGGCTCCACCACCCATCCCTCGGCCCTGCTGATGGCAGACTAGATGGCCACATTTGGCAGCAGGCTGGCAAACGGATCCTCTACCCCCTTCTCTACCAGAGGTAGGGTACAATGATTTTGTAGATTTTAAAGTCATTCTTAAGGTTTGAAGGCCTTTTAAAGCCTCTTCCACATGACAGCCAAACAGTCTAGTGCCTCTAAAAAGAGCATTCAGCGTTGTTTGGTGTACATCTGTGGCAAACCCTGACAATCTGAGTCAAGAATACCTTCTCATGCAAATACCAGTAGCAGCTACCCTAGCAGATGCATCTGACGTATCCCAGGCTGAGTGTAGCAGATGTTTGCCTATCTCAGCACCTGTATTCACATTTTTCAGTAATTCATTCTTGGCCATGCCCTCTGGAAGGGCCTAAGCTGCAGTTCTGGCAGCCTTCCACGGGTTATTTTAATACGTAATCATGTGCGATTGATAGCTTGCAATGAGCATGCCCAATGAGGCAGGGGCGTATGTTTACTTGCCCATCACGTCAAGCCTCCTGGATTCCTTATCAGGTAGCAGGATACTCGTATGCCTAGGTGCCCTGGATCTGTCATGGGCAGCCATGATGACCACAGAGTCTGTTTCTGACTGGTTGGCATAATAAGGCTTGGCAGCAGTGGCAGGGTACTGCTTGTCAGCCTTCCTAGGGACAGCTGGCATGGTATTTGGCTAATACCAGGCAGCAAAAGTGTCATCCTCTATGACAGGATAAACTGGAGGCATAATGATGGAGACAGTGTGCAGGGCACCTCCAAAAACTCCATCAAATTCTTTTACAAGAATCCTCTTCTTCCACAGCAAACCCCATAGCAATTTGCATTTTCTGCATCAATGTCTAAAAGTGGGGTCTTCAGGAGGATATCTGGGTGCGTGTACACCACACAATACTCATTGCAAAAGAATACAGTGGAGCTGGAATAAGGAGCATAACATTCCTCTTCATATCCTTCGTCCTCTTCACAAACCTCCTCCATTATAAGGTCAGGATTATAATCCTCCGCCTTGCTGATGTCCCGATCAGCATCTGGAATGGAGGACCTTGCTGGCAACGCTGCACACCTTTGCTCAATAGGCGCTTGCTGTGTACCAACTGTTGAAGTCTACAGGGTCCGTGACACAGTAACCCTCATCGATGGCAGTGCAGAATGCAAAGACAATCCTGGCAAGATGCGTCACATCACATCTGAAAACAACGGCAGTATGCCTGTGCATTGACAACATCCTGGCCAGGGGCAGTGACCGCTGGTGTCGACAACGGACCCACTCCTGTCAACAACGGCGTCATAACATCCATAGTAGGTATGGTAGTGCGTATGCCAAGCCCCAACCTTGCTGTCTAATCGACGGTCGGGGGGGGGGTGCTGTTGTAACCGACACTGGGGCAGACGACGACAATGCAGGTTGAGTAGGTATAGGCCACAGCAGCAATCTGGATCTCACCGGGGAAGCTGATCTATCTTTTTCCTTACAGTTATGCTTAGGTCTTGATTTTGATCTCCCTTTTTTGCAGTCTTTCGATTTTGATGACCGCGACTCGGTCATTGGGGCTGGAGTCCTTATGACCCTGAACTTTTTGCATGACCACTAGGGGTTTTTTTTATAACAAAAACTTCTTGATCACCTTTTTTCTGCATTGCCCTGTTGCTTCACTGAAACCTTGGCAAATCTCACAAGTGCTGGCATTGTGAAAGAGGCCTAAACAGCAGACACTCATGTCGTGGGTGTCGTCCTTGTATATTTTTTCACCACATTCGCAGTACTGGACCATCATTGTTGGTTTCAGTGGCATACACTAGTCGATGGTATCACTAAATTATTAATGATTACTTTATGAGAAAATAATAAATGACAGTAGCTAGGCATATTCATTTCCACAGCAGGTCAAACAAGTGCAGTCGATGGTGGGAAAAGAACTGAGAACAAATGGGGCTGTCCAGTGCTCCAGATAACTTTTTAGGCCAGCAAGTAAAAACTTCCTAGTTTTCCAAGCTGGTAGTATTTCGGTACACCAGGTAGTATTTTGCGATGCGGTCACACTGTTCTGGTGAACTGAAGTGCAAATGCGTGAAGTCCGTGGAAACACCTGGTCGTGATGATACTACCCAGGACTCTACACAGGGCATAAAAAGGGCAAAACTGGGTATAAAATACTCAGACACACCCCTTAACTGGACCACTAGGGCCATCCATGTTTATGTATACGCTGATGCATGACACTATCGTGGGTGTCCCCCAGCTAGCAAAAGTTTCTGTGCGGTCCTAGCACTGACGCGGGTATAGTTCCAAGGCGTGGCCTAAGGGAAGAGATATCCTCGAAGATCAATATAAACTGCAAGCCTTTATAGTACACTCTTGAAGTGACATCAACATTAAATATGGCTCAGCAGAGCAAAGAAGCTACAAGAATCACATGAAAAAAAAAAAAACCCTAGTGTAATGTGAAAGTTAAAACCAATGCAGAGGATAACAAAAATATTACATCTGATGCACCATAGTAACATCTTTCATTTGAATGAGCAATCTTAATAAATTATGAAGTTATTCTACTTTCATAGCTATAAACAGACTAAGATGCCCATATAGAAAACAAATGGCAGCCACTGGTAGAAGGAGACACACAGAAAAATATAAAGGCAAAGAAAGGGGGGGAATCCATGAAGATATATGTGAAAATTACTGTAGTGATCATTGCCATGGGGGGGGGGGACTAATAAAAAAATAAAATATTGCAAGCTTAGTATCATTGCTCAAAATATGTGAATATGTGTGTAAATAGGGAAAATTACTGTGCATACATTGCCTAAAAAGATGTAAATGTTAGAAAAAAGGGGCAAAGGATCTGGGAAGGAAGTAGAAAAAGAGGGTGAAAAGAAAGGAGGGGGTTGGAGGAAGGAAGGAAGAGTGAAGGAGACTAGCAGGGGTAGCTGGGGAATTGGCTCAAAAATTGAGTAGCTCAAAAAATGTTTTAAAGGGGAATCCCGGCATACTTAAACTAGAGGAAAAAAAGAAGGCTACAAAAAACAGAAACAAAGACAGACATCAAAAACATCTTTTGGAAAAGGATTCATCTTCATATAGTTAAAATAGTTCACACATCAAGGAGTCCCTGAAAAATAAATAACAGAAACATTTTACAGTATATACATACATTCAATGTTAAATATTCATTGTTTTAGAAAGAGAATATCTAAGCAACCATTTTGGCCTGCAGGTAGCAAGGTAAGTTTAGGTTGAAAATCCATCTCGACTCTCTTTGAAGTAGAGTCCTTTATTCTATTCCCTCGAATGAATTTGTATGTTCACTGCTGGCAAACCGTAAATCACTAGGGTCACTATTATGATAGATTTGAAAATGTATACCAAGGTGGGTCTTTAGATTAGCAGTGTGGATTGCAGAGAGGTGTTCTTGAAATATCTTTCGTAGGGGACAAATTGCCCTCCCTATGTATGCCGCATTGTATGTGCATATAGTAGCATATATTACAAATGGTGTAGAGCAGTCAATAGGCTGCTTAACAACTGCTTTCCTGCCGTTGTCTGGATTAATGGATTCTTTGCCAGATGCAACACCTACAAATACTGTAATGACCATAGCTATAAAAGCCTTTTGGTGGTGAGGGCAAACAATTGTGTAGGGTAAGAGAGAGAGTGTGTCTAAAAAACCTTTTCTTCCACAAAAGTTTTTTATTCAGTTTTCTTACCTTTAACAAACACAGTACATGCAGTAGTAATAAATATACAAGTGGTGACAAAATCTGCAATTAACTAGACAACTACAAATGTAAAAAAAAAAAAGTCTGTGGCATGGCCACCAATATTTCTTTCTCTGTGGCAGGAAATACGCAGCTATGCCCCTAATGCCCTAGATAGTTCCTCAACCCCTCAAATACATGCCAATGTTTATTAATAATGTTCATTACACTTTGTGACGAATGATTATATTCGGTCACAAACTAGACGGATTCTGCAAATTCATTTTGTTTTCATTTTGGTCGCAGTAATGTCTGGAGATCCACATTTCGTGCACTATTCTGGGCCTGTTGGATCGCTGAAACACTGTACCCCCTCTGTAAAAATCCTTCACCTAGCTCAACTGCTTGTATGTTAAATGTACTGAGATCTGAGCAGTTTCCACAGATTCTGATGAACTGCCCCAATGGACTGCTTCAAGCACTTGGACAAGTAATAATGTATTCCCAGAAGTTGGTTTACAAATTGTGGCTGTATCAATTGTTTCTCCAGGGACAGATTTAAGTAACAGATCCAGAAATTTCCACTGGGTTAACTGCAGCAGTGTACTGAAGACTGATGTCATTATTGTTTATAAATCTGACAAATTCTTGGGCACTGCTCTCATTTCCCTCCCGAAAGTACAGTTACATAAGAACTTACCATAACAGTAGATCTTCAAGAGGAGCTCTTGCAGCAGGTTACACCGTTAGGACTGAAGCCAGCAGGTGCCAGGACCCCACGGCAAACTTCCAGCTAGCAGTATATAGCGGAGGACCGCCCCCTGATGTTGTCCCCCTCCCCACACACGTCCGCCTATGGTATAAAAGGGGAGGTCCCCAGCACCACCTCAGTTCTCCTGCCGGAGACACAGGCAAGCACAGTGAATGGAGAACCAAGGTGTTCCTCTCAAACTGAGGAAACTGTAACAGTGATGGAGAAGCAGTCACCAGGGGGATGGAGAAAGGGAAAGCAGTACCTGCTGCAAGAATGCCTCTTGAAGATCTACTGTTATGGTAAGTTCTTACATACTGTAACTGTACTATCTCACTTTGAAGGGACTTGCAGCAGGTTACACAGTTAGGACTGAGTCCCAAGCAGTGAAAGGACTGACCCCGGTCAGCTGGGAGGAGGTAGAAGTCAATGTAAGGCTCTCATGAGAGCAGGCCCTGTAGGACTGCAAGTCCAAAATCTGCTCTGCGCCTAGATGCAATGTCCAAATTGTAATGTCAGATGAAAGTGTGGACAGAACTCCAAGTGGCCACTGCACAAATGTCAGCGATGGGACACATTTCTTTTTTTTTTTTCATTCAGTATGCTTTATTAAATTTTCAACAATAAGATAACAACAACAGACAAACACATTATCAAACACAGAACATACAGGCAAAATCCAATAATACAATGTCCCTGGATTCAGCTACCCCCTTCCCGCAGCCCCCCACCCATCTCCACCCAGAGCACCCCCCTAAGAATCTGGGTATCTAAGATGACCATACTCATCCAGAGAGGGACAAAGAGCATCTGTCTGAACGGAGAGGCTGCCTGCCTCTAGCCTGCAAGGCCCTCGAACTATAGAGCTTACCAAGACGGAAGGGATAGAGCCACTGGGGTGTAGTGTGGGGGTCTGAGGTTGGCTCCAAACTAGAAGGAGAGTGTGAAGGGCTTCCAATCCTCAACAGTAGGAGCCACCCTTCTGTAGATTCTTGGCAATGTGCTTTTCGACTGCCAGGGCCTGTAACAGCTCATTATATCACTCCTGGTATGAAGAAGGTGATTCCTCACACCAGTGTTGGAGGACAACAATTTTCACAGAAATCGCAGTGAGGGCCATTTGAGCTTTGCGGTGTTTAACAAGGAGGGCAGAGAAATCGCTCAATAGGCAGATTTCAGGGGTAAAAGCCTGCTCTAGCCCTATAATGGGACCATGGCTGCCTTGATAGCAATCCATAGGGGCTGGATCTTAGCACAAGCCCATAACATGTGGTACAAGTCCCCTTTGGGCAAATTACAATGGGGACAACTGGACGTGGGAGACTTACCTCTGTGGTAAAGTTTAAGCAGTATGAAATACAAATCATGAATTATTCTAAATTGGGTCCATCTGTGTCTGAATGGACACATTTCTGAACAAAGCAAATAAAGCAGTTATGCCCCTGGTAGAATGGCCTTTAACCGGGCCCATTAAAGGCTTGTCGTACTTACAGTAACAATAAACAATGCAGTTAACCATTTGGACAAACATTGCTTAGAAACAGGAGCCCTTCCTTTCCTTGGGGTGAATGAAACAAATAACTGATCAGATTTCCTAATTACTCAGGTGCGATCCAAATAATAGCGAGGCACCAGATGGACATCCAGAGTATGTAGTAAGGCCTCCCCCTGGATTCGAATACTCTGGCTAATACACAGGCAGGTGGATGTCTTGATTCAGAATAAACTCAGATACCACCTTAGGTAGAACTTAGGACTGGTCCTCAAAGACACCCTGCCCTTGTGGAAAACTAAATAAGGTTCTTTAGACATCAGAGCCTGAAGCTCGGAAATCCTTCAATCAGAAGTGATAGCAACTGAAAATGACGCTTTCCATAACAGAAAATGCAGCTCGCTGCAGGCTCAAAGGGAGGCAAAGTAAGCTTTTCTAAAATGAACAAAAGGTCCTGGGGGGGAACTAGATCCCTGATGGGAGGTTTCAGATGCAGTATGCCCCATAAGAAAGTGCGTGACAGGTCAAGTTGGGCACGGGTCTTGCCTCTTCGATAGGTGCATGGTATGCAGAGATGGCTGATAAGTGCACCTTAATCAATGAGTAATTCAGGCCTGAGTCCGATAGGGAAAGGAGCTACTCAGAACGAGATTCTCCGGTCAGGTAAAGGGATCTAGGTTGCGAGCGATGGCCATATGCAGAACCACTTCCACTTCATAGCATAACAAGGTCTAGTGGACAGTTTCCTGGCTGCCACTAGGATGTCTGCCATCCTTGGCGAAACACCAAATCAGGCAACTCCTAAGTCTGCAGGAGCCATGCATGAAGGTGCAGTGGCTTGAGGTCTGGGTGGGCCAGGGTGACCTCCTCCTGTGAGAGCAGGTCAGAGCAAAGAGGCAGGGGAATCAAAGGCTTCATTACCAGTTGCTGGAGAAGAGGAAACCATATCTGGTGTGGCCAGTAAAGGGCTATCAGGATCATCTCCTCCCCTTCTGACTGCAACTTCAGCAGAACTCTCAGTAGTAATGGAAAGGGATGGAAGGCGTACAGAAACCTCCCTGTCCAAGAGAGGGACAATGCGTCTCGCCAGAAAACACCAGGCCCTGGATCTAGCAAGCAGAAATTGAGCAGTTTTGCACTGAATGGGGACATGAAGAGGTCCAGCTTGGGATGGCCCCACCTGTCGAAGACATCTTCGACCACTGAGGGGAGAAACTCCCGTTCCTGTGCCTTGAACTGGGAACGACTCAGATTGTCGGCCAAGGTATTCTGAATGCCTGGAACATGACAGCAGTCAGGTCCAGGTGATGCTCTATGGCCCAATATCAAACTCTCATGGCTTCCCTGCAGAAGGGGCTAGAATGTGTTCCCCTCACTTGTTTATGTAAAAGACAACAGACATATTGTCCGTCTGGATCAAAAGAGGTCCCAGCAGTAGAGTCGTCTGAAAAGTTTGCAAAGCATACAGGATCACCCGCACCTCCAAAACACTGATGTGGAGATGCTGCTTTTTTTTTTTTTTTTTTTTACTTATTATTGTTTCCATTCCTACTGTCCCTTCCAACCACCACTCCTTCTGTCCTCAAGGAGTGACACCCTCCCAAACCTTACCGACCAACTGGGTCTGCCCCTAGAGTGCCACACTACCGTCGGGACCCTTGATGGCCCAGATTACCTCCCGGGCGGGGCGAGGAGAGATACCCCCACTCCCTCTTTCCCCTGTGGCGAGCTGCACAGTGGGGTCTGCCCTGGTTGGCGGGTAGCGAGACTGGCTCCGGAGGACTTCATCTAGGTGGCTGGAGGGCTTTTTCCTCAGAGTTGTGTTCGTCCCTCCCTTAACCCCACCCCCTGAGATGCCGGCGTGTAGGACGCAAGTCCAGAGAGTCAAATCCTCTCAAATGCCTAACAGCGTCACCCCTCCCTGGCTCTGGTAGACGAAACCGCCGAGCCCTCGAGAATCAGTGCTTCCACCAACTCCTCTAGACCGCCGGGCACTCAGCAGCACCCTGGCATCCCACCCTAGGGAGGAGAGCATCCGTTGGGACGCTCCATCCTCCCTCCCCAGCCAACCCCCACAAGCCAGTTCGTTCCAAACCGGGTCACCAGCGTAGCGCGAGGTGTGGCGTCCAGCGCCTCAACTCTCAGTGCCACCGGGCCGGCGTGTGGAGATGCTGCTTTAATGGGGACCAGGTCCCTCGGGTCTTACGTCTGCCAGATGGGCACCCCAGCCCTGGACTGACACATCCGTGGTCAGGATCTGACAAGGGGACTCCGACCAGAAGTGGACCCCTTTGGAAATATTGGAGGGTTTCAGCCGCCACATCACAGTCTGACGCACTGAGTTGGATATTGACACTGGAAGATCCAAATCGTCTTGTGTGCTAATCCCATTGGACCTGAAGGTTCCATTGGGCTACTCTCGTGTGAAGGTGGGCCACAGGAACTGTTGTGATGGCCACCGCCATGTGTCCCAGTAGTCTGAGAAAGGGTCTGGCTAGAACCTGGCAAGACATGATGACCAGCTGTGCCTGTACCTGAAGACATTCTGCCCTGTCTGGGGGAAGAATGGTTTGCCTTGGGCAGTGTCCAAGCTTGTCCCTATGTACTGAAGTCTTTGACTTGGCCAAAGAGAGGATTTGAGGCGATTAAAAGTTACCCTCAGATCCCAAAACAGCGTGAAAGTGGCCCCCATGGTTCTGAGCAACGCCTTTCTGGTAGGAGCCATCAGAAGCCAGTCATCTAGCTAAGGGAAGACATAATGACCTTCCCTCCTTAAGGCTGTTGCCACTACTGCGAGGCACCTCGTAAAGACTTGTGAGGCTGAGGACAGCCCGAACAGCAGAGCCCGAAACTGGTAGTGGCTCCCTTGGAAGCAAAAGCGAAGGAACTTCCTGTGGGGTGGAAGAAAAAATTACTTACCATAGTAATCTTGTTTCTTCCCAGTGATACTCAGGTATTCATAACTTTATGCAGCAAGCCTTCTAGGTAGAACTGCCAAGAGAGATGGAACATATGCAAATGATGGAATCTTTTGCATGAGCCACTTTTCAAATGCTACATCATACTAACTGCCTTAGCTCTAAACCCCTCAGACATCCTAGAAGCCTGGAAATACAGGCCCACGAGGACTAAGTGTAACAATAATACACGAAGAAAGGGCCTCCAACAGGAGGGCATAACATATGAAAGAATACCCCTGAATGTCAGAATCACCTGACAAGGGGGAATAACAATAGTGAACACAATCACAACATATGTGCCAGAAATTGCATTTATACCCCTGAGAGCACAGTATGCAGGAGTGCAGAGGCTAAAAGTTCTGGAAGAGGAGGCAGGGTGGGAAGTTATGAATACTGGAGTATCACTGGGAAGAAACACGATTACTATGGTAAGTAATTTTTTCTTCTAACCCCAGTAATACTCAGGTATTCATAACTTTATGCAGACTACAAAGCAGTACCACTGAAGGTGGGCACAGAACTTTATTTTGGAAACAGACTCTGTAGGACTGCTGTGCCAAACCTAGCATCACCCCTGGAGTGAATATCCAGGTTATAGTGCTTCGTAAAGGTGAGTACTGTTCTTCATGTAGTTGCTTTACAGGTGTCCACCATGGGAACATCCCCCACAGCTGCTATGGTAGCAATTGTGCTCCTTGTAGAATGGGCCCTCGACCCCTTTGAGGGCTCCTTTCCAGCCTTAGAGTAACAAAAACTGGATACTATCCAACAAGAAATGGACCTTTTGATGCTGGGTTACCCTTTCCTACATTTCATAGGTCAGGAACAGCTGTTTTCTGTCCTGCCTATGGACTGTAGTGGCTGTCAGGTAGTAACAAAGAGCTCTCTGACATCCAAACTATGAAGACTCCTTTCACTTGAACCAAAGTGTTCAGTGAAAAAGAAAGATAAGGTAATGGTTTGGTTCAAAGGGAAATCAGAAAGCATTTTAGGAAGAAACTTTCTGATTGTTTTTTAGGACCACTTGGTCTCTGTGGAATGAAATGTAGTCATGATCAATGCAGAGAGACTGGAGCTCACTGATTCCTCTGACAGAAGCCATTACCACAAGGAAAAACAATTTTTCATGTGACATGTCTCAAATACACTGAAAACATAGGCTCAAAGGGGGAACCCATGAGCCTAACTATGCACACATTTAGGTACCATGCTGGCACCCGTTCCCTGTGAGCAGGGCTCCAGATAAGGGGAGTACCGACTTGTTTTACTCACCTCATTTTAGGAAATACTCTTCAAAATTTTTTTTTAATGAGTACCAGTACTCACTCAACATTTGTAAATGCTCCACATTCCATAGAATAGTGATTCAAAAGAAGCAGTTTTTTGCAGATTTACAGCACTTGCACACATCCCAATTTTGTTTTACTCGCTATATTTTAAAACTGGTGAATAAATTACTCCTACCTGCCAACATTATCTGGAACATTGCCTGTAAGGGTGGGTGCAAATGGGCTAGGCCTTTAAAGAACCTTTTGAAGACAGGTTCTGAGGCCAGAGAAACAGAGACACATTCTGTCCACTGAAATGTAAGTATATGCTTTTAAGGTACTGGACTGCAAGCCCAGTAAATGCAAATAGGTAAGATAGTCCAGTACAGTTGGGTCATCAACCTGTACTGTTATGGGCCAAGCCCTTAAAGAGCCTTTTGGAGATAGGATCTGGAGCCACTTGAAACATTTTGTCCAGCTGATATGCAGGCAGATGCTACAGCTAGGTGGACCTTAAGGGTGCTGGACTGCAAGTCCAATGAATGAAAAAGAAAAGATAAATCAAGCCCAGCTGGGACCCCAGAATGTGCTGGTACCAGTTCCTAGTTAAATACCAAATAGAAACAAACTTTTCCATTTGAAGCATAGATTTTCTTAATAGAAGGCTTCCTGTAACCACTTAAAATGTCCAAGACACTTTCAGAAAAATATAAGTCTACATATTGTGGGTCCTCAAGTGCCATGCCTCGAGCCTGAGTGACCCGAGGTTTGGGTACAGGAGCCTCCCTTGGTTGGAGGTTAGCAGACTGTGCCTCCCAGGAAAGTATATTGGTTCAGACCCAGACATGGAGAGTAACAGAGTACCATGGCTGCCTGGCCCAGTCTGGTGCTATCAAGATCATTGATGCAGACCTGGGACCTGAGCTTAAGAAATACTCTGAACACCAGAAGGAAGGAGAAAGAGCATGTAGGTACTTCCCTGGCCAACTCAGAGCCAGAGCATCCAGGGGGATTGTTCCCGTATCTGGTGGTCTGCCATAGAACTATGGCAGGTGGTGGTTCTGGTGAGACACAAACAAACCTACCTCTGGGGTGCCCCACCTCCTAAAAATTACTTGCACCACCTGACTATCCAAGGCCCATTCGTGATGGGATTAGTTGATTTGAATCAGGGTATCTGCCAAGGTATTATCCTTGCCTAGCAGATGAACAACCTACAGGGGAACCCCCATGGGGCATCCTAGACTGACTCCATATTATGAGTCCTGTGCAGGGAAGGCTTGACCTTATCCATCCCTGCTTGTTTGTGTAATACATTGTGGTGGTATTGTCTGTTCTGACCTGAACCACCTTCCCTGTACTAGCTGCGTGAAAGCCATTGGTGCCAGTCACACTAATCTTGGCTCCAGCAGGTTTGTGTGCAGGACTGACTCTGCCCTTGGATGATGTGAACCCCCCGATGGGAACCCCACTCTAGTAGAGATGCATCTGTTGGCGGAACAACTGACGGGGACTCTTCCTGAAAAAAGGAACTCCTTTCCTCTGGGTTTCTTCTTTCCACCTTTGGAGGGCCTGTAACAATGTTTTTTGTTACCAGAATTAGTTTTGAAAGAGGGTCCTTTCTCCCAGTGAGCCCTGACATGAAACTGAATGTCCCTCATCTATAACCAGGATTCCAGGATTATGCCAGTGGCAGGTGCCAAGTGGCCAGAGGCTGAAGAAACTGACATTCAGCTTTTGGTTTGTTCAGGCTGAATGAGCCCACTGTCAGTGGAATACCTCTTGCCCTGCTGACAGACAGATAGGCCCTGCCTTGCAGGGTATGTAGCTCTGCTCCTATGAACCGTAGTGCCTAAACAGGCTGAAGGACAGAACTTCTTTAGATTTATCATGAACCCTACAGACTCTAGGAGCCCCTGGGTGAGTTGCAGATGCTCCCACTTGCTGGGTTGAGTTTACAACCCCCAGCCAGTCACCTTGTATTTGAAGGAGTGCCACAATCCCTGCCAAGCACTTTGTGTGCACTCTTGGGAAGTGACCATATGGAAGTAAGAACCTGAGGTACTTTCTGTGAGACTCCCTTATGGGGATGTGGAAATAAGCACCCTTTAAGTCCAGTGATGCCAACCATTCCCTTGTTTGGAATGTTGGCAGAATCAATGCCAAAGTTATCATTTTGAACTTTGGCCTTGTTATGCCCTGTTTAGTACCCTGAAGTCTAAGACAGGCTAGCACTCCCAATTTTCTTTGTGGTACCTTGTGCTGTACTAGGACAGGCTCCACTGTTTGACAGCAACATGTTTTGAACCTCCTTTTCCAGAAGTTCTCTCTTTACATCTGTAGATGGTTTTAAAACCTTTTTTTTTTTTTTTTTTTTAACTGCTGGAAGGGATATGAAATCAGAGACAATCCCTGACTCACTGTGGTGCCTGAAGTACCCCTGCTGTGGGTACTGCTGCTACTGAGGCACCACCCTGGCCTGATAAAAGAAAGGCCTGGTGTGAAATGATCTGCCTCTGCCTCCCCTTCCATTTGTTTTAGTGGACAGGGAAGCTTTCTTTTGCAGAATTGCTACTATAGGTAGTTTTGTATACATCCACCTTTTTTATGTAAGCCTTTATCTTTCCTCCAAGAGGGAATTACCCTCGACTGGGAAATACATAGCCCTGGTTTGGGTATCCTGATTGAGGTTTGTAGCTCTCAGCCAGGCAAACCTCCTTTGAACCACTGTATTTGCCATCCATCTGGCAGCAGTGTCAAAGTCAGCAGCCATTTGACTGGTATTTGGCTGTTCCCAAACCAAACTTAACTGTTTCAGCTAGATTATCTGACGGGGAGTCTGAGCCTTGACTGCCATACCATGGACAGACTGCCACAGTGACTTTTGGTACTCAGCATCAGAGGCTTGAAAGCCGAGTTGACACTTTTTCTGGAATTCTTGTTAGGAGGATGGGATGCCAGGGGTATTTATGCCTTGTCATAGGCTATCACTTGTACTACTCATTGGTGGACAGGGTGGGAGAATAAAAATTCAGTTCCCTCCCTGTCCAGCTGATATTTCTTATCCAGCCTCTTTTCAAGAGGGGAAACAGAGCTTGGAATGTGTATATTCTTTAAAGTATCTTTCCAGAAGAGTGTATTCACAGGAAGGAGAAGCTTTTAGTGGGTGTCAGACCAATTATTTCTCACAAATATGAAAGTGAGGAATAATCCTCAGATGCTCTGTGGGAATGGCCCAACTCCTGTTCAGGGAAACCCTCAGATTCAATAGGTTCCCCTTTCTCTATTTTATCATAATCACATATTCTTCCTCTTAAATAATAAGACTGAGCAGAGGAGATGGACTGCTTTGCAAGGGTCTGCTGCTGAGAAGCAGACAGCCCTTGTATGCCTAAAAGGTTTTCTTTAGCCATTCCAGGCATTTTTCCACACTTTCTCCTTGAAAAGGTTTAAAATTTCCACTGTGCAATTTCTGTAGGAGTTGTCAGGCTTTATAGCAAGGCACAGAAGTCCCCAAATGCTGTCCAGCAGGAGGTTCTGTGTTTGACTTCTTTGAGGGAACTGGGGAGTCAGCCGGTTCAGCAAGCCTCTTAGGAACTGCTTGTATACCCGTCTCCGGGGTAGCAGTTACAGTAATTGTTGTGGTTCCACCCACAATAATTTAGGGTGTCAGCTGGTCAGAGCTAGAGGGACCCTTAGGTGGTGATAGTTTTCTCTTTAGCCTTATTCAGGCATTTTAAATAAATAGTTTTCTCAGGACATGTATTGCAGATTTCACTCTGCTTTTAATGTTCATGTCCAGGTAGGCAAAACAAAGAATGTTTGCTTTGCAAAATTTCACCACACTTAATACATGGTTTGAAACTGGGATCACCAGTTTTCTTCTTGGTTTTTCTGACATTTACAAAGTAAAACCAATAAAAATTGCAACTGCTAAAAAATGCTTTAATTTAAAGTTTATTTAACAGTTGCAGTCGGTTCCGGAACCGATCGGGAACCCGGAACTGAGGTAAAATGAACCAAGGCTATCGGTTCAGGAACCGGGCTTAACAGTTCCTAAAACAAGCTAAATTTACTAAAATTAAAATAACTAATGGAGTTTTTTAGTCAGAAAACTCAGATAAATAAAAAATAAACCTCGGTTTACCCCCGGTTATACCGAACTGGGAGAAACCGAGAAAACTTACAATTTAAACACTAAAACTACGGGTTTACTTAAAATTACAAAAAGTAAAAGGCAGCAAATGAAATGTAAAGAATACTTACTTACATTTTATAAGTTTTCTCATGTTAGAACAAGATAATGAGGACAGGATCTCGAGCGTCTAGTCTTGACAGGTGGAGAGAGAAAACTGACGGGTTTCGAGCTAAGGTAGTTAGTAGAATGCAATATTTGAAAAGTGGCTCATGCAAAAGATTCCATCATTTGCATATGTTCCATCTCTCCGGGCAGTTCTACCTAGAAGGCTTACTGCATAAAGTAATGAATACCTATGTATTACTGGAGTTAGAAACACCAAGTTGTGAAGATAAGTATCCTGCATGTCCAGAGAACAGAGCCAATCCCCTTAATGAAATAAGGGGAGAAGACTGGGAAGAGTGACCATTCTGAACCATTTGTATTCTATGAACTGGTTCAGATGGCTGAGGTCCAGGATATGACGCAAGTTTCCTGTTCTCATTTGGTACAAGGAAGAAATGTGAGTAGAATCCCTTCCCTTGCTGTGCTGGTGGGATGGGTTCTATGGCCTGTTTTCTCAGGAGCACTTGGATCTCGTCTAGAAAAAGGGCGAGATGGGCCTGAGGGTAATGACAGGGGGGATTGGAGGACTGTCCAGAGGAATCTCCAAAAATTCTAGGGTGTGCCTCTGTTCCACTAAACAACAGAACCCACTGATCCGAGGTTATTCTGAGCCAGCCCTCTCCGTAGAGAGAGAATCGACCCCCCCACCACCACCACCTCCACCAGGGATTCAGCTGTGGGAGGGGGGTCAAGTAAGGAGTCAGTCTGAGGAGCCAGGGACAAGCAAGGCGGCCTGAGAGGTTCTGGGTCCGGAACCTCCCATGGCCTAAGAAGTAGCCTTTCTATTGAAGGCACTTCTGGGCTTTTGCTTGGAGGTGCGACAAAAGGACTGCCGCTGGGACGATTTAGGCTGAGATCGGTATATCGTTTGAACTAACCGCAGATCCTTGCCTGACTCTTGGAGGTGGGTGATTATATTTTAAGAATCCTCACCGAACAAAACACGGCCTCTGAAAGGGGCATCCGGAATCTTAGACTGGACATCCAGAGCAAAATCAGAGACCCTAAGCCAGAAATAGTGACAAAGACTAACCCCTGTAGCTGCAGCCCAACCTGCAGAGTCTGCAGAATCATAGGAGGATCAGAGAACATGAGTCCCTATGTACAAGCCTGACTTTAAGAGGTGTAATAGCTCAGCCTTTCCGGGAATATCGGATTGAGCCTGTGCTATCTCAAAAGCCTTCTCCCACAGGACATTCTGATACTGAACCATGTGGGTGAGAAAGTTTACGGAGCGGACAGTGCAGGTAGCTGAGGAATAGACCTTTTTACCAAAATGGTCTATCTGCCCAGAGTCCTTGTCAGGACGCTGAGTGCTAAGGAGCCGGGGGCACTTAGAATGGGCATGGGTCACATTAATAACAACAGAGTCAGCCTCTGGGTGCTCCGCATAAAAGAGTTTGTCCCTAGGGGCATTATACAGGTGATCTGCTTTTTTTGACGTCACCAGTGTAGTAGATGGATGTTTCCAAGCAGCCATACTGACGTCTTTAAAAGAGTCAATAAGGGGAGGAACAACCAAAGGCAAGGTTTCCTTCTTACTGAGGAAAGTGGCTAACCGACATTGGTCGGGATCAACTTCTTCCGTATCCCAAAACACAAGAGCCTGGACAAGCCTCATCACATCCATGATCGTCGGGTCATCTGGAGGAGATCGCAGGGTGTCCTTAGGCTCCTCCGACTCGGATGGGTAGGTCAGAGTCTCCGGATTTATCATAAGATGAGGAGTAGGAGGGATAATCCCCCGAGTCACCTGAGTCTGGTGAAGGAGAGGGTGACCAATGAGGACGTCGGTGGGTCCTCAGATGACCATCGCCAGCTCCATCTGGCTGGGGAGTAGGCTCCTTAAGGGAGGCATTGGAGTCTTCTTAAAGGGGGATGGTTCCATAGGAGGATTGGAAGGAGGGTCCTTAGGAGTTGGAGTTGGGGCCTACTTAACCTTAAAATATGGCCACCAGGCCGCAAAAAGAGCGGTTAAGGTCAGTGGGCAAGTTTTGACATTGGACCGGGGGAGCCAGCGTCAGTGGGACGGGCTTAGAATGCCCCAACATCATTTCTTTTGGTAGCAGCAACCCTGACGTCGAGTCATCGGGTGTAGACCCTGAAGGCAAGGAACCATCTGGAATTTTTCTGACTGGAATGGACAGACCAGACGTCAGTCCCTCAGGCGTCAGCTGAGGGGCGCCAGGGCCAGCCAGCAATTGTAGAGGGTTAGGGGACAACAGCAGAGGTATCGCCGGGGTCGTCGGCGTCGATGGAATGGTCATGGGCTGACGCCAGACTGGTGAAGCAGCCGGTGCCAGCCTGGAAGGGGAAGCCTGCTTTGGGGGGCTGGCTCCCGAGCGGGGCTGAGGCATCACTATCTCGGGGAGGTAAGCACATGCCCCTGGTGTTGTTTGGAGTCGTCTGTCCTGGATGTCAGAACTGACTTAGCAGATGCCTTGACCGAGAGGGCGATGGACAAAGACCCACCGCCCGAAGAGGACCCGGCTAAGCCACCTGGCTGAGGATCTGCCTGCTGAATGGGCCTGAGCTTCAGGGGCTGAGAGGTTCCGGACGAAGTCGCGAGCCCCAAGGAACCACTGCCTGAGACAGTGAGGAGAGTAGGTGGTTTAGCCACAGGGAGCCCAGAGGAAGAGAAGGCTGCCGGGGTAGAAGGGGCCAACCTACCGCAGGAGGAAGACCCATGTTCAGTAACCGACTTATGGGGACCTGAAGCAGGAAGCTGACCAGGGTTTGTCCCTGTGCTCCTCTCGGTGTTTGTGCTTTCCCAAAGACTTCTTCTGTCTGGCTGAAGAAGACGTGGAGGCCCCGGATGCCAGGGAAGAGGCGGTACTCTGTTGGAGCTCCTTCTCCATCGCTGAAAGTTTTTGCTGCAGCAGAAAGGCTTCCAGGGACCTTCTGGCGGCAAAGCCGGGTGCGCTAGTTAAAATCCTGGCAGTGCTAGCAGTCCTCAGTGTCGTGGTCTGGGCCCAGGCAAAGCAGGCATGATGAGCAGCCGTTCTTGTGAGGAAGCTGCTTTCCACAAGCACATTTTATTCGCTGCCACTCCACAGAGGAGGAAAAAGAAGAAGATGACATGCACAAAAAAACAGAATTTTCTGAGAAAAAAAACAGAAAATAATAAAGCGTGGGTAACTGTGAAGAAAATGGCGGTCCACTACGCAGAAGGCATCTGTGAAGGTCCAATTAGCATGGCTGATGGCAGGAAAACATAGAAACACAGAAATTTGATGGCAGATAAGGACCGCTTGGCCCACCTAGTCTGTCCATTTCCCTACATGACGGATAAGCTGCAGATTCTAGTTAACTAAAAGCCTACTTCCTCCCATCCCCTGCTAGAATTGCCTGTCTGTTATGTCTGTCCCATGCATTCTTGAATTCCCCCATTGTTTTTGACTCCACAACCTCCTCAGGAAGGTCGTTCCATACATCCACAACCCTCTTCATGAAAAAATACTTCCTCACATTACCTCTGAGCCTTCCACCCTCTATCTTCAAATTGTGCCCCTTTGTCCTTGCACATCTCTTTTTCTGAAAGATGCTACCTTCTTGGACTTTGTTGATTCCATTGAGGTACCTGAACGTTTTTAGCATGTCCCCCTCTCCCTCCTTTTCTCAAGGGTATACATATTAAGTTTCTTTAGTCTCTCTTCGTATGGCTTCTGGTGCAGACCCTGCACCATTTTAGTTGCCCTCGTCAGGACAGCCTCTATCCTGTCTATGTCCTTGTGGAGATGGGGTCTCCAGAACTGCACACAATACTCCAGATGAGGTCTCACCAATTGTCTGTACAAGGGATAACAACTTCCTGTTTTCTACTGGTGATGCATCTCCCTACACATCCCAGTATCTCCCCAGCCCTCCTTACTGCCTTCTCACATTGCTTGCCCACCTTTAGGTCCATCTGATTTGACTTCCCCCAAGTTTCTTTCCACTTTTGTTGTTGTTAGTATGACACCCCCTACTGTGTACTCTTCCCCTGGCTTTTCGTTTCCCAGGTGCACTACTTTGCACTTCTTTGCGTTGAATCTAGGCTGTCATACATTTGACCATTCCTCCAACTTTGCCAAGCCCCTTCTCATCCTTTCCACCCCACCTTCGTAAGCCTACCCCTGTGGAGATGGTCAGATATCACCGTTTACAAGCCGTTAGCTCTGATGGCCTAATGGCAGTACTTGATCTATCGAATATTCCAATGGCAAACAGCAACCCAGAGGCCCTCGTGGGTGCCTATAATACGGCCATTTTGGTGGCCCTGGATCTCATTGCTCCTGTCCGAGTTTGTCCTCTCTCCCTTCGACCTTGGTCCCCATGGTTTGATGGGACTTTCAGGGAGATGTGGTGACTAGGACGGAGGTTAGAGCATTGCTGGCGGAGATCTGCCCTTGATGCCGACCACCTTAGACTGCTGGACCATTATCAAATCTATCAATCTGCAATCACCAGTAAGAAGGCATAGTTCCTGTCCAGGGAGATTGCAGCAGCTCAGAATCAACCAGCTCAGCTTTTCTGAACTGTAGACAGACTGTGCAACCCAGCCTGTCTACAAGTTCAGAAAGACTTTTCGCAAATAGAGTGCGATGAACTTACTCAATTCTTTGCGACTAATGTGGCTGACATCAAGGCAGCACTCCAACCGGCACACTCTTTGGGCGTTGCTTTGGACCAGCGTCTGGCTACTAGCCCTCGACATTCCTGGAGTACCTTTGACTGCTCGGAGTTCATGGATGTCATGAGGATTGTCCATGGTGCATGCCCTACGTGCTGTAGTTTGGACCCAGGACCAACTTCCCTGGTTTTGGGTTGTACTGATTCCATTGGTCCGGTCCTAGCACAGATTGTCTGGTGCTCCTTGGAAACAGGTGAGTTTCCTAGCTCCCTGAAGAAGGCAATGGTAACACCCCTCCTGAAGAAAGCTTCTTTGGACCCAGACTGCCATGTGAACTACAGACCTATCTCCAATCTTCCCTTTTTAGGGAAGGTTGTTGAGAAGGTTGTGGCCGCACAACTTGAGAACCACCTTACCATCCATGACATCTATGAACCTCTCCAGTCTGGTTTTCAAAAGAAGCACAGTACTGAGATGGTGCTGGTTTGGGTGCTCAATGATCACCTGATGGCTATAGAGCGGAAGAACTGCTCTGTCATGGTTCTTCTTGATCTCTAGAAACACAGAAACATAGACTTTGACGGCAGATAAGGACCACTTGGCCCACCCAGTCTGCCCATTTCCCTTCCTACTGGATAAGCTGCAGATTCTAGTTAACCAACAGCCTACTTTCTGCAACCCCCCACTACAATTGCCTTATGCCTGTCCCATGCATGTTTGAATTCCCCCACTGTTTTAGACCCAACAAACTCCCCAGGAAGGCGGTTCCATGCATCCACCACTCTCTCCGTGAAAAAAAATGTCCTCACATTACCCCTAAGCCGTCCCCCCTCTATTTTTAAATTGTGCCCCCTTGTTCTTACACATCTCTCTTTCGGAAAGATGCTACCCTCCTGGACTTTGTTGATTCCCTTGAGGTACTTAAAAGTTTCTATCATGTCCCCCTGTCCCTCCTTTCATCAAGGGTATACATATTAAGCTCTCTCAGTCTCTCTTCATATGGTTTCTGATGCAGACCCTGCACCATTTTAGTTGCCCTCCTCTGGACTGCTTCCATCGTGTCTATGTCCTTGCGTAGATGGGGTCTCCAAAACTGCACACAGTATTCCAGATGGGGTCTCACCAACTGTCTGTACAGAGGGATAACCACTTCCCTTTTCCTACTTGTGATGCCCCTTCCTATGCATCCCAGTATCCCCCTGGCTCTCCTTACTGACTTCTCACATTGCTTACCCACCTTTAGGACATCAGATATGACTACCCCAAGTCCCATTCCATTTTTGTTGCTGTTAGTACCTCCCCTGCTATTACGTACTCTGCTCCTGGGTTTTTGTTTCCCAGGTGCATTACTTTGCACTTCTTTGCATTGAATCTAAGTTGCCATATGTCTGACCATTCCTCCAACCTTGCCAAGTCCCTTCTCATCCTTTCTACCCCCCACCCTGTGTATCAACTCTGTTACAGATCTTTGTGTCATCTGCAAAGAGGCATACCTTTCCCTCCAGACCCTCTGCAATGTCACCTATAAAGATGTTAAAGAGGACTGGACCCAGTACTGAGCCTTGTGGTACTCCACTAGTAACCCCCCTTTCTTCAGAATGTGTTCCATTCACTATTACCTTCTGTGTCCTGTTGTGCAGCCAGTTTGCTACCCAGGCTACCACCTTGGAACCCACTCCCAGGCTGGCTAACTTGATTATTAATCTTTTGTGTTGGACTGTGTCAAATGCCTTGCTAAAGTCTAGGAAGGCCATATCCACAGCCCCTCCCTGGTATATTACTTTGGTCACCCAGTCAAAGAAACCAATTAGATTCGCCTGACATGACCTTCCTGCTGTAAATCCATGCTGCTTTGGGTCCTGTGCCTGCTGGCCTCTAGGTACTCAACAATTCTTTCTTTCAGAAGTGATTCCATCATTTTCCCTACCACTGAGGTCAAACTAACAGGTCTGTAGTTTCCTGCTTCTGCCTTGCTCCCACTTTAGTAAAGGGGAATCACATCTGCTCTCCTCCAGGCCTCAGGTACCACCCCATCCTCCCATGATTTGTTAAAAAGTGTGGTCAGCAGTGTCACTAGGTCCTCCCTTAGTTCTTTCAGGATTCTGGGGTGAATCCCGTCAGGCCCCATTGCTTTGTGCACCTTGAGTTTTAGGAGTTCTTTCAGGACTCTTTCTTCTGTAAATGGACTGGTGTCAACCCCCTACCCAGGGTGCTTCTATTGTCTGGTTTAGGTAACCCTCCTCATCTTCTTTGTGAATACTGAGCAAAAGTATTCATTCAGCATCTCTGCCTTTTCACTGTCTCCTCTGCCCACCTCCCTTCTCCTTATTAATCTTCACTATTCCTCCTTAACCTTTCTATGCTCCCTAATGTACCTATAAAGATTTTATCCCCTTCTTAACAGAGTTGGCTATTTTTCCTTGGTTTGGGCCTTTGCTATTCTGACTGTCTTCCCACTTCTTTCTGCCTTAATTGATACAGTTCCTGTCGTGCTCCTTCTGCGATTCTTATACTTTCTGAATGCAGCCTTTTCTCCTTAACCTTCCTGCCACCTCTTTTGAGAACCATAGTGGTTTTTACCTGCTTTGTTTTCTTTATTTGTTTCACACAAAGGCTTGTTGCCTCTATGATAGCAGTTTTGATTTTCTCCATTGTTCTTCCACCCTCCTTTTGGCCATTTGCTAGTGCATTCCTCAGGTATTCACCCATTTTGCCAAAGTCGGCCCTTCTAAAGTCCAGTATCCTTGTTTTTGTATGGCTTGTCTCCATGGTTGTGCTTATTGTGAAGCACACTGTGCATTGGTCACTTGTTCCCAGATGTCTACCGGCTTCTAAATTTGTGATCCTCTCTCCATTTGAGAGTACCAGGTCTAGTACTGCTCCCTCCCAAGTGGGTTCCAACACTAGCTGTCTAAGGCCTGCCCCCTGCAGGGCATCGAGAAGCATTCCAGCATATAATGAGTCCAGGGCCGACAGACCAACTAGGGAAGGAGGAGTTGCAATTTACGTGCGTGACAAATTCTCGGTCTCTCTTACTGACTCCACCTCTGTACTCCAGGAATTTGAATATCTCACTGTTAAGGTTTGTAGCTTCCATTCAGAGTCGTTAACCATCGTTGGCTGTTATAGGCAACCATCGGGGGGCTAGAACTGTTTCAGCACCTTCAAATACAACTCGGTCCTTAAGCTTCAGAATTGATCATCATATGTGATCTGAACCTGGACTGGTTCTCTCCCTGCTCTGCCCCTTTAAAGTCCCTCTGTGACACACTCGGTCTTTCTCAGCTCATCACTGAGCCTACTTGTATCAATGCCAAAAATCCTGCAAAAGACCTTTTGGAAATCAGTAATTTCAGAAGGGGCAAAGGTTTTTGAAATGGACATGCCAAAGGAATTCCAGTATTGGATATTGGGAGTGCCCCCTACAAGTTTAAAAACTAAAGCAAAAAGGTATTTATATAATATCATAGTGGCATCTGCCCTGAAAGCAATTACTCAAAAGTGGTTAACCCCTGTCCCCCCACCATAGAATCTTGGCTTGCCAACTGGAAATGTATTTTAGAGAATGAAAGGTCGACTTCTAAGGTACAACTGAAAAAAGACAAATATATTAGTTGCTGGATGCTCTTTTTTCATTATCTCGCAGCAGCCCAGAATAAAGATGTTCTTGAGATATTGGCAGACCAACATTAAGTAGAATTTGTGAAGGGCACTGCACTGGAAACACGGCAATGGGCTAAGACAAAATTGGAATATGTTATGGGCCACCCTCATGTCCTCAGTTCTGATCCTCTTTCCCGCCATGGCATTTAATTATGTAAAATAATGATATCCAAGGTTCAGAGGGTCTTCCTCTAACCTGAATTATACCCCAGGGCAATATTATTCATTATTGGGGGGTGGGCTGGGGATTTGTTATGTTTGTATTTATTTATTTCTGTGTTTGTAGTTAATGTTATAAATGCATTAGGTAACATATCCTAATTTATTATTTGTATGTATGACTGTAAAATGGACTGTTTGAAGTTGTAATTGGTTTGATATGAAAAACTTAAATAAAACATAATTACAAAAAAAAACAAAAAAAAACAAACAGCACCTTACTTGACCTCATCCTTGTTAACAAATCCCATAATTTTACCCACACAGGGGTCTTCTTTAATGACATAAGCGATCACAATGTTATCGCTTGCATGAGAAACTTACCAAAATCCACCTCCTCTTCCACTTATATTTATAAAAGGAACCTCCGCAATTTCAACTGTGCCGCTTTTCTGTCTGAGCTAAGCACTATCAAGTGGCAAGACTTTTACCTAGCACCCTCTGTGCACTCGGCCTACATTATATTCAAAAACCCTGTTATTTCAGGTCATCAATAAACATTCCCCACTGGTTAAGATTAGAACCAGAAAGAAGTCATGCCCATGGTTTAACGACACACTCAAGTCAGCCTTACACAAAAGAGATGCTCTCTGGAAAAAGGCTTGTAGAACCAGACTGTCATCTGACTGGGCAGCCTTAGAGCCTCTAGAAATTACCACACAAAATTAATCAGAGCTGAAAAAGTGAGATACTTTCAATTAGCCCTGGACTCTGAGTGAAGATCCTAAAAATTTTTGGAAGACCCTGACAGAAATACAAGGTCATAATCCCCACTCCACCCCCCACCCCAAGATCTCCACCAGTGATAGCACTAACAAAAAAGATATTCCAAATCTTTTAAACAATCACTTTGCCATGGTGGGTCTTGTCTTTGACACATCCCCAGCAAACATCTTACGCTCATCTCTCCTTACCCGAGTCCTTTCACCGCCCTGCCAGGCTGCTTCCAAAGTAAGTTCCTTCACCTTCAAACCGGTTTCCCTTAAACAGGTGGAAGATTTGTTGCTAGCTCCTGATGTAACCAAAAGTGCAGGGGTAGATCAAATTGACCCTTATTTGCTGAAGACTGGCTACCATGCACTGACCACTCCAATCACACACCTCTTCAACAAATCTCTCACCGACAGGGGAAATCCCCTACGAGTGGAAAATAGCACACATCGTCCCACTATTTAAGTCAGGTGACCCAAGTGACTTGAGCAATTACAGGCTCATATCCCTCTTGCCTATCCTTGCAAAACTTTTGGAGAAAATAGTTAACTTCCAAATGAGAGATTTCCTAGAGAATCGTAACATGCTGAACCCCCTTCAATCCAACTTCAGACCTAGGCATAGCACCATAACCACACTAGACAAGGTAACCAATGGTTGGCAAACAGCGCTCGATGACAAGAACCATATCGGTGCTTTATTCTTAGACTTAAGTAAAGTATTCGATACGGTTGACCACAAACTCCTCCTCAATATGCTGCTGAATATTGGCCTTGATGATAATTCTCACAAGTGGTTTACATCATATTTAATAGGTAGGCAAAAACAGGTCAAAGCTCAGTGTAAATTCTCCCTGCTTAAGACACTCATGAGAGGAGTTCCCCAAGGGTACATTCTTGGACCCTTATTATTTGCAATTTATATCAATGATATCAATCTTCACATCTCCTCTGCAGATAAACATTTCTTTGTGGATGACACTGTACTTTATACCGCAAAGCCTTCCCTGGAAATAGCCTGCCAAAGCTTACAAAGTGAGTTCTGTTTATTGAAACACAATCCTCTACACCTCAAACTGCTGCTAAACGCTAAGAAAACCAAAGTCATGTTCCTCTAACCCCACGCTAACTCTGCAACCACCTACCACATAGGAGCCAGACCCAAGATTACCACACTTCTTGGAGAACAGCTAGAACCTCTAGACTAATTCAAATACCTTGGTTTTTGGATCGATAATAGGCTCTCCTTCACCTTGCATATAGACAAACTAGCTAAAAAACTCAAAGATTAATAATAATAAAACTTTATTTATATCACACTTTTCTAAAATCAAGGCACATTACAATATCGAGTAACATAATAAATAAAACCAATACATAATAATCTGGGCTCCTAAAATCACAATATTAATTAAAATAAATCTTTGACCATAAATAGGTCTTCAGAGTCTTTTTAAATTCCTCCACGGACGCACACTGACGAAGTGGACGGGGTAGAGAATTCCAGAGGGTCGGAGCGCATACAAAGTTGCCCCGAGCACCCGATGATTTCAAAAAAAAAAACCTCGGAATCTCTAGCAACCCCTCATTCGCCGAGCGGAGAGATAGTTTAGGGCAGGAGGGAACTAGAAGCTCTTTCAAGCAGTCCAGACCCTGTCTGTGTAGGGCTTTATAGGTCAAAAGACCAATTTTAAAGGTGATTAGGTATCTTCTATCGTGTCAAACACCTACTCACCTAAGAGGCTAGAACAAGACTTGTGCAAACAACCCTTCCTCCCACTCTTGGACTATGCCGATCTCCTCTACAGCCTCTTTTCTGCTGCTGCACTGTCTAAATTGGATACCCTGTATCACAGAGCACTTCGGCTCATCACTAATGCACCGTACAACACACACCATTGCTTCCTCTATGCACGGCTCGGTTGGCAATCATTAAAAACAAGGTGTCTGAAAATTGCGGTTTTCTGGATCTATAGAGCTATAACAGGCAAGCTCCCCGAGTATGTATCCAAATTACTTGTTTGCACCAAGGGAAGGTACTCCCTTAGAAATTATTCTTACATCTCTTGCAGCATTCCTAGGGCCAGATCTTGGCATGGTACCTCCTCCTTTAGTCATTCTCTTCCGGCCACCCAGAACAGCATCCAAAAATTCCTAAAACTTACAGAAGTTGTTAGCATGGCATCCTTCAAAACTTTCCTTCACCACCTGTTGGAAGAAATTTGCAACCATTTCCGCAGGCTATAACAGCCATGCCTATTCCCTTTTAGCGCTCCCTATTCTCTATATCAATGGCCAGGCAATACCCGCGATCCCTTTCCCAACAAGTAGAGAAGGATCCCTAGGCTTATCACCCCCACCATGCTCCCTCCCTCAACCCCCTTATTGCCATAAGAACTCTATCTTCTTCTGCCTTCCTCCTGATGACTCTACTACTTCCCGCTACCCCTCTGCCCTTCTCATTCTTAAGCAATCACATATGTGTACATTTGTACATTTCTGTACATACTTTTCTATTCACAGTTAATTTGCCCTTTACTTTTTGTTTGCCTCTACTGTTAGGAACTCCTTATACCCAACCCTGTGCTTAGACAACTCTCTTGCATATAGCTTTTTTTTTTTTTTTTAAATCTTTCTTTATTCTCCTCCCCACGCTGGAGCCCTGCTAAGTCGGGAGATGCTCATGCACCAGCCCCACTTCCTGTACTTCCCTGAATCCCCAGTGGACCCCCATGGAGCAGTGGCTGTATCGCCCAGGTGGGTACGGGGTGGGGCACAGACACCCCGAGGTAATCTACATCTCGTCGGGTCCCCCCGGTGGTTAAGTAGGCAGGAGCCATTAGGGTCTTTTGCTGTGGTGCTCCTTCCTCTCGGTGCGCCGGTGTTGTTTTGCCCTGTTCTGGGGAGTGGCTTACGCCCTGACATCATGGCAACTGCCGACGTCAACCACTCACCGACCCTCTCTATATACACTGCACTTGCTGTGCACCAGCTTCTGCCAGAGGCCAGGCAATTGCAGAGTCTACGCTCCCCCTCCCTCCTAGGAGAAGAGAGCTGTCCCTCGTATGCTTGATCTTCTCCCTCCCTTGCCGACCCGGGCTCATTCTCAAACCCAGGTCACTGGCGTGGCGTGTGGCATCCAGCACCTCAACCCTCAGCGCCACCGGGCCAGCGTGCGTATAGCTTTTTGTTTTACCAATATGTACCATATTGTAAACTGCACTTTACAATGCCTAGTATTTTTCGTGTACCCACTGTATTTCTTTTTTCGTATTTGTATTTCTTGTTGTTCATGTCTATCCAGGACTACCTTGCAAATGAGCTCGCTCAATGGTTTCTCCTGGATAAATAAAGATTGATTGATTAACTGAATGTATTCATCAGCCAGAACAGTCAACAACCTGCACAGCCCAGGACAGAGCTTCTTGTGTAAATCTTTTTACTAGAACCTTGTCTTAACAGCAATACACCCCCCCCCCCAAAGCAGACAGTGCTACACGCACTGGGGCTCAACTAAGCCAAGACAGCCACTTACGTGAACCACAGCCTTGCCTTACTCAATGCCTTAACCATAGCCTTAGTCATGTTTTTCCATTAAAGTCTGTCTGACAAATTACAGATAGACGTCATGTGCTGATTATTTGACATGACAATGCAAGCAATGCAAGGAGCTACTGTGGCAAGTTTGGTAACAGTAGCACATGGATTCTTGGCTGTCAAGACAGTGGCAGGAAGGAGCACTACAATCAGCAGAAGCACTGGTACTGCAAATGTTTTTTGTTGGGAATTGCAGTAGCCAGAAGCCTACAAGCTGACTACAGCCAGGCAGCATAGTGGATACACAGTGAACATACAGCCTCTAAGGGAATAAATAATAAAATAATATTAAAAAGCACAAACACACTACAGATGTCCTGCAAGCACAGCAAATCCTGATTTCTATCAAACACTTAACCTCAAGTAAACACTAGACTGCACTAAATCAAATAATTAAGGAAGGCAGAGAGGGAGGGATAGGGAAGTAAAAAACCAAAACAATCACCTTTTCCTGTGTCACTCCCCCAACCTGCTGCTGTGATCATGACCTCCATTCGCTCCCAGATCTACGATGCCGCAACGTCACCGATACTTCGACCCCAGGTTACAGTGACGGTACTATGTCGATGAGTTCACTGTAAAGCTGTTGCTGCAGTGATAGCATACCCTCGCTCCCCATCTCAGCCACTGTTCTAATCTGCTCTGGTCTTTCTTTGGCTCGACCCCACTACCGCCACACTGACTTTCTGTTTGGCTGGGGCCTGGGCTAGAAAATTGAGTTACTTGACCAGCAGTCAGTGGGTGTGTAACTGCGTTAGCTCAGCTGACTCAGCAATGTGGTTGCGACTCGTCGCTTAGGTCTCTAGTCAGGCCAGCTATGTGCTCCACCACCTTCCATGCTACTCTATGACTTTTCTCCTACCTCTGTCTGGTTCTAGCTTGGTGCCTCCACCCTCTCACTAGTCTGCCCCACAGACACCTCAAAATATATACGAACATACGAAATTTGCCAGCAGATAAAGGCCTAGAGGTCTATCAAGTCTGCTCGAATGTGCAGCTAGCACCCCTTATTCTGCAGCTGCCCCTCCCTTCCACCCTTCCCCTTCATTAACCCTCCCCTTGTCCTGTCCCATCCTCGTTTGAAGCAGTCCACTGTTCTACTGCATACCACTTCAGCAAGTAACACATTCCACCCAGCCACCACCCTCTCTGTAAAAAAGTGTCTCCTCATCTCCCTCCTGAACCTTCCTCACTCCAGTCTCATATCATGGCCCCTGGTGGCCCTCCCCTCCCTTACTTTGAACAGCCCCTCTGTACCAATCTTGTTTATTCCTTTCATGTATTTAAAGGTTTCAGTCATGTCATCCTGTCTCTCCTCTCCTCCAGTGAGTACATGTTCAACTCCTTCAACCTCCTCTCGTATGATAAGTCCCCAGCCCCTTGATCATCTTTGTGGCTCTCACTCACCCCCTCAGTAACTTAATGTCCCTCTTCAGATACGGACGCCAGTACTGCCGCAGTACTCCAGAGTGGTCTAACTAATGACCTATACAGTGGCAGAATCACCTCCTCCTCCTCGAGGATATACCCTTGCAATACAACCCAGCATTTTGTTGGCTTTGCAGCTGCCTTCCCACATTGTGCCGAGTTGTTCATTGACCCTGTAATGAGCACACCCAGATCCTTCTCCTCCTCTGTCTGGGCTAGCTGCACTCCCCTAGCTGGCAACTCCTCCTTGGGTTCTTCATCCCAAAATGCAGCACCTTGCACTTTTGGCATTGAAGCCCAGTTGCCAGGTGTCTGACCAGGTTTCAAGCTTTGCCAGATCATCCTGCAACCCTGCCATCCCCCTAGGTCATCCACCACCGCGCTACCTTAGTATCATCAGCAAACAGACTGATCTTGCTCTTGATGTCCCATGATATGTCTGCAATGAATATCCCAAACAACACTGGTCCCACCACTGAGCCCTGTGGAACACCGCTCATCACTGCCCTTGGGTGAGAGCTCCCCACCACCACCACCATCTGTTGCCTTCCCTGCAGCCAGTTTCCTACCCATCTCACCAGCTTTGCACCCGCCCTGTGCCTACTAACTTCCTTCCCAGCCTTCCATGGCACTGGGTGAATGCCTTACTGAAGTCCAGATACAGGACATCCACTGCATGGCCCCTGTCCAGTTGTCTAGTTGCCCAGTCATAGAACTCGACCAGGTTGGTTTGGCAGGATCTGCCACGTATGAAGCCATGCTGTCTGCTGTCCTGTAGTCCTTTGGCCTCTAGGGAGGGCCACCAGCCTCTCCTTCAGGATAGTCTCCATTAGCTTACCCACGATGGATGTGAGGCTCACTGGTCTGTAGTTTCCGGTTCATCCTTGGGGCCACTCTTGTGGAGGGCACCACATGAGCCATCCTCCAGTCCTGAGGTACACACCCCGAATGTAGTGAGGCATTAAATAGGTCTGCCAAAGGTCCTGCAAGGACCTCTGCCAGCTCCTTCAGTACCCTGGGGTGGATGCCATCTGGGCCTAGCGCCTTGTCCACCCTCAGTGCCTTCAAACCCTCTCGAACTCTGCTCTCCATGATTTCCCCATCTGTCACCACTTCCCCCCCCGCTTCTGCCATTTCTCCCACCTTGGGTGTCACCCCCCTCTTCTCTTTAGTAAATACTGAGCAGAAGTACTCATTTAGTGCTTCTGCCTTATCGCACCCTGCTTCCACCCAACCCTCCTCCTTCCTAATCCTTACTATGTGGTCCTTACAGCTCCTTTTCTCCCTGATGTACTTAAAGAAGTCCTTCTCCCCCTTCTTAATGCCTTGTGCCAGCCTGAGTTCCGTAGATGTTTGGCTCCCCTTACTGCCCTTGTCACCTCCTTCAATTCTGTCAAGTACTCCTCCCTGTCCTCCCCCCTTCCTGTTTTCTTGTACTTCCTAAAGGCAGCTCTTTTCCTCCTTACCTTTTCCATGAACTCCTTGCTCAACCAGATCGGTTTCTTAGCCCTAGCCTTCTTGCTCTGGGCCTTGCAGCAGGTTTTGGTTGCCTCCACTATCCCCAGCTTTATGAGCTCCCACCTCTGGTTAGTGTCCATACTAGATTGAATTCTGGCCAGGTGCCCTTTTACCACTTCCCCCATCCTCCCAAAGTCGGCCCTCCAGAGTCCAGCACTATTGTGCCAGATTCCTCCTTCCTTGCCCATAGATGAGGAGCCATACTAGCGGTGGTCACTCCTGACAGCAGTTCCTCCACTGTAAGTTCTCTCCAAAGCCCCATTTGCCAGCACAGGGTCAAGGATATTTCCTAACCTGGTTGGTTCACTGACCATTTGCAGCAGGAAGCTGTCCTGGAAGGCATCCAGCAGTACCTGCTCCCTTCTGTTCCTGGTTGCTGGGGTGCTCCAGTCCACTCCTGGCATGTTGAGTCCCCCACAATCACCACACCCTACCTCATGGTCCTCCTGATCTGTCCCGCTAGTTCCCTGTCTAACTCCTCCGTCTGACATGGTGGCCTGTACACCACTCCCATTCTAGAATCCTATTCTTGGAATCCTGGATTTGCATCCAAAGTGACTCCGTACTACCCTCCTCCCTTCCTCCCTTACACACTTCAGTCCTTCCTTCACATATAGTGCCACCCCTCTCCTTTCCCAATCACCCTGTCCCTCTGAAATAACCTGTACCCTGGTACAGACAGGTCCCCAATCATTGTATTGGGTGGCCCATGTTCCGTGATGGCTGCAATGTCCACCTCTCCCTCTGCCATGAGAACCTGTAACTCTGCAGTTTTCCTCCCAAGGCTCCTAGCATTAAGGGTAACCACCTTCCACCCTCCCCCATCCTGCCCTCCTTTCATAGCATCACCAATAGTACTTGCCATTTGTCCTTTGTCACTGTTATGGGGAGTAAGCTCATATGGTTTCCCAACCTGTGGTCTCTGCATATCTCTTCCCCAACTGCCACCTCCCACTCCTAGTTTAAATTCCCAACTTCCTCTATGTACTCCTCCATCCTCTGTTTCAACACTTTCTTTCCCTTCTCACTCAAGTGTAGTCTGTCCTTGGCATAGAGACTACTGTCCTCCCAGGATATATATTTTTTTTAAATGTTTTTTTGACCGAACTTATCCTTCCCTTCTCCTTGGTCCTTGTGCCCTCACACTGGTTGCTGCTGCCTTCAAGCCACGATCAGGGGCCAGGACTGCTGCTCCCTCTAGCTCTGGTCTGCAGAGTCCTGAATGCTTGCCCCCACTAATAGTTCCTTCCTGTTCAGCTGTTTCAAACTCAGCAACTCGGTGTGATGCTTGCTTGCAAAAATAAATAAATAATAAATAACTGCGATTGACTGGACTGACGGCCACAGCTGCATAATTTATGAAATGGCGATTGGCGCCAAGGATGCAACTGCAGCCTTGTTGGAGAGACAAGACCGTCTGGTGTTTGGTTGAAGGAATTAGCTACCAATCAGGAGGGTGGTACATATGGAGATACAGGCGCACACTTAGATTAAGGTTGCCTGCCAGTCAGTTAAAAAAAAAAAAAAAACAGTATTCAGTACACATTTAAGACACAGAGCAGAACCCAGAACATCATGGGCCCTACACACTAGCATAGTTTGTGTAATGGTAAATCTGGCCGTGTCTGAAATCATTGACAGTTCTGGCACCGACCACATCAGCTGGCAGATTGTTCCACAGCTCCGCCACCCTTTCCGTAAAATAAAACCTTTTCACTTCCCTCTTGAAACTCCCCCCAACAGTTTCCACTTGAACCCCCCATGTTCTTAATCCATTACTTGTGCTAAAGAGTTCCTTGTAGTCTATCTTATTCATTCCTTTCAAGAAACTTAAAGTCTCCATCATCTCTCCTCTGGCCTCCAGCGAGGACATTTTCAGTGCCTTGAGCTGATCCTCATAAGATCTGCCCTGCTGGTTCTGAATTATTTTGGTCACCCTTTGTTGCACTGTCTCCAACCTGTGTTTCTCTTTCCTTAAGTGAGGATTCCAGAACTGGGCAGAGTACGCCAGGTGGGGCCTCACCCGTGATCTATAGAGAGGTAGTATTACCTCCTACCTTCTGCTGTTAGTACCCCTTCTTATACACCCCAGCATCCTGTTTGCCTTACTGCAGGCTTTGTTACACTGGTTTGATTGTTTAGGAAGACGCTGATGATGACACCTGGGTCTCTTTCCTCACAGGTCGTGCACAGCTTTCCCCTCCCCCAATCCAGTACTCTGTCCTCGGGTTCTTGTTACCTATGTGCATTACCTTGCACTTTTTGGCACTGAATTTCAACTGCTAAACCTCTGATCACCTTGCTAGCTTTTTTTTCCTTCAATTGTTTAACCAGGATTGGCACACTAAGCTGAAAGCTTGTTTACAGGTGCGACCTGGGAGCACAGGGAAGTTAAGTGACTTGCTCAGGGTCACACAGTATGTAGGTGGGGGCTGGGGGATTCAAATCCAGGTCTCCAGATTTGCAGCTCAGAGCCACTGTACTATACTGCCTCCCAGATTTTAACATCAATTTAGTGGCTCTGGGCATAGTGCTAACTGCCTGAGGCCAGTGTGACTCTCACCTGGCTTCCAGTTCAGGCTAGAGTAAAAAAAAAAAAATCCCCCATCCCATCCATCTCAGGCCCATTATCCTTACCACCCATGTCCCCTTAGTCACAGAACTCACCCACAAGCTGACAAGTATTAGAAAAAAAGAGCCCTGAAGCAGCACACCGCCAGTCCTATTTTGACAGTCTCACCGCTGGGCCCGAATGCCGACAACCACTCCATTACACGATATTGCAAAGCACTACTGGGAGAGACTGCTGACATTCACGCCTGGTCGGTGGGCATGCTGATTCAGGGCTTTTATACTAATACTTAGCATCTTGTGGGTGAGTTTTGAATAAAGGAAATGGGTGGGGAGGGGGTGGGGCAGAGATGGGTGTGGGGAGGGTAATTACTGTAGGTTTATTTGCTGTATTGCATTTGGGTGAGTTAGATAGTGGCCAGTCAAGAAGGTGAGCCAAGGGTGTGTGCTGACTGCCATCACAGATCAGGGTTATAGGGCAGGGGTCATCTGGTGGGCAGGGAGAGGGAGAATCTGTGTGCGGATGGAGCAAGAGAGGTGGCATCACTGGACACCAGGGAGAACTTATGAGAATGTAGAGAGGGAGAGGTGCCACTGGACACCAGAGAGTAACTGAGAAAGAACAGGAGAGACTTGTTTAATGCCAATTTTCTACATGATAACTTGGGGCCAGTGTAAATCTTGGGGGACCACTGCACACTGGTACCACTTTCCTGGATGGACCAGTGCAGAAAAAAGTTAAGTGTGAACTCCTGCTAACCCCTCCTCGCTGTCTACCTCCACAGAGCTTAGTGTTGTCTGCAAAGAGACACATCTTGTCCTGGATTCCTTCTCCCATACCACTAATGAACATACTGAAAAGGTCTGGACCCAGGACCGATCCTTGTGGCACCCAACTGGTACCCTCCCTCTCTTTTGATTTGACTCTGTTAACCACAACCCTCTGCTGTTTCCCCTCCACCCAGTTTCTCATCCATCTAGCTGTGCCTGTTGCTGTAACCAGCTCCTCTAGCTTCTTCCAGAACATTCTGTGATGCACCTAGTTAAAAGCCTTGCTAAAACCAAAATAAAGTAAAGCCACAACAGGGCACTTATCCACCAACCCTGTTGCCCAGTCAAAGAATGCTATCAGGTCGGTCTGACAAGACTTTCCCGCCACAAACCTGTGCTGTTTACTGTCTTGGGGTCCTGGGTAATGCATCACTGGCCTCGGTTGACCTATCATATCGCTAAACCTGTACAGGGATAGTTTACAAGGTCCCCTTTGACAAGTGTCTCCATCAGTTCAACACAACAGAGGTAAGACGGCCAGGAATGTAGTAAGAAGGCCTTCTTTTGGGCACTCACTGCTTCCCTGACCTTTCCAGAGAACCATTATTGGTCTCCTGTACCTGTTTCTTTTGATTACCGTTCTCACGCAAGGCTTTGTTGCCTCAAGAATGGCCCTCTTGATTGCTCCTTATCTTTCCTCCACATCTCTGATACAGTCCACTCTGACTAACTTGTCCTGGACCAGTTCCCTCATCCGGCTGAAGTCTGTCCTTCGGAAATCAATGACTTCATCTTTTGATGAGGGCTTACTTGTCCCAAGGGCCAAGTCAAACCACAGAGAATTATGATTGCTGGACCCTAGTGGCTCCCTACCATCACTCCTCCTACCACTTCCAAAAAAAAAAAAAAAATGCTTCTGCAATAAAAATATGGAAAATCCCAAATTTCAAATAATGGGTGAATTATGAGTAACCAAGTTCTGATGATGCTGTGCATACTTTGCTAGAAAATGGAAAAATCTCTTTAAAATAAAGCAGCTTGCAGTTAAGTCCTACACTTCAGTGACAACAGAGTGCTGTTTATGTTTTTTAATTCAGTTCACAGATTTAGTGAATCTGGTCCCCAGATGGTGATTACACTCACAAGCTGGGTTTAAACCGGTGTCCTCAGAGTTAGTCACCAGTGTTTACACCTGTTCCTAATACAGAAATATGTTTGGTAAGGCAATTTTATTTATATGGTGCCCTTTCTTGAAGGCTCAAGTATTAATGCACTACCACTACCAACTCTGTCCAGTGTGCTAATGGTTTCAAACAGGTGACAGATGGGCTGCCATGCCGTTGGGTTTTAACTGATCATTAAATTAGGAGGGAGAGTGAAAACTGCCATAATTACCAACATCAGCCTCATTTATCTTGTATTTGTAACAGTGACATACTGAGATGGGTTTAACTGCTTCACTACCAAGATTTATCTGAATATATAAAGCATCCTCTCAAACACTGTGACTGTTAAAAGAGAGTCATGCCTTGGACAGGGGTGTGCTGTAAATAAACACAGACTAATCGTGTATTTAAGGGGTAGAATTCCTTTACCTCAAACACCCAGCTGGCTTTCAGCACCGATTCTTTGCATTGCCTGGGGTCAGTGATACTTTACCTGGGGTACTGTAAAAGATGCGTCACCAGAGGTCAGCGATGAGTCACCTGAAGTCAGCTATGCCTGCCTCACCTGGGGTAAAGAATACTTCAGCCAGGTTCAGAGAAGTGTCACTTAGGGTCAGCGATGTGTCACCCAGGGTCAGCAATGCCTCAGACTGGATCAGTGATGGGTTACCATGGGTCAGTTTGGCATTGTACAGGTTTAGTGATATGACAGGTCAACCGAGGCCAGTGATGCATTACCCAGGGTCAGTAATGTGTAACCAGGGGTCAATGATGACCACCATGGGTCAAAGATGCATAACTCTGTGTCAGAAATGACTCCCCCAAGGTTAGTAATGCCAAGTGTTAGTAATGCATTACCAAGGGTTAGTAACACGTTATCCAAGAGTTAGTGATGCATTACCAAGGGCTAGTGATGCATCATCAAGGGTCAGTAATAGGGCATCTGACGTCAGTGATTATAATGAAACAATGGCTAGAAATGGAGCATTCCGACTGGTTGACAGCATTCTAAAATTATTATGTTAATGGATAGAAACCTTTGGGCTCAATAGAACCAACAGAATTTAAACAATAAAAAAATTCATTTAAAAAATGTAAAAAAAACACTATAATTACTTGTCACTAGATTTAATACCCCGATTGTGAACACTTACAAATCTTATAATATACAAGTGATAACATATATGTACCACATATTATTCAATTTAATTCAATTCAATTTTATTTGTATACTGGAAGGTATGTGAGCAAAAATATCCAATTATGACACAGGTGATAATGCACAAGAGATATTTCAAGAGTGATAATACATAGATGGTATTATTACTCAAGTATGACAGCATTTTTGCACTTAAGCATATTGCTTAAAAAATTTAGAGCATTATGGGATACCACGAACTTTCATCTCTTGGATACAAACCTGCTATGTTAGGGCAACAGCACAAGCATACTGTAATGGGTGGTTAGGAGAGAAGTATGCTATACAACGGGGGGTAGGTCAGGATTGCCCATTGACTGCGCTTTTATATTTATTTACATTAGATCCCTTAATAAGGAACATACATGATACCACAGAAATACAGGGGGTGTCCTTCTCATGTAGTGATCCAGAGATTAAATGCATAGCGTATGCAGATGATATTAGTTTTATAGTAGGAGATTTGTCTTCTGCACAATGCCTAGAGCAAGTCCTAAAGGACTTTATGTCACACACAGGAGCCAGAATAAATTATGAGAAATGGAACTGCATACCACTTAGGGTTGAGGATGTCCAGGTTACTCATAATAGGAATACCGGTAATCAGAGATACATGCACAATTTTAGGCCTTCTATTTGGGAAGGGAGATTTAGCCTATCAAAATTAGAAGCTCAAGCTTCAAGAAGCTCAAACTAAAGTGAATATATGGAATACAAGGAGGTTATCCAAGTTGAAGCGGGTTCATATGATTAAAACCTTCCTGTTGCCTATTTTTTTTTTTAATCTGAGTTCAGTTTTTAGTCTTCCTTTGGCCCTGGAGACCCAGATGTATAGTTGTTTCTTTTCGTGTATATGGGCTAGTAGATTGAACCCAATAAAATGTAGTCTCTTGTTCCGTGAACGGAAATATGGGGGTTTAAAAATGATACAACCCACAGTTTTCTTCTTCACCATGTTCATTTATATGAATTTAAGGCTCTTATTTACGCGTGGGGTTACGCGATGGACACCGTGGATTCTAGATTCTACAGGAAATATAATTTCTACATGGCTGGACCATACCCAAATATCTAGACAAAAATCTATAGCCCACCTCCCAGAATCTATAAAAGTGTGCTTTGGAAAAATCAAACTGTGGGGTATCACAAAGTAATCTATTGTGGAATTTCGTAGAAAAGAATTATAAGACTGTCTCATACCCTCCCCAACAAAAATTACTAATTGGTAACATGCTGACTTCCCCCTGTATTCCGCTTTACATGTGGGATGTCTTATGGTTATCTCTATACGGAAAATTGAACGTGCGAGGAAACTTGAAACATAAAAAGATCACTGACAGTTACTGTCCAAGGGACACATGTCATACTACTATTGAAAAGATGGCACATTTGTTTTTGGAATGTCCCTTTATATTGGACTTTTGGCAAACTGTAAAACACAAGTGGCCTACATCCCCATTTTTTTCATTTGTCTTTGTAAATATTACGTGTAGGTATTTTGCCATACTTATGGACCAAACACGATAGGGTGACAATGTGGTTGTTTTTGGCATGTTCTAAATTTTATATTTGGTATGTGCGTTGTCGGCTTACAATTCAACAACACTATTTTACGACAGTGGAATTATTCTACATGACTGAAAAATCAATAATCAGATTACGACTACAAGATTATGGTAAGGTTTCATCTTCCGTTTCTCAATCTAGATGGGGCTCAGTGGATTGGATATGATGGAGGATAGATATCTGTCTACGGTCTTATGACGCACTGCTCCTTCATGTTTAGTTCTCTGCCTTCATTCATGCCTCTGTATGACAGAGTATAAGTTCTGTAAGTTTTATGGTAGCCATGCACGGCAATGTCCCTACTCCCTTACTAGGAAGGGGAAGAGGTATACCATTAGTTCTATATTTGGTTTCAGATTCTATATGATTAGTTCATCCCTTGTTTTACAGATTTTCCGGTATAGTTTTCTTCCTTCAGTTTTGGGTTTTCCTGTAGGAAGAAATGCTTTATGATGGTTTGTTTCTAGGACTCTATATGTCATCCTTTTGCTTTGTTTTTCTTCTCCCTTTATATGGGATAGAGGGGCTATATCTCGATATAAGATTTTTCGTTTGTTGGTTTGGCTATCGTTAATAGCATAACCTAGATACAGTAGGATTGACTTACCTGTCTATTTTTAGTTTGAGACTTCTAGATTTCTCTGTGTGGAGTTAACACATTCTGCTACTTAAAAAAATAAATAAATAAATTCCTCTATCCTTTTCGTAGGGGGTGGAGAGTTTAATTTTGGGGTTCATTAGACAAGAACCTTTTGTGTTGGAAATGTGATGACATACATATTCAGTTCACCATCGTTTTCCTTTCGATTATATATATATATATTATATATATATATATATATATATATATTAGCCTTTCAGTTTCACCCTACTCTTTCTGTGGAGCGAGAGCAGGGGTTTAGAATCTATTGTTATGTTTTTCGATTCTAAAGACAGTGAGTTGGTATTGTAGGACTGATGCATTGTTTATTCCTGTACATTTTATGTGCATTATGATTCTGTGTGCAGTAACGTTATTGTATATACGTTTTTTCCTTCAATGTTTATAACAATTCCCCTACTCTTATAGTGGGGGGGGGTCAGCATTTATTATTTAGTTTTGGCACACTAAAGAAAGACATTTTGTGTTGCATGTATGATGAAATACTTATGTTTATCGTCGTTTTTGCATTATGTTTTAGTGTGCAATAACACTATTGCGTCTATGTTTTGCTTTCAAATTTTAATAAAAATTCCCCTACTCTTTTTGAGAAGTGCCATGGGATCTTTTAACATCCACCTGAACTATCACCAGAAAGGCAGATGGGACCTCAGTTTAACATCTCATCCGAAAGAAGGCACCTCAGAAGTGCAGCACCCCCCTCATATTGCACTACAGTGTCAGTATTGGGATTTAACCCAAGTGCCTGGTATGGGGATAACAATAACAACAGAAGTCAATTAAAGTGAAAATGTTTGGCATTTTTTACTTATGTTATCATAGACAGGGTCATACAATGAGTTTTTTTTTTTTTGCACATCACTGATGTGTGATGTCTTGTGTATCGTTGCCGCCTGTATAATGTGGGGGACCTCATCATGCCTCAGTTCCCTAGCAAAGACAAGCTCAGAGGATCATCAGACCGGCAGAAGCCACAGCAACTAGGACCAGACAAGGCTCACAGGACACAGGCAAACCAAGTACACAAGAGAGGATATGGAAACCTGCATATTATAATGCTGGCATTGGGCATAAGAGGAGACCCAGCGTGCAAGAGCAGGCAGGCAACCACCAGTCACCCAAGAAGGGGGAAGCAGGGAGGGAGAGCTGTGGCTCAATGGAGACTGTCTCGAAGATCTCCTGTTACAGTAAGTATATTCCATCTTCTCTGAGGATATCTCCCTCCACTAAGCTGCAGTATGCAATGATGCCCACGCAGTACCCAAGCACGGAGGAAGGAAGGATCTAAATACCCTGAGTAAGGAGGCCTTGCAGGACAGTAAGTTCAAACCCAGCATATCTACAAGAGACAATGCCCAGACTGTAACGTTTAGTGAGTGTATGAAAAGTACTCCAAATGGCAGCAGTACAGATGTCAGCAGCGGGCACACTGTGAAAACAGGCCATGGAAGAAGCCTGCCATGAATGGAATGAGCAAGGACAAGACCAAGAAGCAACTTACTCCGCTTTTGGGAACAAAAAATTATTCATTCATTCATATCTTTATTTATAAAAAGCGTCTTTCTAAAACCAAGGTGCTTGTACATAAACTAAACAAAAAAATAACAATTAAAAACAATCATGACAATCAAAAATATTAGAATCCACAGACTACAGTTCAATAAATATCAAGTTCGACAGGAATCTGAAAACACTAGGCTATATAAATAAGTTTTTAGTGCTACTATGAAACTCTGGACAGTCAGGCACTCTCGTACCCGATGAGGTAGAGAATTCCACAGGGTCGGGGCCACAAAAGCAAATGCCCGGGCCCCGGATGTCTTCAAATGGACCCTGAGAATCTCTAGCAATCCCTCATCGGCGAATCGGAGAGGACAGCGGGGGCAGTAGAGGTGGAGATCTTGCAAGTAACAGGGTCCCTGGTCGTGTAGGGCTTCATAGGTCAGTAACCCGACCCTAAAGGTGATCTGCCACTGTACTGGCAGCCAGTGCAGTCCGAAGAGCACAGGTGTTATATAACTGGTCCTAGAAATACCAGTCATTTGCCTGGCTGCTGCATTCTGCACCAGCTGCAGGTGGCAAATATCAACCCCCGGTAGCCCTACAGTAGCAGACCTGGCAGCCCTGCAGCAGGCCAACCATTTGGAAAGGAAAAAACAAGTCTTTACACTCGTGGAGTCATAGGTAAAAAATAACAAAGCAAAATAGCTGATAGTCACTTTAGAGACCTGCCCCATGACAAAGAACCTGTGTGAGCAGAAGCGTCAGGGCTAAGGACATAGTCAGTGATGCCTCATGGAGCTTGCAATAAGGCGATTAATCACTATTTAGCCTTGTTACTTTTTACCTAAGACTCCACCACTGCAGAGACTCGTTCTTTCTGTTTAGCAGGCTGACCGCCTTACTCTGCACCACCTCCTTATTCCAGTGCACACCATCCTTTGTTGAGCCCACCATCCGGAGTGAAAGCCACAAATAGCTGAGAGGACTTCCTACAATCCTTAGTAGGCTCAAGGAACCAACACAACAGCTAAGAGATGGCAAGCATTTGCAGACAATGTTCCCTACTATCTGTGGAAGTCGAGAAGTAAACCAGAAACTCAGTAGTCTGATTTAGTGTACGTTCTGAACCAACCTTAGGTGGAAAACGAAGACTGGTATGCAAGGTAACCCGATCCTTGTGGAAAACAAGATAAGGAGACTCCACAACCAGAGCTTGCAATTCAGAAATATGCCTAGCAGAAGTCATAGCTGTGAGGAACAATGTCTTTCAAGAGAGGTAACGCAGCTCACAAGCAGCAGCAGACTTGAAGAGGAAACACAGTAAGTGTCCCCAAAATCTTATTAAAATCTTACACTGGAACCGTATCCGGGGACTGGGGGTGCAGAAGTAGGTTACTTCTTAGAAACTTGCTGAAAACCTCAAGTTAGGCCACTGTTTTGCCATTGGTGAGGGCATCAAAAGCAGACATTGCAGCCAAATATACCTTTACTGAGGAATATCCCAAGCCCGCCTCCGTAAGGGACAGGAGGTAGTCCATAATTTCACTGACTGGACACTTAAAGGGCTCCAGCTAATGGACAGGACACCAAACCATAAAGCGTTTTCATTTTTGTGATTAGGTGTATCTAGTAGATGGCTTATGGGCAGCCAGTAGAACAGCTGGGTACACCCCAAAGCAGGAGAGTTCTGCGTTCTCAGGAGCAAGGTGTGGAGGTGAAGGGATCAAAGATCTGGATGTACCAGACAGCCCTGCTCCTAAGACAGATGTCCTACTCATAAAGGGAATGGAACAGGGGTTTCCACAGCCAACTGTTGCAGCACAAAGAACCAGATCTGTCTGGACCAGTATGAGGCTGGCAGGATCAGGGTGGCTGATTCAGCCTGCAGCTTGACCAGACCCCTCTTTATCAGAAAGAATGGAGGAAAATTATACATGAACCTCACTTTCCAAGAGAGGGACAACATGTTTCACCAATAAACTCCAGGACCTGGAGCGAGCGAGCAGAAAAGTGGCAGTTTTACACTGTATGGAGACAGAAAAGAGGTCACTGTCTGGGAGACCGTACTTTACAAAAAGGTCGCCCACGACTGTGTCCAACAACTCCCATTCGTGGCAGAGCACCTGGGAACTGCTAAAACAATCCACAAGAGTATTGAGAGTAATGGGCAGAAAGATGGCTGACAGGAACATGTCATATTCTTTGGCCCAGTGCCAGACTCTCACTGCCTCTGCAGAGAGGATACGAGTGGACAATGCCTTGGCAGTTAATGTAGTCTATCACCGAGATGTTGTCTGTATGGATCAACAGTTTGTGACCCCAAAGGAGGGTAGTGAAGGCCTGTAGGCTAAGCAGAACAGCACTCCTCTCCAGAGTGTTGCTAGCAGAACCATGTCTAAGGGGGACCACTGACCCAGAGTCTGGAAGGAGCACAGGTGGTCATCCCATCCAGAACCAGAGGTGTCCATCATCATCAACAGAAGCGGAGACAGATGGAGGAAAGAAAACCCTGTGTCCAGGTTGGAACAGTTCAACCACCACAGCAAGGAACAGGGCAGGGAGCAGCGAAGCGGAGGAGTCACCTGTATGAGATACTCGGGTTCATCCAAATGCTGAGCCCACTGGGCACAGAGAAACCATTTTGGAATCCTCATATGCAGATGCACCAGTAGAACAGTGAGAATAGCAGCAGCCATGAGGCTTACAAATCACAGGGGACATCTAGCTGAGGCACAGTTGCTGGAAGAGACCATCTGAGCCTGGGCAACCAATGCCATTGCATGGTCTGAGGGATGAAATGCTAGTCCCACCCCTGTGTCCAAAACCAATTTTATGTATTGGAGATGCTGGCATGGAGTGAGCACTAACTTTTGCTTGTTCACACAAATGCCCAACTGTTTGAAGAGTTGTCGGGTAAAGAATAGTGTGTAAAAGATGGCCTCCTGCAACAGGGCCTTTAGAAGCCATTTGTTGAGGTACAGGAAAATGTAAAGACCCTCCCTGTGGAAGGTAGCTGCAACTGCTGCAGAGCATTTAGTAAAGATGCATGGTGCAGAGGATGAGCCAAAGGGCAAAACTGAAACTGACAGTTGAGAGCCCTGGAGTATAAATCGTAGGTACTTTCTGTGGGACTTGCAGATCTTGATAAGGAGGTAAGCATCCTTCACATGCAGAGCACACAGTCAATCACCTTCTAGCAGCAGGGGGACATCTGTAGCAAAGCCAGCCACACATAACCATGACTGGCGGTGCAGGCAAATTACAGAAGCAGCCACATAAGCTGCAACATCAGAAGCATCATACGTTGACCTTAAGAGGTGTTTAACACCCTCCAGGCCATGGGTGACACTCTGATGGACATCAGTTATCTCTGGACCATCAGCAGCACTGATCACGAGTATGGACGTCGACGAGGCTTTTGATCAGGTCAATTGGCCTTATCTATATAGGGTCCTTGCCAGGTTTGGTTTTTCACCACAATTTATAGAACAAATACAGACCCTGTAGCATGAACCCAGAGCCTTAGTATGTGCCAATAGAGACTTATCTCACAGCTTTGACGCAAGCCATGGTACTGGACAGCAGTGTCCCTGGTCTTATTCACACCGTATATAGAACCTTTAGCCCATAGGCTCCAGATGAACCTGAACATACACAGAGTTAGGCAGGGGGGAGAAGAATAACATATAGAATAATATATGGGTGGGTGTGTATAACCAAAATTTTAGACACACCTGAGGTGTGGGATGTTACATAGACCCCAAGGGCAAAGCCCAAGGGGTTTATAAAAGCATTCCACACCGAGGGTGTGTCTAAAATTCTGGTTTTACACACACCCACCAGTGTATTATTTTATTTAATTAATGACCAGCAGTGTTCGTGTGTGCGTGTCTGTGTCACACACACACTCCGTGCTTTTTGTCTCTTTTTGACAGAGACCTTGGTGTTATGAAGAGCCATGGCGTTCTTTGCCGCGTTCAGTGCTGTCTTTGTATGCGTTTAGTGTGCCTGTCTCTCACCCCCTCATCCCCCCATTACCACATTATTACTAGGGACTTCTACCACCGAGAAGTGGCGGTTCAGGAAAGTGGGGAGAGACTGTTCCAAAGGAAGGATCAATCAGATGTGTTAGAAAACTCTGTTTATAGTTCGTACCTTTCTTTGGGTGTGAGGGAAATGATGAAGCTGCGGAGCGCTCGCTATCAGGAACAGAGCCGCCACATTGTCTCAGATATTAGGCTTGCCCACAGACAGTTAAGTGGTCAATGAGGTTTTTGAGGGAGAGTTTGACTGACGGGCACCAATTACAACCTCCCAGTTGTAACCGAAAATATCAACCGGGAGGTTGTAACTGAAAAATAAAAGTTCTGTTATCCACTGATTAAAAATGCTGACCATTAATTAAATGGCCTTATATGCTGATGACATGTTAACTGTACCTCATGCAGCCAGAGTCCTCCCTACCCCAAGTGATGTCCAGTGTAGAAGAATTCTCAGCCATATCAGGTTACACAATAAATTCCACAAAAAAACAAGGTCCTCACCTTTAAGTTATTTCCCATCCAGGACATGGCAAGCTCAGTTACTTATAAAATGGGCCTTCCCAAAATGAAAAGTACCTGGGCATCAATCTGCGCAACAAGACTTCACACCTGTCTGTACCAAAACAATTACGCCCCCATCATCCAACAGTTAACCAAAGATATGAAAAGTTGGGTCCCTCCTCCC